>CM074726.1:183802506-184443444 GCA_037306005.1 Rhinophrynus dorsalis
TTAGGAGGTTTGTTCAATAAAATTTGAATTGTACTCTAATAGTTGAAAACATGAGAATTATGCTGACTGTTATTTACATCAATTATTTAGGTAAATGAGAAAAGTATCATCTGCATAATAATTTGGAACAGGGTGTAATTAATTGGAACTGTCTACAAAGTGTGCCTGGTTTGCAAGCACACTTTGTAGACCTTTCCAATGAACTAATTCTTTTTAAAGGGATAGTAATGGCAGAAAAAAAGTATTATCTATACGGTATATACAATTAAAAGAGAGTACTTGCACTTATTTGTATCTCTCAGACCGTTACGGTTTGAGAGATATAGGAAAATAAAGTTCTCTGGTCCCTCCCCTTTCTGCTTGACGAGCTGTAAAGCTGTCAGAAGCAGATTCTGGTCGCTTGACCAGATGCGGCTCTTCAGCAGCGCCAATATAACGATATCTAAAGATAAATACTTCATTTGGAATGGTGTACAAAGTGTGTCTGGCTTGAAAGCACACTTTGTAGACCGTTCCAATGAAGTATTTATTTCTAAATAGCATAATTTCAGCTCTGCTGAAGAGCCTCTGTCTGGTCAAATGACTGGAATCTGCAGCTGTCAGCTAGAGGGCAGACTTGAGTAAAACAGCCAGGAAAAGGTAACTTTACCAAGTAATATCTCTCAGACCATAAAGATTTGAGAGATAAGACTTACATTGATGTTATTCTTTTTTTAATGTCTACATTATTAAATCAACTTAAAATTAACCATTACTATCCCTTTAAGTACTGCAATTTCGGCTCTGCTGCAGAGCTGCCTGCTGGTCCCCAGACCGGGATTTCCTACTGTCAGCTAGACACTGACGTCAGGAACAGGGGAGGGAGGGGGGAACTTTGAATCCCTATATCTCTCAAACCACATCAGTTTGAGAGATAGGGTTTGTTGCAAATAGTTTATTTTTTCAATATCTACCTAAATCTAATTTATTTTTTTGGGGGGGCATTACTGACCCTTTAAGCACCGAACTGGTCTTTGGTGTACAACACTAAATGAAACTCAAAATGGTGTGGATCAAGATTGACTTAAAGGGGTAGTAATACTTAAAATGTAAAAAAAATATGTTGTTGGGTTTATCCCCCTGAGTTAAACAAGGGCACTCCCACTGCTGAAATGTGTTTCATTCAAAAGTTATTAATTTTCAAAGTTGAATTTTTAGGTGCAATATCACAGTGGCCTGAAATTGTACAGTGGCGCTGTTGCTACACGATCCTATGGACAGCTCTGGTCCCGGGACCATAAATCTCCATAGGATGGTGTAGCAACAGCGCCACTGTACAATTTCAGGCCACTGTGATATTGCACCTAAAAATTCAACTTTGAAAATTAATAACTTTTGAATGAAACACCTTTCAGCAGTGGGAGTGCCCTTGTTTTACTCAGGGGGATAAACCCTACAACATATTTTTTTTTACATTTTAAGTATCACTATCCCTTTAAAGAGATAGTAATGTTTTACAATAAAAGCAGCTCCAATTAATCTCTATAGTATTTGGGCCATGGAGAGTGTTATTTCAATACTGTCAGAGTTGTAGGACAAGGGTAATTGAATGATAAAGTATCCCCCTCCCGCCCCTTTTACTGATGTAACAAATCAATGTTTCATTAGGGCTTGGGCCTCTAATAACAAATCTCACAAGTCATCCTCTACAAAATACTCTGTCACGACAAGTATCAGTCCACTCCAGTTGGGGTCCTGTCTCTATCACGTTACATGCAAATTTCTTATTTTATTTTTTATTAACTGTCCCCCCAACACCACTCAACAACCCCCAAAAAACGATTTCCCTGTTCAACTGACTCTTTCTCCAGACTCCACCGACCAACACAGGCACCCTCCTCTGACCATTTTTATACCATGTCTTATGGGGGTTTTAAATTGTGTTTAGGATTTATTTTTTATTTTCTGTCCCCCCAATCCCAGTAAACAAACCCCCCAAAAAATTCCCTGTTCAACTGATTCTTTCCCCACACCCCACCAACACAGACACCCTCATGCCCCTTTTATACAATGCCTTTGGGAAATAAAATAACTTTTGCTATGTGTTGTGTGTAAATTCAATGTTCCCGTTGATTTCAGTGGAATGAGCTAGGCGAAAAAGTGGAAAAACAGCACTTTGAGGGAAATTTTTCGCCAAGCGTGAAGTGCCATTATTCGCCGATTTTGGTTTAAGGTGAAAATGTTTGCCCATTACTAATGCTAATTACGTTTTTCAGTGACATTACACATGATAATTAGGCACGGAGCAACACCAGGCGACTTTTACTTTTACTTTTCCCAAAACTAAAGTGAGTATCTCCTAAGCTATAAATCTGCTGGTCTTTTGGTTTACATGACACATAGGCAGTTCTGAATTAAGTTTTTAAGTATGTAAAAAAATTCAAGGGTACAGGTCATTTTAACATTAAGAGCTACTTATCGTATGGGATAATTCTCCTATAGCAAGTATGATCAGGCAGTGAGGTGCCTCTACATTGTATTTTCACCCCCCCCCCAACCTCCTTCTTCGGCTTGTAACTGGATAGACCAGGGATGGACAACCTGAAGCCTTCCAGCTGTTAAAGACTACAACTCCCATCATCCCTGGCAATAGATTAGAATTTGAATGGCCCTTGTGGACAGTAACTAATCCAAACCTCCCAAGGGTCCCTATTTAGGAGATATTAGGGGTGCACACTTCCCAGGTGTCTCTCTTTAGAAGATATTAGGATCCATATCTCCCAAGTGTATGTTTTTAGGAGATATTAGGGCTCTATACCTCCCAAGTGTCCCTCTTTAGGAGATATTAAGGATCTACACCTCCCAAGTGTCCATACTTATGAGATTTTAGGGAACCACATCTCCAAAGTAGGTATGGGCGGAAGTAGTGGAAAATTTCCAGCATGACGGTCCACGAAAACTTACAGATTTTTCGTTTTTCCCCAAAAAAATTTGCCGTTCCACCTATGAAAAAATGTCCTCCTTTTCAACTATTTTAACACATTTTTTCACCGATATTTCCTATAGGTACTACATTTCCTACTGTAATATAACTTCTTCTGAGGACTGAAGTTTAGAAATAGGTGGCTGAAAGTTGTGAGTCCTACAGCAACATATGGCTTGAACAATGTGTTAGCATGCAGGATGCATTTGTCCTTTGCCCACAACACTAACTTCCTGCTTAAGTGACACTGGCACATATTCATGATGATATCAAGTAATAAAAAAAAAATAAAATACATCCTACAATGTGGCAGATGTGTGTAGTAGTGGTGGTGGTGGAGGACTGGCTGGTATGGTGTGATCTGTGTATGTATATTGTTTTTACCATTGTCATATGCTATCCTCCTTCTCAGGTTATTGACACACATTAGTTGTCGCTCATAGCAGTGGTCCCAAATGGGGTAGATGGTGGAAACCCTTCTTCACATCCATCCTCCACCTCCTCATCTGTGCTGCTGTTAAAATATTTGTCCTGGCTTTGTCTGTCATGTGTGGTTTCTGCTACCTGATACTCAGATGGTATGAGATGTTGGTTCATTTTTAAGAATGTTAGTCTCCCAACATTGCTGCTTGATAGCCATGTCCTGAGGTCATTGACAATATAACCAGCCGCACTGAAAACCCTCTCAGACTCAACACTTGCTGGAGGACAACTGAGGGTTTCCACTGCAGTACGTGTCAATGATGGCCACACATACTGCTTTGTTTGCCAGTAGTCCATGGGGTCATTGTTTCTGCATAAAACATAGCTATCCTGCAAGTATGCAGAAACTATCTCACATGCAGTGGGACCACTTCTAGGAGCTACATGGTGTTCCTGTGTATCAGTTACTAACCCATACTCAGGAAGCAAGTCCCAAAGAGATGTGCCACTGGCACCACCACCACCACTACCCATGTTGTTTTTTTGCCACCCATGTTGAGGCCTATAATGAATTGCCTTGTGTTCCGAATGGGATATTCTGGTTGATGATGTAGCTGCTTCTGCTGGTTCAAATGCTTGGCTGCCTTCCTTTTCACTATACTGCCTAGATGTTTGTTGTGCCCTCACTTTCTCCCTCTCATCCTCCATAATGCAACCCTCCATTCGATCAAAAAGCATGTCTCGATATTCCTTGACAGAATTTGATTCCTCAGAGAGTTGCTGCTGATCACCATTACTCCTTGTTGTGAAAAACCGCTGATGGCCCTTTGGCAGAAATTCTGAAATTCTGTTTAAAGGGGGGGTCCAGCAAAGTGGCAAAAATTTATTCCTCATTGCTTTTAATAGACACTATGCGAGTATCTTGTTCAAAGCACGCTAACATGTCTTTTACCAGTTGGTGCATGTCTGTGTTGTCATTCTGGTAAGAATCCTCAGCCATGCTCCTCATTTTTTTCGGCAATAAAAATATCAGTGGTAGAATTTCACTAATTCCTGCCCCAATGCGACTCACCAGCATGGTTGCCTCCTCAAAGGGTTTCAGCAGCTCACATACATCGCACATTAGTTGCCATTGGCCAGGTGACAAAGAGGCTCACTCCAAAGCCTACCAGTTTTGCATGGTGTACTCGCTAATGGCCTTATTCTGCTTGTACAAATGCTCCAGCATGTACATGGTGGAATTCCACCTGGTAGGGACCTCCATTTTCAGCTGGTGATGGGGCAGGTTGCTACGCTCTTGTATGGAATATAGAGCGTTGCATGCACTGTAGGAGTAACTAAAATGGGCACAGATTTAGCAGGTAATAGTAAGCATCTCTTTGAGGGTCTCGGATTCTGCCTGGAATCTGGTCACAACTAAATTTAGCACATGGGCAAAGCAGGGCACATGCACCACACCACCTATTCTCAAAAACAGTGATTATGTTGGAACCATTATCAGCAGACACAAAACCAGATTTTAAGGCATGGGATACAGGCCATTCCTCTACCACCTGCTCTAGCTTACTCAGGACATCTACAGCTTTGTGGGATTTTCTCTCAAAACTCTGCATGCACATAGTGGAGTGACAATGGTATGGGTTATCCTGCTGCTGCTGTTACCTTTTAATCACACTGCCATGACCAGAAGCACGATTACTGGCTTTCATCTGATGCTGTAAGCTAGTGTTTTCCACTGTTGGTGCTGGAAGGGAAACCCAGTGAGCAGTCACAGTCGTATAGTCTGTGCTCTGTACACATGTCTACATATCTGTTGTCAGGTGGATTTTCTTGCCATATGCACTTTTCAGCCCTTTGTCCACCACACTACCACCTGCTTGTACAATTCGGGGCACAGCCATCCTGGAAAAATAACTGCGGCTTGGTATATTCCAGCATGAAGCTACACATGACATCAGTTCTCTGAAACCTCGGTTTTCTACAAATGAACATGGAAGCATGTCCATTGCCAACATCCTGGCAACCTTGCCATTCCACAGGTGTACTTTAGGATTCCTTTTGTGATGTTTTTGACTCCATCCCAGGAACTCAATCAATGTGGGTTGGCAGGACATGGCAGAAGAAGCCTGAAACTTTATTGCTTTAACAACATGACTAGAGGAGGTGGTGGCTGTAGAGGCAGCATGTGTGGGCAGTCTATGACTCCTGCAGCAAAGCCAGAG
The DNA here is from genome assembly GCA_037306005.1 of Rhinophrynus dorsalis. Lineage (NCBI taxonomy): Eukaryota > Metazoa > Chordata > Amphibia > Anura > Rhinophrynidae > Rhinophrynus > Rhinophrynus dorsalis. The sequence goes on from CM074726.1 coordinate 183,808,114, forward strand.
TCATCATACTCCTCTGCAGCAGGAGCCATAGGTGATATTTGGACTGAACTAACTGTTGGCACTAGCAGTATCACACTCTCTGACACATAAATAACATCACTACTTCTTTTTTCTGCCCTAGAGCCCTGGGAACTTTTTAAAGTGCTTCTGCTGCTGCTAGTTGTGGTACCTTTGGTCTGCTTATAGTGTGTCTCCCAATAAGACCTGTGGTTTTGCTTCAGGTGGGATCTCATAGAGGAGGTGCCCAGGTATGAACCTGATTTCACCCTGTTTATGGGCTTTTTTCATAGACACTAGAAAGCAACATGCTTAGCTTGAGGATCCTGAGTGAAGTATCTCAATTCTGTGGACTTCATGGAATGAGGGGTTCCTGAGGTTGTGGTGCTGCTACTACTACTACTGGGGATAGATGTTGATGCAATTCTACTGCCACTACTACAAGGTGTCAAAGGTGCAGCACTTACAGCAGCAGCAGCAGAGGCACTCATCATATCTAACACTGTGGATGTTAACCTTTGTTGCTGCTGCTGGGTACTCAAAACAGGTGTGTGTGGCTGAGTGGGACTTGGGCTTTGAAAAGGAGATGATGCTGATGGTGACTGAGGTGACTGTGTACTTTCTGACATCTGCGCTTGTCCAGGGTCAGACTTTCCATTGGCTTTCTCAAAAAGTTTATAGACAGGCAATGTGCTCCTTAAAAGTGGTGGAAGATTCAGTCTTTGACTTTCTGTTAATCTTATAGCCCTGTCACCATCCTCACTCTCAACTTCATCTGTATCTGAACAAGGGAAGGATGATGGAGGGATATATTCTAGATCTGCATCATCACCAGTCATCATTAAGTCATCCTCAGCAGCATCAGCATCCCCTGACAGTTCTTGCTCACTACCCTTTTATTCCTCTAAGCTTTTGGAGGTCTCAGACAATTTATTTTTACTTTTACTATAACAAAGTTCCCTACTACTTTGAGGATGGGTGTTTTGGTGCTTGTTCGTCTCACTATCTGATGCAGCAGGCGGTTCAGCTGCTACACCTTCCTCTACTTTGCTATTGCCAGCATCATCAACACTTGAATGTGACTTGTCGTCTTCAGTGTTCTTCTTATATGGTTCTTTATTTCTACTGGCACTGGTGGTGCTGGAACTAGTTTTGCTGGGACCTTAACAAACTGCATCCTCCCTTGGAGTAGAGGGATCATCATCATCATTGATTGCACATGCAGTCAATTTCTGAACTACTACTGTACTGTCACGTCCCTGCACTGCTCCACCCCTCCCCCTTCCCCTCCCTCCTGTGGATTTTCTGGACATTACTCAACTACACTGTGTTTTGTTACTGTATGGTACACAACACAACTGATGGAGCTGTATGATGCCTTGCCTAGGCCCAGTTAGCTGTCTGTCACTGTCACCTAATATATTTTTTATTTTTATTTATTTATTTTTTTAATTTGCCACCCTGTTTCCTTAGCACAGTCTGTCCAAAAAAAAATTATAACTGAAAAACAAAATCAACAACTTCTTTCCCCAGACTTCCCCACCCAGCACAGAGACAATAACAGCAAGATCAGCAAGCAAATAGGTCCTTAGCTGCCTGTCTCTTGCCAGTCAGTCACATGGAATTGTGAAGTATTTGGAGTCAACTGCCTTCCTCCCTTCTTCTCCCCAGAGTGCCCCACTGACTCTCCTAACAGAACAAACGTCCTACCTAAAAGATTCCCTAAACTAAGCTTCAATTCCCCTCTCTATCTCCTCTAGCTCAAAAAATGTACTGCTCTCTCCTCTCACAAACACATAATGGCTGCTGTGAGAGCCTGACAGCCTTTTATATGGCTGTAGAAAACTTTCCTGTGGTGGAGAAATATTTTTTTCCCATTGATTTCAATGGGAGGAAAAGGTGGGAAAAAGCAGAAAAACTGCACTTTTCGAGGGAAATTATTCTCCAAGCAGATGTGCCATTATTCTCTGATTTCAGTTTGAGGCAAACATTTTTGCCCATCCCTGCTCCCAAGTGCCCCTATTTAGGCGATATTAGAGGTACATACCACCCAAGTGTACCACTTTAGGAGATATTAGGGTCCATACCTCCCAATAATGCCTCTTTAGGAGATATTAGGTGTCTATACCTCCCAAGTGTCACTCTTTAGGAGGAACAGTCCCTCTTTCCCAACCTGGTGTCCCTGTGTTTAGGAGATCAGACTGTGTGGTGTGTATATAAATGTATCACCCTGGTATCCCTGTGTTTAGGAGATCAGACTGTGTGGTGTGTATATAAGTGTATCACCCTGATATCCCTGTGTTTAGGAGATCAGACTGTGTGGTTTGTATAGAAGTGTATCACCCTGGTGTCCATGTGTTTAGGAGATCAGACTGTGTGGTGTGCATATAAGTGTATCACCCTGGTGCCCCTGTGTTTAGGAGATGAGACTGTGTGGTGTGTATATAAGTGTATCACCATGGTGTCCCTGTGTTTAGGAGATCGGACTGTGTGATGTGTATATAAGTGTATCACCCTGGTGTCCCTGTGTTTAGGAGATCAGACTGTGTGGTGTGTATATAAGCATATCACTCTGGTGTCCCTGTGTTTAGGAGATCAGACTGTGGTGTGTATATAAGTGTATCACCCTAGTGTCCCTGTGTTTAGAGATCAGACTGTGTGGTGTGTATATAACTGTATCACCCTGGTGTCCCTGTGTTTAGGAGATCAGACTGTGTGGTGTGTATATAAGTGTATCACCCTGGTGTCCCTGTGTTTAGGAGATCAGAGTGTGTGGTGTGTATATAAGTGTATCACCCTGGTGTCCCTGTGTTTAGGAGATCAGAGTGTGTGGTGTGTATATAAGTTTATCATATTGCTCCACAGGAATAAAACTCACATTAATGTTTGTTTAATCATCAGTATCTGTGTTTATAAATTAGTATGTGTAAATAAAATTCTTTGGTCTTGTTCTAAATTACACAAAGAAGTGTCAATAGGTTATGAAATAAACTATTATTGGTAATTCCCCACACACCAGCTATTCAACCAGTAACACCCCCTAAAACATCTTTGGCCATTTGAAATGTTTGGAGGTATGTAATTCAATAGGCAGGCATATCTGAGTACTAAACTGCACTTAACTTTATGTTTCTAAGTTTTAAAGAAGAAGTAACATCTCCTAATAATAACCCACTATTACCTTACTATAGCCATAAAATCCTAATGTCGCCTATATATTTTGCCCTTGTGCCTTTGATCAAGATGTGCCATTCTCAATTCTCAATAATTTCCATGGAGGCTGACATAATTGTTGCTGGCAAGACCACAAGACACAAACTCTGCCCACTTCACATGGTAATCTCAGTCCTTTAATGGCCAGAGGAATGTGAAAAGCACTTCTTCAATATTAAGAAGTCTCATGAAGTCTATCTCCTTCAAGTTTTAATAAACCGTCAAGACTTCCCTGGATGGGAACGCAGTGTACAGGAAGGGATATCATGTCATGGGGAGCGTTTCTCAATACAGGAAATGTGTATGCTAAGGGAGGAGTAAAGAAAAAGGGTTTATTAACCCCTTAGTGACCGGCCATGTGTGTGGCCTGCACTTAACGCCCACCAAACATTTTTTTAAAGTTTCTTCAAAAGAATCCAGAGTCCCTGAATGGCGTTCAGCCGCGCTGGGACCCGGAATCCGAGGACGTACATGTCCACAGGGGACGTACCCTCGGGACGTACATGTACGTCCTTAGGCAGTAAGGGGTTAAGGGTTAGTGGCAGGAAGTAGACTACTGTTCGGGGAAGAGGGGACAAGGAGAAGCATCCTTCTCTCCCTATTACTGTGTGGCTGTGTGGTTGTTTGGTTGTGTGTCATGGTGGGGAGGACAGTCCGTGCATGGTTTTCAAAGATTGATAACTGATATGGTAAAGTTATGTGAATTTTATCTTCGGGCGGAAGTCCTTGGGAGTTTTTCCCATACTTAGGTTGCGGGTTGGTGACATTACCCATTGAAACTAAAATGGATGGCCAATGGGGTAATTCCTTGGGAGTCAGCTCTAAGTCCTGGAGAATGATGGAGTCAGCTGTAAGTTCTGAGGAATGTTGGAGTCCGCTGTAAGTGCTGAATGATGGTGGAATCTGCTATAAGTGCTGAGGAATGGTGGAGTCAGCTGAAAGTGCTGAGGAATGGTGGAGTCATCTGTAAGTACTGAAGAATGTTGGAGTCAGCTGTAAGTTCTGAGGAACGTTGGAGTCCGCTGTAAGTGCTGAAGGATGGTAGAATTCGCTATAAGTGCTGAGGAATGGTGGAGTCAGCTGAAAGTGCTGAGGAATGTTGGAGTCATCTGTAAGTGCTGATGAATGCTGGAGTCAGTTGTAACTGCTGAGGAACGGTAGAGTCAGCTGTAAGTACTGAAGGATGGTGGAGTAAGCTGTAAGTGCTGAGGAAAGTGGTGATTCTAACATGAGCCTCTGCAGTTTGGTCATGCTTGGTTTCAAGGAATGGCAAGGACTGTAAGTTAATGATTGCTAAATAATTTAATTGATTTTTATTATTCAGAACAATAATAATAATGTGATTGGAAGTAGTTAAATAATGCTGTGGCCTATTATCCCCAAAATATGTGTCTGTGTTTATTTTAGGGATCATAACCTCTCCTTATGACATGTCTGCATCCACGAATATGGACACAATAGGCACACACAGATAATACACACACAATGTACAACAAAAAAAATATACACAATGCACACAATACCCACAACACACACACACACAGAATACAAACACAATATACATAACATACACAATATACAGAAAATACAATACACAAACACACAACATTCAGAATACAAACACAATATATACAACACACATAATATACAGAAAATACAATACACAAAACACACATGAAATACAAAACACCCACACAATACCCACACAATACAAACAATACCCACACAATATACAAAAAACAGAATACACAATCACACACAAAATGCACAACACACACCATACTAACTCAATATACACAATACACGCACAATTTACACAATACACAATACACCCACACAATACCCACAACACATACAATACAAACACAATATAAACAATACACAAACATTATACAGAAAACACAATACACACACACACACACAGTAACAACAACACACTCAGTACTAACTCAATATACACAATACACTTACAATTTACACAAAACACAATACACACACACATACCAACAACACACACACAATACTAACTCAATATACACAATACACTCACAATTTACACAAAACACATAATACATACAAAATGTGCACACCACACACAATACAAACACATAATACAAAGTACACACGCAAACACACAATACACACACATTTTTTAAGGTTGTGCACTTTAAAGGTTAAAACTTGGGTATGATATCTGCCAAACCATTTAAACTTAAGACCCTGCCAAAAAGCATAAATTTAATAGAAACATAAACACAGCTACATCACTGGATTGGAGACTGACCAAAGAATGCCAACTGCGAGGCTTGTCTTAGTGATAATGCCAGTAATATGTTGTATACTTCAAATGATGAAGGGTTGTCTGGATAAAGCCAATACCACCTTAGAGAGGGAAAAAAAAAATAAATGGGGCTGTTAACTCTTCAAATGCTGTATAGGTTTCCAACACATTGCTAAACAATGAATTGCAGACCTCTTCAGCATTCAATGGGTTAACCCTTTTAGTGGCATAGTGTTTCAATGCCTTGGATACGTCTCTGGCACTCAAATGGTTAAAAGACCACTTGTCTATGGGCCTAGACATCTAGACAGAACCATTTACCGGTATACACAATGGTATGGTATCTAAAATAGCCTTGTAATGTAGTCTAATGGAATCAAAGCTCAGATGTGTAGAGGAGGTACATGAACCATGGAGGTGCTTTCCCTGTCTACTGCTACGATTAGGTGACTTTCCAGTGTAAAGACTAATGTATGTTGCAATATTTCAAGGTGAGCAACATTGCGGTCTATAGAAAAAGTTAACATAAAACCAAAGCTAGCGAGCGACAGCACAGAACTGGTAAGGGGGAGTAACGTTCCCCAAACCACTTATTGATGGGGTGAGGTCGATAAGGTTGGGGTGCTGGATGGGTTGGAAGGTAAAGTTTTGGAGGAAGGTAGTGAAAAATATGAAGCGTTCCATTCGAGCCAAACTCTCTCCTACACAGATCCGCTTCCCTGGAAGGCAAAATAAAAGAGGTGTCAGTCCTTCCTAGAAGCAATGATCACTGATGACAGTGACATGTTTATGGGTCAGTTTGTCCTAAGAGCAAAGAGCACAAATGGCAATGACATGTTTATGGGTCAGTTTGTCCTAAGAGCAAAGAGCACTAATGACAGTGATATATTTACGGGTCAGACCTTCCTAGGACCAAAGTGTACTAATGACAGTGACAAGTGTATGGTCAGTCTTTCTTACTAGCAAAGTGTAATAATGGCAGTGATCTGTTATAAAGTCAGCTAATGACAGTTACATGTTTATGGGTCATTCTTTCTTAAGACTAAAGTGTATTAATGACAATCACATGTTTATGGGTTAATCCTTCTTAGGGTCAAAGTATATTAATGACAAATATATGTTTATGGGTCAGTCCTTCCTAGGAGCAAAGAGACTAATGATAGTGACATGTTTATGGGTCACTCCTTCCTAGGACCAAAGTGTACTAATGACAGTGACATGTTTATGGGTCAGTCCTACCTAGGAGCAAAGAGACTAATGATAGTGACATGTTTATGGGTCACTCCTTCCTAGGACCAAAGTGTACTAATGACAGTGACATGTTTATGGGTCAGTCCTTCCTAGAACCAAAGTGTATTAATGACATTGACATGTTTATGGATCAGTCCTTCCTAGGACCAAAGTGTACTAATGACAGTGACATGTTTATGAGTCAGTCCTTCCTAGGACCAAAGTGTACTAATGACAGTGACATGTTTATGGATCAGTCCTTCCTAGGACCAAAGTGTACTAATGGCAGTGACATGTTTATGGGTCAGTCCTTCCTAGGACCAAAGTGTATTAATGACAGTGACGTGTTTATGGGTCAGACCTTCCTAGGACCAAAGTGCACATATGACAGTGACATGTTTATGGGTCAGTCCTTCCTAGGAACAAAGTGTACTAATGACAGTGACATGTTTATGGGTCAGTCCTTCCTAGGACCAAAGTGTACTAATGACAGTGACATGTTTATGGGTCAATCCTTCCTAGGACCAAAGTGTACTAATGGCAGTGACATGTTTATGGATCAGTCCTTCCTAGGACCAAAATGTACTAATGACAGTGACATGTTTATGGTCAGTCCTTCCCTAGGACCAAAGTGTACTATGACAGTGACATGTTTATGGATCAGTCCCTCCTAAGACCAAAGTGTACTAATGGCAATTACATGGTTATTGATCAGTCCTTCTTAGGACCAAAGTATACTAATAATAGTGACATGTTTATGGGTTAGTTCTTCCTAGGACCAAAGTGTACTAATGACAGTGACATGTTTATGGGTCAGTCCTTCCTAGGACCAAAGTGTATTAATGACAGTGACATGTTTATGGGTCAGACCTTCCTAGGACCAAAGTGCACATATGACAGTGACATGTTTATGGGTCAGTCCTTCCTAGGAACAAAGTGTACTAATGACAGTGACATATTTATGGGTCAGTCCTTCCTAGGAGCAAAGTGTACTAATGACAGTGAAATGTTTATGGGTCAGTCCTTCCTAGGACCAAAGTGTACTAATGGCAGTGACATGTTTATGGATCAGTCCTTCCTAGGACCAAAATGTACTAATGACAGTGACATGTTTATGGTCAGTCCTTCCCTAGGACCAAAGTGTACTATGACAGTGACATGTTTATGGATCAGTCCCTCCTAAGACCAAAGTGTACTAATGGCAATTACATGGTTATTGATCAGTCCTTCTTAGGACCAAAGTATACTAATAATAGTGACATGTTTATGGGTTAGTTCTTCCTAGGACCAAAGTGTACTAATGACAGTGACATGTTTATGGGTCAGTCCTTCCTAAGACCAAAGTGTATTAATGGCAGTGACATATTTATGGGTCAGTTCTTAATAGGACCAAAGTGTATTAATGACAGTGACATGTTTATGGGTTAGTCCTTCCTAGGACCAAAGTGTACTAATGGCAGTGACAGGTTTATGGGTCAGTCCTTCCTAGGACCAAAGTGAACTAACGACCATAGCATGTTTATGGGTCACTCATTCCTAAGAACAAAGTAAACTAAGGACAATTACCTCTTGATGGGCCAGTCCTTTATTTGTAAATATGGAGATTTGAGACTTTGTAGTATTTTCATTTCCCCCTGGATGCTCCCTGGGAGAAATATTTGTCCCGGCTGAATTTTAAATGTAAATTAAAGGGGGTGGGTAGTATATGAAGAGATTGTTATGACGACTATCCTTAAATATTCTAATTCACACCCATTGCAAACAATATGTAAATACTGGATTTGGCTTTACACCAGTCTAGAGTCAGTTTCCTGAGGAGAAAGGAATGAAAGCCTTGTTACTCCTGAACCGGTTGTTCTCATCCAGGAAATTTCTGGGGTCAAAACTCTGTGGCTCGTTATACTTTTCAGGGTCAGTGTGAACTGCCCTAAAAGTGAATGGATACATATTTCGTTTTGGTCTCTCTCCACATTGTATAATTATTATTATCATTATCATCATCTTTTATATATAAAGCACCAACAAATTCTTTCGGTCTGTCCAAAGGGAAGAATATAAGAGCAGAGAATCAGGCTGATATTGTAAGAAAAGTTGAACAACTCTAGAGCAAACCAAATGCACTATAGGGAACATATAAAATATTCCCCAATCCACTGCAAAACAATGTTTACTGTCCCCAAAGGTGCAGATAGTTTGCTCCAGAATTGACATGGTTCTCCTTAGTACACCAGTTTATCTGTTCTCTACTTCCTGCTGTATATTACACAGCATAGTGCAGCCTCCTGACCAGGTAGTGAAATGTGCAAAGGAAAATGGCTTCTCCCAACCTGCTGAGAAACATCACATGCAATTTAATATATTTTAAATTATATCAAGATAGGGAACATTTGATGCATATAGCTACAAATATTGCAAGAACAATTTCATAGAACAGTGCTTTAGAATTTAATATAAATGTTCCTTTATTTCTCTCTCATGTGACCAAAAACCTTGTCTGAAGCCTAACACATTTGTTTGAAAAAGTTGCTGCACTCGTTCCCTCATACAACAGGTGCTTGCTGGCTTAAGTGAATACAGATATAGATAACAGCGAAGCTGAGCACTCTTCAATAAGTATAAAATAATATTTTTATTCAAACATATTAAAAAAGCCCAACGTTTCAGTCTTCATTCAGACTTTCATCAGGGGCATTCAGTGCCCCCGATGAAAGTCCGAATGAAGCCTAAAACACCCAGGGGAGGCAGTAAAGAGGGGTATATTCATGTCTCCTCCCTACTGCCAGTCCTGGAGATACAGGGGAAGGTAATCCTGTCAAAATCTCTGCAAGGAGTTAGCCCGCCCTCAACTTTCTTCTGAGGAAAGAAGAAAACATGACAGTCACACACACTCGCATTATCACTCTGAAAGTAGCCTCAGCTGGACCTCTACACACACACACACACACACACACACACACACACACACACACACACACACACACACACACACACAACCTGTCACTCACTCTGACTCATGTGGTGCACAACAGAGCAGCAGCATCGGGGTAAGCCTCATCCAAATGGTACTCTCTGCACTAATTCCCAATAGCCACATTTCCTTGTCTGTCCTCCCTCCTTTTCTCTATGTGCACTTATTCTTTCCAATTTTTTATCGCCCGTTAATCCCTGCCCCCACTTGCGGTTAGCCCTGCCCTCTTTTTGACATGAATCAAGTCCTTTTTCTCCCCCCAGAGGCACCACATGACTCTCCACTGGGGAGAGCACAGATCATAATACTCAGGTATGCCTATATTGAATGCAGGTTGAGCCATGCTTTTGCCAAAGTTCATGTCCCTGCTGTGAATACTAGTGTATAAGTGTCTTACTTGCTTACTTTGTTTATAGGCAGACACAGCTGGGATGTCTGCCGAGGCACAGCTTAAAAAATTTGACTGCCACAGATGTGCTGCATACCCCCCATCTGACATACCAGGGGTTAAATGATGCACATTTCATCATCATTCTCCTTTTATCCCCTTGAGGCCCACAGGAAACTAGAGCCAAACCACAGTGCATGTTAACCTTTTGACGACCACAGGGGCTTACAAATCATTGCTCCGCAAAGCGTTCACTACCCGTCTGCCACTCAAACAGTTCACGTTGCCTGCTCCATGAATAATATGAATCCTCACAACATGGGCTTTTACTTTATAAAGGGAGATGAGTGAAGTATCAGTCATACACTGATCCTTCTGTTCTCCAGAACCTCTATAAGCTGGTGAGATAGCTCAGTGGTAAAGTCCCTGATTATGAAGCCTATTCTAACCTCAAGGTTGCAGGTTTGAATCACAGCAGGGTCAACTCAGCCCTTTATCCTTCTGAGGTCAGCAAATGAGTACTATTGATTGGGTAACAATAACATCTATTATTTAAGCTGCCGATTTCGTTAAAGGGGAACTACCACCCCACAATAACTTAACCTGCATTCATTCTTCATTTGGCGACTAGCTGCTTAGTAGCACTAGTCGCCAGAAATATTACCTGGTTCCGAAGATTTCTCCGTTTTACCGATGCTCGCAGGAGCAGGAAGCACGGGCATCTCATCACAGTGATGTCCGTGCGCCTGCGCTGTCAGTCCCTTTAGTGATGAGATGCCCGTTATTGCGGGGTGGTAGTTCCCCTTTAATTCCGAGAGCGTGCACTAAAATCGCACTGAGAGAAATGGGCTATATAAACACTACTTACTATTATTATTATGTAAGTCTATTCCCAACTGTACAGAGCTGTGGAATTAGTTGGTGCTATATAAATAAAGAATTATAATAATAATAATACCTTGCAAGTACACACAACACAAGACCACAACCTAGCACACACATGAGCCAAACAAAAACATAAAGACAGGCAACGCTGCCCCACGCTGCTAGTTAGTTATAATCATTAGCACACAATCAAAGCAGATTAAGTTAGCCACACCACTGAATGTTCTCAGTCCACCCTAACTCATGTCACGTCCCAGGGAACCACCTTTGTGGATTGTATGACTCGTTGGCCATGCTTCACGGTAACTCCAGACTAATTAACTAGTGCAATACTGGTAATTATGTTCCTGAATGGGAAGAATATGACATTCCAGTCTGCAGAAAATTTAAAAAGACATTTTAATTGGTTGTGAGAAACAGAGATAGATAACAATTATTCCCTCAGCACAAATATCTGTAGGTTAAATCTCTATAGTCCAAAGTACCTTGGACTTTATAACAACAGTCTGTAACTGATGACCCTCTTGGTTTAGGTCTTTGGATATTCTTCAAATTATGTCATAGAGTTAAGTCTACATCAGTGTTTCTCAGTGTCATCAGGACTCACCAGCAGTGCAGTTTTTTAACCCTTTGAGAGCAGGAGACATGTGCAATGCATTGCGGAGCAATGCGTTGCATAAGTCTCTGGCTCTCAAAGGGTTAAGATGTCCCTTCTTGTTAACAGGTGGGTAATCAGCGGTGCAGTCACTGTGATAGCTCCTGTAGTGATTAAAGTTATAGTAATGTTTCAGAATAAAAGCAGCTCTGATTAATCTTCATAGTATTTAGGCCATGGAGAGTGTTATTTCAATACTGTCAGAGTTGTAGTACAAGAGTAATTGAATGATAAAGTATCCCCCTCTCGCCTCTTTTACCTAGTGTAAGACACCTCTTCTTACTGTGATCATAAGGAAAACACTGCCCCCCATGATAGGTGTTTTGGGTTTTTCTTTATGCTCACTGAAGACTGTCCCTCTCTGTGATCCATCCGGACAGTCTTGCTGCTCTGAGGTGAGCAGTGTTACATCAGTAAAAGGGGAGGGAGGGGGATACTTTATTATTCAATTACTCCTGTACTACAACTCTGACAGTATTGAAATAACCCTCTCCATGGCCCAAATACTATGATTAATCTGAACTGTGGTTTTTGTGAAACATTACTATCCATTTAAAGGGGTAGTAATGCTTAAAGGGATTGTAATGTTTCATAATAAAAGTAGCTCTAATTAATCATCATAGTATATGGACTTTGGAGAGTGTTATTTCAATTCTGTCAGAGTAGTAGTTCAAGAGTAATTCAATGACAAAGTATCCCCCTCCCGCCCCTTTTACTGATGTAACACTGCTCAGCCAGATCAGAAGGGAGGTGCCCAGGTAGACTGCAGAGAGGGACAATCTTCAATTAAGATAAGGGAATAACCTGAAAAACTTGACAAGGGGGGGGGCTTTAATTGTTCTCATAGGAAGAAGATTGTCCCCTGCTGTTATCTGTCTGGTCTATGGACTGCATTCCACATCTGAGAAAAGATGGCTTACACTAGGTAAAAGGGGCGGGAGGGGAACTTTGCTTGTGAATATCTCTCAAACCATAAAGGTTTGAGAGATAAGACTTATATCGTTCTTCATGTTTTTTAATGCCTACAAAATAAAATAAAGATAAAACAAAATATTACTATCCCTTTAATATGTAAAAAAAAGTATATATTTAATGAAGGGTTTAGCCTACTGAGTAAATCAAAGCAACTTCCGCTGCTGAAAAGTGTTCTATTGAAAACTTATTGCAGCTGAAAGTTACATTTTTTGGGTACAGTATCTCAATGACCTGAAATTGTACAGTGGAGCTTTTGCTACATCATCCTCTGGTGGTTTATGGTCAACTGACCATGCTCTTGTATTGTTCAGAAGGATAAATCCTACAATATATATATATATATATATTTTCGGGGATTTTCCTTATAACCTGACCTGTTAGGTCTGGGGCTGAGGATCACTGTTGTATACTATACTGCACTGATTCTCAAATCCAGTCCACAGGGCTCGCCAGGTTTTCAGGATTTCCCTACTTAAGCACGAGTGGCACCATCACAATGACGGAAGCCACTGATGAACCACCTATGAACAAGCAGGGATTTACTGACTAATGTTGAGGATCCCTGCTTTACTGTATACTGGATATTGTACCTGCATATACTTTCAGAAAAATATCAACTTATTGAAATATCTTCCAAAAAAAATGAAAAAATGAATATAAATAATATAAATAATATCTGTAGAGATGCGTGCACTCATTTTCTTTATCTGTTTATTTTTTGACGTTAGGATAACTTACCCTAATATCTAATAATATGTTGAGTGCTTAAAGTAGATGTATCACCTTATAAAAATGTTTTACAATAGCTTTTGTATTTGTTAATACAGTATTCATAGGAAAGCTGTTTTTTTTAATGTACAGTAAAATCTCAGGTATAGTACGCACCTGTGTATAATATGCAGGTGTACATTATACCCAAGATTTTAGGGGAAAACAAGAGTGTCTATGTATAATACGCACCCTTGTTTTCCCCTCTTAAGAAAAAAAAAATAAGCCTTCTAGATCCCTTCCCTCCCTCCCCCGGTGCTATCCGCTGCTAAAATACCATTTACTTACATCAAAATTCAAGTCCCCGCATTTTCCCCATTAGCAGGCAAAATATAACAGATGTCACTATTCCCTGTGGACAGCATGCTTCCATTCACTGCCCGCTTCCTTCAGGACCTACCGGCTCCAGCCAATGGTAATGCCCTGTGAGAATCTGAAGGTCCTCACAGGGCATTACCATTGGCTGGAGCCGGTAGGCCCTGAAGGAAGAGGGCGGTGAATGGAAGCATGCCGCCCGCAGGGAATATTGACATGGGTTATAATTTGTCTGCTAATGGGGAAAATGAGGGGACTTGAACTTTGAAGTAAATAAATGGTATTTTAGCAGCGGATAGCGCCGGGGGAGGGAGGGAAGGGATCTGGCAGGCTTAATTTTTGTTTTTTTATAAAAAACTCTCAGGTATAATACACACCCCCCGCTTCACATAAGGTGAAGTGGGGTAAAATTGTGTGTATTATACCCGAGATTTTACGAGTAGTTTAAAAGATATACTATCTTCAAGCTTTGCCGGTTAGCATAATGCAGTACGCTGAATCACCAGCAAAGCTCTTTTTCCCTGCCTAATTCTTACACCTCCCTCCCAGCTGCACCAGGAAGCATGTTCACGCTTCCCTTTGGTGTGCTGTGAATGCCTTCTATCGTTATATCACGTCAGTGTAACTCTAACCGGAGCTTGAAATAACAATAGAAGCCATTCACAGCACAATGAAGGGGAAGGTGGGAAGAGAAGATGAGATGTGCCATGCACGTTATGCGGAAGTGCACAGCACCAAACAGAACATAGTATATCTTTTAACCCTTTGAGTGCCAGAGTGGTACGGAATGCATTTCTTTGCAATGCATTGCGTATCACTCTGGCACTCAAAGGGTTAAAGTACTTACATAAAAAAAAACACCTTTCCTAAGACTACTGTATTAACAAAAGCTATAGTAAACCTTTTTATAAGGTGATACATCCACTTTAGCCTTTTGATTGTTAGTGAGGTGCTCAACGCATTGCTCCACAATGTGTTGAGCACCACTCTGGCAATCAAAGGGTTATTTATGATACCAATCATTAACACTGGGTGTCTGTTTACTTACAGGCTGAATTGATAAAATGCAAGAACATTAATTTATTTTGGGCCTTGAGCAAAAAAGGGGAGGAATTCTTGTGCAAGCAAACATCCCAGCACTGTGCAACGTGTTGGCAAACTCTCTCTCATTCCAGGTGTCAAAGTCTGACCTAAATGAACGAGGATTTGCATAATTGTCGGTTGTCCTTTGTGATACAGTTTGCTTAGTGTGGAACTGGTCCAGTTCACTTAGTACTCAACCTTCTGAATGCCAGAGGGGTATGCAACGCATTGTAAATAAACACATTGTGCACCTCTCTGGGACTCAACTGGTTAAACCCCTGTGCTGTTTCTTAAAAGATATTTACCAAGATGCTGCTTTAGTGTTTGTTTGTGTAATTAATATCCTTCCAGGGGCTACGCAAAAAACAATGTACACAAAACGCTATATGCAATATGCAAAATACAAATGCCAAGCTCATTATGCCAAACGCAACACGCAAAATGCTGTACACAAAGCACACAATGCTGTACACAATATGCTATATGCAAAGCACTATAAAAAGTATTTCAAACACTGTATGCACAACATAGTAACACAGTAACATAGTTAATGAGGCTGAAAAAAAACATGCGTCCATCAAGTCCAGCCCATGACAAAAACACCCCTCTTGATCTAGTGGAAGGCAAAAAAAAAAGTCCTCTGGTGCCATTTCCAGTTTCGCCCCAGGTAGGTAAAAAAATTCCATACCTTTACCACCCTTGCTGTTGTTTTAGTTGAAAGCACCTTTCCTCTAGTCTTAATGAATGACCTCTTGTTCTTAGCTCAGCTCTTTGCATAAATAATTCATTGGCTAGTTCTTTGTATTGACCTTGAATGTATTTGTAAATGGTAATCATATCACCCCTTAGACGTCTCTTCTGTAAAGTAAACAAACACCACTATATGCAGTACGATTTAGGCAATACGCTATATGCCAAAACATAATATGATATATGCCAAATGCAGTACATGCCATACTGACAATGCTATACGCACAACGCTATGCACAAAGCATACACACGAACTTTGTAAACCATATGTCAAAAGTCATAAGCCAGGTTATACTTGGAGTGGGGAACTTATAGACCCTTCTGAGGTTTCTGTATTTTTCACATCTCAGTGATCAATCAGTCAGTGGATGAGCATCTACTCACAGGACTTAGTCAGTGGATGAATATCTACTCACAGAACTCAGTCAGTGGATGAGCATCTACTCACAGGACTCAGTTAGTGGATGAGCATCTACTCACAGGACTCAGTCAGTGGATGAACATCTGCTCACAGAACTCAGTCAGTGAATGAACATCTACTCACAGAACTCAGTCAGTGGATGAACATCTACTCACAGAACTCAGTCAGTGGATGAACATCTACTCACAGGACTCAGTCAGTGGATGAACATCTGCTCAGAGGACTCAGTCAGTGGATGAACATCTGCTCACAGAACTCAGTCAGTGAATGAACATCTACTCACAGGACTTAGTCAGTGGATGAACATCTACTCACAGAACTCAGTCAGTGGATGAGCATCTACTCACAGGACTCAGTTAGTGGATGAGCATCTACTCACAGAACTCAGTCAGTGGATGAGCATCTACTCACAGAACTCAGTCAGTGGATGAACATCCACTCACAGAACTCATTCAGTGGATGAACATCTGCTCACAGAACTCAGTCAGTGGATGAACATCTACTCACAGAACTCAGTCAGTGGATGAACATCTGCTCACAGAACTCAGTCAGTGGATGAACATCTACTCACAGAACTCAGTCAGTGGATGAGCATCTACTCACAGAACTCAGTCAGTGGATGAACATCTACTCACAGAACTCAGTCAGTGGATGAACATCTACTCATAGAACTCAGTCAGTGGACGAACATCTGCTCACAGAACTCAGTCAGTGGATGAACATCTGCTCACAGAACTCAGTCAGTGGATGAACATCTACTCACAGAACTCAGTCAGTGGTTGAACATCTACTCACAGAACTCAGTCAGTGGATGAACATCTACTCACAGGACTCAGTCAGTGGATGAACATCTACTCACAGGACTCAGTCAGTGGATGAACATCTGCTCACAGAACTCAGTCAGTGGTTGAACATCTGCTCACAGAACTCAGTCAGTGGATGAACATCTACTCACAGAACTCAGTCAGTGAATGAACATCTACTCACAGAACTCAGTCAGTGGATGAACATCTACTCACAGAACTCAGTCAGTGGATGAACATCTACTCACAGGACTCAGTCAGTGGATGAACATCTGCTCACAGGACTCAGTCAGTGGATGAACATCTGCTCACAGAACTCAGTCAGTGAGTGAACATCTACTCACAGGACTTAGTCAGTGGATGAACATCCACTCACAGAACTCAGTCAGTGGATGAACATCTGCTCACAGAACTCAGTCAGTGGATGAACATCTACTCACAGAACTCAGTCAGTGGATGAACATCTGCTCACAGAACTCAGTCAGTGGATGAACATCTACTCACAGGACTCAGTCAGTGGATGAACATCTGCTCACAGAACTCAGTCAGTGGATGAACATCTGCTCACAGAACTCAGTTAGTGGATGAACATCTACTCACAGAACTCAGTCAGTGGATGAGCATCTACTCACAGAACTCAGTCAGTGGATGAACATCTACTCACAGTACTCAGTCAGTGGATGAACATCTACTCACAGAACTCAGTCAGTGGATGAACATCTGCTCACAGAACTCAGTCAGTGGATGAACATCTGCTCACAGAACTCAGTCAGTGGATGAACATCTACTCACAGAACTCAGTCAGTGGTTGAACATCTACTCACAGAACTCAGTCAGTGGATGAACATCTACTCACAGGACTCAGTCAGTGGATGAACATCTACTCACATAACTCAGTCAGTGGATGAACATCTGCTCACATAACTCAGTCAGTGGATGAACATCTACTCACAGAATGGCCAGTTTTTGAAGCTGTAGTGGAGGCCTCTTTAAAGAGGAAATACATTACATGAAAAAAATAAGTGTATGGCTTTCCCTACAGAATAACACATGATACTAGCAATACTTAGTGATGCCTCTTTTGAAAGATATTAAAAACTTGACATACTTCTTGATATCAAGACGTTTTCCAGCCAGGGGGAGCTGTTGCTACATTTATCTACAGACAACCAAATGTATCACCTGCTCAGAGCCAATGCTCCCTCTAATCCAGGAATGTGCAAAGTAGGTTCTCCAGCGGTTCTTGGTTTACAGTTCCCAGTATCCTCATTTAAACAATAGTCAACTGAGGATGATGGGAGTTTTAGTCAACAACTGTCAGAATCTAAGTTGATGGGGACTTTTGATTAGTCTCTTACTGAAAACATATTCCTTGACCTCTGCACATCAATGTGCACACCCACCTCACCACTTTTTTCACTGAAATATCCACATTTCACCTTAGGAAGATGGTATCCCCTGAAGTGTGTCCCCCGTATGACAGAATGTGGGAGGCTCAGTTGGAGAATGTTGGCGAATCGTTGCATCTCATGGATCACAGCATCAGTATAGGGCATCTTACTCTGGTCCTCCTCTGTCAGACAGTGGTTTCTTCCAATTACTTTGTTTATCTCCTGGTGAACTTTATCTAAGAGGCCACAGGAGATACAGTTGTCAGCTTGGCTGGTCATTGACCTGCGAGTCTATGTGTGTGACTCTGAGTAGTTTGTGTGGGAATGTATGTGTGCGTGTAGACATGTGTGTCTGTGTGCATGTGTGTGTGTGTGTGTGTGTGTGTGTATTGCATGTGTGAGTACGCATGTATTTGTGTGTGATTGTGTACAAGTGTGAGATTGTGTGTATATGTGTTGTGTGTATTGTGTATATGTGAGTGTATGTGTGTGTGTGTGTGTGTGTGTGTGTGTATTGTGTTTGTATTGTGTGTGTGTGTGTATTGTGTGTGTGTATGTGTGCATACATGTAATTGTGTGTGATTGTGTGGATATGTGAGATTGTGTGTTTGTGTGAATGAATATGTGTATGTATTGTTTGTATGTGTGATTGTGTGTGTAAATGTGTGTGTGCATGTACTGTGTACAGTGTATGTGTGATTGTATGTATATATGTGTGTGTATATGTATTGTGCACATTGTGTGTGTATGTGTTTTATACTATGTGTGTGTTTGTGTATATGTATTGTGTACACTGTGTGTGTGTATCTGTGTTGTATACACTGTGTATGTGTGTGTTTGTGTATATGTATTGTATACATTGTGTGTGTGTGTGTGTGTGTGTGCGGGGGGGTACAATGATACTCATTTCTGCATCTTCTTCCCATCTCCAGCATCTAAATGGTTAATGTGTTATGACGGACCATATACAGAACTATTTCTAGAGCATACCATCTGCACAATAGGGGACAACTGATAAGCCACTTTGATTTAATTGGGTTTTTTAACCCTTTAATGCTAGAATAGTCTCTAACACATTTCCTTGCAATCAGTTGGAGACCTCTCTCATAATCAAGGGTTGAACGGCCATTATAAATCAGGGGAATTTGGGGGGGTTTGCATCGTTCCCCTTTGTGCAGTTGGATTGTTCCAGTATTAGTCCCCAGGAGCCCTCTGAACACTGAGCCCAGAGATGTGCAGGTGTTTTTCCTTGGAATTCCTCCATTGTGACTTCACACATATGTCCCTGTACTCGCTCTGTGCTTGTCCTGCCCCTCCCAGACATGAGGACATTGTGTCTTATACAAGAGCCCAAATCCTCCAAACACCTCTAGCCTAGGCGATGCCCGTCCCTCCTCTCCTCCACCGTAACTAATCAGAAATGAATGCCTTGTGGGAGGCTAATCACACACCCACTGCTTGTGGTAACAATTATCATTCCTGTGTGTAATCTGTCTGATGGTAATTAGACAATGAAATATACTCTGTAGATTGCAGTGATTTATATGGAAACAGGTATGTCCTGCACTAATGTCCGGGCTTAAACTTCACTAAACTCACCTTTTTATAAACATCCATTTATATAAATGTGTATTCAAATACCTGCTACATAACATTCCTCCAATATCATTTTATTTTCTCTCCTTTTCACTCCATAAAACTCACCCTCTTATTCCATATAACCCCTCTCCATATCTCCTCCTATTGCTCCAAATAACTCCGCCTATTACACCATACAGCACTTCTCTATATTTTCTCCTATTGATATATATAATTTCTCCTATTGCTCCATATAACCCCTCTATATATCTCATCCTATTGCTCCATATAACCCCTTCTATTGCTCCATCTAACTCTTCCCTATATCTCCTCTTATTGCTCCATATAACTCCTCCCTATATCTCCTCCTATTGTCCACATAACTCCTCCCTATAACTCCTCCTATTGCTCCATATAACTCCTCCCTATATCTCCTCCTATTGTCCACATAACTCCTCTCTATAACTCCTCCTCCTATTATTCCATATAACTCCTCCCTATAACTCCTCCTATTGCTCCAAACAACTCCTCCTATTGCTCCATATAACTCCTTCCTATAACTCCTCCTATTGCTCCATATAACTCCTCCCTATAACTCATCCTATTGTCCACATAACTCCTCCCTATAACTCCTCCTATTGATCCATAAAACTCCTTCCCATAACTCCTCCTATTGTCCACATAACTCCTCCCTATAACTCCTCCTATTGATCCATATAACTCCTCCCTATAACTCCTCCTATTGATCCATATAACTCCTCCCTATAACTCCTCCTATTGATCCATATAACTCCTCCTATTGTTCCATATAACCCCTCCCTATAACTCCTCCTATTGTCCACATAACTCCTCCCTATAACTCCTCCTATTGATCCATATAACTCCTCCCTATAACTCCTCCTATTGATCCATAAAACTCCTTCCCATAGCTCCTCCTATTGTTCCATATAACCCCTCCCTATAACTCCTCCTATTGCTCCATATAACTCCTCCCTATAACTCCTCCTATTGTTCCATATAACTCCTTCCTATTGCTCCATATAACTTCTCCCTATAACTCCTCCTATTGCTCCATATAACTCCTCCCTGTAACTCCTTCTTTTGCTCCATATAACTCCTCCCTATAACTTCTCCTATTGTTCCATATAACTCCTCCCTATAACTCCTCCTATTGTTCCATATAACTCCTTCCTATAGCTCCTCCTATTGTCCACATAACTCCTCTCTATAACTCCTCCTCCTATTGTTCCATATAACTCCTTCCTATAGCTCCATATAACTCCTCCCTGTAACTCCTTCTTTTGCTCCATATAACTCCTCCTTATAAATCCTCCTATTACTCCATATAACACCTCTATATATCTCCTCCTACTGCTGTTTATATCTCTCTCTATACCTCCTCCTATTGTTCCATGTAACTCTAAGTAACTTCTCTATTACTCAATATAAACTCCCTCTGTTGCTCTATATAATGCCTTCTTTTGCTCCATATACCCCCTCTCTATGCCTCCTATTGCTCCATAGAACTCCTCCTATTTCTCCCTGTGTCTACTCTCTGTACCTCTTCCTATTGCTTCATATAGCTACTCCTATTTCTCCATGTAACCCACCCATTCTTCCAGTTGATAGAGACTGATATGACTCCATTGTAGGTGAAGGGCTCTGAGTTTCCCACCTGTGACATCTGGGTATTTCATCAGTATAAGAATCCCATATCTCAGTGTTGTGCTGAATGTCTCCGTCCCACCAGAGAACAGGTTTAGTGTGATCATGACCAGTGACTCCATGTTGAAGTTGGTCATCAGGTCCCCATTTTCCTGAAGAATTTACAGTGAACTTTTAGGCAAGATCTATATACATACAGTCAATTTTAAAAAGTTCCTAAGCAGGACCAAAAAAGTGACGTCACTCATTTTCTATAAAGACTTGGAGAAACAATGTGAATGTTCATGTTCAGATGTCTATGTATGGTATGCTAACTGTCCTTTTTAGGAAAGCTTCAGGAGGTGGAGGTTGGGGTCCTAGAGTCCTGTGTTGGATACCTCTCTGGCATTCAAAGGATTAAAGGGTTAAGAAAAGTGGAGGCTTATAATTAGGCGATATGTTCCTTTAAAGGGATGGTTTAGACACTTCACTGCTGATTTAAATGATGACCTCCCTGCTTTCAAAGAGCTGAAAGATACACTGAAATCAATGGGATTTTGTAACAGTATGCATTTAAAGGGGAACTTTCACCTAAGCACATGTTTTCTTTAATCCACGTAGATTACCGAGCAAACTGTGCTGTATTTTGTTTTTTTTAAAAAACACAATAGAAAATAAGTTTGAGGGTTTACCTTTTCCCTCTTCACGTATTCTCATTCTGATCGGCACAATTTGTGCCGATGAGAATACATAACAGATCCTCCTCCCCGCTGGTCCGTCAGTAAGCTGGAGAACTCTCATTGGTAGAGATCGATATCTAGCCAATGAGAGTTCTCCAACTTACTGACAGACCAGCGGGGAGGAGGATCTCCTGTATTCTCATCGGCAAGATGGTATGGATCAGAATGAGGAGAAGAGGGATAAAGTTAACCCTCAAACTTAATTTCTATTGAGTTTTTTTTAAAAACCGAAACCCAGCACAGCTCGAATCGGCAATGTAAGTGGATTAAAGAAAATGTGTGTTTAGGTGAAAGTTCCGCTTTAATTTTCCCTAGTACTGATGCATGTTTACCTTTATGTATATGGACTATAGCGAGTTCCATCCAGTCTTTATTATATACCCACAAGCCCCCACTCACCTTCTGCATCTTGACCAAGAAGCAGTCCATGAGATCTCGGGGCAGTCAGGCTGGAAAGTCCCCTGGTGGCTCCTCAGATCTTCAAGTATGAAAACCTTCAACTTTTCAAAGTTTCGGAAGATGAGTTTCTGAGGTCCTGGTTTTTCCCTTATCTTAATTGAAGACTGTACCTCTCTGCAATCTACCTGGGCACCTCCCTTCTGCTCTAGCTGAGCAGTGTTACAGGGTCATTAAATGGTTAACCCCTTGAATGCTAGCAATCAAGCAGCTAAAAGCTACAATGAAATGACACATTCTCACGGAAACAAATTTGTGATTTTGAAAGATATTTCAAAGCATCAATATTTTTCTTAGAGATTTTTTATTTCAAAGAATAGTTAATGAGATATTTAGGTTTAGTTATTAATCAGTGTTTACACATGGGATAGGACTGATAGGAAGATGCAGTTGGGATGGGGAGCAGTGTGCCAATGCCTGGCTGGCATATTTGTCCTAACTGATAAATAAATAAAGCTAATTATACCATAAATTATTAAATTAAAGGCACACTAAATCTTTACTATAAGAAGCACATATTGTTGGGGGTCCCTTGGTGAGTAAAAGAAGAGAACGTCCACTGCTGGTATTTGCTTTATTCAAAAGTTATAATCAAACTGACAGGAAGTGATGTAGCTATTACTTTTACATTCTACATTCCTTGTAGGCAGAGACATCATTCCAGTAAAATATAACAGAACTAGTGTAAAAGCCCATGTACACGGGCCAAGTTCGGGGTAATATTAACCCTTTGAGTGCCACAGGGGTATGCAATGCATTGCTTTGCAATGCGTTGCATACTCCTCTGGCATTCACAGGGTTAAGAGGCTGCTACCTCACAACTCCAAGTGATGCAGTTTTGCTTCGCCTCACTCACGTGATGCAATCATGCGCAGTAGAGACTGTCCGAACGTGGTCAGTTTCTACTGAGCATGACTGCATTGTGACAAACATCCTAGCAAATTATTATATAGGATAACAGTCATGACACCAGGAGAACTGTAGTGGAGATCTCTGGACACCAGTAGGTGCTGTTAATCTGAACCCCACCTCAAAAAAAAAAAAACCTACAATATATGTGTTTTCTTAATAAAGTTTTATTACATTCCCCACACTCCAGCAACACAGGCACCCTCATGCCCCTTTTATACTATGCCTTTGGGAAATAATATAACTTTTGCTATGTGTTGTGTGTAAATTCAATGTCCCCATTGA
Source organism: Rhinophrynus dorsalis (assembly GCA_037306005.1). Classification (NCBI taxonomy): domain Eukaryota; kingdom Metazoa; phylum Chordata; class Amphibia; order Anura; family Rhinophrynidae; genus Rhinophrynus; species Rhinophrynus dorsalis. Next base: position 183,831,849 of record CM074726.1, read on the forward strand.
TTTCAATGGAATGAGCTAGTTGAAAAAGTAGAAAAATGACACTTTTCACAGGAGTGCCATTATTCACCGATTTTGGTTTGAGGTGAAAATTTTTGCCCATCCCTACTCCTAAATCTTTCTCTAATGAGGATTCCCCAAGTAGTTTCCCAGTTCATATATATATGTAGCATGTTTGTTTCTACATCCCAAATCCATAGACTTACATTTATCTATATTAAAGGGATAGTAATGTTTCATAATAAAAGCAGCTCTAATTAATCATCATAGTATTTGGACTTTGGAGAGTGTTATATCAATACTGTCAGACTTGTAGTTCAAGAGTAATTGAATGATAAAGTATCCCCCTCCCACCCCTTTTACTGATATAACACTGCTCAGCCAGAGCAGAAGGGAGGTGCCCAGGTAGACTGCAGAGAGGGACAATCTTCAATTAAGATAAGGGAAAAAGCTGAAAAACTTGTCAAGGGGGGCAGGGATTTCATTGTTCTCACAGGAAGAAGATTGTCCCCTGCTGTTATCTGTCTGGTCTATGGACTGGATTCCACATCTGAGAAGAGATGGCTTACGCCAGGTAAAAGGGGCGGGAGGGGAAATTTTGCTTGTGAATATCTCTCAAACCATAAAGGTTTGAGAGATAAGATTTATATCATTCTTCATGTTTTTTTAATGTCTACAAAATAAAATAAAGATAAAGCAAAATATTCCTATCCCTTTAAACCTCCTCTGCCACTTTTCTCCCCATTCACTCAGTTTATCTAAATCTTTCCGCCTTGAAATAACATCCAGCTCTGTATGTATTTCCTTACACAGCTAAGTGTCATCAGCAAAGATTGAGATAGTACTTTCAATTCCCTATTCTAGATCATTAATAAACAAATTAAACAGCATTGGGCCCAGGACTGAACAATGTGGCACTCCAATTACAACTTTTGTAAAAGGTTCCATTTATAACAAATATCTGCCATTTATAATTTAACAGTTCTCAATCCATGTACAGATAACACATCCCAAACTGAAGCCTTTTAATTTATGCAGTAATCTGTTACGAGGCACTGTATTAAATGATTTTGTAATATCTAAGCATACTACATCAACTGTAATTCCCTTGTCCAAATTACTACTTACTCTTTCGTAAACTGCAATTAAATTAATTTAACAGTGTGCTCTGACAACAAGGACAGAATTAAGAAGCTTAATTCTCTGGCTAAATGTTACAAAGAAAAGAAGGGTTACAAGCCAAAGTCAATTAAGAGAACAATCAGTTCTGAACACAGAACAACATGTAACACCTGCTATTATATAAGGAGAAAAAACAAACACACACACACACGTACCACTAGTACCTACATATAACCCAATATTAGAAGACATGCAAGAAATAATTCATAATGACTTATGAGGCAACATTAATGGACCAGTAAACTTTTTTTTATGAAAAAACATATTTTACAGAACATTTCCTGCTGAATAAAACAAGGTCACTCCCACTGCTGTCAGATGTTTTAGTCAAAATTTATAGCAGTTTAAATAATCAGGAAGTGAATTTACTGTGTTTACTACCTGATAGTTCTGACAGGAAGTGAATTTACTGTGTTTACTTCCTGATACTTCTAACTGACAGGAAGTGACAGACAGTTTCTATCACATTCCATGGAGAACTGTACATCTCTGACTTTCCTGACTTTCCTCTCCATTAGAATGTAACAGGAAAAACTAATTTGACCACTAGAGGGCACTGCTAATGTAAAAAAACATGGGTTTAAACTGTAATAACTCTGGAAATATGAATCTCTTGGCAGTGGGAGTACCCTTATTTTACTCAATAGGAAAATCCCTACAATGTATATTTTTTCATAAAAAAAGTTCCTTTAAATAAATCTTCCCCAATCTTCCAGTCTGTACATTTCTGCAATGTAGAAATCCCAAAAAGAAATGAATAAGCATGACATTGATCACACATTCTAAATGACATACGTATGGAATTCCATACACTTCAAACATTGAAAACAACATAAAGTCAACATGGCCATCCACACTACAAGGATCTGCAACATCACAGGATTATAGAGCTGAGCACCCCACAATGTAGGGTATAGATACAATAGGTGTGAACAAGGTGAAATTACAAACTCAGATGAACTGGCATTTACACACAATAACAAATAATGAATAAAAAGCATTGCTTTACTATAGTAGCACACCATTTATATTATAAACAGATCACTCAATGAACAATCTTTCAAAAATGATCTTTAAAAGTAATTTCAAAATCACCTAAGACAGAAATACATTTTAATGTAGGAAGATAGAGGACTCAATATATATCTGAGAGAGTGTTATCTTACTACAGGAGGTTTCTATAACCAGTGCCTCCTCTGTAGTTTTCCTATCCCCCTCAGCTTTTCAGATTTGCAACCAGACCACTGTTCAGGCACTCAGTATATTTATTGGTCATTGGGGTAAATATACTATATAGTCCAGGTGGAAATCCCTCTATCATCCTAAGTAAATCTGCCTGGGTGCAAATTCTCATGAGATCAATGTAGGTGTATAAATACAAATGACAAGTCAACACAAGCAGGTCTTTTTAAGTGAAGAAACAACATTTCAATGTGCACTTCACGTTTTAAGTTGGAACTGACAATTTGACAATACATTTCTTCACTTAAAAAGCCCAGTGTTTGCTGATCATTTGTATATAATATATATATATATATATATATATATATATATATATATATATATAAATATACTACTAGAAATGTTGGCATAGCTTTGCCCATGTGGTTAATAAAGCAAATGGAAAGTGAAAAGCATAAGTCCCAGGCAGTTGTATGAATGACTAAATAAAGACTGTAATACAAGCATGGTACTAATAGGGTTAAAAACCTAAAAGTGTTGGAAATCAACTTCACCTCCTACTACACATAACTGGTTTACCGCCGTCGACTCCTGGTTACTCTTGGAACGCTGTCATGCTATCGCCACACATTCCCTTCCCCTCTTTGAAGATACTTGGTTCTGCTGGTATAATTACATATCCTCAATTCAAGCAACACATACCGCCTCTTCCTGATGCTGTTCATGGGGATGTCCCTTGGCAACTCATAACGCCCCACTTACTTCTTTAGCGGACCGATTTATTCTTCGATTGCCGCCCATTGCTGGTGATACCTGCCCCCCACCTCATTTCCCCCTTCCCATCCCTACCTTTCTGACTCCTTCTTTCACCTCTCCTCCATCCTCTTCTCTCCTATAATTTCTCCCCAACACTTCACACATCTATTCCTTTTCCTTCTTCTCACATTGGACATGCATCATATTCAATACTTAACACTTTATATGTATATGCCACATATGAATGTCTTCTTTGCTTCTTATTGGAAATACTTATTCTGTATTCTCCCGTTTATTGCCTGATTGTTTCAATTTAACCTATGTAATGCCTCTTATCTCTCAATACAATTTTGAAAAAAAAAAACAACACCTAAAAGTGGAATTGCATTGATGACTATTTCCCCTGACAGCCATGTAAATCCAGACAATGTTCTTAATGACTGGAATGTTGAAATGTCATTGCTTAGACATTTCAGCTCCAAAAAGGTGTGCAACACATTACAAAGAGCTGCGCTACATAACTCTCCATCAGTGAATGTGTGTGTGTGTGTGAACATGCGTGTTTTGCATGTTGCATGTGGTTTGCATGTTGTGCATTGCATTTATGCATTGTATTTCGCATATAGAGTTTTATGCATACTATTTTATGTTTTTACCGCATAATGTATAGTGTTTGCAAATAATGTTTGTGTATAGCGTTTGCGTTTTGCGTATAACACAGCATTTTGTGTATAGCATTTTGTGTTTACCTTACTGCGTATCACGTTTTGTGTATTACATTTCGTATATAGCATATTGCACATTGTATGTTGCATATAGTGTTTTGTGTATATCATTTGCATCTTGCGTATAGATTTTTGCATATAGCGGTTTGCGCATTGCTTTTTTTTCGTATAGTATTTTGTGTATAACGTTTTGCTCACAGCATTTTGCATATAGTGTTTTGCATATTGCCTTTTGCACATAGGGGTCTGTGTATAGATTTTACATATAGCATATACCGTATTGCGTATAGTGTTTTGTATATAGCATTTTGCATTTAGCATATTACGTTTGGCATATAGCATTTTGCATATAGAATTTAGCCTGTTGCATTCTGTATTTTTGTATAGAGTATTGCATATAGCATCATGCCTTTTGCATATAGCAGTTTGTGTATAGTAGTTTGCATATTGATTTTTGTATATATCATATATCGTAGAGCATATAATGTTTTGCGCATATCATTTTGCATATAGTGTTGTTTATTGTGCATATTGTGGTTGTGTGGGTGTTTTGTGTACCTTATGTGTGTGTATTTGTGTGCGTGTTGTGTCTATGTATTTTGTGTGTTTTTATTGTTTATCGTATTTGTTGCGAGTATTGTATTATTGTGTGTGTATACTGTGTTTGTGTATGTATTTGCGTATGTGTATTTGTGTGTGTATTGCTTGCATGTGTATTGAGCAAGTATTTTTGTATTATGTGTGTGTGTTGTGTGTGTGTATTGTGCATGTTGTGCATGTGTGTGTATTGTGTGTTGTGGCTGTGTGTGTTTGCATGTGTATGTTGTGTGTGTTGTGGGGGGGTGTTTTGTGCCTGTGTGTATTGCATGTGTGTGTTGTGCATGTATGTTTTGCGTGTATATTTTGCATGTGCATATTGTCTGTGTGTTGTGCATATGTGTTTTTCATGTGTCTGTATGTATTGTGCATATGTGCTGTGTGTATTGAATGTATATGTTGTGGTGCGTTTGTATATTTCATGTGTGTGTGTTTGTACACATATGTTGAGTGTGTGTATTTTGTGAGTGTATTGTGTGTGCAATGGGTTGCAAATTGTGTTTGTGTATTGTCTGGGTGTGTGTTTTGTCAGTAGGTACTGTGAATGTGCATTACATGTGTATAGTATGTGTGTTGTAGTGTGTGTGTGTTACATATGTGTGTGTGTGTGTGTGTGTGTGTGTGTGTGTGTGTGTGTATTGAAGGCCCCTGCAATTCCTTGGAGATTTTCACAGTAGAGGCCAGGGGGGCGAAAGGCCATTTTTAAATGTTTTTTGGAACAGGAGATAGTGAGGGAGGGCCAACTCCTTGCAGAGATTTTGACAGGAGTAAAATCACACACCTCTGTATCTCCTGGACAGGCAGTATAAAGGAAATATGAATATATCCTTACTGCTGCCCCTTGGTGTGTGGCAGACATGCAGACCTCCTTTTCTATATAGAGAGATATATTTAATTATCATCCATTGTTGATCCATTCCAGGATGAAGGTCTCCTTGGCAGTCCTCCAACAAATTCAATCCTGTGCCTTTTGTTGCCACTGTGTGCTGATACATTTGTTAATTTCATCTACCCATCTTGTCTATAGACTTCTTCTTGGGCATTTAGTATTGAGTGGAATCCAATCCAAAATTCACTTGGTTCATCTACTGTCAGGTTTTCTTGCTATGTGACCTGCCCATTTCTATTTCAGGTACTTTACTCTTAGACCTTTGTTTTCTGACAAACCCATGCACATGTTTTTCTGTCTGTTTGTTATGTTTAGAATTTTCTGCTCCATACTTCTCTGTATAAGCTTACATTTTTATATGACTATGGCATTCATTGTTCATGTTTTACAGCCACACATAAGGACTGGGAGGACACAATGATCAAATACCTTGTGTTTAAGGCAGAGTGGTAAATTTGACGTAAAGGCAGTACTTCTAAGTTTTCCAAATGTTTGCCATCTCAATTTTGTTACCTGTTAATTTCCATCAGTGTTTCCATCTGTTGACTTTTCTTGTCCAAGGAAAACATACTTGTCCACTTCTACATCTACTGTGATTTTTCTTGGTATGGTAAATTTGTTAAGCATGACATGTGTTTTGTTGATATTCACCTTCAGACCAAAATATCTGCTTTCCTTTTATAGCTCTTCAATGCATTCTTGCAGTTCTTTAGGTCTACTGGCAAAATACTGATATCAGACAGATATTGTCTGCAAAACATAAGTGATGTAGGTAGTCTCCATTGATCTTAAGTCCTTTTTTTGCCCAGATTTTGCCCCAATTTATATATAAGCCATCCTCCTGTCCCTGATGCTTTTCATCATTCTGAGCGTTATCAAACAGTGCTGTCCTCCTCAAGCACCTGTCAATCTTATAATATTATCCAGTGGAATTATTGAGGGAGGCCTTATTAATAGATTAAAACCAGAATTCTTGAGGCAGCTGGTATCCTGTCATGTAGCTTAGAATGGGGAAACACATGTCAGGGACAGGAGGATGCCTAATATATGCGTAATTTCCAGATAACCTTTTATTGTGATGGTAACTCTGTATTAAACTATTAATTGAAACCTTTTTTTCTTTTTGCCCTTTTGATGTGATATGTTGGCCAGTTACACAATTATTTTTCATGACATTAATATATACATGCTGTATCTAACTGACACCATTTGATTATTTTTGTATTATCTGACTAAAGGCAATCAGCAGTGACTTATAAATGTACGGTGGCAATGCAAATACATAGTGGGGTATTGTGAAGCAGTTGCGTTCTGGGGCTGTGCTTGAATGCCATTAATTGTAATGACAATGTTCATGCATTGCAACCCTCTGGCTGGACCTTTTGGCAGAGGAGGGTGGGGTGTCAGAAACTCTTTAACCTTCCTGATGGACCCTAGAGCTGAAAGGCTGGCACGTCTTCAGCTGTGCACATGACTCCCAGGGCAGCCTGAAGTCAACCTTTTGGAAGGGAAGGGTGGGACAAAAATAATCAAATTTCTAAGAAGAGAGAAGTACCAAGATGAAAGGTCCTGATGCCACTTAGGCCTGAACATAATACTGACTGTCAAGTACACAGAGCCACTACTCCTTTAGCAAGGGAGGGGAGAAGACAAAAGGATTCCAAAGTTCCCAAGGTGAGATTGTCTGAAAAGTGTCTGCCTTTCCACCTGAAGTATCTTGGTTTGAAGTTGGATGCTATTACACAGAGTTCCATCTGATGAATACCTAGCATCAATGAGCAGAGAGGTGGTAACAGCAGAAAGGACTTAAAAATCAGATATTTGGGATGGTTATGACTACTCTGAGATGCAGAGTGAGCTGTGATAGAAGGAGTGATGGGATCCAGGGTAATCCACATTTCTCCTTATGACTGCGAGAAGAGGAAAGAGAGTGGTTTGGGAAATGTATAAGAGGTGTCCTGCACATGATTTGTACAGAAAAGTTGTATGTCCAAAACACCACCTTAGGCCATGCTTCTATTGCATGAATGCCAGCCTGTCCCACTCATAGACCAAGGGCAAGGGCAAGAGGGAAATATATGGCAGCAGTCACAAATTCAAATGTCTTGGATTACACAAGACTAGATAATAGTGAACGACTTGAATCTGAGACAGAGAAGAGAAATAAGACATGCATCAAGACCATCATGATGCTGTTTCTGTATGGACTCTTCCAGCTACTTGGAGATAAGATTTTGGCATTTCAAGATTACCATGAATAAGACATTTATAATGTCACCTTTGATAATAAGCAAACCTGAACTGATTTTGTCAGTCTTACAGTGACACCAAGCTATTCCCTGGCTTGATGGAGTAAAAGTGAAGATGCATTATGAGGAGGAGTCCAAGATACAGATGTAAACCCAACCATACCCCAAGAAGATGTATTGCAAAAAACTGACATTTTTATACAGCATTACTAACCAGTTTGGGTTGTGGACAAGTAAGAGGTAGTACCTGGTTGTTTTGAAAACAAGGCACCAAGGAGAGAGATTTTGCCACCAGCCTGTTTTAGCAACAAAGTTTGGTGGGGACTTGTTATTTGATGGCATGGGCAGCTTTGGTCACACTTGCAACAAGCATGGACATGCAAATGTCAACTGTACAGCACTGCAAGAATTGAGACTTATTCCAGCATACTACAAAAGAGGGAAAGAGTGTCAAGAGGTGTCATTTCTGCAGGAGGACAAGACATGTCTATTTCTCCCACTCCATGTGAACAAAACCACCAGCCTCATACCACAAAAATGTTGAGGAATTTTAACCTCTGAAGTCATCAGTCATCTGTGGCTTTTGAAGCTGCCCAAATTATATGTTTTTCCTGGAGAAACGATTACTATTCCTGCTGAAGGTGTCCTGATCACTGAATGCCCTTCTATTGTTCCAGATGTCCCTGAAATCTATATGTGGGGACGGCCTGATGCCCAGACTAGGGTACTTATGTGAATATAGCATTCAGCAGTTCACTGAAACCTTGGGCGTTGAAGTCAGTCAAAACCTGGAATTGTTAGTGGAAGGAAGGCAAACTGAGTAAGGCCATATGAAACACACTCATTTTATCTCACCATCACCATAGTTGTCTTACATGGACTTTCTGTTAATATGCAGTGATCAAAATTAGCTGGATAGCATTACTCTTCTTATCCTTTTAAAATAATTTAATGTCTAATTTTTATTTATGAGACTAGCAGAGTAAAAATTATACCTTTATTGGCTGAGTTGTTCTAAGATACAAGCTATCAAGCTTCCAATAACAGTATAGTTTTTTTACTCTACTAGTCTCCTGCATTTTCTATGGCTAACATGGTAACACACTTTATACATTTTCATTTATGTAAGAATGTGCTTATCACACATGAAGGATTATGGGGAGTATGCAAACAAACTGGATTTCCTGGGCCTAGATGCAATAAAGGTCAAAGAGGGCTATGAATGTCGATGTTCTGTCGGAGTAGTGTCGTAGGCACATTCTCAGTATTCACAAAGTGTCTACGACATCACTTCACCAGACCTCCAACAAAAAAATACATGTACTGGGTAGTTATAAAAGTGATAACATTTTATGAGAGCATAACACCATGTACTTTGTTTTTTTGAAAAGTGTCTTAGGAATTCTGTAAAAATTAGAGCATCAGATTTATAGAGCAATGTCTATATTTGTGACAGTTTAGTGACAGAATTTTCACCAACATTTTAAAGATATGTTCTTATATCTGGCATCTCTACCATATTTATAAAAGTTCCTAAACATCTTTACAAATACCAAGACGTCCAATAAGGCATAAAGACATTTTTACAATCCATTTGCAATAGAGAACAAGAACACTTTTTATAAATCTCCCCCATTGTGACGGATTTCAGATGCAGAGATTTGTTTATGAATTTGCATAAGAAAAACCTGCGGAAGTGTCAGTTACATGGAGGAACGAGATTACTGGTTCTTTCTTGGACTATGTTTATATTCTTACATTCTTAACCCCTTAAAGGGATAGTAATGTTTCATAATAAAAGCAGCTCTAATTAATCATCATGGTATTTGGACTTTGGAGAGTATTATTTCAGTTCTGTCAGAGTTGTAGTTCAAGAGTAATTCAATGACAAAGTATCCCCCTCCCGCCCCTTTTACTGATGTAACACTGCTCAGTAGAGATGAGCGAGCACCCCGATGCTCGGGTGCTCGGGTGCTCTGACCGAGCACCGCCGGAGGCTCGAGTGCTCGGCTGAGCACCCGAGCCCCATTCAATTGAATGGGGCGACACGAGCATTACACCAGGCACCCCCTGCTCTGATGAGGGGAGGGTGCCTGGTCAATGCCCCCCTTCATCTCCGCAATGTCCCCCTTCATCTCCGCAATGTCCCCCTTCATCTCCTCTATGCCCCTCTTCCACAATGTCCCCCTTCATCTCCGCTATGCCCCTCTTCCACAATGTCCCCCTTCATCTCCTCTATGGCATAGAGGAGATGAAGGGGGACATTGTGGAAGAGGGGCATAGCGGAGATGAAGGGGGACATTGTGGAAGAGGGGCATAGAGGAGATGAAGGGGGACATTGTGGAAGAGGGGCATAGCGGAGATGAAGGGGGACATTGTGGAAGAGGGGCATAGACTCTATGCCCCTCTTCCACAATGTCCCCCTTCATCTCCGCTATGCCCCTCTTCCACAATGTCCCCCTTCATCTCCACACTGTCCCCCTTCATCTCCGCAATGCCCCCTTCATCTCCTCAATGCCCCCGTACCTCCAGTCCCTGGTGGTCCAGCGGAGCGTCTTCAGATCTGTGCCTCCTCCGGCACAGATCCCCGCCACCCGAACACGGCGGGCGAGCACATGGCGGTACTCGACGAGTACCACCATGTGCCGAGCAGAGCGATGCTCGAGCCGATCCGAGCATCGGCCGAGCACGCTCGCTCAACACTACTGCTCAGCCAGATCAGAAGGGAGGTGGTGCCCAGGTAGATTACAGAGAGGGACAATCTTCAATTAAGATAAAGGAAAAACCTGAAAAACTTGTCAAGGGGGGCAGGGCTTTCATTGTTCTCATAGGAAGAAGATTGTCCCCTGCTGTTATCTGTCTGTTCTATGGACTGGATTCCACATCTGAGAAGAGATGGCTTACACTAGGTAAAAGGGGCGGGAGGGGAAACTTTGCTTGTGAATATCTCTTAAACCATAAAGGTTTGAGAGAAAAGACTTATATCGTTCTTCATGTTTTTTTAATGCCTACAAAATAAAATAAAGTTAAAACGAAGTATTACTATCCCTTTAAGGACAGGCCGTGTGCGCGCACTTAAGGACCACGGAGCATTTTTTTTTCTTATCCAATGCAGGGCTCCCCAAATGGCGTGCAGCCGCACGGGTAGCCTATGAAATCCATGACGGTCATGGCACATAATGGGTCCTTACTGCATGTTGGACCTATGATGTTCCAGGGCCGTCATGGGTCCTTAAGGGGTTAATATCATTATATTGTACACATGTGGAAAATGTTTTATCACACCATAAAGTTTTTTGTTTTACAAGTGCATTCAGGTAAAGGATGATGGGAACTAAACAAACAGCCTGCCAAAGCACAAAAACATTCCGGAAGAATTCACAATTGCTTTTACATGGTGGTTTATTGTGAAATAAAGAAAATAATGAACATTTGCATATTCAACTGTAAATTCCCATTAAGCGAAAAGAGCTTCAATGTGATATGGAGAAGGTCATCACAATACTAAAAGAGAAGATCCAAATGTATTTTTAGGCAAAATAAATAAAAATAAATAAAACAACTATAAAATACAATATGTAAAAAAAAAAAAAAATAAATCAAACATTACTAGAGAATTTAAAGAATAAATAAATAAATAAAAGACTATAGAAATCCTTTCTGGTATTTGAATCAAAGTTTAGCATTTTTATAAGCAAAAACTGTAAAGGAAAAAGTGTATTGCATGATGTTTTAATGTCACAAAAAAAATCTTAGCGCTCAGGATGAAAAAGAGGACAACCCCGTAATTTAAAAAAATTTATATTTTTTAACCCCTTAAGGACCCTTGACGGTCCTGGCACATCATGGCTTGACTTGACCCATGACATGCCAGGACCATTGTGTAATTCAGGGCTCCCCGCGCGGCTGCACAACGTTTGGGGAGTCCTGAATCCGGATTGCAAGAAAAAAAAAAAAAAACAGTCCGTGGTCCTTACATTCCAGCCGTGTGCGTGCACAGCCGGTCCTTAAGGGGTTAATAAAAATAAAAAAAACACCTCTAGAAATTAGACATGAAATGATACACACTAGATACAATATCACTATAATATTTTATTGAATTCCAGTCCTTCCGAACATAAAATGTTAAGTGGATCTATCTGATACTATTGCGTACTTTAATCACACAATATCGGAACTTTCCTAACTATGTGGTATATAAAATGCTTGTTATATATTATGCTAAACACTGAATAAAGCGAAAGTATGCAATAGTATCAGATAGATCCACTTAACATTTCATGTCTAATTTCTACAGGTGTTTTTTCGATTTTTATTTAAAAATATTTTTTTTTAAATTACGGGGTTGTCCTCTTTTTCATCCTGAGCGCTAAGATTTTTTGTGAAATTGGATTTGTTGTGGCAGTCTATAGAGTGGAGGATTGTAATCTGAGTAGCTGGAGGGAAGAAGTGGAGAAGACGAGTAGTAATAGGGCCGTATGTTCAAAGGGATAACGACAAAAATATGTTGTATGAAAGACAAAAATAAGTAATTGAATGCATCAACGACATATTTTCTATAGAGCATATGACAAAAAACTAGTAATGTCCATTGTGTACGATATAAATCCAGAATTGATGGGAAAAGGGGCGTGGCTAAACTACTCTCCTGTGTTGTATAGAGGAAAAGAAAATTTGTCGTAACTAACGACAAAAAAAATGTCTTTCAAAAGACAAAATTTGTACGTTAAGAAAAAAGTGGAGGGAATGTGTTCTGAATCTGAGAAATTTTTCTTTACTTAAGACATTTTTGTTAAGACATTTTTAAAGACATTTTCGTCTTTAGATAAGACATTTTTTTGTTGTTCCATACGACAATTTCAGTCAGGACAAACGACTTATTTCCAATCACAACAGACACTCTGAAAATATTCATGATCCCAACGACACTGCACGTTGAAAAGTTACAAACAACAAAAGCTATTTCACTACTTCTTTGAATTTATAGCCCATAGTGTGTGATTGCAGGTGACACCTTGTGTATATACAATGATGTTTTAATGGTTTCAGATGAAAATGATGAATGTAACCTAACTATAATTTTAAATGAAAAGGAGATTTTAGAAACAATTAAAAGTATGAAGAGATATAAAGTTCATCAACATTAAGAGAAGACTATTGAATCGTTTTTTTTTATCTTACTCGAACATTTTAAAGATTGGACTTTTATGCTTTTTTAATATATGCTTTATTTGTAAACTGCTGCCCAGATCCTGGAAAACGTGATCACCCTGTTTCCAAAAATGGATGACAAAATTGATATTACAATCTGGAGCCTTATGACACTCTGTCTTACAGTTTATAACATTCACTTGCTAACTGCCTGAAATATGTTATAGGTCACATTCTTCAGTTATTAACAAGGACCACGGGAAAATGGAATATTTTATAACCACTGGCTTTGGGGTACTGAGAAATTATGTTTTATCCAGGTGACAATGAAAGGTACAAAGTCATTGTCAGGCTTGTTATGGTTGGAGTGTAGGAGCAGGGAATGCTATCTCTTGCCAGACACCCCTACCAGGTGATCCACAGAGGTATACAGGTAGAACACCTAGGTAGGAGTGACAGCATGGGAGTGCAAGGGTTAAGCAAAGCGTAGTCAAAAACAGTCCAGAAGATCAGGGCAGGCAGCAATCAGGCAGAATCAGTAAAACTAGCCAAGGTCAGGAAACAGGCAAGCAGGGAAGTCCAGGAGGCAAGCAGAAGGTCAGGCAATGGGAAATCCAGCAGAGGGTCTGTAGCACAGCAAGAAAAGAGGCACTGAGCACTGGAAGCTTAGAGCACACAGGAACCAAAGTTCTGGAACACTGAAGCAAAGTGGACACAGGAGTTTTTATAGTGTCATGGGTTTTCACCCCTCCCCTCTGCTGAACAAACCTCTCACTGGATTGGCCAACAGAGGGGTGTGCATCCACAGCACCTGCCTCACTGTTTACCTGGAGGCATACTATTGGTGGACAGTTGATGAGAGAGGCAGGCTTCACCTCCTCCCTACAGGTGTACAACACCATGGTTTGATCTGGGCACCCTGTGGATACCTTCCCTGGAGACTCCTTCAACTTTAGGCCATGGCTTAGGCCTACCGCACTATCGTGTTCGCTATCGCAGTCGCGACCGTGACCGCAACCGCGGGCAGACGCTGCTACTCGAAGCCGCGGCTTCGGCCTACTCAGCGATCGTGGAGCATCTGGGAAGCCCCCAGCAGCGGCGGATGGCTGGGACATGGAGGTAGCAGCTAGAGGGGCATGACAGTCATCTTATTCAGTAAGGTTTTAATGCCCTGCAGGTGGCATGAAATTATACATTGCTCTGCTGGCCTCTTGTTGTAGCAAAAAAGAGGTACCTGGTCATTAATTGGCATGACCTACCTGTACATTTTCTCTGGTTTTATCACTAAGGACATTGGGGTGCTGTGATTTTACATGTTTATCACCCTGGGGCTTTGAGGTGTTGTGATGTTACATGTTTTATATCACTAAGGGATTTGGGATACTGTGATATTAAATGTTTTATGTACTGAGGGCTTTGGGGCACTGAGATATTATATGCTATAATGTTACATGTTTGGGGTGCTATAATGTTACATGTTTGTCACTTAGAGATTTGGGGTACTTTGATGCTATATGTTTTATACACTGAGGGCTTTGGGGTGCTATGACGGAACATGATTATCACTGAGGGCTTTGGGGTGCTATGATGTAAGATGTTTTTCACTGAGGGGGTAGCGTCATGTTACATGTTTTATGGAGGAACAGTTAATTAAAAAAATAGATAAAATTAAAAATAAAATAAAATAAAATAAATTGGTATGTTAACTTAACAGAGACAGGGGCTCCCTGACATAAGCTGTGACTGGGACAGACTGATAATTGATGGGATAGAGTATTTTGCAGAGGATGATTTGTAGGACTTGTTGTTAGAGGTCCAAGCAACCACATGATTTGGGGCAGCTTCTTGCACAACAAGATGACACCATTGCTAAGCTTACAGCTAAACTCTAAAATTAGAGGGGTTTCTATTTTATTTCAGAAAGACCTTCCATGGGTCTTGCATGATATCCAAGCTGATCCGGCAGGACGTAATCTATTTCTTAAAGGACTATTTTATAATGCCCCTTATACTATTGCCTCAGTCTGTTCCCCTAATAGGCATCTGATCCGTTTCTTAAGGAAAGCCTTTAAATCCTTGTTTCAGTTTAAGACTGGTCATCTGATATTGGGAGGAGACTTTAATATTTCTACCAGCCCTGCCCTAGATTGCTCTACTGGTACCTCCTCTATTACTCCTCAGGTCTTACAACACTGGGTTAACCTATTTCTAGAATATCACTTATTAGATGCTTGGAGACTTCTTTTTCCTTTTACTAGGGACTATAATTTTTTCTCCCACAGACACAATAGGTAAACTAGGCCTGATTGTCTTTTTTTGGAAAAGCATATGGATCACTTGCTGCATTCAGCCACTTGGTCTGATCATGGACCCACTTGGATAGATCTCTTGCATGACTCACATGGAGGCTCTAATCGCTGTTGGGTATTGAATGAACTTCTTTTAGAGGACAATAATAAACTCTCTTAAATCATTTTTTGACTGATCGACTTTGACCTCAACTATGGGTCTGCTTCAGTTCTAATGGTATGGGAGGCCCACAAGGTGGGTCTTAGATGGGAATTTATAAAGTTGAGTGCTCACAGAAAGAAAAGTCAGTGGAGCCATATTCAATCTCTGTTGTGTGATATACGCCGTTCAGGCAAGGACCATAAGAGTACTTTGAATGATGCTACCCTGACTGCCTTGATCTTGGCTAGAAAAGAACTTGCCCAGTTTTACTCCTTTATGCATTTACATTCCTTCCAATGGCATAAATGCTCTCAGTACTTACATGGGAACAAATGCGGCAAGCTGTTGGCATGCATTATTCATATTAAATAGAGCAGTAGATATATTTCTTTGATCGGGGATTCTTGAGGTGTGAATCAGATTACGTTTCCTGGTATTTCTGGAATGTTCTGTGAGTTCTATTCTTCGCTTTATAACCTTAATAGTGATGCCAGTAATGGACCCCCACCTTCCTCCTACTCTATTAGAGAATTTCTACTCCGTTCCCAAACTAAACAACTTCCTGAGGCAGTCTTAAACTGTTTGGAACAACCTTTCTCCTTGGAGGAACTGCCACCCTCAAATCTACACCATCAGGGAAAAGCCCTGGCTCTCACGGGTTCTCGATATTATACTATATGAAATTTTGTTCGTTCTTAGCCCCGTCCTTGTTACAAGCTTTTAATGCTCTCATTTCCTCGAGAGGCTCTTGCTGCCCACATAACTCTCATAACCAAACCATGCAAAGATCCTGTGGATTGTGCAAGTTATCACCTCATATCTCTTCTTAATTGCGATGTTAAATTATATGCTAAGATGATTGAGGATCGCTTGAAACCTTGCCTACCAGACTATATCCATACCAATCAAGCGGGATTTATCCCACGTCAGGAGACCAAGGACAAAACCATTAAGGCAATTGCCCTTATGCACACGGCCCTGCTTCATCGGATTCCTTCTCTTTTTGTGTTAATTGATGTGGAGAAAGCTTTCGACAGAGTGGATTGGACCTTTCTTGAGGACCTTATACGCTATCTTGGTCTGGGGCCCTGTGGTTTGCATAGCATTATGAGTCTATATGACCCTCCTAGTGCCAGACTCACTATCAATGATTATCTCTCTGACTGCTTTGGGATCACAAACGGCACCCGCCAAGGATGCCCTTTGTCACCTGTACTTTTTTGTGGAGCCTCTTTTAAATATGATACGGTATTCCTGTACCATTTCTGGCATACCTCTCTTGCACTGTGGATCTAAAATCACCTGCTTTTCTGATGATATTCTTCTGACCCTCTCCTCTATGACTTCCTCTTTACCCCCTCTCCTACATATTCAAGGTGAACTATCAGAATTCGGAAATTCTCAATATTAATGTTCTGCTGATGCCTCACTTTTGAAAGCCTCCTTCCCCTTTTGTTGGTTGGACTCTTCGATCTCTTATATAGGCATCCGTCTCACCCCATCCCTCCACTCTTTAGTGTTTACCAACCTGCCAACCTGGCTTATATAGCAAGGAGTGAGAGAGCTCTGTAAGTTCATCAGTGCCCTGTGCCCTGTGAGACTGAGATTGGATACTTGCTGGAATAATAGCATAAGAATATTGTGTGGTGTGGTAAGGAAGAGGTTAAAAACAAATCTCTTTGAGTTTTGTTTTCCCTCTTTGCTGTGATAAATAATTGAAGTCTGGTGTGGTGGGAGTGACTAATTGCTGTGTTTGTAATTGGTGGATTCCTGGCTTATATAGCAAGGAGTGAGAGAGCTCTGTAAGTTCATCAGTGCCCTGTGCCCTGTGAGACTGAGATTGGATACTTGCTGGAATAATAGCATAAGAATATTGTGTGGTGTGGTAAGGAAGAGGTTAAAAACAAATCTCTTTGAGTTTTGTTTTCCCTCTTTGCTGTGATAAATAATTGAAGTCTGGTGTGGTGGGAGTGACTAATTGCTGTGTTTGTAATTGGTGGATTCCTGGCTTATATAGCAGATACATAGTGAATACTTGAACGTGTGAATCTTGCCTCAGTGTGCAAGTGCAGAGGTGTGGTAAGTGTGGGAATTTAAAACAGGGGAATTCAAACACAGGGGGTTACACAGGGGAACACATTATCAAACTTATTGTGCAGCTATTTTTGCCTGCCTGCCTTTTTATCTTGTGGTAACTGGCACATATGAGTGGTAGCATGATTGTCCATTTAACTCAGTGCACAAACTGCCATATGTTTGCACACCTGGAACAACCGTTCCAGGGTGCATACCTCTGTGGCAGATGTGAGCAAGTGGTCTCTCTGGAAGCTCGTATTAGAGATCTGGAGGGGCAGGTTGCAACATTGAGAAAGATGGACAATCTTGAGAGGGGTCTGCTGACTGAGCAGCAGGAAGCGGTGGTAGGTAGTTCTGGGGGTGGAGACTGCACAAAGAAAGAGCAGGTAGCCAGATGGGTTACAGTTAGACATAGCAAGGGGGGTGGACAGAGAAATAGGGAGGACACTCCTGTGTTTACTAATCCTAACAGATTTGCTACATTAAGTAATGATGTTGGGGATGCTGACACAGGAATGTCTTTGCTGGAGAGGACTGTTCTCTCTAACAGCCGAGTGAACAGCCCCTCTAGCACGGATGGGATCCAGGACTCAGGCAGACCTAGACAGATGGTGGTGGTAGGGGATTCTATTATTAGGAAGACAGACAGGGTAATCTGTCACCAAGATCGCCACAATCGTACAGTTTGCTGTCTCCCGGGAGCTCGGGTTCGACATGTGGCTGATCGGGTTGATAGATTGTTGGGAGGGGCTGGGCATGACCCGGCTGTCATGGTACATGTTGGTACTAATGACAAAGTCAGTGGAAAATGGAGGTCCGTTAAGAATGATTTCAGGGACCTAGGATATAAGCTTAAGCAGAGGACCTCTAAGGTAGTATTTTCTGAAATTCTACCTGTGCCACGCGCTACATTAGAAAGGCAACGGGAGATTAGGGAGTTAAATGCGTGGATAAAGACTTGGTGTAAGCAGGAGGGGTTTGGGTTCCTAGAGCACTGGTCAGTCTTTTCCCTTGGGAGCAATCTTTATAGTAGTGATGGATTGCACCTTAGTGGAAGGGGGGCCACGGTGCTGGGTGATAGGATGGTTAGAAGGCTGGAGGAGACTTTAAACTAGAAAGGGGGGGGGAGGGAGCTGCAACACAGGCTGGGGAAGATAGTATAATTGAGGGAATGGGATTAGAGAAGGGTCATGGGGGTGGAGAGGGGGAATGGGCTAGTTCAGCTAATAGGGAGTTGCCATTGTTACAGCCTGATAAAAGACAAATACATCTGAAAAAGAATGAAATCTTTAAGAATGGCAAAAAGATAAAATGTATGCATGCAAATGCTCGCAGTCTGGCTGGTAAGATGGGGGAACTAGAAATGATTGCAGTACATGAGCAGTATGATCTGATTGGAGTGTCTGAAACCTGGTTAGATGATACGTATGACTTGGCAGTCAATCTAGAGGGTTATTCACTTTTTAGGAGGAACAGGGTTAATAAAAGGGGAGGAGGGGTATGCCTATATGTAAAGCAGGCCTTAAAACCTAGTTTAAGGGAAGATATAAATGAAGGGTCCAATGAAAAGGTAGAGGCCTTGTGGGTTGAAATACACACTGGGGGCACACATAATAAAAAGATATTGGTGGGGGTTTGCTACAAGCCACCTAATGTTGGGGAGTTGGAGGAAGCCCAACTTTTACTGCAAATGGAAAAGGCTGCTAGGTCAGCAAAGGTAATTATAATGGGAGATTTCAACTACCCTGAAATTGACTGGAGCAATATGACTTCAGGCACAACAAAGGGAAATATTTTTCTAAGTATGATAAATGATAATTTTATGTCCCAACTAGTAGAGGAGCCAACTAGAAAAGAGGCCTTGCTTGATCTAGTGCTCTCAAACGATTCTGACATTGTAAACAGTGTGCAGGTAAGGGAACATTTGGGCAGCAGTGACCATAATATTGTATCCTTTGAAGTTTGTTATGAGAAACCCAATAGCAAGAGTTTAACCAAAACATTCAATTTCAAAAAGGCTAATTTTACAAAGTTAAAAGAAGCTTTAAAGGATATCCAGTGGGATGTAATTTTCAAAGATAAAAATGCACAAGAGTCATGGAATGTATTTAAAATGCTCTTGGGCAAATATACACGTCAATATATACCATTGGGGAATAAGCACAAGAGAAGTAAAGCAAAACCAATGTGGATTAATAATGTGGTTAGCAGGGAAATGAGAAATAAAAAGCAGGCTTTTAAGGTGTTTAAGTCAAATGGGTCAGATGCATCATTTAAAAAATATAAAGAATGTAATAAAATCTGCAAACAAGCAATTAAGCTAGCTAAAATAGAAAATGAGTGAAACATTGCAAACGAGAGCAAGAAAAACCCTAAACAATTCTACAAGTATATTAACAACAAAAAAGTTAAGGTTGATATTGGTCCTCTTAGGACTGAAACAGGTGAATTGATTAGTGAGGATAAAGCTATGGCTGAGACCCTAAATACGTTCTTTGCTTCAGTATATACAAAGGAAGCAGAAATGACAAGCTATGGGCAAACAGACAAAACCATGGAATTTCCTCCAACATCTACATGGCTTACTGAGGACAAGGTCCAAAAGAGACTGGAAAGGGTTATAGTGAATAAAGCGCCTGGACCGGACGGTATACACCCAAGGGTACTTAAGGAACTTAGTTCAGTAATAGCAAAACCATTATACTTAATATTTATTGATTCGCTTTCATCAGGCATAGTGCCCTGTGATTGGAGGAAAGCTGATGTAGTTCCATTGTTTAAAAAGGGAGCAAGATCCAAACCAGGAAATTATAGACCTGTGAGCTTGACTTCCATAGTGGGTAAGATACTAGAAGGGTTATTAACTGATAGTATTCAGAACTATGTGAAGACAAACAATATCATTAGTAGGAATCAGCATGGTTTCATGAAGAACAGATCATGTCAGACTAATTTACTTGCATTTTATGAAAGAGTGAGTAGTAATTTGGACAGGGGAATTGCGGTTGATGTAGTATACTTGGATTTTGCAAAAGCCTTTGACACAGTGCCTCACAACAGGTTACTGCATAAATTAAAAGGCTTCGGTTTGGGTGGTGGTATCTGTACATGGATTGAGAACTGGTTAAATGATAGATGGCAGAGAGTTGTTGTAAATGGAACTTTTTCAAATTGGTCTAGGGTTATAAGTGGGGTACCGCAGGGTTCAGTCCTGGGCCCAATGCTTTTTAATTTGTTTATTAATGATCTAGAAGTGGGAATTGAAAGTAGCATCTCAATCTTTGCTGATGACACTAAGCTATGTAAGGAAATACATACAGAGCTCGATGTTTTTTCCCTACAGAAGGATTTAGATAAACTAAGTGAATGGGCAGAAAAGTGGCAGATGTCATTTAATGTAGATAAATGTAAGGTTATGCATTTGGGTTGTAGAAACAAACTTGCTACATATACTCTAGATGGGAAACAACTTGGGAAATCCTCATTAGAGAAAGATTTAGGTGTACTGATAGACAATAGTCTTCACAGCAGTGTGCAGAGTCACTCAGCTGCTGTAAGAGCAAATAGAGTACTAGCCTGCATAAAAAGAGGTGTAGAAGCAAGGGATGCTAATATTATCCTACCTCTGTATAAATCCTTGGTTAGGCCTCATCTAGAATATGGAGTACAATTTTGGGCGCCTGTTCTAAAAAAAGACATTACTGAACTGGAAAAGGTGCAGAGACATGCAACAAAACTGATAAAGGGATTGGAGGATCTGAGTTACAAAGAGAGACTAGCCAAACTGGGTTTGTTTACATTAGAAAAGAGACGTCTAAGGGGTGATATGATTACCATTTACAAATACATTCAAGGCCAATACAAAGAACTATCCAATGAATTATTTATGCAAAGAGCTGAGCTAAGAACAAGAGGTCATCCATTAAGACTTGAGGAAAGGCACTTTCGACTAAAACACAGGCAGGGATTCTTTACAGTAAGGGCGGTAAGGCTATGGAATTCTTTGCCTCGGGATACTGTGCTTGCAGATAATGTAACTGCATTCAAAAAAGCAATGGATGCCTATCTAGCACAGAACAATATTGACAGTTATGACAGATGGCTTCAAAGCAAATAGGATATTGAGCCGGGGAACTATTTGACACACACACACACACACCTACATTGGAAATTGCTCCAGAGGGCTTTTTGTTGCCTTCCTCTGGATCAACAGGGGTGTTATTGGCATGGGCTGGACTTGATGGACGCATGTCTTTTTTCAGCCTTATCTACTATGTTACTATGTTACATTGAAATTCACTGTATATTTCCTGGATGGGTAGGGCCAGTTTGGTAAAAATGATAGTTTTGCCTAAGTTGCTTTACCTTTTCAACACAATTCCTTTACCATTCCCACGCACTTGGCTCTGCAAATTTAAGTCTTTGATATTCTCCTTTATTTGGGTCTATTAAGAAAACAAGATTGGCTTCTAGAGCTCAGGAAGGTTTATCTATTCCTGATACAATAAATACTACTATGCTGCTACAATCTCTACTTTGTTGGCCCCTTCCCACTCTGCGTGGTTTATGAGAATTGATGCTAGGGCATCTGCGGAAAGACTAAATGCTGTGTCTATTGGTACCCTTGCTAGGTTCCGGATAACTTGGTCTCCTTGAACTTCCTTCCGGGTTGGATTGGAGGACTCTTAATTTGGTTTTGATATCTTATTCTCCCACCTTTTCCCCTGTTTCTTTGGTGCTTTCTCACTGGGATATGTTTTATATGTTTGGTTGGTTTGGGTCCTTATACTTAATCTGACTCCATTCCACATTAATTTTTGTCTCCCAACTTTTATATTATATATTTTATACAACTGGACTGGGCCCTTGCTCTGTGTGCTTCCACTTCCCGGGGGGTTACCCTTTCCCTACCAGTGGACCCTTGTCTTCACTTCCGCTCCCCTTTCTTTCTATCTCCCTCTCTTGCCCAAATGTGATTTGTCTTCTTTAGGAATTTATGATCTTCTCTGTATTATATCTTTAGATGAGGATCTGTGTCTACCTATATGGTCCCATTTGACCAATAATTTCAACTTGTTATCTGAATTATGGTCATATACCTACTTTTGTAACCTTACTTACATATTTCTTGTATATTGTTTCCTGTGTTGATCCTATTTGCTGTTTGACTCTTCTGTGATATAATAAAATATTGATTAAAAATAGATTCTTGTGATTGATTTAGTGTAGAATCAGTTTTATACATTCACTGTATTGAGTCTACTTACATGTAAATATAATATGAACATAGGTTATAATCAAGAGTTAGTCAAAGGTTTCTTATTTTACCATTCCCCATCCTGAGCTTATGATTTGAAAGTTTTCATTGAGGAGATTGAGAAGTGTTAAAAAATTCTTCTCCCAATATTCAAACCGGTTCCCAAACACAATGGAGCAGATGACACTGGAGACTGCATGGCTCAGAAGGAAGGTTGGATCAAATGGATTCTCTGTTGAGAGTGGATGAAGACATGTTTTTGAATTATCTTATCAGTGTAAATGTAACTTTTGTATTGTTGTCAACCTGTATGATAAAGTTTGCTTAGAATCAAGATGAAATATGTTGAATGTTTAAACCCTGGAATTCTAAATAGCTCTCCAATAGTGTTGGGCAAAAACTGTCCTCTAAAAAGTGTTAATTCTTGGGAAAAGAGCAGTTTTTCCACATTTCTCTGCAGTATCTCCCAGCCTTGTCTCACAGCAATGGGAGTAATCAAACCACATATATTACTAACCCTCAGCCTTGTCCCATGGCAGCCATAGAACCACATATACTGACCACCCAGCTTTGTCCCATTGCACTGTCTGGTAGCAGAATGAGCAACATATTCCATCATTACTTACTGATCCACAGACTTGACTCACAGTAGCCCAGGGCTTAAAAGTTGAAGTCCTTTGTTACTAGCCAGACCTGAAAAGTTACTCGCCACTTAAAGCCATAACATACCAACCAGGGCTGAATTTATACTCGCCAGGGCTAAATTTTCATTCGCCATTGGCTAGTGGCGAGTGGAAATTTTGAGCCCTGCAGTAGCCATAGAAGCACACATACTAACCCCCAGTCTTATCCCACTTCAATGGTATTTATAATGGTATTCATACTGACCCTCCCATGGCCTTGTCCTACTGCACTGGTAGCCACAGAACCACACACACATACTAACTCCAAGTCTTGTGCAAAAAGAAACATCAGTGGCACTGACCTCTGAACTGTATGTCATGGTAACAAGTTCAAGGAAATCCCTCACCCATTATGAACATCTTTCTGATGCTGGCTGAAGGGGTCGCCGGTCCCAATTAACAAAACAACAGTATTCCACCGCACTCTGTGATAGTAAAAACAGTGAAAAAAAAAAGTACTGTGGTAGTAAAAACAGTTTTTAAAAAAAGATTAGACGCGTGGAACCAAATAAGAGAAACAAACAAGATCTAACATGTTTCGCACTCCATGTGCTTTGTCATAGATCAAGTCTGTATAACCCACCAATTGGCCATTTTAAAGGGTGTACTGCAGAGTCAAATTGATTCTTAACCAATCAAAATGAAAACTTTGATCTGCCATTTTTGTTTCTCTTATCTGGTATCCACATGTCTGTCTAATCTTTTCAATAAACAAACTGTTTTTACTGCCACGGAGGTTCAGTCTCTATCTACAGTGAATTTGCATATCGTTGCTCCACTGCACTGGTAGCCATAGAACCACAAAAAGTGCCCCCCAGCTTTGTCCCACTGCACTGGTAGCAAAGAACCCCACATTCTGACCCTCATCCTTATCCTACTCCACTAGTAGCCAAAGAACCACACATACTGACTTCCAGCCTTGTCCCTCTGCACTAGTCGCTACAGAACCACGCATACTGACCTCTGAGTACCAATCTTGTCCCACTGCACTGTTATCCATAGAATCACACATACCGACTTCCATCCTGCACTGGTAGCCATAGAACCACACATACCGACCTCCAGCCTTGTCCCACTGCTCTGGTAGACATAGAACCTCACATACTGACCTTCAGCCTTGTCCCACTGCACTGGTATCCATAGCACCACATATACTGACCTCCAGTCCTGTCCCACTATGCTGGCAGCCATAAAACTGTATATTGCACTGACCTTCAGGTCCCAGTCACATATACTGAGCTTACCACATGGGAACTGGCAAAGTTCACTCAGAAAAGTTTAGGGCTGACAGAACAGCAAACATTTTAGTGGGTTTCCATTCATGAGAATTTTTATGGGGAAACTGGAAAATTGCTGAGTTTCCTTAAAAATTCCTGCAGGAAACAAGTAGACCTTTTGCCCATACTAGTGTTTGACATGTACCTTTGCAATTCATTGGAGACCTCTCTAGAATTTAGGGAGGTTAAAGGAACACCTGTATCTACTAATAATAAAACTTCAATTACCTTAAAGGAGCATAACACCAAAAAAATGAACTAGGGTTTTATGCACTTAAATGTCCTGTAATTTGTAGAGCATCTGTAAAAATTATCTGTTTTCTAAGTCTTAAAATCTATTTTTACTTATGTTCTAAGGGAGCAGAATTCCCAGCCTTTTCCAGAGCTCCCGTGGATTGTCCATGACTGTCTGTGACTGGTCTGAAATAAGATAACATCCTTTCTGAATATAAGAGCAGTGGGCTCTATCCACAAACCATTACCTTATTTTAGTCTCTCAAGACAAAAACCACAGACAAACGGTAAACAGAGGACAGTTAATACTTGCCTTAAAGGAGCAGTAAACTCTTTAATGACACATTATACATTGTAGGGCATTTCTTGCTGAGTAAAATAAGGGCACTCACACTGCTGAGAGATGTATATTTCCAGAGTTGTTACAGTTTAAACAATAGTTTTTTTACGTTAGCAGTGCCCTATAGTGGTCAAATTCCAATTAGTTATTCTGTTACATTCTAAGAGGAAAGTCGGTGACTTACAGTTCTCCACAAAATGTGATAGAAGCTGCTGAGTCACTTCCTGTCAGATAGAACTACCAGGAAGTAAACACACAGTAAATTCACTTCCTGATTTTTTTTAAACTGTTATAACTTTTGAATAAAACAACTGACAGATGTGGGAGTGCCCTTGTTTTACTCAGCTGGAAAAGCTCTATAACATATAGGTTTTCATAAAACAACTTTACTTCTCCCTTCAAAGTGAGTTTGGGATTACATTTTAGGATGTAACATTTGAATATTTAAATTTCACATATACTAGCTGTAAGTGATATTTAACCCACTGAGTGCTAAAGAGGTATAAAACGCATTGCAGACGAATGTGTTGGAGACTCCACTGGCACTCAACCTATTTCATTTTTAGGTGTTCCTGTTCCTTTAATCAATCTGGGCAGAAAATCCTAAAGGTTCCCCAGAATGAATCCATAATCTGTATAGGATATCACATCACAGAGATGGACATGACTCATAGTTGCAGCTTTCTAGGAGACTAAACTCTTCCCACTGAATGCTTTAAGAAGACTTCAATTTGGAATCCTGGAGTCCAGACCAAAAGAATCATGTTTGTCTTTGTGGATATGATATCCATTACTAATAAAGCAAGAGGTTTGGGGAAGCAATACTGATGTGATTCATAATGTCAATGGAGAAGATTTTCTGCCTTGATTAACCCTATATGTGCCAGAGAGGTGTGCAAGATATTGAAACGCAATGCATAGCACACCTCTCTGATCCTTAAAAGCTTAAGGTCATGTCAGGTCAGGTCCGTGACCCATGTCAGTACACCTTTTGTTGGTGATACTGTAAATTTTGTTTGTGAGTGTACATTTTTTTCGGTACTTTGTCCTGAAAGAATAAGATGACCTGGTACCTTTCCTTTCAGAACCTTCCCCCCCATTAAAGGCTCATTTAAATGAAAGGGAATGTTTGTTTGTCCCTGATGGTCATACCTGGGAACTCTCTGGACTCTGATTTTTACAGGTCTTTGGGGACAGAGGCTGATTCTCTGGATGTGGAGAGTTCCTCTGAAACTCTGCCCACATTTGTTCCTTCCCACCCTTTTCCTCCCACTTCCTGCCTACTCCTTCTCCTTCCCTCCCTGTTCCTCCCACTGCCTGCCTACTCCTTCTTCTTCCCACCCTGTTCCTCTCACTTCCCACCTACTCCTCCTCCTTCCCACCCTATTCCTCCCACTTCCCACCTACTCCTACTCCTTCCCACTCTGTTTTTCTCCCACTTCCCACCTACTCCTCCTCCTTCCCACCCTATTCCTCCCACTTCCTACCTACTCCTCCTTCTTTCCACCCTGTTCCTCTCACCTACTCCTCCTTCTTCCCTCCCTATTCCTCCCACTTCCTGCCTACTCCTCCTCCTTCCCACCCTGTTCCTCTTACTTCCCACCTACTCCTCCTTCCCACCCTGTTCCTCCCATTTCCTGCCTACGCCTCCTCCTTCCCACCCTATTCCTCCCGCTTCCTACCTACTCCTCCTCCTTCCCACCCTGTTCCTCCTCCTTCCCATCCTGTTCCTCCCACTTCCCACCTACTCTTCCTTCTTCCCACCCTGTTCATCTCACTTCCCACCTACTCCTCCTTCTTCCCACCCTGTTCCTCCCACTTCCCACCTACTCCTTCTCCTTCCCACCATGTTCCTCCCATTTCCTGCCCTCTCCTCCTCCTTCCCACCCTGTTCCTCTTACTTCCCACCTACTCCTCTTTCCCTCCCTGTTCCTCCCATTTCCTGCCTACTCCTCCTTCTTCCCACTCTATTCCTCTTACTTCCCACCTATTCCTCTTTCCCACCCTGTTCATCCCATTTCCTGCCTACTCCTCCTTCTTCCCACTCTATTCCTCTCACTTCCCACCTACTTCTCCTTCTCCTTCCCACCTTGTTCCTCTGACTTCCTGCCCACTTTTGTGATGCACTTTTAAGCCCAGCCCCACTTGTGAGTAAGCCCTGATCCCCATGCCACAATATGCATCAAATATATTCCCCCAGTGGCACCAGAGAAGTCCCCCCCACCCCCGAGGACTCCAGAAGAAAAAATACCCAGGTATGCTTATGGTGCAATTGAATTACCCCTGATTCCTGAATTTGACCCAAACAGCTCAGCAGTTTTAGGCTCCTGATACTTACAATTTGTCTTCCATAACTCCATTAGTAAAAACTGTGCCTCCTCCTGAATACGCTCTTCCACTCTTCTCTTCCACATTCCAAAGTTCCTAAGATTGACAAGGGCGAAACGACAGAGCGTCTTCCATTTCTCTCCATTAGGGAAGGCAATTCCTGAAGAGATACCAGAAAACATAGTTACATAGTTGAGGAGGCTGGAAAATGACATGTGTCCATCAAGTCCAGCCCATGCCAAATCACCCCAGTTGATCGAGAGAAAGAAAAAAACAAGCAAACAGAAAAAAACCTGAAGTCATTTACAATTAACCCATTATGGACAGGAGGGCATGAGCGGCCAGCACTTAAGGACCACACGGAATTTTTTTTTTGGATCCGATTCAGGGCTCCCCAAGTGAAGTGCAGCCGTGTGGGGAGCTCTGAATTCCATGACGTGTCAGGACCATCACTGGTCCTTAAGTGCTGGACAGCTGTGATGGTCCTGGCATGGCATTGGACATTAAGGGGTTAAGCTCCAAGTAAGTAAAAACATTCCTTCCTGTCTCCAAATGGCAGTCAGATATTTCCCTGCATCAACTTCCTATCTGTTTTGAAGCCAACATACATCATTCTCAATATTGTTCTGTACTAGATAGGTACCCATTACTTTTGTCAATAAAAAAGGAAGAAAGAAGTAGCTCTAACATGCACTAACCTTCCCCAATTATTGTAACTAAATACTCAAAAGTAAATATTTAGTTACAATAATTGAGAAAGGTGAGTGCCTGTTAGAGCCACTTTTTTCTTCTTTTTTCCTATTGTTTATTGTATCTTGGATTTATGGCACCCTGTGTACGTAATACGCAGATTCTTATTGAAGGACTAATTAGGTGTGTGGGATCATTTTGAATTTATGTTTCACCCATTACTTTTTAGAAAACAGCTACAGTATTGGCAAGCACAGCATCCCCAGGCAAAAAAAAAATCCATAGCTTTACTGTCCTTACTATAAAAAAATCTCTGTCTTTAAGTCAAAACAGCTTTCCCTCAAGTCTTAATGCGTGACCTCTTGTTCTTAGCTCAGCTCTTTGAGTAAATAATTCATTGGAGAGTCCTTTGCATTGACCTCTAATATATGTGTAAATGGTAATCATATCACCTCTAATGTAAACAAACACAGTTTGGCTAGTCTTTCTTTATAACTCAGATCCTCCAACCCCTTTATCAGTTTTGTTGTACGTCTCTGCATTTTTCCAGTTCAATAATGTATTTTGTAAGAACTGGTGCCCAAAACTGTACTCCATATTTTACATGAGGCCTTACCAAGGATTTATATAGAGGTAGAACTACAATTCCATCCCGTGCACCTACACCTTTTTTTGCTCTTGCAGCAACTGAGTAACCCAGCACACTGCTGTGAAGTCTATCGTCTATCAGCACTCCTAAATATTTCTCTAATGAGGATTCCCCAAGACGTTTTCCATTTAGTGTATATGTAGAGTGTTTGTTTCTGCAGCCCAAATGCACAACCTTTAGTGTTGAGCGAGCACCCCGATGCTCGGGTGCTCGGGTGCTCTGACCGAGCACCCCCTGAGGCTCGAGTGCTCGGCCGAGCACCCGAGCCCCATTGAATACAATGGGGCGACACGAGCATTACACCAGGCACCCCCTGCTCTGATGAGGGGAGGGTGCCTGGTCAATGCCCCCCTTCATCTCCGCAATGTCCCCCTTCATCTCCGCAATGTCCCCCTTCATCTCCTCTATGCCCCTCTTCCACAATGTCCCCCTTCATCTCCGCTATGCCCCTCTTCCACAATGTCCCCCTTCATCTCCTCTATGGCATAGAGGAGATGAAGGGGGACATTGTGGAAGAGGGGCATAGCGGAGATGAAGGGGGACATTGTGGAAGAGGGGCATAGAGGAGATGAAGGGGGACATTGTGGAAGAGGGGCATAGCGGAGATGAAGGGGGACATTGTGGAAGAGGGGCATAGCGGAGATGAAGGGGGACATTGTGGAAGAGGGGCATAGAGTCTATGCCCCTCTTCCACAATGTCCCCCTTCATCTCCGCTATGCCCCTCTTCCACAATGTCCCCCTTCATCTCTGCAATGCCCCCTTCATCTCCGCAATGCCCCCGTACCTCCAGTCCCTGGTGGTCCAGCGGAGCGTCTTCAGATCTGTGCCTCCTCCGGCACAGATCCCCGCCACCCGAACATGGCGGGCGAGCACATGGCGGTACTCGACGAGTACCGCCATGTGCCGAGCAGAGCGATGCTCGAGCCGATCCGAGCATCGGCCGAGCACGCTCGCTCAACACTAATAACCTTACATTTATCTATCAAAACCAAAAGGTTGCAAGCTCAGTATAATTATAAATGGAGTTTGCTGTAATGATAGACATGACTCACACCACTACGAAGGGAAGCATGAACGTGCTCTGTGGGACACCTGGGAGGGTGGTGGGAGGAGAATTATAGTACATGGAAGTCCTGCAGAGCTGTGCCGAAGATTAATTGTGCCGTAGAATGCAGAAGTGCCAATAATGAAATGTGTATATCTTAGGAAATAGGTAAAAACACACCAATCCTAATAGGATTCTAATAATTTAAAGGAGCAGTAAACTTAAAAAAGTACTTACATTATATAAGTAGATTAAGTGATGGTGTATTCAGTGCTGTCTTTTTTTTTTTCTGAGGTATTTTTGGTTAAGGAGTAATTCCCATTTTAAGTTTGTGTTTTTTTAATCATGAGCTCCCCCTAGTGGCATCATTTAGGTTAGGTAATTCATGTCGTCGACTTGGAAAGGTCAGTAGGAGGATCAAACTTTCTGAGGCATTTAGAAATCAGCTGTTGGTGGCTGGTGCTGAGGGGGCGTGTCTGCTAGAGGAGGAGTAGGCTACATGAACAGCATCAGCTGAACATTTACCTCAGCAGAGACAACTTGTTTTTTTCCTGAAGCTTTCTGTCACTGCTGAGGTAAATCTTCAGCTGATGCTGTTCATGTAGCCTACTCCTCCTCTAGCAGACACGCCCCCTCAGCACCAGCCACCAACAGCTGATTTCTAAATGCCTCAGAAAGTTTGATCCTCCTACTGACCTTTCCAAGTCGACGACATGAATTACCTAACCTAAATGATGCCACTAGGGGGAGCTCATGATTAAAAAAACACAAACTTAAAATGGGAATTACTCCTTAACCAAAAATACCTCAGAAAAAAAAAAGACAGCACTGAATACACCATCACTTAATCTACTTATATAATGTAAGTACTTTTTTAAGTTTACTGCTCCTTTAAGCACATGGCTACAAGTCTTTTAGAGGTGAACGTTCCCCTTTAAGCAATTTATTTACCCCAGAATTTGTGCAATTTTGTTTTTGTGCATTAGGCACAGAATGTTCTTCTCATCCTAACAATGATCATAAAAAACATGCTTAACCCTTAGAGAACAACAGGGTATCAAAATTCATTACACAACCTTGGTATTAAGTTGCTGAGCTGGTATTGCAAATTCCTCCATCTCAATTGATCAGCCCTCTGATGGGTTACAGGGAATTATCGTGTTTGTATACATTGGGATAAAATGATATTTTAATCTGTCTATCCTCTTAATATTTGCTGCTCACATTACAGCTCTTCAGTCTCTGGGAGAAGCAGAGGGGTGTGTTTGCTGTATTGATTGTAATAGGTCTGTGTGGCTGTTATTCTGCATGCATATTCACACCTCTATGTATTATTGTGTGCTGTCCACTTTAAATGCACCCTCTAATCCTCCTCATTGTGAGACAGTGGGTCACAGGAGGGCCACAGTCAATAATGTAGAGGATGGAATGTTCTTTACATTCATATCCTTATTTTCATCTGAATTGACCTGGGACTGAAGCCAACAGAATGACAAAATCCCATTTGTTTTGCTGTCTGTTGCATGCAAAGTAAAGGGAAGATAGACAAGGGAGTCAGCACAATGGGAACTGTAGTTTAATTGAAGCAGAACTGCTAGTATTGATGCAGGTATCACACTGACTATCACACACCTGCATCAATAAAGGTCATTCTCCTGCACTGAAACTGCACTTCCTTCATTTTGAAGGCTCTCATTTGTAAGCTGTTGATGGGAGCGTCTGCACTGGTCCTTAACCTTTTAATAACAAGGGGAGTATGCAACACATTGCAAAGCAATGTATTGCACGCACCTCTCTTATCCTTAACCCCTTGAGGGCCAGAGAGGTATCCAACACATCATTTTGTAATCAAAACTGGGAACTCTCCAAATCTGTCCCGGTGACTCCAGTTTTTAGAGTCAATTCCCGGGTCTCCAGCGACTGATTTTCTGGTGGTGGGGAAGTTCTTCTGAAACTCTGCCCACGTCTCCTCCTTCCCATCCTATTCCTCCCACTTCCCATCCACCACTTCTCCTTCCCACCCTGTTCCTCTCACTTTCCACCCACTTCTCCTCCTTCCCACCCTGTTCCTCCCACTTCCCACCCACTTCTCCTCCTTCCCACCCTGTTCTATCCACTTCCCTCCCACTTCTCCTCCTTCCCACCGTGTTCCTCCCACTTCTCGTCCACTTCTCCTCCTTCCCACCCTGTTCCACTTCCAGTTCACTTCTCCTCCTGCCCACCCTGTTACTCCCACTCCCAGTCCACTTCTCCTCCTTCCCACCCTGTTCCTCCCACATCCTGCACACTTCTCTTCCTTCCCACCCTGTTCCATCCACATCCCTCCCACTTCTCCTCATTCCCACCCTGTTCCTCCCACTTCCAGTCCACTTCTCCTCCTTCCCACCCTGTTCCTCCCACTTCCTTCCTACTTCTCCTCCATCCCACGTTGTTCCCACTCCTTTTCCTTCTCACCCTATCCCCCCTACTTCACACAACTTCTCCTACTTGTCACCCTATTCGCCCACTTCACACTAATCCTCTTCCTTCTCACCCTGGTCTCAAGCTGTTGTTGCTGTCCAGTGGCAGGCAGAAGAGGATGGGAGTTGAATTCCAACAATAGCAGAAGAACATCAGGTTACCCAAACCTGCTCTAAGTTGTAGAAAACATTCTTCAGCAAGTTAAAGTTCTCTGGTTCTTCAACCTTTTGCCATATTATCCATGGTCCTAAGTTCTCATATTTGATCCTCAAGCATCACCACCAGTGAAGAACTTCAGGATCTCCTCCCATTATCACAGGAGGCTGTAGTATTACCACACTGAAATCTGTCACAATGAGCAAGTCATGAAATGACTCACCTTGGAGGGAGATGCACTAAGGTGTGATAAAGAGGTTATAAAGAGGACCTGACTTCTCTGGGAGACCTTAGTAAGAAATGTTTGAGTTCCTGCAGTAGTACAGCAAAGTAGCACGCCTACTTTGGTGAACATGATAGTCAGTAGTAAGTAAAGATTATATTTATAATTGATTGACAATTCCTATGAAGATTAGGAAGTGTTGGGGTTCCTTTAATAACCTGGCTGGAGTATGATCTCCACTGCTTAGACAAAAAGCATAGTAACATAGCTGATTAGGCAAAAGAAAAAAAGACATGAATCTGCCAAGTTCAAAATTTGCCATATCAACTTTGTTGACCAAGAGGAAGATAAGACCTATACTAAAAGGATTAACAATTAACCAATGCCCTATCTGATTTGAAACCAAGTGTCATAATTCTCAATATTGTTCTGAGCTAGAAAGGTAACCAATTTTTTTAAAGCAACTACATTATTTGTCAACAAAGCCTCCTGAGAGGAAAAACTCCAGAAACTTAGCGTCTTTACTGTAAAATAAATCCCTACCTTTGTTTTAGCCAAAAGTGCCTTTCGCCTAGCCTTACATGATGAAGATGAAGATGACAACCATTTTTTTAGCTCAGTTCTTTGAGTAAATAGTTCTCTAGAGAGTTATTTGTATTGGCCTCAAATATATCTGTAAATACTAATCATGTCCCCCCTTAGACTCTTTTCCTTAACGTAAACAAAAACCCGATTTGGCTAGTCTCTCTTTTTAGCTAAAATCGCCCAGTTCCTTTTTCAGTTTTGTTGCATGTTTCCAGTTCAGTAATGTATTTTTGAGAACTAGTGCCCAAAACTGTACTTCGTATTTTAGATGACACCTTACAAAGGATTTATATAAAAGTAGAATTATAATCCCATCGACTGAATTTAGTTTACAACAATTCTCTTTATTCTATGGTTTAACTGTTTTTATATCCATGCACAGATATCACCTCCTAAATAGAAGCCTTTTAACCCCTTAAGGACCCTTGATGGTCCTGGCACATCATGGGTCTGTGAGCATCATCAATTCAGGGCTCCCTGCATGGTTGCACATCATTCGGGGAGCCTTAACCGGATGCGGCAATAAAACAAAAGGTCTGTGGTCCTTAAGTGCCGGCCGCATGCTCGATGTATTAGGTGATAATATTGTTGAGGGCCAAGGCAAGACATCCACACTCCATCAGTTCTGCTGTGTACTTTAGAGTAAAAACCACACACAGCAATTGAGTAATGTCCAGCAAATGCATAAGAGGTAAGGGGAGGGGGAAAGGTGGAGCAGTGCAGGAATATGGGAGTAAATTTGCAGTTCAAAAACTGACTGCACTCATGGTTGCTGCAGTGTGTGCAATAAATGATGATGATCTCTCTTCTCCCAGGGAGGAGGCAGTTTGTCAAGGTTCTACCAAAAGTTCCACCACCAGCACCAGTACTATAAAATAAAACATATAAGAAGAACGCTGAAGATGACGAGTTACATTCTAATGTTGATAATGGAATAATGGAGGAAGGTGTAGCAGCTGAATTAACTGCTGCATCTGACAGTGAGGCAAACAAGCACCAAAACATCTGTCCTCAAAGCAGTAGCAAACTTTGTGAAAGTAAAAGTGAAAATAAATATCTTGACACCTCTTAAAACTTAGAGGTGTCAAAATATTTATTTTCACTTTTACTTGGAGAATGCTGTAGATGACCTATTATTAATGATGATGTAGATCTAGAATATATCTCTCCAGCATCCTCCTCGTATTCAGACTAAGATTAAGTTGAGAGTGAGAGAGATGATGACATGGCCAGAAAGGTAGCTGGAAAGGAAAAGGCTCAATCTTCCACCACTGATATGGAGCACTGTGCCTGTCTATAAACCATTTGAGAAAACATTTGGAAGATCTGACCCTGGACAAGCAAAGATGCCTAAAAATACACAGTCATCCTGTCAGTCATCATCAGCATCATCACCACTTCCAAGTCCAATCCTCACTCAGCCACACACACACATGTTGATTAACCAGCAGCAACAGCAACACAGGTTATTAACATCCACAGTGTTAGATATGACGAGTGCCTCTGCTGCTGCTGAAAGTGCTGCACCTTTGGCATCTAGTAGTAGTAGTAGCAGTAGAATTGCATCAACATCTAGACCCAGTAGTAGTAGCAGCAGCCCCTCAGGAACCCCGCAGTTGATCAAGTCCATAGTATGTAGGTACTTCATTCAGGATCCAAAAGCTATCTTTTGTCTGTGCAAAAAAGCACGAGCGCAGCAGGAAAGCAGGCTCATACTTAGGCACCTCCTCATTGAGAACCCACCTGAAGCACAACCACAGGTCTGACTGGGAGAAGCACTATCAACAGGTCAGAAGTGCCTCAACTAGCAGTAGCAGAAGCACTCCAAAAAGTTCCCAGGCTTCTGGGGCAGATAAGAGAAGCACTGATGTTACTGATGTGTCAGAGAGCGTGCCACTGCCAACAGTTAGTTAATTCCAAATGACACATATGGCTCCTGCTGCAGATGAGTATGATGACTATGGGTTTGCTGTAAGAAATGACAAGTATCACCACCCCCAGCACCTCCTCAACTGATGGCGTTAAAGCAATAAGGTTACACAGTTCTTGTACTACTCAGTGGTTAGCACTGTTGCCTTGCAGCGCTGGGGTCCTGGGTTCAAATCCCACCAAGGACAACATCTGCAATGAGTTTGTATGTTCTCACTGTGTTTGCTTGGGTTTCCTCCGGGTACTCCGGTTTCCTCCCACACTACAAAAACATACTGATAGGTGAATTTAGATTGTGAGCCCCAATGGGGACAGGAACCAATATGAGTGTAAAGCGCTGCGGAATCTGTGTGCGCTATATAAATAAAGGATTATTATTACTGCCATCCCACACTTACTAAGGTCTTAGAAAGAAGTCAAAACATGCACAAACATAATGCAAAACTATGCCTGTGGAATAGTAAGGTTGCCAAATGTTGGTGGTTGACATGCTGCCCTTTCTTTTGTTGAAAACAGAAGCTTTAAAGACCTAATGTCATGTGTTGCACCCTGCTGGAATATCACAAGACAAAGTTGTTTTTTCAAGGATGGTTGTGCCGATGTTACATAAACAGGAAGATAGTGTAGTGGACAAAGAACAAAGGCTCTCATTCTGCTAACAGCCTTTTCAAGGCATATGTTGTTTTTCCCACTTCAGCCCTCAGAGGAAGTAATATTGTTTTCGGAAATCATAGGAAACCTTACGGAAGAGCCCTGGGGCCAACAAAAAAAAAATTCTAATTTTGACTTTTAAAAGTCAGAATTCTGACGTTAAGAGTCAAATTTTTGACTTTAAAACACAAAATAATGATTTTCAGATTTTGACTTTAAAAGTCAAAATTCTGACTTTCAAAGTCAAAATTTTGACTTTAAAACACAAAATAATGACTTTCAGATTTTGACTTTAAAAGTCAAAATGTTGACTTTAAAAGTCAAAATTCTGAGTTTAAAAGTCGAAATGTTTACTTTTAAAGTCAAAATTCTGACTTTAAAAGTCAGAATTCTGACTTCAAAATTCTGACTTTAAAAGTAAAAATTTTGACTTTAAAACTTGAAATTCTAACTTTAAAAGTCAAAATTATAATTTTTTTTTGTTGGACCCAGGGCTTTTCCGTACTTCCGTACTCTTCCATAAAACATAGACGAAATAATCTGTGAAAAAGGAGAAAACTTTTGCAGTGGCAAAAAGGAGAAAACTTTTGAGAAAACGTGAAAAATAGTTTTTTTCACAAAACGTCATTCTGGAAATTTTTCTGACTTTCCGTCCACCCATACTCAAGACACACCATCCCTACAGTGAAGAATGGTGGGGGCAGAATCATGCTGTGGGTGGCTTCTAATCAGCATTTGAAGGAAGAATGGATTGAGTAAAATACAGGGAAATACTGTAAGACAACCTGCTTCAGTCCACTAAAAAACTGAAGCTTGGTGGGAAATTCACTGTACAGCAGGACAGTGATCCCAAGCACAAGGCAAATCAATACTGGAGTGGCTCCAGAACAAAAAGGTGAATGTCCTACAATGGCCCAGTTAAAGACTTGATCTCAATCCCATTGAGAAGCTGTGACACTATTTGAAATTTGCAGTCCATAGCAAAGTCCAACCAACCTGGAGCAAATCTGCCAAGAAAGCTTCAACAAACTAGAAGTCACTGACTTTATACATCCATGGCTTTTATAATTTACTTATTTATGTTCCCCTATCCTGACCAGCAATCGGGCATTGTATTCCACACTTAACCCTTATGTACTCTGTATGTCTCCCTTTACCACTTTAGATTGTAAGTTTTCGAGCAGGGACATCATTTCCATTGTTTCATTTTCCTAAGCACTTGTCACCCTGTATTGTCCAAACCCTTACATTTAAAGAGCTGTGTAAACTTGTGCCAATATATAAATAAACATATATGTTCATTCATTCAAAAATGGGCCCAAATCACTCTGACACTGTGTGCAAAGCCAGCACATACTTACCCCAAAATGTTTATACTACACCGAAAGGCTGCTCTACCAAACATGAATGTGTGGAGATTGATTATATATACAAGCAACATATATCATATAACCATTATCACATTACTATAATTTGTTCTGAGTGTCAGTGTTTTACAATAAAACATTAATCCTTTGAGTGCCAGAGGGGTACACTACACATTTCAAAGTTGGAGAAATCTTGATTGCATTAGCTCCATAGAATAAAATACGAAGCATGAGAACTGATATCACCGGAGAAGTCATCTAGGCTTTATCACCTCTTTATCATACCTTAGTGCATCTCCTCCTTGGTCTCCAGAAATGTGCACTGTGGTCTCGATTCACTGACAGGTCCACTGATGGAAGCGATACTTATTACCGCTAATTTATCATACTAGTTGACCTCTGGGCACACTGGATGCTGTGATCACACTTGGTTGAAGTTGCCTACAGTATGTACTATTTTATGTATATTGTGCAATACAATTTAATCAGTGTCAAGTAATAAAGTGGGTTACATTAACCATTTGGAGAGCAGAAAAGTCTCAGCCACCATCTAAATTGTGGGAACTTTGATTTGTCCCCTATGATGAAGTTCATTTGGATCCAACGTGTTCATCTTCAGCCCCTTGAATAGGCCCACAGTGCGATCACTGCAGGGACACCATCCTTGTACTTTGATATTAACAGTGATGTTTTATTTCATTGATTTTGTGTACAAAGATAATCAGAAAGTAAACGCTTTGCACATCAGTAAATATTATACAGCAAAAATGCTCAAAGAAATCTAAAATGTTTATGGTGTCATAAGACTTTGATGTTCTTGCCAGATAGTTAATCTGACCTGGAACTCTGTTCTACTGACTTTTTCTCTGGATACGTAGAATGACCATCCCTGTGTGCGGCTATTTCCACTAAAACCCAGTGAGTTTTGATATCACATCTGTCACATGATATCAGAAATAGCAGCAGTACTGTGCTTTACTATACATGTTATCAAATAATTTGAGCAAAACATAATATTACATTTGCCATTAATATTAAGTCCAGAGAACAGGAAAAACTCAATCATCAGTCTTGAAACAAATGGTATAGGGTTCAATGGTAAATCCACTTAAGAATAAAGTATCCTAATGACAGCAACATTTTTAATTGGTTAAATGGTCAGTCCTATGCAGTAACAAAGT
This sequence comes from Rhinophrynus dorsalis, assembly GCA_037306005.1. Classification (NCBI taxonomy): domain Eukaryota; kingdom Metazoa; phylum Chordata; class Amphibia; order Anura; family Rhinophrynidae; genus Rhinophrynus; species Rhinophrynus dorsalis. Next base: position 183,870,160 of record CM074726.1, read on the forward strand.
GAACTTAATAAAAAACTTTCAAAATGTTGTGTTTAAGAATCGTTGCTAAAATTTAGCAAGTCAGAAAAGACGTGAGTGATTGTTATAAAGAAGAAATGCCACATTTTATAACATGTTGCTATCTGGATTAACAATTTCTAATCTGACAAGGTTTCCCAACAGCAACGCTCTTTATCGCGTTAGCGGTGCTGACTCACAAAGCTTGTTCAAAACAAGATAAAGTCAATAGAAGAAACACTGGGAGACACAAACAAAAAGAACAAGAGGCGCCCTTTGTGTTGAATCGGGAAACAAATGACCTCCACCAAAACACCGCAGTAAGTTACACTCACAAAGAAAGTAGCTGAATAACTACTTGTGTAGCACTCAGTAAATGAACTGGAGGGATGAACTAGATTGCCACCTCCTAAACCAAATCTCACTCTGGCTTCCTGGTCAGGCTGCAACTCCAAAATCCGTTCTCCCAAAACCATACGCAGAAGAACAAAGAAGAAGAGGTGTCCAATAGTGAAGCACGGTACTCAGATTAATATTCAAATAAAATAAAATGTTGGGTATTCCCAAGAATCTCGGCCAGCAAATGTTAGCTGACTATCACACAAATGGAGAATTCATTCCAGTCTCCATTCTGGGGGTTCAGGGACAGCAAGAACAAACAGCTTGTACTAGCTATTTCCCCTTCTGAGTGGTTATTGGGGTTACGCCAGGCCTCCAATTCAGAGGGCAAACGCCTTAGTTGATGATGGAGTAGAGTTCTCATATCTATCAATTGAGTAAGCTCTATGGTGTCCTACCCGAGGGCGCAGTCTCTTTTAGCTCACTAGTGCCTTTCACGGAGAGGAAATATACTAAAGCATATCATACTGATCCCACCAAAACAGCAGTCCAGCCACAAAGTACCAGGTAGTGTTGAGCGAGCATGCTCGGCCGATGCTCGGATCGGCTCGAGCATCGCTCTGCTCGGCACATGGCGGTACTCGTACGAGTACCGCATGTGCTCGCCCGCCATGTTCGGGTCTCCTCCCCGCACGTTTTGCGGCTGCTGCGCAGCCAATAAACGTGCAGGGAGGCTCTGACATCGGTGTAATGCCAGCAGCCATGTTGGCTGCTGGCATTACACTGATTGGCTGGCCAGAACCCGTGGTCAGGTGCTGTATAGCACCTGACCATCGAGTTCGGCTCAGTCTGAGCCAGGGAGAGCTGAGGATAGGAAGGGAAAGGCAGTGTAGGGAGGAAAAAAAAAAATTGTGACAAAAAAGAACCAAAAGTCCTTTTTAGGACTACTGTGTGTGGGGGCAGCAGGTTATTTTGTGTGGGGGGAAAAAAACAAAAAAAAAAAAAAAAAAAATATTCTGTTTAGTGTGAAAAGTTGCAGATTAGAGCACATTCTGTTTAGTGTGCACAGTTGCAGATTAGAGCACATTCTGTTTAGTGTGCAAAGTTGCAGATTAGAGCACATTCTGTTTAGTGTGCAAAGTTGCAGATTAGAGCACATTCTGTTTAGTGTGCAAAGTTGCAGATTAGAGCACATTCTGTTAAGTCTTCAAACTAAAATATCAAAGTCACGTATTCCATTCAGTGTGCGTCGCCGCAGTTTAGCAGCACATTCTGAGTACTGTGCAGAGTTGCAGAATAGGAAGAAATACTGTTAAGTCTTCAAACTAAAATATCAAAGTCACATATTCCATTCAGTGTGCTTCGCCGCAGTTTAGCATCACATTCTGTGTACTGTGCAGAGTTGCAGAATAGGAAGAAATACTGTTAAGTCTTCAAACTAAAATATCAAAGTCACATATTCCATTCAGTGTGCTTCGCCGCAGTTTAGCAGCCTATTCTGTGTACTGTGCAGAGTTGCAGAATAGGAAGAAATACTGTTAAGTCTTCAAACTAAAATATCAAAGTCACATATTCCATTCAGTGTGTTTCACCGCCGTTTAGCAGCCTATTCTGTGTACTGTGCAGAGTTGCAGAATAATAAGAAATACTGTTAAGTTTTCAAACTCAAATATTAAAGTCACATATTCCATTCAGTGTGTTTCACCGCAGTTTAGCAGCCTTTTCTGTGTACTCTGCAGAGTTGCAGAATAATAAGAAATACTGTTAAGTTTTCAAACTCAAATATTAAAGTCACATATTCCATTCAGTGTGTTTCACCGCCGTTTAACAGCCTATTCTGTGTACTCTGTACAGTTGCAGAATAATAAGAAATACTGTTAAGTTTTCAAACTCAAATATTAAAGTCACATATTCCATTCAGTGTGTTTCACCGCCGTTTAACAGCCTATTCTGTGTACTCTGTACAGTTGCAGAATAATAAGAAATACTGTTAAGTTTTCAAACTCAAATATTAAACTCACATATTCCATTCAGTGTGTTTCACCGCCGTTTAACAGCCTATTCTGTGTACTCTGTACAGTTGCAGAATAATAAGAAATACTGTTAAGTTTTCAAACTCAAATATTAAACTCACATATTCCATTCAGTGTGTTTCACCGCCGTTTAACAGCCTATTCTGTGTACTCTGTACAGTTGCAGAATAATAAGAAATACTGTTAAGTTTTCAAACTCAAATATTAAACTCACATATTCCATTCAGTGTGTTTCACCGCCGTTTAACAGCCTATTCTGTGTACTCTGTACAGTTGCAGAATAATAAGAAATACTGTTAAGTTTTCAAACTCAAATATTAAACTCACATATTCCATTCAGTGTGTTTCACCGCAGTTTAGCAGCCTATTCTGTGTACTCTGTACAGTTGCAGAATAATAAGAAATACTGTTAAGTTTTCAAACTCAAATATTAAAGTCACATATTCCATTCAGTGTGTTTCACCGCCGTTTAACAGCCTATTCTGTGTACTCTGTACAGTTGCAGAATAATAAGAAATACTGTTAAGTTTTCAAACTCAAATATTAAACTCACATATTCCATTCAGTGTGTTTCACCGCCGTTTAACAGCCTATTCTGTGTACTCTGTACAGTTGCAGAATAATAAGAAATACTGTTAAGTTTTCAAACTCAAATATTAAACTCACATATTCCATTCAGTGTGTTTCACCGCAGTTTAGCAGCCTATTCTGTGTACTCTGCAGAGTTGCAGAATAATAAGAAATACTGTTAAGTTTTCAAACTCAAATATTAAACTCACATATTCCATTCAGTGTGTTTCACCGCAGTTTAGCAGCCTATTCTGTGTACTCTGCAGAGTTGCAGAATAATAAGAAATACTGTTAAGTTTTCAAACTCAAATATTAAAGTCACATATTCCATTCAGTGTGTTTCACCGCAGTTTAGCAGCCTATTCTGTGTACTCTGTACAGTTGCAGAATAATAAGAAATACTGTTAAGTTTTCAAACTCAAATATTAAAGTCACATATTCCATTCAGTGTGTTTCACCGCCGTTTAACAGCCTATTCTGTGTACTCTGTACAGTTGCAGAATAATAAGAAATACTGTTAAGTTTTCAAACTCAAATATTAAACTCACATATTCCATTCAGTGTGTTTCACCGCCGTTTAACAGCCTATTCTGTGTACTCTGTACAGTTGCAGAATAATAAGAAATACTGTTAAGTTTTCAAACTCAAATATTAAACTCACATATTCCATTCAGTGTGTTTCACCGCAGTTTAGCAGCCTATTCTGTGTACTCTGCAGAGTTGCAGAATAATAAGAAATACTGTTAAGTTTTCAAACGCAAATATTAAAGTCACATATTCTGTGTAAGATGAAGAAGGCGGGTAAAAAGGGACGGGGAAGTGGACGTGATCCTGAAAGTTCAGGGCGCGGGTCAGGACGCGGAGAAACTGTGCCTGGTGCCAGAGCACAAGAAAGAAAGACATCCACCATACCTAGCTTCATGTCTAATTTTACAGGGCGTCGCAGGACATCACTCTCGAGGTCCGACCACTGCGAACAGGTGGTCGGTTGGATGACAGCTGATACTGCTTCCAGTCGGTTAAGCACCACCCTGTCTTCCACCAAGTCCACTCTCAGTAGCCAAGAGTCTGGTCAACATAATCCTCACTCTGATCATCCTTCCTCCCACCATACACGGTCTGGTCAAAGAAGTGATCCCACACTGGGATATAGTGAGGAGCTCGTCTCATCACCAATCCTTCATTTGACCCTCTCTCCAAGCACGCTTGCAGAGGAACATGACATCTTGTGCCCTGATTCACAACCTCTAGAGGCTACCCAATCTCAAGAAGATGACAGATGTGAACGGCATTTAAGGTCAAAGGAAGTAGTGGATGATGATGATGATGATGAGACACAGTTGCCATTAAATCAACCACTATTTCCGTCTCAAGACCTTGTTGAGGAGAATGTTATACAGTTGTCAATGACTGAGTATGTGGTGGGATCAAGACTTGAGGAGAATGATCAGAGTGAGGAAGTGGAGGAGGACTTGGTGGACGATGAGGTGACTGACCCCACCTGGGAAGGTGTAGAGCCGAGCGATGACAGCAGTCCTGAGGGTGAGCCATCTGCAGCACCGCAACAGGCTGGAAGAGGCAGTGGTGTGGCTACAGAAAGAAGGCGGACCGCACCAAACCGGCCCGCAAATGTTCCACGGAGCACCCCCTTGCGTAAATCTACCTTGCCAAGGGGTAGGTGTTCCGCGGTATGGCGTTTTTTTAAGGAAAGTGCGGACGACAAAAGAATTGTAGTTTGCAACCTCTGCCACACCAGAATGAGCCGAGGCATGAACACTAGAAACCTCACCACCACCAGCATGATCCGACACATGGCATCCAAGCACCGTAGTAAGTGGGAGGAACGCCTGGATCGCCCATCTGTGTCTGCAGGCCACACCACTGCATCCTCTTCCCCTGTTTTCGGTGCCGGCCAATCGCCTGTCGAAGGCGCAGGCCCGCATACCTCCCGCCCTGCACCTGTAGCATCTGAAGCACCATCAGCGACCACATCCACTTCCCTGTCCCAGCACAGCGTCCAAATGTCGTTACCCCAGGCATTTGAGCGCAAGAGAAAGTACCCAGCCACCCACCCACAGGCCATAGCACTAACCTCACACCTTTCAAAATTACTGGCCATCGAAATGCTGCCATTTAGGCTTGTGGACACTGAGTCCTTCCGCAGCCTGATGGCAGCAGCTGTCCCTCGGTACGCGGTCCCCAGCCGCCACTACTTTTCCCGGTGTGCCATCCCCGCATTACACCACCATGTGTCCCGTAACATCACCCGTGCCCTGACCAACGCAGTTACTGGGAAGGTCCACTTAACGACTGACACATGGACAAGTGCTTGTGGCCAGGGACGCTACATTTCCCTGACGGCACACTGGGTGAATGTCGTGGAGGCTGGGAGCGACTCGGACCCTGGGATGGCACGGGTGCTACCCACGCCGAGGATTGCGGGCCCTACCTCCATCAGGGTTTCCACCAGCACCTACGTTATTGGCTCCTCCTCCTCCGTTTCCACCTCCGAATTCTCTACACACACCGCCACTCCCCCATCAGCCAGTAGCTGGAAGCAGTGTAGCACTGCAGTGGGGAAGCGTCAACAGGCCGTGCTGAAGCTGATCTGCCTTGGGGACAAACAGCACACGGCCTCAGAGCTGTTGCAGGGGATTAGTCACCAGACCGAGCAGTGGCTCTCGCCACTCAACCTGCAACCAGGCATGGTTGTGTGTGATAATGGGCGTAACTTGGTGGCGGCTTTGGAGCTCGGCAAGCTCACACACGTACCATGCCTAGCGCATGTATTTAATTTAGTGGTGCAGCGATTTCTAAAAACCTACCCCAATGTGCATGATCTCTTGACCAAGGTGCGCCGCGTGTGTGCACATTTCCGTAAGTCATCAACAGCTTCAGCCGGCCTGTTGAAGCTGCAGCAGCGCTTACAATTGCCAGCTCACCGGCTGCTGTGTGACGTGAGCACGCGCTGGAACTCCACCTTCCACATGTTGGCCCGGCTTTGTGAGCAGCAGAGGGCAGTAGTGGAGTACCAGCTGTTACACGGTCGTCGCCTCTCCGTTCAACTTCCTGTAATCAGAAGTGAGGAGTGGGAATGGATGTCAGACCTCTGTGAGGTTTTACGCAATTTTGAGGAATCGACACAGATGGTGAGCGGCGATAACGCTATTATCAGTGTAACCATCCCACTTCTGTGTCTACTGAAACGCTCGCTGCTCACAATTAAAACCGACGCTTTGCATGTGGAAGAGGTGGAAATGGGGGAGGAAGAGCTTACACAAGGTGATAGCCAGAGCACCCTCACTTCGTCTTCTCAGCGACAATTGGAGGAGGCGGAGGAGGAGGAGGAGGAGGAGGAGGAAGACACGGTTGTCTCCGCTACAGAGGGTAGCCATGGAACTTTAGTTCCATCTCTTCAGCGTGGGTGGGCAGAAGAGGAGGAAGAGGATGAGGAGATTGAGAGTCATCCTCCTGGTGAGGACAGCGAAATCTTGACTGTTGGTACTCTGGCACACATGGCTGACTTTATGTTAGGCTGCCTTTCCCGTGACCCACGCGTTACACGCATTTTAGACAACACGGATTACTGGGTGTTCACCCTTCTGGACCCCCGCTACAAAGAGAATTTCTCATCTCTCATTCCTCCGGTGGAGAGGACAAGCAAAATGGTGCAATACCAGAAGGTTCTTGTTGAAAAATTGCTCCAAAATTTTCCATCTGACAACGCTGGCGGCAGAGTACGTGCTACCTTGGCCAACCGAGAAGGGGAGAAAAGGGGAGCACACAGCAGTTCCGAGAAAGGCAGGGCAACACTCTCCAAGGCGTGGGACACCTTCATGACACCCCGCCAGCACCCTCACCCTGATGCGCAGCCTAGTGTCACAAGGAGGGAAAAGTTTTGGAAGATGGTGAAGGAGTACGTAGCAGACCGTGTCAGCGTCCTCAATGATCCCTCTGTGCCTTACAACTACTGGGTGTCCAAGCTGGACACGTGGTATGAACTGGCACTCTACGCCTTGGAGGTGCTGGCCTGCCCTGCCGCCAGCGTTCTGTCTGAGCGGGTATTTAGTGCTGCTGGTGGCATCATAACAGATAAGCGTATCCGCCTTTCCACCGACAATGCTGATAGGTTGACACTTATAAAAATGAACAAGGCCTGGATTTCCCCTGACTTCTCCACTCCACTGGAGGAAAGCCCCGGGGGAACATAAACTCACTTTATATATGTTATTTACAATGATGTGAATACTCTGTATTCCCATTCACCCCTTCCACCCAAAAAACGGGTATATGGTTGACTCTTAATCTTCTCATCCTCCTCCTCCTCTTCCATATGCCCTGTGCTATAATTTTTATATAGGGCCAGCTCACCAGCGGGCCCTGTGATATAATTTTTATATAGGGCCAGCTCACCAGCGGGCCCTGTTTGACAATTTTTATATAGGTCAGCTCACCAGCGGGCCTTCTCATATAATGTTTTATTGGGTCAGCTCTCTAGCGGGCCCTCTCATATAATGTTTTATAGCGTCAGCTCACTAGCGGGCCTTCGCATATAATGTTTAGGATGGTCAGCTCTGCAGCAGACCCTCACCCATAATGTTTTAGATGGTCGGCTCAGCGCACGTTTCCCTCTTAATCATGGCCTCAGTTCAATAAAATCAAGGAAATTTTTGGGAGAATTTGCCTCTGTGCACGTTTCCCTCTTAATCATGGCCTCAGTTCTGAAAATCAAGGAAATTTTTGGGAGAATTTGCCTCTGCGCACGTTTCCCTCTTAATCATGGCCTCACTTCCGAAAACCAAGGACATTTTTGGGAGAATTTGCAGATGATATACAAGTAAATATACAGCAAATATTGTTTGGTAACAATTTTTCGCCTAAAGTCGTTTTTATTTTCCTTTTTGTGTGTTTTATGGTCAGTCTGTAAAAATGGCGTACTACGGGCGAAAGATCGTTCCCAGCAGCGATGTTGGAGTCCAAGATGCATCCAGACATCCTCCCTATGCTGTCCCTGAACCATTTCTGTGGTGTTTCCATCCTTTTCTGCCCTTTTCCTATGGACCAGGCACCCTCCCCTCATCAGAGCAGGGGGTGCCTGGTGTAATGCTCGAGTCCTCCCATTGACTTCAATGGGGCTCGGGTGCTCGGCCGAGCACTCGAGCCTCAGGGGGTGCTCGGTCAGAGCACCCGAACACCCGAGCATTGGGGTGCTCGCTCATCACTAGTACCAGGTAATTCCCCCCTGAACAAGAGAAGCATCTGAAACTTAGTCTGGGGTTGGCTGCTTCTCTTGTTCAGAGAGCAATTACCTGGCATTTCATGGCTAGACTGCTGTTATGGCAGAACCAATATGATATGCTTTAGGATATGTCCTCTCTGTGAAAGTCAACAGTGAGATAAGTAGATCTGCACCCTGGGTAGGTCACCATTCCTATAGATCTTGCTCAGTTCTAGGGCAGACTCATTCATAGTTGAGCATCTCTGACCAGTCTCCGTGTTTATGCAAATTACCCTTGGGATTGGTCTCCCTAAGGGTAATAGGGGAATACAGACGTGGACCCCTTGCTCACAGTGTCTAGAGAGATTAGCTGCACCTCAATGATGAGGAAATGTACACTGGGGTTGACTGCTTCTCTTGTTCAGAGAGGAATTGCCTAGTACTTTGTGGCTGGACTGTCATTTTGTCAGGATCAGTATGATATGCTTTAGGATATTTTCTTGTTTTGTAGAGCACTAGTAAGCTAAAAGGGACTGCAACCTGAGTAGCACACCATTCCTATAGAGCCTGCTCAATTCTAGGGCAGACTCATTCCTAGTTGCTGGTCTCTGACTAGTTCCTTTGCTTATGCAAATTACCCTTGGGATTGGTCACCCTAAGGGTAATAGAGAAATTCAGACGTGGACCCCTTGCTCACAGTGCCTAGAGATATTTGCTGCACCTCACCGATGATGCCCAACAAGGCTGAAAAGTATGTCTGGGGTTGGCTGCGCTCTTGTTCAGGAAGGAATTGCCTGGCATTTTGTGTCTGGGCTGGCATTTTGATAGGACCAGTATGATGTGCTTTAGGATATTTCCTCATTGTATAGGGCACTAGTGAGCTAAAAGAGACTGCACCTTAGGTAGGACACCACTCCTATAGAGCCTGCTCAATTCTAGGGCAGACTCGTTCATAGTTGAGCATCTCTGACTAGTTCCTTTGCTTATGCAAATTACCCTTGGGATTGGTCACCCTAAGGGTAATAGGGGAATACAGACGTGGACCCCTTGTTCACAGTGTCTAGGGAGATTAGCTGCACCTCAATAATGAGGCCTAACAAGGCCAAAACGTACATCTGGAGTTGGGTGTTTCTCTTGTTCAGAGAGGATTTGCCTGTCACTTCATGGCTGGGCTGTCATTTTGGCAGGATCAGTATGATGAGCCTTAGGACATTTCCTCATTGTATAGGGCACTAATGAGCTAAAAGAGACTGCACCCTGAGTAGCACACCATTCCTATAGAGCCTGCTCAATTTGAGGGCAGTCTCGTTCCTACATGAGTGTCTCTGACTAGTTCTTTAGACAATTCTTATTTGTACCACAGCCATTTCTTGGTGGGCAAGCTTAGTCCTTTGAGCACCAGAAGGGTATCCAACACACTGCAAAGCAATGTGTTTGATACCTTTCTGGCACTCAAACATATTTTGGACAAAGTATGTGACAAAACCTCACATTGAAATAAGTGAGTTAATACACGGGTAATAATGAATGCTTTACACGGTGATCACATTTCAGGAACACATTTGATGAAGAAAAGGAATGTCTCATGTTGTCTGCTCAACTGTTTTTTGTTTTGTTAACTTGATGTATGTTATATATTTATATGCTGCACAATATTGTGTAGTTATACTTATTTTTAGTTCTTCAGTTTTTGTAGAAATGTTGCCACAGAGTATTATATGACACTGTGTGCTTTTAATCAATTTGGATAGTAACCAAATTAATATAAAAATAACTGACTGTTTGAAGGATAACTACTGTAAAATCTCAGGTATAATTCTCACCTGTTTATAATATGCAGATGCAAATTATACCCAAGATTTTAGGGGAAAACAAGAGTACCTATATATAATACGCACCTTTGTTTTCCCCATGTAGCTTTTTTCCCTCCCTTGTAGATTCCCTCCCTCCACTGAGCACAATCCACTTTCCTTTGCCTGCTCTGCTTCAACTCCCTCCATAGTTGCCTATAATCTCTGCACAGCAGGTGGCATTATTGCATTTGATGCCAGCTTCCAGCAATTCCCTGTGAGGACCCTTTCATTTTAGCCAATGGTAATACCGCAAGGTCCACCCAGGGTAATATAGTACATCCAATGCATCGATCTCTGCACATTAGATGTACTGTATGGCCTGCAACCACCATGAGGCATTACCATTGGCTAAAATGAAAAGGTCCTCGCAGGGATTTGCTGGAAGTGGGTGGCAAATGCAATAGTGCCACCTGCTGTGCAAAGATTAAAGCCGACTCTGGTGAGAGTGAATTGAAGCAGGGTGGGCAAAGTGAAGAGCATTGCACTGAGGGGAACGCAAAAATATATGCGCAATTTTGTTTACTCGTGTATAATATACACCCCTCCCAATTCACATAAGGTGAAATGGGGAAAAATTGTGCATATTAATTATGAGAGTTCTCTCTTTACCCCCGGTCTACTTCGCTTAAACCAAGGACCTACTGGGGAGATTCACTAAGCGGTGATAACGAGGTGATAAAGTGTAGATGACTTCTCCAGTTCCTATAGAGCTTATGCACCAAGATCTCCAAAGCTGAAGGAACCTTAGTGCATAGGCTCCATAGAATAACATAAGGATTGGAGAAGAGATAAACCAGAGAAGTTATCTCCACTTTATCACCTCTTTTTCACCTCTTAGTGAATCTCCCCATTGTATACACATACCCACACTCTTAGGGTGATATGATACTTGAAGGCTGAGTGGACCTCTTATAGAGGAGGAATTAAATATCGAATTCTAATGCTCACATTGCTGTATAGGTGTAGTCAAACATACTGTCAACGGAAATCAGTATAAATATAGAAAATTTTAATAATGAAAGATATTAGCTAACAATACACATTCAAAAGCTGGTCAAGAATGAATTAATGCAAAAACTAAAATACAAATACCCCAAAGAAACAAAAGCCTTAAGCGCACTTTGCATTTCTTAGCTCTTCAGGGGCTCATCAGATGGTTTGCTTCAAACACCGACCTTTTATACCTGTGTTCCAATCTTGTTTGGCATCAACAGACACTTCTCTTACCATTTCCCCATATCCCTCTTACATTGGAAGACCTTTTTATTAAGAAGGTTACTGAAACATATCTATCTATCTATCTATCTATCTATCTATCTATCTATCTATCTATCTCATATCTATCTATCTATCTATCTATCTATCTCTCTATTATCTATCTATCTATCTATGTAATCTATCTCATATCTATCTATCTATCTATCTATCTATCTATCTATCTATCTATCTATCTCATATCTATCTATCTATCTATCTATCTATCTATCTATCTACCTATCTATCTATCTATCTATCTATGTAATCTATCTATCTATCTCTTATCTATCTATCTATCTATCTATCTATCTATCTATCTCATATCTATCTATCTATCTATCTATCTATCTATCTATCTATCTCCTATCTATCTATCTATCTATCTATCTATCTATCTATAATCTATCTATCTATTTAATCTATCTATCTCATATCTATCTATCTATCTATCTATCTATCTATAATCTATCTATCTATTTAATCTATCTATCTCATATCTATCTATCTATCTATCTATGTATCTATCTATCTCATATCTATCTATCTATCTATCTATCTATCTATCTATCTCATATCTATCTATCTATCTATCTATCTATCTCATATCTATCTATCTATCTATCTATCTATCTATCTATCTCCTATCTATCTATCTATCTATCTATCTATCTATCTATCTATCTATCTCATATCTATCTATCTATCTATCTATCTATCTATCTATCTATCTCATATCTATGTATCTATCTATCTATCTATCTATCTATCTATCTATCTATCTCATATCTATCTATCTATCTATCTGTCTATCTCATATCTATGTATCTATCTATCTATCTATCTATCTCATATCTATCTATCTATCTATCTATCTATCTATCTATCTATCTATCTATCTATCATCTATCTCATATCTATCTATCTATCTATCTATCTATCTCATATCTATCTATCTATCTATCTATCTATCTCATATCTATCTATCTCATATCTATCTATCTATCTATATATCTATCTATCTCATATCTATCTATCTATCTATCTATCTATCTATCTCATATCTATCTATCTATCTATCTATCTATCTATCTATCTATCTATCTATCTATGTATCTATCTATCTATGTAATCTACCTCATACCTATCTGTGTATCTCATATCTGTCTGTGTATCTAATATACAGAATGTACTCAGCCTGGGATTCCGTGGGTGCAGAAGGAGAGAGCACACATCTGTATTTGATGAAGTAAAGTTGTACTCCTTACTGTCACATCATAAAGAGCAGAACGTTTTGTGGTCCCACACTTCTGTGTATCTGTGTATCACATATCCATTTGTGTATCTCATATCTATCTGTGTACCTGTGTATTTGTCTATCTGTGTATCGCTATATCTCATACCTTTTTATCTTCTGCTGGGAGATACTTCAGGTTATTACAGAACAAACTTGCAATTTTTGATAGATTGATTTCAAAGTGTTTTTTTGCAGCCAGGGGGTGCTGTTGCTATGAATACGTATGTAAAACTGAGTGTCACATGCACAAGATTCCATAGATGGTGGTAGCAATGGCAACAGCTGGCAGCAAAGAACATTTGAACTCAAACTCTCAGAAAAATGCTCAGATTCATTGTAATAACTTTGACTTTTATTTCACTTAATAGGATAAGCTCTGCAGCAATGATGGGCAACATGAGGCCCTCCAGCCGCTACCAGACAATAGTTTCCATAATACACTGCCAGTCAGTGGGCTGCAGAGCATCATGTTGCCCATCCCCACACTATTATCATTATTAGGGTTTCCTGTCCTTTTAATTTGGAGAACAGAACCATCACCTGATCCCGGGATAAACACAGACTTGTATCTTATAACAATTAAAGCCCAAACAGAGTCATTGGATATTAAAGGGATAGTAATACTTAAAATGTAAAAAAAATATGTTGTAGGGTTTATCCCCCTGAGTAAAACAAGAGTACTCCCACTGCTGAAAGGTGTTTCATTCAAAAGTTATTAATTTTCAAAGTTGAATTTTTTAGGTGCAATATCACAGTGGCCTGAAATTGTACAGTGGCGCTGTTGCTACACCATCCTATGGAGATTTATGGTCCTGAGACCAGAGCTGTCCATAGGATCGTGTAGCAACAGCGCCACTGTACAATTTCAGGCCACTGTGATATTGCACCTAAAAAAATCAACTTTGAAAATTAATAACTTTTGAATGAAATATCTCTCAGCAGTGGGAGTACTCTTGTTTTACGCAGGGGGATAAACCCTACAAAATATTTTTTTTTACATTTTAGGTATTACTATCCCTTTAAAGACTCAAAGCTGGGAAAGATCTTGCACAGTACAAGCAGATGAAAGGTTTATTGACCACTGGAATGATCCCATTATAGATAAAGCTATTAGGCATGTCATTATTATACATTATATTATTATATCAAGAACAAACTGTCCTGGCAGATCCGTCAGTTTATACTACACGTGTGTGTTTGCCAAGGACATTTGTCATATCTAGAGCTTTCGAATAACAACATTTACATACCAATATAGAGATACACTAGCAATGTAGGGCGGCATTGCCTGTCATGTTATGACCCTAGGAAATACGTGTGTGAAATGTAGAGACACTGATAGACAGACATATACAACACACAGGCAGACACAAACACACAGTGAGTGGCAGGAACATGCAAAAGACATGCACACACACACACACATGCACCAGAGATGCACACATGTACACACACATGTAACAGAGATGTACACACACAAACATGCAACAGACACACATGTGCACAACAAACATGCACACACCTGTGCAACAGACATACGCACACACACACACAGCAGACATACTCACACACGCTCTTGCTGGCCTCTTGATCTATAGGTTCTGAATGTAGAAGTGTGGATAGCCCACATGCCTGTTGTGCACATGTGTATCTGTGCATGTCTGTTGCATGTTTGTGTGTGTACAGCTCTGTTACATGTGTGTGTAAATGTGTGCATCTTTGGTATGTGTGTGTGTGTGTGCATGTCTTCTTCATGTTTCTGCCACTCGCTGTGTATTTGTGTCTTCCTGTGTGTCGCATTTGTCTGTGTTTATCAGTGTGTCCACATTTCAAACACGTACTCCCTAGGCCACCCTGGGATTAGTGTAGGAGCTTTACAGTGCTGTGTAGGTAACAATCTTGTATTGAAGTGAATATCTGCAGTATTCAGAGAGTTAGAAGCCAAATGTAGCCCTCTAAGGACCAGAGGACATCGCTTCACAATGTGTTACCATCCTCCCCCTCTGGTACTGAGACCATTAAATCAGTGGTATTTGTTATTTCCTTTACTTTTGGACAGAATTGCAGTATTATGCATCTGTGTGTTTGGCGTGTAGAAGTGGAAAGCAGAAACTAAAAGGAGATTATGTGAGAGAGACGTATATTCATTTGAATATCTGGTAAGTGTCACGGTTTGTTATGAATCTCAGACCCAGAGTAAGATAAAAATCAAACTTTATTGAAAAGTTTAATGGGGACCCCCATGGGTCAGTACATACACATGTATCAATTATGCAATCTGGGTGCAAGTAGTAGTAGTAGGATACGGCAGTATAGGCTCTACCGACCCTGCCAATATACCAGGCAAGTCAGCCAATAAGATGGTACAACAGAATGTAAATAGGCTCTACCGGTTCTGCCAATATACCGGGCAAGGCAGCCAGTGAGATGGTAAACTGAATGTAAATAGGCTCTACCGGCCTTGCCAATATACCGGGCAAGGCAGCCAGTAAGATGGTAAACAGACTGAAATGAGGCTCTACTGGCCTTGCATACCGGGCAAGGCAGCCTACAGGGATATGAAGACAGAAGACCGGTACTATGCAACAGCGTCTACAACCGGTAATTGGAGTAAACCAGTAACATGTACTGGAGCAAATGGAATGCCCAACCAGTTCTATGCACTGGGATCAGCAACCAGATATATGGAGTAAGCCAGTACCGCGTACTGGAGTAAATGGAACGCCCAACCGGTTCTATGCACGGGGATTAGCAACCGGTATGTGGAAGAAACCACAAGATGAAAATGCCGCCCAGATGTCAGGCAGCCAGAAACAGAGAAGCAGGATACAGCACGGGAACAGGTTGCCCTCCAGGACAACAGCAGGAACAGCAGGACGGCCAACTGGGACAGGAACAGAATCAGGAACAATGTCAGGACCAGAGCAGAGCAGAATCAGGAACTACGGGCAACCGGATCTGGAACGAGGACAGGAACCATGCAGCAGCAGCCCTGACCGTGGAGAAACGCTGACACTGGCAGAAGATCACAGGCCTAAGGAAACAACATACAGGTGACTGAAGGTACAGAGACATCACAAAAGGGCAACCAATGGGTGTCTCAGGCTGGTTTAAATAGGCAGTGCAAGGCGGGCATAAAACAGGCAGCCAATGGGGAATACACACATTTGACTGACAGCAAGGACGAGCAATCACGGGCACCGTGATAGTAAGGTTATATTGGGGGCTTCTATATATATATCGCTCTCCATAATACTACACTTAGAGGATTTTTTCCTCTTGTCTTATCTGTTTTCTTGCTGGAGGATACTTGTAAGAGTTGGTCCATCAAGCTTATTAGATGGTCTTCAGAGTCTTTGGAATACCAGGAGACACCTTGAAGCAAGTTCCTTTATTTACCTTTCCGTGACTTACAAGAATATATCCTGTAAATATAATACATCACAGTAGTGTGGATTATTCTTAAAACAGAAGTGCTCTCAGATTTTGCGCTTTTCTTTTCTCTCTTTCTTTATGCACTAGTTCTGTGAGGGTGCTGTTCGGGACACCGGTGGAAGAAGCTGCATATCTGGACACTTTTACTTATTTATATATATTCCATCTATACATTTTTATATACATACACTTTTTGAACTGGTTGTGGGTATTTATTTGGATCTATTATTTATCCCAGTAGGAGCACACCAGTTTTCTCTTTGTATAGTTGACTGTAGTACTTTAATATGGAGTAATGATGTAATAATGAAGTAGTGTAATTCCCAAAGTTAAAAAGATCACATACATGTAACAATATATGGACTGTAATAGGGGAATGTTGATCGCAATCTGAGTGAATATATATATACACAGAAAGGGGGTACACAGTCCTACTGCCTACAAAAATATGTAGAGGACAAAATACACAATATAGGGATATTTATTAGAGAAAATACAAGAAAAAACACAAAAAATGGTAATAGTAAAACTGTGCCTACACAGGCACTATAAAAAATGCTACCTATGGCTCTGCGTGTAGTAGGTAGAACATGCGAAAAACATAAAACCAATAAATCAAAATGAAGTATATTAAATAAAAGTACTGTGATATCCAAAACAGGAAATGGCTCTACGCATTTCGTGAATTCCCACAGAGTGGATGTCACTTCATCAGGATGCTCCTGATGAAGTGACATCCACTCTGTGGGAAGTCATGAAGCGCGTAGAGCAATTTCCTGTGTTGGATATCATGGTACTTTTATTTAATCTATTGAAGTACTACAGTCATCAACGTTAAGAGCAGTATATATTGGGAGGCAAGGGAACCTCCCAAACAAGTGAGTAAAATATATGGGATAAGGGGGCTTCCTATCGCTATACTGCACCATACTACGCTTAGATGAGGTTTTCTGAGCTGTCTCTTTTTCTTTTTTGTGTTATAAACTGGTTTATTTGCATTTTATGAAAGGGTAAGTAGTTATTTGGACAAGGGTATTGCTGTTGATGTAGGGTATTTTGAGTTTGCAAAGACTCTTTGATACAGTGCCTCACAACAGGTTACTGCATAAATTGAAAGGCTTCAGTGTGGAAGGTGAAATCTGTACATGGTTAGAGAACTGGTTAAACGATAGATGGCAGAGAGTTGTTGAAAACTGAAACTTTTCAGGTTGGTCGGAGGTTGTAAGTGTGGTGCCACAGGGTTCAGTCCTGGTCCCCATTTTGTTTAATGTGTTTATCAATGATCTACAAGTGTAAATCAAAAGTAATGTCTCAGTCTTTACTGACAACACTAAACTGTGTAAGGAAATACATACAGAGCTGGATGTTTTTTCTTTGAAGATATGGATAAACAGTGAATGGGTGGAAAAAGTGGCAGATGAAATGTAATGTAAGGTTATGCATTTGGGTTGCAGAAAATTGCTACATGTATATTAAATAGGAAACAACATGGGGAATCCTTCTTAGAGAAAGATTTATGAGAACTGATAGACTATAGACTTCACAGCAGTGTGCAGTGTCACTGAGCTGCTGCAAGGGCCAAAAGGGTACTATCCTGCAAAAAAAGAGGTGTAGAAGCAAGGGATGCTAATATTATCCTACCTCTGTATAAATCCTTGGTTAGGCCTCATCTAGAATATGGAGTACAGTTTCGGGCACTAATTCTAAACAAAGACATTACTGAACTGGAAAAAGTGCAGAAACGTGCAACAAAACTGATAAAGGGATTGGAGGATCTGAGTTATAAAGAGAGACTAGCCAAACTGGGCTTTTTTGCATTAGAGAAGAGACGTCTAAGGGCTGATATGATTACCATTTGGATATCTATTCAACTTCAATACAAAGAACTCTCTAAAGAAACTATTCCCTCAGAGCAAAAAACTAGAGGCCATCCATTATGACTATAAATAAGGTGCTTTAGACTAAAACAAAGGCAGGGATTTTTTACAGTAATTGCAGTAAAGTAATGGAATTATTTGTGATGCTGTACTTGCAGATACTTATACCTTCCTAGCTCAATCAAAAAAAAATGAGAGATATGACAGATACAGCGGGTTTCACAGCAGATAGGATGTGGATCCAGGGAAAAATCCTACTGCCATTTGGAGTCAGAAAAGATTTTTTTTACCCACATGGGGCTAAATTGTGAATGGCTTCATTTTCTGTATCACCAGGGGGTGATATGGCATGGGATGAACTTGATGGACACGTGTCTTTTTTTTCAGACTCATCAACTACATTACTATGTTCTTTGATTGTTATTCCTACATAAAGAAACTGTAGACACTAAACAGTCAGTTTGTAACATAAAATACATTTTATTTAAAAACACAAAATTATTTCAAACTTAACAGTGTACATATAGAACTATATCACTTTTTTTTTATATAAATTATTTAAAAAAATGACAGTGTAAATGCAGATTAGTAATTTGATATGAATTGTACTTTCTCCATAAAGATGCGTGACACCTCTACAAGTTTCAGCGACCCAAACAAATACTAAAATGTATTATAATTTTCCTATATATTTCTAGATAGAACAGGATTGCTTTACAGTCACAGCTTTTTTCCACTATTCAATTATTTAGGCTGGAATATATATATATATATTTTTATTCATTTAGAATCAAGATTTATTAACAAGAAATGGAACAGTTCTGAAGGAAACCAAATGCATCAAAGATCTACAATGCCTTGTTTCTTGCACTAGCATTCAAGGGGTTAAAAGCCCATTTAAATCAAAGATAATTTTCATTACTACCTAAAGGTGCAGTTAGTTTGCTCCAGACTTGGACATAAATGAAAACAGAAAAATCTACTTATTTACAGAGACACAATGCCTTGGACATTTGTACTTCAACATTTCTTCTTTAAAGGAGTAAATATGTTAGGGATAAGAGGTCATATTCTAAAACTAGAGGGACAGAAGAGTCGATGTAATGCGAGAAAGGTTTACTTCATAATTAGAGGGTGATACATAAGTGGAATGGCCCACCAGCAGAAGTGGTAGATAAGTGGAATAGCTTAACAGCAGAGGTAGTAGATAAGTGGAATTGTCTACCAGCAGAAGTGGTAGATTAGTGGAATAGTCTACCAGCAGGAGTGATAGATAAGTGGAATAGTCTACCATCAGAAATGGAAGATAAGTGTAATAGTCTACAAGCAGTAGTATAGCTAAGTAGAATATCCCATCAGCAGAAGTGGTAGAGGTTAATACAGTGAGGGACAGGCATAAGGATACCCTGAACATAATCCTGAACATAATGCAAGGACAATGACCAATAGTGTTTGAGGTTTTTACAGTAAGAAAAATGGGCAGTCTAGATGGTTCTTACTAGCCACCCATTAAAATCAATGTTGCTACCCTTATGGTGCAGTTGGTTTGCTCCAGAATGGCACCTGTTCTCATTCCCATGTTAGTCTGCCACAAATCAGATAATATGCATCTTGTTTATACACACGTACAAACGCACACATATCTATATACCTATATAAAATTCTAACGGTTTCTGGTTCAGTGTCTGCCCTTTAGCGGGGTGACAAGGGGTGGAAATCAGCTGCAGGCAGCAATTTTCATAGGATTGGACAGGGGGTGGAGCCTCCCTGCCCTCTCCTTTGAAAATTGCTGAAGCGACAGTCACAGCTAAATCGATCTATCGGGCCTAAGAAGTTTACGGTATACCCAATCATACAGGCAATATCATGCACCATTATATATATTAAAAAAATACACTATATATATAAAGACTAATATTGACTACACAACAAGAGGAGAGGGACTGGGTAACTGGTTGTTTCATTTTCCTAATTTGAATTGCGATGATATTTTGATTTCTACAGCGAGCACATGCAAGTTATTATCAGCTAGCACCTATACTGAGATGCAATTGCGTATAGTCCATCAGGCGTATTTGTCTCCTCATAGACTATTCCACATGGGTATATTGTCCTCTGATTTTTGTCCCAGATGTGGAACCCGAGGGGCGGATCTTTTTCATGCTTTTTGGGATTGTCCTCAGGTAAAAGCCTTTTGGACTGAGATTGAAGTATACTTAGACAGTTTGGGTTATCGGAACATACAGTTGTCGCCGGAAATGGCAATTCTTGGGGTCCGGGTGGAGAGCGAAGGGGGTTCCATCAGGCTATTGAAACATGTTTTAGCTGTAGCCTGAAAAACTATTTTGCAGCAATGGACACATACTGACCCACCCTCACTGACCATTTTTCATACTAAATTAGCTCATTTCTTTAGGATGGACTTGTTAGAATCGACTGTTCATAGAGAATGGAAAGTAAAACATTTCTTTGGTAATTAGGGCAGATATATCAACTCACTGGACAATGAAGTTAGAGGTCGTATTAAGCAGGCGTTCCAGTTCACTTCTTGGTATTGCGAACAACAACTTAGAAGGAAATCACCTGTATGCACCTTAGGGGAAGGACAATCATCCTTATTGACATGAGCGGATTGGTATCTCTGGGACCGAATGTCGAGTTGGGGGGGTGGCTTTGGGGTTAGTTGGGGAAGGGAATGGGAGTTTGAAGGGTGGGAAATGGAACAGACTCAGACGTCCTGCTTATATTATTTTATATGCTTCTATTTAGCTTACATTTACTTGTTGTATCACTTGCCTATGTGTTGTAAGTTCAGCAACATGATTCTTTAATCTCTTGCTGTTCACATATGGATCTTGTAAGTACTTGGGATATCTTTTACTTAATTTTCTGCATTTCTTTATGTACGGAATGTTGTACTGTACTCGCAATGTGTTCTGATCCTGGGGTTCTTGGCATATTGTTTGTTTGTTACAAAATTTTCATAGAATGCTAATAAAAAGATTTAAAAAAAAATACACACACACACACATATATATATATATATATATATATATATATATATGTAGTGCGTGTTTTTAAGTCTTACGTAAGATAGACCTAATGGACACATGTAAAGTTCTAGTTAAGCTCATGACTTATTGTTTCTAGTGTAATATAAGCAAGTGTGTTCTGTATCGATCAAATAAAACATTTTATCATTTTTTGTAGGGGCATCTGTTTAGACACAAAAGTGTGGGTCGCACCAACTGCACCATAGGACACAAAAAACAACAACAAAATATCCCATCAATTTAAATGGGGATTCTAACCTCTTTAATTCTAGAAAGGTAGACAACACATTGCTTCAGTCATGGATATCTTGTTCATGGAGGTGGACATGACAGTTTTATCACAATGAAGCATGCAGAATGAGGCCAGTGAGGACCAATGTGCTGCATACCCCCAATGGTTCTTCAAAAGATAGGATTACCATATGCATTGTCCTGTGGTCCTGCTAGCAACTGCCATATCCACCTCCACATGACATCCACAACTGATTGAATATGTTAACTCTTAAACCAAGACGCAAGGGAACAGTAGAATTAAACGGTTTTACTTCCCTATAATATAGAATGTATAGACAGTCAGGGGAAGTAGAAGTTATCACAGTTAGCGAGGGATAAAGCACAGCTGATAGGGCCGAGGAATGTTCCCAAACCCGCTCAACTCTGGTGTAAGGTCCAAGTCTTCTGTGTCCACCACAGATGTGAGGGTGAAGTTCTGTAGGAGGGTGGTAAAGAAAAGGAAGAGCTCCATGCGGGCCAGGCCCTCCCCGAGGCAGATCCGCTTCCCTGTGGGGTGAGAGATATGGGAGGTTACACATCACTACAAGTACTGGGGGAGGGTGAATGCCATAAATACAGTACCCGAGGCTCATGCACTGATGAACTGGAGCAATTGTGCATCATATCATAAGCACCATAGGGAGTAAATAAAAGTCTTCTTTACATGGTTCTTTTGAGCCATATCCTGCCAAGCAGGTAAGCCATGCTGCAACTTCATCACATTCCTGCCTGGGAATAGTAAAGTTGTGGGACCTTGGTGCTTTCATGAAATGTGACAGTTGCCAGCATGAAAGACTCCATAGTCCAGCACTTAACCTTTCAGCACGGGCAGGCAACATCTCCAGTGCATCAAACCATCTGCACCATGGGAGACAAGTAAAAATTTTAATTGGTTTAAAATATGGCTTTTAACTCACTGAATGCCAGAGAGGTCTCCAAAGGCATTTCAAGCTAAATGTTGAAGACCTCTCAAAAGTTCCATTGAAATCAACAGGAATTTTAGGATTTTTATTTTCCCTCTATTGTGCAATTGGTTTGGTCAAGTTCATATGAGTACATCAACCTCCCTGTCTTTTATATACCAAAATCTGGCCCTGATACTCCTATTAGTACATCAGCCTCCCTGTCTTTTATATACCAAAATCTGGCCCTGATACTGGGAAAAAGATTCATTGTAACACAGAAGCACACAGCATTTTGGGACCAGATTTTTTAGAGTATCCAAAATATAGACAAACGTCTCAGCTGTTGATGGCCACAAACATAGACGAACGTCTCAGCTCAACATCCTGGATTATGAGTGTGACCAGAACAATGGGATGGGTTAAAAAAAACATTTTTCTACATTTTCCCACAGGAATTCCCACCCATAGAGAACACCATAGATTTTCCACCGCTCCACTAACACAACAGATGTTCCCATTAGAATGGTTCAATTTTCCTCCTATGCTATCAATGGTGGCAAAGGTTCTCGTCCCATACTATAACAACCCAAAATGTCCCGTATGCATCATGTTGTAGAACAGAGACATAGCAGAAAGGAAGCAGCAAAGAGGGAGAGAAGAAAAAAAAAATAAAAAAGGAAAGTTTTTTGGAGTGTTGGCTAGCACAATGAGCAGCAGGGGATGCTGGAGGGCCACTGCTGCTGAATCCGAGGTGGAGAAATCGAGCAGAGCTAAAGGGAGCCCACTTCCCTTGGCACCAATGATAGGGGTCACTGTATAGAAGTATCAGCAACAGAGGTGGTTAGGGGGCTGGAGTAGATGGTGTAGAAGAGAGTATTCAGCAGAAAGTGATAAGGAATGGGAGTAAGAGATACATTTATGTATGGGCATCAGCACCATCAGCTGTGACATTCTGGCATTTGCTTCTACTGTCACATCTGTCACAGGCTGATGACCAGGCCAATGTGCTGCAAATCACCATAGGTTTGGGTTTCCTGGGCTCATGATACAGCAGCCTAATCCTTCTGCTGTTTAGACAGCTCTACAGGAAGAATGACATTAGAAGTAAATGCCAGAATGTCACTAGTGGTGGTGGGTGCCATCTAGGCCAGTAGTGCATACATTTTTTGTTCAGGGCTTGTGTTTTGCATGAATGTGGCATGCAGACAATTTTTTCAGGCCTTGCCTTGTTGGAAGCCCACAAAAAAATGTTTTTATCATGGTTAGCCTTGCTGTAATATTTTGATGGCTTCACTTTCAAACAGACAAATAAAAAAATGGAAAAAAAAGGTTACACTTGTGGCAATGTATATAGCGGTGGTGTTGTGGCTAAGGTATTTTTGTTGTTGGGCCTGGTAAGGAATAAGCAGAAATACAGTATCAGAATGTCAGAAGTGGTGTGCTCTGTCCAACATGAAGATTGAGCCTAAGAGAGGGCCTACTGAGAGGGTAAGTGAAAGGAGAGGATAGGATAGAGAAAATACTTGTTAGAAAAAGGAGGTTTTGGGCAAGATGGGTAGATTGAGCTACACAAGTAAAAGATAACATGAAGGCTCTAGCCAGCCCTCCCACAATTTCAGGCTATCAAAAGCCATCCATATATCACCATTATTTTAGGAATGAATGTTAGACATGTTTGAATCCAATTTAATATTGCATTATTGTCAAACTTTTATCAGTGGTCTTAGCCATGGTCCCAACTGTGTGGTAGATGGCAGCAACCCTTCAAATTCCTTCTCTTCCTTATTTCTGCTGTTAATAGTACATGTGTTATGTACTTCCCTGTCTTGTTTGGTTTTATACTCTTCTACCATCTGAGACTCATATGGTATTATCGATACTGGTTCATTTTTAGAAATGTAAGTTTCCCAGCAGTCATTAACAATATAACCAGCTGCACTGAAATCCTGCTCAGATTTATGCTTACTGGTTGGCAGCTCAGGGTTTCCACAGCATTAATGGTCAGCGCTGGCATTTTTCCAGGAGACAATAGGGTCATTGTTTCTGTCCAGAACGTAGCTATCCCTCATGTATCCTGGAACCATGTTACATGCAGTGGGACTACTCCTAGTAGCCATACGGTGTTAGTGCGTATCAGTTACCAACTCATACCCTGGGAGCAAGTCCAAAAGAGATGTGTCACACTGCAAATGTATACTGCCATTTCTGAGACATAAGAATTGCTTTCTGTGATGATGACATGTGTTCATAAAAATGTTGGGATGTTCTTGTTGATGTTGCTGCTGATGATAGTATAAACTCTTTGCTTACTTCTTTTTCACTATGATTTCTACTAGTTCTTTTGTCCCTACTTCTCTCTCTGACTCATCCTCCACAATGCAACCCTCTACTCTACCTATAAGCATATCTTCATAGTCTTACTAAGAATCAGATTACCAGAAAGATGCTGCTAATCATGCATTTGCACAAATTGATCATGATTTGGAACAAATTCAGAAATGTTATGTTTAAAGAGGGGGTCCAGCAAAGTAGCAAGAGTGTATTCCTCATTGCTTTTAATGGACACCCTATGAGAATCCTGCCCAAAGCATGTTGACATGCCCCTCACTAACTGGTGCATGTCATTGTTATCGTTATTGTAATAATTATCAGCCATACTCCTCAGTTTTTCTACAGTAATATTTCAGTGGAAGAATCTCACTAATTCCTCCCCAACATGATTAACCAGAGGTGGCCTCCTCAAAAGGCTTCAGCAGCTCACATACTTTACATACAAGCTGTCACTGAGCAGGTAACAAAGCCTTGCAATTTTGCAATGTATCCTCGCTAATTACCTTATTCTGCTTGTACAAATGCTCTACAATGTACAATGTTGAATGACACCTGCTAGGCACCCCAGTTTTCATCTGGTGATGGACAAGTTGATATACCCTGGGAAAAGTAGGGTATCTATCATATCACCTATTTTCACTGCAGCTGTTATGTTGCAGCCATGATCATCAGACACAAAATCAGCTTTCAAGGAGTGGGGTACAAGTCATTCCTCTCTTACCTGCTCTAGTTTATTTAATACTTCTATAGATTTGTGGGATTGTTTAACAAAACTCTGTATGCACAAAGTGGTGTGCCAATGATATGGGCTGTCCTTCTGCTGTCCTTTAATAATACTACCAAAACCAAAGTTAAGATTACTGGCTGTGACCTGAACTTGCATGCTACCGTTGCCCACAGTTGTCAGTCATATAGTCTGTACTCTGCCCACTTATTGACGTATCTGTTGTCAGGGGAATTTTCTTACCGTATGAGGTTTCTAACCCTTTGTCCACTACACTAACCACCTGCTTGTACAGTTTTTCCACCGCCGTCCCAGAAAAATAACTGTGGCTTGGGATATGTCAGTGAGGAGCTACACATGACATCAGTTCTTTAAAACCTCTGTTTTCTTCAAAAGAATAAGGCAACATGTTAACTGACAACATTTTGGCAACTTTGTTATTCCACATGGGTGCTCTGGGATTTTTTGTGAAGTTTTTGACTCCTTCCAAAAAACTTAGTAAGTAAGTTGGCAGGCAATACACAGCAAAACTTTATTGCTTTAACAACATGACATGTGAGGGTGGTGGCTGAATGCGTGGACGTTCTGACTCTTGTTGTCTCCTCCAACAAACATAAAGTCATCCTCCTCTGCAGCAGACGTCATAGGTGTTATATCAAATGAACAATCTCCTGGCACACTCTCTAACACATCAACATCACTACTTCTGTTATGTGCACCTGAGCCCAGGGAACTTTTAGGAGTTCTGCTGCTGATAATCATAGGACCTCTGACATGTTAATGGTATGACTTTCAATCAGAACTATGGTTGAGCTTCAGGTTGGATTTCAAAGAGGATGTGTCATGGTATGATTCTGCTTTCACCCTGTTACACAGATAACAGATATCAGCATGTTTAACTTTTGGATCATGAGTGAAGTATCTCCATACTGTAGACTTCATATGCTAAGGGCATTCTGAAAGGCTACTGGTATTACTGGTGCTAGATGTTGCTGCTGTTATACTACTTGTAAGTGTCAAAGGTGCTGCACTTCCAACAGCAGCAGACACATTCTTCATAGCTATAGTATGTGTGGCTGGGTGGGAGATGGACTTGGAAGTGGTGACTGACATGATGATTGTGAATTTTCACATCTTCACTTGCCCAGAATCACAGTGTCCAACTGATTTCTCAAACAGTTTATAAACAGATATAGTGCACCATTTCAGTGGTGGAAGGTTGAGCCTTGTCCTTTCAGCTAACTTTCTGGCCATATCATCATCTCTCTCACTCTCAACCTCATCTGTATCAGAAGAAAAAGAGGATGTTAGAGGAATATATTCTAGATCATCATCATCTATAGTTAGGCCAACCTCAGTATCTCTCCCCTGCTTTTTCACAACTACTTTTATATTCCCCTAGGCTTTTTGAAGTCTCAGACAATGTATATTTACTTTTTTACTATTTACCCTTGTTGGAATTTTCATAACATATACTACGTCTTCTGCTGTTGTAAGTGCAGCACCTTTGACACTTACAGTTAGTATAAAACAGCAACATCTAGCACCAGTAGTACCAGTAGTCTTTCAGAATGCCCTCAGCATATGAAGTCTACAGTATGGAGATACAACACTCATGATCCAAAAGCTAAACATTTTGCTCTGTGTTATCTGTGTAAGATGCATACGAACAGGGTGAAAGCAGGATCATACCACGGCATATTCTCTTTGAAATCCAAACTGAAGCTCAACCATAGTTCTGATTGAGAGTCATACCATTAACATGTCAGTGGTACCATGACTACTAGCAACAGAACTCCTAAAACTTCCCTGGGTTCTGGTGCACGTAATAGAAGTAGTGATGTTGATGTGTCAGAGAGTGTGCCAGGAGATTGTTCATTTGATATAACACCTATGATGTCTGCTGCAGAGGAGCATGACTATATGTTTGTAGGAGGAGACGACAAGAGTCAGAACGCCCACGCATTCAGCCACCAGCATCACATGTCATGTTGTTAAAGCAATAAAGTTACACATTTATTTTGCTGTGTATTGCCTGCCAACCCACACTTACTGAGTTTTTAGGAAGGAAGGGGACATAGCTCGGTGGTAAATGTCCTGACTACAGAGCCTGTTTAAACCACAAGGTTGCAGGTTCAAATCCCAGTAGGATCAACTCAGCCCTTCAGCCTTCCAAGGTTGATAAATGAGTACTATTGATTGGGTAATAATAACATCTGTTGTCCAGCTGCCAATTTCGTTAATTCCTAGAGTGTGTGCTGAAAGCACCGTTAGTCTCACTGGGAGAACCGTGCTATATAAATACTAGTTATTATTATTCTACTGTCAGAGGTATAAGTTGGTTGAACTACTACACCTTCCTCTGCTATGCCATCAACACTTTCTCCCTTCATACTCTCTCACACTCTCTTAAAAAGATAGTAATGTTTAGTTACTAAAGTACAATTGAGTCTTATTGATAGATTTTTATAACAATGTGTAGCAGTATAACCTTCTAAAACTTTGCCGTTGTACCCTTATTCTATAATAAAGTTTCCCCCTCCTGCCTCTTTTACTTACCTCAAGCAGCCTCAGCAAGCTGGTCCAAATGGATTGTGACAAGGGACAATCCTGTTTTCGCATAAAGAAACACCTGCCCTCTTTCATCAAGGGGCCAGGGTTTTCCAGGAAAGAAGATTGTCCCTCGCTGCGAACTGTCCAGTCCTGGGACAGGATTCCATATCTGAGGGGAGGCTGCTTGAGGTAAGTAAAAGGGGCAGGAGGAGGGAAACTTTATTATAGCATAAAAGTAAAATGGCAAAGTTTTAGAAGGTTATACTGCTACACATTGTTATAAAAATGTATAAAGAAGATTCAGTTGTAACATAGTAACATAGTAATTTAGGTTGAAAAAAGACTTGTGTCCATCTAGTTCAACCCTTTTCCTATTCCTGTTTACCATCGTTGATCCAAATGAAGGCAAAAAAAAACCCTCAATACAGCAATTTCAAATTCTACCCTGAATGGGGTGAAAAAATTCCTTCTTGATTCCAAATGGCGATCAGATTTCTCCTTGGATCAATAAGCACAAACTAAATATTAATCCCAATACTAACGTACATAGTCCTCTATGTTCTGCTCTTTTAAATAAGTATCCAGGCCCTTTTTAAAGGCATCTAATGTATTCAATAGCTCCACCTCCTCAGGCAGTGAATTCCATACCTTTATTGTCTTTACTGTAAAGAATCCCTTCCTCTGTTGTAGATGAAATCTCCCTTCCTCAAGTCTAAGCGGGTGGCCTCTTGTCCTGTGTACTGTTCTGTTAATGAACAGGTCTTTGGAGAACCCTTTGTATGGGCCCTGAACATATTTATATAATGTTATCATATCCCCTCTAAGACGCCGTTTTTCTAATGTGTACTTTAGTAACTAAACATTACTATAACTTTAACAGAGAGAACAGTCAGCTCAGGAAGAAACTTGTTCACACCTGCCTGTCTCTTTTCAGTCAAACAGGATTTTTGGATATATTGGTAAATCTCCCTTCTCTCTTCGCACTCCCCCAGACTTTCCAAACTCCTCTAACATAGAAGACAAATTGTCTGCCTACAATGCTCCCTAAATTAAACTCCAACTCCACTTTATTGCCTGTCTGCTCTAGCTCCAAAGCTCCAAAAGTGTGCTGCTTTCTGTCTAACAAACACAGATCGTGGGAACCTGACACCCTTTTCATATTATTCCGGCATGAAAAGAAGGAAAACTTTCCACGTGGGGGAAATTCAGTTCTGCCATTGATTTCAATGCAATGATCAAGCGGAAAAAAATTGAGAAGATCTGCATTTTTTCATAAAAATGTCCCACTCGTCAGGAAGTGCTATTGAAGAAAAATGTCACTCATTTCTACAGAACAACCTACACTCCCTTGCACCAGACACACCCACTTCCAGTTTCTGGCAGATTATTCAAATTTATAACTAGTTTACATAATCTTTTAGTGGATATATCCTAATGGCTACCCTGAATGAGTCCTACTTGGATTATATACACAATATTAATATTTAATTATCATTAGATATCATGTCCACAAGAACCCAAACTCTACCCACTGATGTTTTCCTTCCCTTTTAAGAACACTTCAGAGTTTGGAGCCCTGGAGTTTGTCAGTAAAAACTCATGTCCTTCTCCATAGACACGATATTCAGTACCAGTTAAAGAGGAATTATGGATAATTGATCCACACAAAATTGACACCTAACGGTCACTGAAATTTTCTGTCCAGTGGGGGTTAATTTAGGTGGTAACACAGTAACATAGTAACATAGTAAATTAGGTTGAAAAAAGACACAAGTCCATCAAGTTCAACCTTCGCCTCATACCTCAGTAACTTGAGAATTTTATAGCTTTCCTGCTACCCATTAAATTAGTCTTTATCAGACCTTCCTGATCAGCCTACTGATAAAAAGTATAACTCTGTATTGCTGTCCCTTTAACCCCTTGACAACCATAGAGGTGTGTGTATTGATTTGCTTAGCAATGTGTTCCATACCCCTTAGAACCACAGAGAGTTAAACACATACCTGAGGAAAAAGGCATGTATCCTTCATTCCTGTAGAACTTCCCATTTTTATCCAGAAAATGTCCAGGGTTGAAGAGGTCGGGATAGCTAAACAGTTTCGGATCCCTCAAAACTGAGCTGAGCATGGGGTAGACTGTGGTACCCTGAGAATCAGACATAAGCAAGATATTACAAATTGTGTCTGCTTTACATTCAGTAATGTCCAGTTTCTTTACCAATGCAGACCGTTTACTTACCAGTTTAAAGGGACCATATCACCCACAAAACACTTTGCTGATGTTGAAAGAGCTTTTATTGTATGCACAAAATATGTAAAGAATTCATCCCAGAAGACCTGTGACAATTAAGTAAAAAAAGAATACCCATACAATACGGCACACGTTTGAATCAAAGAAATACAGAAGAAAATAATTTTTATTTATTGTACTGAAAATAATTGCAATAAAATGAAACAATACTCCAAAGATAAAAAAAAAAAAAAATAAAGGGATCGTAATACTTAAAATGTAAAAAAAAAAACATGTTGTAGGGTTTATCCACCTGAGTAAAACAAGAGTACTCCCACTGCTGAAAGGTGTTTCATTCAAAAGTTATTAATTTTCAAAGTTGAATTTTTTAGGTGCAATATCACAGTGGCCTGAAATTTTACAGTGGTGCTGTTGCTACACCATCCTATGGAGATTTATGGTCCCGGGACCAGAGCTGTCCATAGGATCGTGTAGCAACAGCGCCAAGAGTACTCCCACTGCTGAAAGGTGTTTCATTCAAAAGTTATTAATTTTCAAAGTTGAATTTTTTAGGTGCAATATCACAGTGGCCTGAAATTTTACAGTGGTGCTGTTGCTACACCATCCTATGGAGATTTATGGTCCCGGGACCAGAGCTGTCCATAGGATCGTGTAGCAACAGCGCCACTGTACAATTTCAGGCCACTGTGATATTGCACCTAAAAAATTCAACTTTGAAAATTAATAACTTTTGAGTGAAACACCCTCCAGCTGTGGGAGTACTCTTGTTTTACTCAGGGGGATAAACCCTACAGCATATTTTTTTTACATTTTAAGTATTACTATCCCTTTAAAAGGAAAAGGACCCTGGACAGGAGACACAACAGGTTAACCCACGTACAGTAAGAAATATGTGCTAATCCAGTATGTAAAAAATAAAGCCATAAATGGAGAGATAATACACAACAGCGAAACATGCTATATAATGCAGACATGATAAACTCACATCCTATATAATAATTCGCTAAAACGTGTGTAACGATGTAGTCATGCACAGTAGAGACTGCCCGCGGAGTGGCTGATACAGAGCTGGATGCTCCGAAGGTGTGGGCAGTCTCTACTATGCATGACTGCCCTGCGACCGGCTGGCATTGGCACTGTGGCCAGTGTAATGGGTTCTTCAACTAGTCATATAATAAAGTGATAACAGTGCAATGAAAATAACATCATATATAATAATTCACTAAAATGTGCGTAACAATGCATTAATGCGCAGTAGAGACTGCTGCGCGTGCTGTAGTCATGCGAAGTAGAGACTGCCAGTGACGAGGCTGATACAGGGTGGGAGCTCCGAAGGAGCGTCCAGCTCTGTATCAGCCATGGCGCGGGCAGTCTCTGCTGAGCATGACTACACCATGACCGGCTGGCACTGTATCAGCCGTGGCACGGGCAGTCTCTACTGAGCATGACTGCACCATGACCGGCTGGCACTGTATCAGCCGTGGCACGGGCAGTCTCTCCTGAGCATGACTGCACCATGACCGGCTGGCACTGTATCAGCCGTGGCACGGGCAGTCTCTACTGAGCATGACTGCACCATGACCGGCTGGCAGTGGCACTGTGGCCCGTGTAACGGGCTCGTCAACTAGTCTAATATAAAATACATAAAAAATTAAAAATAATAAAAAATAGCCTAATGTGAGGCCAAAATGTTATATGACGTGTCAAGTGAAATCAATTAAATCATAGCCACAGAGTGGGAGCCCAAAAGTGGCCCCCTGTAAAGACCCCACGATTATGGCCTAGTCAGCTTCTTTGGGCCTGTCCAAGGTTCTTTTCCTTTTTTAATTGTTTTTTATAATTGAAGCATTGTTTCATTTTTTTTGCAATTATTTTTCTATACCATAAATAAAAATTATTATTTGTTTCTGTATCTTTTTGGTTCAGATGTGTGTCTCATTCTATGGCAGGGCTAAAAATTTCCACTCTTCACTAGCCAATGGCAAGTGAAAATTTAGCCCTGGCGAGTAGAAATTCAGCCCTGGTGGGTATGTTATGGATTGCAGTGGTGAGTACATTTTCAGGTCTGGCTAGTAGCAAAGGACTTAAAATTATAAGTAGTGTTGAGCGAGCACCCCGATGCTCGGGTGCTCGGGTGCTCTGACCGAGCACCCCCTGAGGCTCGAGTGCTCGGCCGAGCACCCGAGCCCCATTGAAATGCATGGGGCGACACGAGCATTACACCAGGCACCCCCTGCTCTGATGAGGGGAGGGTGCCTGGTCAATGCCCACCTTCATCTCCACTATGCCCCCTTCATCTCCGAATGCCCCCTTCATCTCCGCAATGTCCCCCTTCATCTCCGCTATGCCCCCTTCATCTCCGCTATGCCCCTCTTCCACAATGTCTCCCTTCATCTCTGCTATGCCCCTCTTCCACAATGTGCCCCTTCATCTCCGCTATGCCCCTCTTCCACAATGTCCCCCTTCATCTCCTCTATGGCATAGAGGAGATGAAGGGGGACATTGTGGAAGAGGGGCATAGCGGAGATGAAGGGGCACATTGTGGAAGAGGGGCATAGCGGAGATGAAGGGGGACATTGTGGAAGACGGGCATAGCGGAGATGAAGGGGGACATTGTGGAAGAGGGGCATAGAGTCTATGCCCCTCTTCCACAATGTCCCCCTTCATCTCCGCAATGCCCCCTTCATCTCCGCAATGCCCCCGTACCTCCAGTCCCTGGTGGTCCAGCGGAGCGTCTTCAGATCTGTGCCTCTTCCGGCACAGATCCCCGCCACCCGAACATGGCGGGCGAGCACATGGCGGTACTCGACGAGTACCGCCATGTGCCGAGCAGAGCGATGCTCGAGCCGATCCGAGCATCGGCCGAGCACGCTCGCTCAACACTAATTATAAGCCCTGTACTATGGGTATTCTTTTTTGTGACTTATATGTCACAGCTCTTCTGGGATGAATTTTTAATGTATTTTGTGTGTACATTTAACTTTAATACCCAGAGTGCACCACACCATTTTGTGGTTTTCTGTCATTTGGTCTAGTTGGTACAGGACTAAATTTTTTGCATTCCGAAAGAGCTTTTAAAGGGTTAGTAATGCCCGCATATATATTTATGCTATATTGTAGATTAAAAAAAAAAAAAATTATATGAAGCAAATCCCATCTCTCAACCATTTATGGTTTGAGAGATACATCATGTTTTAAAGGGATAGTAATGTTTCATAATAAAAGCAGCTCTAATTAATCATCATAGTATTTGGTCCATGGAGAGTGTTATTTCAACTCTGTCAGAGTTGTAGTTCCAGAGTAATTCAATGATAAAGTATCCTACTCCCGCCCCTTTTACTGATGTAATACTGTTCAGCCAGATCAGAAGGGAGGTGCCCAGGTAGACTGCAGAGAGGGACAATCTTCAATTAAGATAAGGGAAAAACCTGAAAAACTTGTCAAGGGGTGCAGGATGTTCATTGTTCTCATAGGAAGAAGATTGTCCCCTGCTGTTATCTGTCTGGTCTATGGACTGGATTCCACATCTGAGAAGAGATGGCTTACACTAGGTAAAAGGGGCGGGAGGGGAAACTTTGCTTGTGAATATCTCTCAAACCATAAAGGTTTGAGAGATAAGACTTATATCATTCTTCATGTTTTTTTAATGCCTACAAAAAAAAAATAAAGTTAAAACGAAGTATTACTATCCCTTTAAAGTTCCCCCCTCTGTCCCCTTGCGCTGACATCACACAGAAGGAGATCCGGTCCTGGGACCAGCCGGCGGCTCTTCAGCAGAGCCGAAATACCGATATCTAAAAAAAAAAATACTTAATTGGAGCGGTCTACAAAGTGTGCCTGCAAACCAACAAAGTATTTCTTTTTAAATATAGGTATTTCAGCTCTGCTAAAGAGCCGACTCGAGTCGGCTGACACAGTTCTCCTTCTGTCAGCTTTACAGCTGACATCAGAGCAAGGTGAAGGAGAGGGAACTTTAAAGCCTTTACTGGCTTGATTTTATTACCTGCGCTAAAACCGGCTTTACATTAAAAACAAGCAACGTGTATTTTGCAAACATGTTACGTCGGTATTCTATTGCAGAACCACAGTAAAACAAAACTGGCATAGACAGAACATTCCTACAAAGTAACAAAATTGATGTTGTCTGCTTTTATTCAACTACTGCCTAAAAAACATGCATAATATCAAAGTCCAAGGAAACAGGCGTACATTTGACGACAGAAAGATCAAGTTCAGTGTTAGATGTGTTCCCCACATTATCAAAATCTGACATAGAGTGCCCTTTTCAACATATTAACCCCCTTTGAAATTCATATGATAGCACTTACTTTTAACATTTTAATTCGACAAATATTGTTCACATTCAACATTTTAACCCTTCCCCTTCAAACATTGACTTACAGTGCTCCCATTACTTTTTTCTCCATTGAAATTCAATATTGTTCTTCTCCTATTATTTACATGATCTCGCTGTATTTGTATTATATAATTAATCCTATGAGTACCAAAGAGGTAGCAACGCATTGCAATGTGTTTGCTACCCCTCTGGTACTCATAAGGTTAATAGGCAAGGTATGCAACTGCATACCTTGCCTGTATATGTGAATGAAATGTTATGTATTTATTTATTTTTTTATTATATGTTTTTAAAAAGTTCAGACCTCAAAGGGGGCATCAGGACCCCTCCTGACATCCCCTAGCATGGATAACCTATCCATTAGGATAGGTTATCCATGCAGGCGACCTCTGCTGTTTTTTAAATACAGCACATATAACCTATATACGTTTTTATCGTAATATAAATAATCATTTCAGACCTCAAGGGGTGTACCAGAACCCCTCCTGAAACCCCCCTAACAAGGATCATCTATCCTTCTGGACAGATGATCCATGTGGTGACTTTTGTAATAAAGCGCATATAACCAATGTTATTCATAGGTATTTATGCATAAATATAACTGTCAGACCTCGAGGGGGCACCAAGCCCCCTCCTGAAATCCCCCCTATCATGGATCATCTATCCAAAAGGATAGATGATCCATGGGGCAACCCCGAAGGTATTTTTTGCCTTCTTGAGTACCTGTATAAGTCTCTGCAGTGCAAGCACTTGTTGAATGAATGAACCCTGTCACTGGGTCATTTATAGAAAGTGCAGCGCTGCACTTTCATCAATGAATCAGTCACCTGGGTCAGACTCTATGTCGGATTTCTATGCTGTATACTGTATTCTGCAATGCTTTTGTTTGAGCAACGATGGTTTTGAAACCGTTTTTGTGGCACCTACACCTCAACCTCTGAGGCACAGGATTCCCGACTTAAAATGTAACCACAAAACAGGCACTAATACTGAGTGTGGGTAATAGAATGCTACTTGCACTTTGTTATTAGTTGTTTCCTATGGGCTTTTTTATCGACTGGCGGTGTGTATAATTACTGCTGATTTTATTTTCACAAGTTGGGTAATAGGATACTAAAACCTGATTTAAAAAAACACATAGCTTTTTTTTTTTTAGCTCTGGTAATAGAATCGATCCCTATATCTCACAAACCATAAAATCTACAGTATCGCATAAATTTGTATGCGGACATTACTAACCCTTTAACATCACCTATATGTTGCATTAGCTATTTTTGTTTAGAAAACTAGGTCTTGAGTTATTTAGCCATATGGATGTTAGTAACTTTCACTTTTCAGTCAAAAAAGATCTTTTTTAATGCTCTTTTCACCCTTCCCACCCAGAGAACAACTGGCTACCACCAATATTCAAATCAAGAAACTCCTGTTCCCTCTCTATGCCTGCCTGCCTCTACACTAGGTAGCATCCAAAATTCAGCTGCTTCAATTCTCTCATCCAAGCATGAACTGACAACATGTAGGAAACTGACCCCCCAATTTTATATTATAATTTTATATTATAGCACACAAGGAATACAGTGAGAGAAAAAAATTATTTGATTCCCTGCTGATTTTGTATGTTTGCCAACTGACAAGGAAATGATCAGTCTATCATTTTAATGGTAGGTTTATCTGAACAGTGAGACACAGAATAACAACAAAATAATCCAGAAAAACGCGCTGCAAAACAGTTATAAATTGATTGGCATTTTACTGAGTGAAATAAGTATTTGACCCCCTATCAAT
Source organism: Rhinophrynus dorsalis (assembly GCA_037306005.1). Lineage (NCBI taxonomy): Eukaryota > Metazoa > Chordata > Amphibia > Anura > Rhinophrynidae > Rhinophrynus > Rhinophrynus dorsalis. The sequence goes on from CM074726.1 coordinate 183,906,264, forward strand.
CAGCAAGATTTCTGGCTCCCAGGTGTCTTTTATACAGGTAACAAGCTGAGATTAGGAGCACTGTCTTAAAGGGAGTGCTTCTAATCTCAGCTTGTTACCTGTATAAAGACACCTGTCCACAAAAGCAATCAATCACTCAGATTCCAAACTCTCCACCGTGGCCAAGATCAAAGAGCTGTCCAAGGATGCCAGAGACAAGATTGTAGACCTACACAGGGCTTGAATGGGCTACAAGGCCATCACCAAGCAGCTTGGTGAGAAGGTGACAACAGTTGGTGCGATTATTCGCAAATGGAAAAAACACAAAATAATTGTCAATCTCACTCGGTCTGGGCTCCATGGAATATCTCACCTTGTGGAGTTTCATTGATCATGATAATGGTGATGAGTCATCCCAGAACTACAAGGGAGGATCTTGTCAATGAACTCAAGGCAGCTGGGACCATATTCACCAAGAAAACAATTGGTAACACACTACGCCTTGAAGGACTGAAATCCTGCAAACTATGCCTAGAAGGTCCCGATGCTCAAGAAAGCACATATAAAGGCTCATCTGAAGTTTGCCAATGAATATCTGAATGATTCAGAGGAGAACTGGGTGAAAGTGTTGTGGTCAGATGAGATCAAAATCGAGATCTTTGACATCAACTCAACTCGCTGTGTTTGGAGAAGGAGGAGACATGCTGCCTATGATGCCAAGAACAGCATCCCCACCATCAAACATGGAGGTGGAAACATTATGCTTTGGGGGTGTTTTTCTGCTAAGGGGACAGGACAACTTCACCACATCAAAGGGACGATGGACGGGACATGTACCGCCAAATCGTGGGTGAGAACCTCCTTCCCTCAGCCAGGGCATTGAAAATGGGTTGTGGATGGGTATTCTAACATGACAATGGCCCAAAACACACAGTCAAGGCAACAAAGGAGTAACTCAAGAAGAAGCACATTAAGGTCTTTAATCCCATAGAAAATTTGTGGAGGAAGCTGGAAGTTCGAGTTGCAAAACGTCAGGCTCTAAACCTTAATGACTTGGAGAGGATATGCAAAGAGGAGTGGGACGAAATCACTCCTGAGATATGTACAAGCCTGGTGGCCTACTAAAAGAAACGTCTGACCACTGTGATTGCCAACAAGGGTTTTGCCACCAAGTACAAAGTTATGTTTTGCAAAGGGGTCAAATACTTATTTCACTCAGTAAAATACAAATCAATTTATAACTGGTTTGAAATGCATTTTTTCTGGACTTTTTTTGCAATTTGATTGCATTCAGTTTGACCAACTGTTATATCTGCCTCCATGAACATGAGGCATGGACAAAGTCTAAAGGGCAACATTTATAAGGGCAATTACGAGGTCTTACCTTTGGTATAACATAGTCCCGGAACTGAGTGTCACAAGTCATTTTATGGGGAATCCCCATCGGTATAATGTCAATGAACCTCTGAATCTCATGGATGACGGCTTCTGTGTACGGCATGTGGGAACGGTCTTCAATACAAGGAGCCCTGCTCCTACCAATGACTTGGTCAATCTCTTTCTGGACACGTTCTGTAGAATGGAAATAAATGAGAGAGTCTGGAATAAAGATAGATATTAAATCTAGAATGGAAACAACCTGTTTACAAGACATGCGTCCAGAAACACCTTAGAATGACCTGGAAATCCTAATGGCCCTCTTGAATATTGTCCTTTTTCAAGCGATAACTACTTCAATCAGTTCTGAATGTTACAGTCAGGGAAAAAAATATTTGATCCCCTACTGATTTTATATGTTTGCCCACTGACAAAGAAATGATCAGTCTATAATGTTAATGGTAGGTTTATTTGAGCAGTGAGAGACAGAATAACAACAAAAAAATCCAGAAAAACGCATTTCAAAACAGTTATAAATTGATTTGCATTTTACTGAGTGAAATAAGTATTTGACCCCTTTGAAAACATGACTTAGTACTTGGTGGCAAAGCCCTTGTTGGCAATCACAGAGGTCAGATGTTTCTTGTAGTTGGCCACCAGGTCTGCACACATCTCAGGAGGGATTTTGTCCCACTTCTCTTCGCAGATCCTCTCCAAGTCATTAAGGTTTTGAGGCTGATGTTTGGAAACTCGAAGTTTCAGCTCCCTCCACAGATTTTCTATGGGATTAAGGTCTGGAGACTGACTAGGTCACTCCAGGACCTTAATGTGCTTCGTCGTGAGCCACTCCTTTGTTGCCTTGGCCGTGTTTTGGATCATTGTCATGCTGGAATACCCATCCACAACCCATTTTCAATGCCCTGGCTAAGGGAAGGAGGTTCACACCCAAGATTTGATGGTACATGGCCCAGTCCATCATCCCTTTGATGCGGTGAAGTTGTCCTGTCCCACTGACAAAGAAATGATCAGTCTATAATTTTAATGGTAGGTTTATTTGAACAGTGAGACACAGAATAACAACAAAAAAATCCAGAAAAACGCTTTGGAAGATAAGTGGATTTGGAGCTGCTGTGTGTTGGAGATCACCTGTTGCGCCTCAATGGACCTGAGGCACTCCATGATCGGCCCGTTGTTCTGCTCCATACACCTCAGGGCTCGGGCACACCTCTGGATCTCTGTCAGCTGCTCCCCCCGCATGGTCACACATACTGCATCCAGGACCACTGTGGGCGTGGGTGTCTGTGGCGTGGAGGGCATGGACACTGGGGGAGGCGGTGGCGTGGGGTAGCTAGCTTCCATGGAGTGCCTCAGGAGGGACAATTCCAGTATGGATGCTTTGAGGAACATCCCCATCTGATCCCTTGACCCCTCACTCCCCTCTGATTCTCCAGCCTCCAAGTGGCGCACTGGTGTTGGTGTGGTTGGGGGTGATGGTGTTGGTGGGAGTGTGGAGTCAGTGCGGCCCTGTGGCTGCTGTGGCTCCCCAATGAGCCCATAGTGCTGGTAGTCCAGGGGCCACACCTCGATGCCTCCTGGCTGCCTGATGTCCAAATGGGTGGCTGTGATCTGGGCCACGTGCGGTACTCTCCCTGGCTCAGCATTGTCACTGTCTGTGGCATCCTATGCCTTGCCATTTGCTGTGGAGGCAGAGGAACCTGGAGGGCAAGATCAGCACACTGCGGCAGCTGTGGCTGCTGTTGCTGGGGAGGTAGACCCTGGAGGTGATGTTGTGCCCACTGCTGCTGCTGTGGCTGCTGTTGCTGGGGAGGTGGACCCTGGGGGCAATGATGTGCCCACTGCTGCTGCGGCTGCTGATGTTGCTGCAGTGGTTGAGGTGGTGGTAGCACCCTGGAGGTGGTAGTCTCCTCCTCCAAAGTGCCTCCGGAGTACTCCGCATGGGATAGCATGTATGCTGTTTGGGCAAATTAAATTATGTAGTTAGTGATATGAGCTATGACAGGAGTGCTGCAAGACTATAACATTGACATGTGAACTGTTGAGTGGCAGGATGGTATCCATTGCTTTGCAATGCATTAGTTACCATTCTGACACACATTGCTAAGCATCACATGATACCATACATTGATTCTACTAACCTGCAGTGGTGTAGATTTGGTCATCATGTGTATCCTGAGCAGTGAGGATGGCAAGGCATATACCTACTTGCTGTCCCCATTCATCAGGATACATGTGGTGAGCAGAAATGAACCATCACACCTTGAGTGACACAAATCCATTGCATGTCATACACTTAGGCCTCAACAGCAAACACACTATGACCTCTGAACACAGCAATGCACCAGTGATGACCAATGACTACCAATGATGTCAGCAACAGTGGCAGACACACCAAGCACACCAACCAACATGATCTGTGGAACCCAACAACCCAATCAGCTGGAGGACATGAGAAATACCCTAGGCAGCTAAAATCCTAACACACTGCACATATGTGAATGGTTATGCTGTACTATTGGAGGTTACTTTTCCTATGTTATGATATGGAGCCTAAACACTGATATGTCACGAGTTTTTGGATCTCAGTGCATTGGCTCCACAGAATAACAAAGGGATTGCAGATGTGATGACACTGCTGTTGTCATGTACATGTTATGAGCTCTTTCATCCCCCCTAGTGAATGTCCCCCTGTCATGGTTGGGCCTTGTGAATCACATATGTCCTGCAGAGTGGTGATACTTGTGAATGCCCCCGGGCATCCACACTCTGCAGGCTACATATGATGCAGAAAGCTGAACATTGACTATTCCACTTGGACTAACTACCTACATGTACAATGCCTAGACCTGACATGCAGTAACAATACTCCAGAACACATGTAATTTCTCAGCCTTGCTATCGTCCATAACCCTTTGATTGCCAGGGGAGTAGCCAGTGTATTGTCAAACTATGCATTGCTTATCCCTGTGGCACTCAAGGGGTTATGTGCTCACCTCTTTGACACTCTATGTATGACATTGTGATACACATTACAGTTATATCTTTGACTAATACATGACAGTGTGCATTGTTTTTGTGCTGTGCATGATGTTGTTGTAGACAGCATGAAGGGGGTTCAACAGGGACTTGACCATTACCATTCAGGCTGGGTCTGTCAAGTATTCCGTCCTTCTTTGAAGTCCCTCCAAACTGTGTTGCTGGATTTGTGGTGTGGAATGCTGTCCATGTGTTCAGGTGTCACTGTCTTGGCCTATGTATGGTAGGTGTCCAGTTTGGTGTGATATGTATGTAGGCATTGATGCACTTACCGGTGGACTGGAGGCTCTTTTTATCCCCAGTGTCACTCCATCATTGGATCCCCTGCACCGCTGTTGCGGATAGGGTCCTGCGCACTGCCTCCTCCCACTCGTTGTAGTCCATGCGCAGGGGTGGACCACCCCCTGTGCCGGCAACATGCAAAGCCTCCTGGCCCATTTTCTTTTTTACTTTGGCATTGCAATCTGCCCACCTCTTCTTTACAGCATCCACTGACTGGCTGCAGCTGGACACTGCACTCACAGCACCTAGGACCTCCCTGCATGAAGCTTTTCTCTTGGCCTCCATGCCAACAACCTTCCCCCTGCAACAACCTTCCCCCTGGGGAACAGGATCCTATCCCTCGCAATGACGGCCTCCACCAGGACAAGATTCTCCACCTCTGTGAACTTGAGGTCTCTTGCCCTGTCCTCCTCCTCACCCCCAGAGGTTCTTTGAGAGCTCTGGCTATGGCTCTCCAGCCCTGCCTCTGATGGCCCTGGTTGTGTTGGGTGCTCCCCATGGAATACCCCTCATCCCACTGCTATCTCAGGCCCTGAACTTTGTGTGCCTCTTCTTGCGGTACTCCCCCTCCTCCCCAGGGCTTTCCTTCCCTTACCCTGACCAGGAATGCCCACCTGCTCCTCTTCCTCCTCTCCTCCTACTCTCTCCATCCCTCTCTCCTGTCCTCCTCTCCTCTCCATTCCTCTCACCCACTCACACACACTCACTCACTCAGTCACTCACTTGCACTCACAGACTCACACTGTCAAAAAAAAAAAAAAAAGGGAAAGCATATGTGTTTTACTGACAAAAAAAATATGGGCTGTGTGTGTGTGTGTTTGGATGCGTGTTATGGGTATGTGCAAAGGTTTATTGTGTCACAAAGTGTGCTGTAAATCTTTCCAGCTCCTTCTATCTGTATGTATTGTGCCCAAACTCCATTTCTCTCACTCTAGTCTCTGCTCCTGGGTCCTGTGATCTAGCTCTTGGAACTCGAAACACAGACAAAGGTGTGTTGGTTATTTTGGGTCTGTATATAGTTTATTGGAAAGAACTTGATACTTTGGGGATCTGTGATTGGCTGAGGCACTAGGTAATGTCGGACGTTTGCTTGTTTCTTTTATTGGGACGTTTCTCACGTTATTTATCATGTTTTTTGCGATGGCATTGAGGTCAGATTTTTGGCGACTCAAGTTTTGTAGTTTTTTTGAGTGTTTTGTAAGCCGTTGCACGTTAACCTTTCTGGGTAAGGAAGATTTGAATCTCACGTTACACGTTCTTGGTTATCCCGCGAAGGCCTTTTTTTTCTTCACATTGGCTTTAACTCCAACATTTGGATCAAGCCCTAAATTGGCTAATGCCCACATCTAGACGTGACCTTCACCTTTCTTGCTTAGTATACAACCACTACTTTGGAAAGCTACCAGACCACCTGAGCAGCATGTTCACTCCAGCTCTCCATACTCACTATAACTTCCTCTCCTCTGCTAACAGCTCACTGACTATTCCACACTACCTGAGCAGTATGATTACTCCAGCTCTCGATACTAACTATAACCTCCACTCCACTGCTAACAACTCACTGACTATTCCACACTACCTGAGCAGTATGATCACTCCAGGTCTCCAAACTAACTATAACCTCTGCTCCACTGCTAATAGTTCACTGACTGTTTTACACTACCTGAGCAGTATGATCACTCCAGCTCTCCAAACTAACTATAACCTCCACTCCACTGCTAACAACTCACTGACTATTCCACACTAACTGAGCAGTATGACCACTCCCGTTCTATATACTAACTATAACTTCCGCTCCACTGCTAACAACTCACTGACTGTTTCACACTACCTGAGCAGTATGATCACTCCAGCTCTTCATACTAACCATAGACTTCACTCCACTACTAACAACTCACTGACTGTTTTACACTACCTGAGCAGGATGATCACTCCCGCTCTATATACTAACGATAACTTCCGCTCCACTGCTAACACTGACTGTTTCACACTACCTTAGCAGTATGATCACTCCACCTCTCCATACTAACTATAACCTCCACTACTAACAACTCACTGACTATTCCACACTACCTGAGCAGTATGATCACTCCAGATCTCTATACTAACTATAACCTCCACTACTAACAACTCACTGACTATTTCACACTACCTGAGCAGTATGATCACTCCAGATCTCCATACTAACTATAACCTCCACTACTAACAACTCTCTGACTATTCCACACTACCTGAGCAGTATGATCACTCCAGATCTCCATACTAACTATAACCTCCACTCCACTGCTAACAACTCACTGACTATTCCACACTACCTGAGCAGTGTGATCACTCCAGATCTCCATACTAACTATAACCTCTACTCCACTACTAACAACTCACTGACTATTCCACACTACCTGAGCAGTATGATCACTCCAGATCTCTATACTAACTATAACCTCCGCTCCAATGCTAACAACTCACTGACTATTCCACACTACCTGAGCAGTATGATCACTCCAGATCTCTATACTAACTATAACCTCCACTAATAACAACTCACTGACTATTCCACACTACCTGAGCAGTATGATCACCCCAGATCTCCATACTAACTATAACCTCCACTGCTAACAACTCACTGACTATTCCACACTACCTGAGCAGTATGATCACTCCAGATCTCTATACTAACTATAACCTCCACTACTAACAACTCACTGACTGTTCCACACTACCTGAGCAGTATGATCACTCCAGATCTCCATACTAACTATAACCTCCACTGCTAACAACTCACTGACTATTCCACACTACCTGAGCAGTATAATCACTCCAGATCTCCATACTAACTATAACCTCCGCTACTAACAACTCACTGACTATTCCACACTACCTGAGCAGTATGATCACTCCAGATCTCTATACTAACTATAACCTCCGCTCCACTACTAACAACTCACTGACTATTCCACACTACCTGAGCAGTATGATCACTCCAGATCTCTATACTAACTATAACCTCCGCTCCACTGCTAACAACTCACTGACTATTCCACACTACCTGAGCAGTATGATCACTCCAGATCTCCATACTCACTATAACCTCCACTACTAACAACTCATTCACCCTACAAGAAAGAAGCCATTCGATCTGCCTTCTCCATTAGAGATCCAGAAGCCTGGAATAACATTCCTTATATAATCCATTCTTTTCCCAATCTAAATTTTTAAAAAAATAACTGCTTATTTAGATCTAAAAACAATATGTAACTGTATATAAATGTATAGTATCTATGTTTATTTGTATATACGTTGGTCCTGTATTTGTGTAAATATGTAACTTTTTACTGTAAAGTTTCTCCAGGACATAATAGAAAACTAAATAAATCTAGATAAATAATGTAAATGCTTTGCAATGCAATAGAAAATGTTCTAGCATTCAGTGGGTTAAACACCTCTTTTAAATGTATGGGAATTCAGAGATGTTTTGTATTTTACTCCATAGGATGCAGTACCTGTGCTCTGGAGTAGACTCAGTTCTGCAGTGATCCTTTTACAGGGAAGTGTGGCACTCTGGTGAGTCTGACCACCAGCTTAGGGCTCCATTTTTTTCAATAAAGACTTTGACAAAAATATCAGTGTTGAATTTCAAATGAATACGGAAATAATTATATATGATATTCTTATTTTTGTCATTCAGATTGTGACAACTATATATATTTTGATATTTCTATATTTGTACCCTTCATTACTACTTTATTTAATGAACTATAATATGTCAGGAATTCCCTGGGACTCCAAGAATATGTGAACAGTGTGCCTTAAAGGGATAGTAATGTTTCACAATGAAAGCAGATCCAATTAATCTTCATAGTATCCGGGCCATGGAGAGTGTTATTTCAATGCTGTCAGAATTGTAGTACAAGAGTAACTGAATGATAAAGTATCCTCCTCCCGTCCCTTTTGCTGCTGTAACACTGCTCACCTCAGAGCAGCAAGACTGTCCGGATGGATCACAGAGAGGGACAATCTTCAGTGATCATAAGGAAAAACCTGATAAACCTGTCAAGGGGGCAGGGTTTTCCTTATGATCACAGTAAGAAGATTGTCCCTTGCTGTGATTTGTCCGGTCAAGAGACCACATTCCACATCGGAGAGGAGGCAGCTTACACTAGGTAAAAGGGGCGGGAGGGGAATCCTTTATCATTCAATTAATCTGACAGTATTGAAATAACACTCTCCATGGCTCAAATACCATGAAGATTAATTCGAGCTGCTATTTGTGTGAAATATTACTTTTACTTTAAGAACAATGAGGCTGAGAACCACTGTATTAAGTTCTGGATTCTAATGCAGTTTATATATTTATCAAAAGGATTTTATCATTTCTTCATAGACCTCAACAGAAATTTATTACATAAAACAGGTGATAGCACTTAAGAACTGCAGTGCATTCTATGCATAAATCAGCCTCATTGTAATAGATTGTCATTCTACTTCCATTTACCTTCTACTTCTGGGTGCTTCAGCAGAATCATCAGGCCGTACCGTAGGGTTGTGCTGACAGTTTCTGTACCAGCACCAAAAAGATCAAAAGTGGTATTGATAGCACCTACGTTGTGAAATTCAGTCTGCGGCTCATCCTTCTCCTAAAACAGAGAAGATGAAAACTTTTTTTTTACTTTTTCCAGAACAAGACTCTGAATGCCATGACTCCTTAAATGTAACCCTTCACATGTCAGAGGGGTATTCACATGCCTTGGGCACTCAAAAGTTTAAGAAGCAATTATTATGTCTGGAAGCAGACTTAGTAAAAAGCTTCTACCAGTTGTTCAGCACATATGAAAGATGATCATCTCATCTGAAACACAACCCAATAGTATGTCTCGGGTTATGTATGAAGCGGTCATAGGCCACATGTGTCTGGATTACAATCTGGAAGCAGACAGAAGACTGGGACCTGCAGGGCTCAGAGATCACATTTTGAGACCTTAGTGTAGCAGTTCAGTCTCTGTTTTCTGATGGAGCTTTGGGGGTCTCTTTTTGGATACTATTCTTCTTCCCGATTGTTACACTAGAGCTTACAGTACAACACTGGATACATTAGCAGGTGTACTCGCATTGATCAGTTCTGCTGAATGGCACTCTCCATGTGATAGCGGCCCTGTAAGTCTATCCTGAACTGACTGCTTTCCATGAACTACTATTTTATCATTGTACTGACTTATTTTGAGACACACTTCCTGCCTTGGCCTCAGGGGTCATGAAATAAGTATGACTAATACAGAAAGAAAATAAAATAGTAAAAATGACCCACTCCTCTAAACCAGCTTGCACATTTTAAATAGACATTAAAATCTACTTATACCTTACTTGAGCCAAAATACCACAATATTGGATTTAAAGAGATATCAGTGTAACCAATGAACATTATTATAAAGATTGCTGTGATCCTGCAAAGGAGGGGTTAATCACAAGTGGTTGGGATATCGGGAGGGTACTTGAACACATATGAGAATCAGCCATGGGTCCCTATACCTATGTTCTCACTGTGTTGTTAATTTAGAAGCATGATTTAACTGTGCCATTAATTTAGAAGGATATGCTAACTATGCCATTAATTTAGAAGCATGTGTTAACTGTGCCATTAATTCAGAAGGATGTGTTAACTGTGCCATACATTTAGAAACATGTGGTAACTGTGCCGTTAATTTAGAAGGATGTACTAACTGTGCATTTCATTTAGAAGCATGTGATAACTGTGCCGTTAATTTAGAAGCATGTGGTAACTGTGCCATTAATTTAGAAGCATGTGGTAACTGTGCCGTTAATTTAGAAAGATGTTCTAACTGTACCGTTAATTTAAAAGGATGTACAAACTGTGCAATTAATTTAGAAGCATGTGATAACTGTGCCATTAATTTAGAAGCATATGGTAACTGTGCCATTAATTTAGAAGGATCTACTAACTGTGCAATTAATTTAGATGCATGTGGTAACTGTGCCGTTAATTTAGAAGGATGTACTAACTGTGCAATTAATTTAGAAGCATTTGGTAACTATGCCATTAATTTAGAAGCATGTGCTAACTTTGCTGTTAATTTAGAAGGATGTGTTAATTGTGCTGTTAATTTAGAAGGATGTGCTAACTGTGACATTAATTTAGAAGCATGTACTAACTGTGCCATTAATTTAGAAGGATGGGCTAATTGTGCCGTTAATTTAGAAGGATGCGGTAACTGTGCAGTTAATTTAGAAGCATGTGCTAACTGCGCCGTTAATTTAGAAGCATGTGGTAACTGTGCTGTTAATTTAGAAGGATGTGCAAACTGTGCCATTAATTTAGAAGCATGTGGTAACTGTGCCGTTAATGTAGAAGCATGCACTAACTGTGCCGTTAATTTCAAAGGATGTGCTAACTGTGACATTTATTTAGAAGCATGTACTAACTGTGCCATTAATTTAGAAGCATATGGTAACTGTGCCATTAATTTAGAAGGATCTACTAACTGTGCAATTAATTTAAATGCATGTGGTAACTGTGCCGTTAATTTAGAAGGATGTACTAACTGTGCAATTAATTTAGAAGCATTTGGTAACTATGACATTAATTTAGACGCATGTGCTAACTGTGCCATTAATTTAGAAGGATTAATAACTGTGCAATTAATTTAGAAACATGTGGTAATTGTGCCGTTAATTTAGAAGCATGTGCTAACTTTGCTGTTAATTTAGAAGGATGTGTTAATTGTGCTGTTAATTTAGAAGGATGTGCAAACTGTGACATTCATTTAGAAGGATGTGGTAACTGTTCCATTAATTTAGAAGGATGGGCTAACTGTGCCGTAAATTTAGAAGGATGTGGTAACTGCGCCGTTAATTTAGAAGCATGTGGTAACTGTGCTGTTAATTTAGAAGGATGTGTAAACTGTGCCATTAATTTAGAAGCATGTGGTAACTGTGCTGTTAATTTTGAAGGATGTGCTAACTGTGACATTTATTTAGAAGCATGTAGTAACTGTGCTGCTAATTTAGAAGGATGTGGCAACTGTGCTGTTAATTTAGAAACATGTGCTAATTGTGCTGTTAATTTAGAAGGATGTGATAACTGTGCCGTTATTTTAGATGGATGTGATAACTGTGACATTAATTTAGAAGCATGTGGTAACTGTGCTGTTAATTTAGAAGGATGTACTTACTGTGCCATTAATTTAGAATTATGTACTAACTGTACAATTAATTTGGAAGCATGTGTGTAACTGTGCCTTTAATTTAGAAGGATGTACTAACTGTGCCATTAATTTAGAAGGATGCATCAATGTGTTAGTAGGTTTCTTGAACAGAAACATGTTAAATCATAAATAACACATACAGTAATGGCTTTCAAAAATAGCAAATGCTCTATTTTCTTGCATTCTGAACTAGTCCCTGAAAGGTGTCAGAATCCTGGGTGCTGAATGTATCCACTTTATTACCACTTGCCAGCATCATTTACCCACATACCCGCCACCAAGTCTGGTCCTAAATATGTATCATACAATGGACTTACCTGCTGCATCCTTATAAGGAAACAGTCGATAAAGTCTCGGGGAGAGCTGGGATCCAGAGTCTCCTGGTGCATTTTAATTCTCTCGGTAATAAATGACTGCAAGCCCTCAACGGAATCAAAAAGTTTATTGTGCGGACCCGGTAACTTGCTCATGACTTTTGGGAAGATGTTGTACAGCTGCAAAAGATGAAATGTAGTCATGTAGTCATGAAATGGTCATGCTATAGTCTGATATTTACTTAACCATTTAAAGGCTCTGTAAACTTTTGTTTTAAAAAACATGTACTGTAAGGTATTTCCTTTTGAGTATAATAAGGGTACTATGAATATGTATATGAATACAGAGATTGTGAGTCTTTAAAGGGATAGTAATGCTTAAAAATTTACTAATCCCCATATTATAGGTATAAAAAGAAATTAATTGCCCCCAGTGCCATCTCTCAAACTTTTATGGTTTGAGATATATTCACTTGCAAAGTCCTCCCTCTATTCCCTTTTCCTTGAAGTCAGTGTGGTAGCCGACTGCAGGGGAAGCCTGTCTTACAGGGGAGGGCTGGCAACTTGTGGCCCAGGGTGCAAATTCAGTCAAGTAGCTCAGTGGTTAGCACTGTTGCCTTACAGCGCTGGGGTCCTGGGTTCAAATCCCACCAAGGACAACATCTGCAATGAGTTTGTGTGTTCTCACTGTGTTTGCGTGGATTTCCTCCGGGTACTCTGGTTTCCTCCCACACTCCAAAAACATACCGATAGGTGAATTTAGATTGTGAGCCCCAATGGGGACAGGAACCAATATGAGTGTAAAGCGCTGCGGAATCTGTGTGCGCTATATAAATAAAGGATTATTATTTAAGTGGCTCATTTCTATATCGCTCAAGTCCACTGTCCCAGCCCACCTCCTTTTGTTAATTTTAAAATTGGCATTCATTTAGTGACGTAAGTCATGTGATACCACATAGCTTACAGTTGAAATTGGGCTACACTAGTACGCCACTACAAAGCTTACAATTTAAGTGAAGCTTACCTAGTGATACTATAGAACTTAACTAGTGATACTATAGAGCTTACAAGGGAAATGGTTTATGCTACTAGTTTAGCGCCATTTGGATTGCACCTCTGTGGTATCAATAGTGTAGATCCATTTACAGCAGCAATTGGGAGGCTGAGTGAGGCAGTAGCCCACCGTCCCAGACATATGACCAGCCCAGGGGGTAATTGCCCCCCTGACTCCCAGGCCAGCCCTCCCCTGCTTTCTTACGATCATCCGGTGTCTCTGCAGCAGAGTCAAAATTGCGTTAATAAAAAAGAAAACCTTCTCTTAAAGGGATAGTAACCTCTCCGAACAACGTGATGCCAAAATACAGCAATCATAGAAACATACTGAACTCACTTAGTCCCATCTCTCAAACTTTTATAGTTTGAGAGATGTAAGGCAAGACAGACCTCCGCTCCCTCCCCCTTCTCATATGCCCACTGTATAGCGGACGTCATGAGATCCGGCTTCCAGCACCAGACGGTGGCTCTGCAGGAGCGCTGTCATCTAGATATCTCCGTATTATTACTTCATCGGTATGGTCTAAAACGTGTGCCTGGCTTGCAAGCACATGTTGTAGACCATTCCGATGAAGTAATTATACGGAGATATCGAGATGTCAGAGCTCCTGCAGAGCTGCCGAAAGTCGGCCGACCAGATTCTGCCTCTGACAGCTTTACAGCTCGCCAGGCAGAAGGGGGAGGGACCGGAGGACTGTCTTGCCTTACATCTCTCAAACCATAATGGTTTGAGAGATGGGACTAAGTGAGTTCAGTATGTTTGTATGATTGCTGTATTTTGGCGTTACGTTGTTCGGGGGGGTTACTATCCCTTTAAATGGTCTTATACATGTTCTTGCTTTGCAAGCACACATAGGAGACCTTTTAAAAGAAGGATTTATTTTTTTTTAATGCAATCTTCCCTCTGCTGCAGAGCCGCCGGGTGATCGTACGATAGGCTTCCCCTGCATTCAGGTACAACTCTGACTTCAGGGAAGGGGGAGGGAGGGGGGAACTTTGCGAGCGCTTATCTCTCAAACCATAAAGGTTTGAGAGATGGCACTGGGGGCAATTAATTTCTTTTTTCTATGCCTATAATATGGGGATTAGTAAATTTTAAGTATTACTATCCCTTTAAGTGTTTGACCAATGTACTGTGATTTTTTATGATTGCTATCAATAAATATGGATATATTTTTATGAAGATATCACTATATCTGTTCGTGCAATAGTGCAGCCTTGTGAGAAGATTGCAAGTTTCCTCCACTGAAGGGGAGTCTTGGGAGCATGTACATTGACTTTAAAGGGGATGTATCACCACTATACAAGTTAGTCTTATAGATAGATTATATAGTGAATATGTGTAAAACTGTATTCATTTCATTTTTAAAATCTCTATTTGGCTGAAATTGAAGTACAAACGCTAAGTCTGTTAAAGGGGATCTATCACACCTATACAAGTTAGTCTTAATAGTTAGATTATATAGGGAATAAATGTAAAAATCTTTATTTGGCCGAAACTGAAGTAATAAATGCTGCCCTGCACCTACTTCCGGACAGACTGTGGTTACCAGTTCTGTACCGCGCTCTGCCACTGCCTCAGCTCCCCTCCCTCTACCAGCCTCTTCTGATGACAGAGGCTTTCTGCCTGTAAACTGGAGCTCCCTCATTGGCAGAGATCGATATCTAGCCAATGGTGTTCCTGTATAGCTGTATACAGAGCCGTGAGATCACAGGGAACCTGCACGGGTGAGACACTGTGCTAAGATGCAGGAAAGGATCATTAGCAGGATCGTGGCCAGTGATATCCATCTCCTGCTACATACAGCAACATATAAGGAGGAGACATGAGAATCTTGCTCCTTTTATGCATGGTGAGATTCTCATGTCACCATTTTAAACAATTTGACCTGCTGAATGCGCCCTTTCGTGTAACGCACTTTTCAGTGCGCCATTTTAAAAGAATACCGATAAATTGATAGATAGACAGCTAGATAGATAGATAGATAGATAGATAGATAGATAGATAGATAGATAAATGGGGGGCTCCTGTTACAGCTCTTCATTCCTAAATGGTGACAGCATATTTAATAAAAACCAAATATGATTGTGTTGGAGACCTCTTATTTAATTAAAAGTAAATATGATTGTGTTGGGAACCTCTTATTACAAAAGTCAATGCGACTGCTTTGGAGAACTCATATTTAATATGTCAATATAATTGTGTTGGAGACCTTTTATTTAATAAAAAAGTAAATATGATTGGAGACCTCTTATTTAATAATAAGTGAATATGATTGTGTTGGAGACCTCTTATTTAATAAAAAAAGTGAATATGATTGTATTGAAGATCTTTCTAGCTTCCATGGTGCAAAGTGACATTTTTAACGTGGGATCTTCCCTGGTTCTTCCATCATTACCTGTCCCCAAACAGAGCTGAAGCCTCGGAAGGTTTGATTTAAGAGGCCTAAAAGCCGAAGGAACTCCTTGTCTTCGTACTCAAAACGGTCTCCAAAAACCACTGAGCAGATAACATTTGAAACGGCTTTGCTGAAATAAAATGTGGGATCCAGAGGTTGACCTGGGGGTGGAGAGAAGGCATTGTAGTTATCTGGTGGACATAGCAAACAAACATCTCAAAGTAAACATTTCCATACTAAAGGAACACTAATAGCTCTTACTATAAACCCCCACATACCTGGGAGATACCTTGGATACCCAGATTACGGTAATTAGGAGTTTATTAGAAGGTATCAGTGTTCCTTTAAAGCAACAATAAGCTTTTCTTTTTATAAAAACCTATATGTTGTATTGCTTTTCCTGCTGATAAAAAACAATGATAATCCCACTGCTACCAGTCGTTTTATTCAAAAGGTATAACACTTCAAATTGTCAGACAGTGAGTGACAGTGTGGTTACTACATGAAAGTTCAGACTGACAGGAAGTGACTCAGCTGTTTCTATTACATTCTGAGGAGAATTGTCAGTAACTCACCTCTGCCACAGACTGTCTGAAATCAGACCACTAGGAGGCACTGTTAAAACTTTACCAACAATTGAAGAGTGCATCTTGCAACAGTGGGAGTACCCTTGTATTACTCAGCAGGAAAAGCTTTACAATATGTGTTTTGTTTTTTTTTTTCATTAAAATTTTAAGGGGAAAAATGTCCAGTTTATTTCATCTTCCATTCTACTTCTCAGTTTACAGAGTTCCTCAAAACAAGTTTCTGATTAATATTATTATTATTACATCAGCCCATTTAGACTACTCTACACAGGGACAGATGGGGAGTGGCAATGAAGGAGAAAAAATGCTTCCTAATAATAGACCCCCACTTACCTTACTATGACCAGACAATTCTAATGGCTATTATGAATTGTACCATACCTCCCAACATTTCAGATTGCCAAAGAGGAACACTTGTGTTTTAAGGGGTGTTGCTAGGGGCGTGACTGGTGGACGTGGCATTAGCGAGAATTGTTAGGCTATTTCATGACCGATTGACACCTACTTGTGTAACCTAATAAATAATTTAGAACACGGCCAAAGCATTTTATTTACACAGACTGATTTATAAACACATATACTGATATTTATACCAACAATAATGTGAGTTTTATTACTGTAGAGCAGTGTGATACTCTTATATACACAACACAAATGTGCATCACTTGACCAATATATATATATATATATATATATATATATATATATATATATATAGATATATATAGATATATATAGATATATATATATATAAACATTTGATCTTCTAATAACAAATGCGACTTTGTCACAGTGTCTCAAGTGAAGGACATTTGGGATCAGAGTAACCTCTCCCAGCAACTCTGAACATGATCTTCCACTCTAAAAATTTTCCAAAAAACTATAAAATGTACAAAAAAAATAAAAGTGCTTGGTAGTGATGATCGAGCACCCCAATGCTCGGGTGTTCGGGTGCTCTGGCCGAGCACCCCCGGAGGCTCGAGTGCTCGGCCGAGCACCCGAGCCCCATTGAAGTCAATGGGAGGACTCGAGCATTACACCAGGCACCCCCGGCTCTGATGAGGGGAGGGTGCCTGGTCCATAGGAAAAGGGCAGAAAATGATGGAAACACCACAGAAATGGTTCAGGGACAGCATAGGGAGGATGTCTGGATGCATCTTGGACTCCAACGTCGCTGCTGGGAACGATGTTTCGCCCGTAGTACGCCATTTTTACAGACTGACCGTAAAACACACAAAAAGGAAGATAAAAACGAATCTGCGGCTAGGCACACTAAACAATATGTGACGCTAATCTGCGGCTAGGCACACGAAACAGAATGTGACGCTAATCTGCGGCTAGGCACAGTGAACGGAATATGTGACTTTTATTTTTTACACTTTGCACACTAAACAGAATGTGCTGCTAATCTGCAACTTTGCACACTAAACAGAATGTGCTGCTAATCTGCGGCTAGGCACAGTGAACGGAATATGTGACTTTTATTTTTTACACTTTGCACACTGAACAGAATGTGCTGCTAATCTGCAACTTTGCACACTAAACAGAATGTGCTGCTTATCTGCGGCTAGGCACAGTGAACGGAATATGCGACTTTTATTTTTTACACTTTGCACACTAAACAGAATGTGCTGCTAATCTGCAACTTTGCACACTAAACAGAATATGCTGCTTATCTGCGGCTAGGCACAGTGAACGGAATATGTGACTTTTATTTTTTACGCTTTGCACACTAAACAGAATGTGCTGCTAATCTGCAACTTTGCATACTAAACAGAATGTGCTGCTTATCTGCGGCTAGGCACAGTGAACGGAATATGTGACTTTTATTTTTTACACTTTGCACACTAAACAGAATGTGCTGCTAATCTGCAACTTTGCACACTAAACAGAATTTGCTGCTTATCTGCGGCTAGGCACAGTGAACGGAATATGTGACTTTTATTTTTTACACTTTGCACACTAAACAGAATGTGCTGCTAATCTGCAACTTTGCACACTAAACAGAATGTGCTGCTAATCTGCAACTTTGCACACTAAAAAGAATGTGCTGCTAATCTGCAACTTTGCACACTAACCAGAATGTGCTGCTAATCTGCAACTTTGCACACTAAACAGAATGTGCTGCTAATCTGCGGCTAGGCACAGTGAACGGAATATGTGACGTTTTTTTTTTAAATCTCTGCCCCCCCAAACAAAATATAACTGCTGCCCCCACACACAATAGTCCTAAAAAGGACTTTTGGGTCTTTATGTTGTTCAAACACACTTTTCTTCTCCCTACACTGACTTTCCCTTCCTATCCTCATCTCTCCCTGGCTAAGACTGAGCCGAACTCACTGGTCAGGTGCTATACAGCACCCGATCACGGGTTCTGGCCAGCCAATC
The DNA here is from genome assembly GCA_037306005.1 of Rhinophrynus dorsalis. NCBI lineage: Eukaryota > Metazoa > Chordata > Amphibia > Anura > Rhinophrynidae > Rhinophrynus > Rhinophrynus dorsalis. The sequence continues at coordinate 183,924,914 of CM074726.1, forward strand.
AGTGTAATGCCAGCAGCCAACATGGCTGCTGGCATTACACTGATGTCAGAGCCTCCCCGCACGTTTATTGGCTGCGCAGCAGCCGCGAAACGTGCGTGGAGGAGACCCGAACATGGCGGGCGAGCACATGCGGTACTCCTACGAGTACCGCCATGTGCCGAGCAGAGCGATGCTCGAGCCGAACCGAGCTTCGGCCGAGCATGCTCGCTCATCACTAGTGCTTGGGAGTTGATGTGAATAAACAAACAATAAAAACATCACATATATTAAAAGCAGGAAGAAAATACATATACAAATATACACTGCAAGAGAGAATACTTCGATTTATTGGTATAAGATGAAAGAGATACAAAATATGGTACTATATGGCATTAGGCACAGAACAAATATTTTGCAAGTATATACTAAAATATACTAACCCCAAGAAACAAAAAGTTAAAAGTGTCAGCCTGATAAGATAGCACTATGTCTCCAAGACCAGCAAAACAGGAAAGATACCTAAATGTGTGTACAAATGTGACTCCTACTCCGAGGCCCAAAATTGTGCACGACCGTTTAAAGAAATTTCTGCTACAGATAAAAATGCTTTCTTTTTATACTTCAATAACATCAAAGAAACTAAAGTCTTTCAATACCTTGGGATTTCCTTCTGTATTCAGTACCTAGTATCAGACTAAGAAAATGGTGCCTCAATGGTATGGACTGACAAACTGCAGTTGGTGCCAAGAGAACTAACCTACACCTACCTGTTTTTTTTATTGAAATGACCTTCCTGCACTAAAATGGTCATAACTATTAGATATGTAAAGAAAAGGAACACCATTTAGGAAAGTACATATCCACCTATCACGGTGCCCGTGATTTGCTGCAGTTACTTGTCTGTCACCAGTAGGGGGCTTCTATTGGCTGTCTGCAGATAGCCCGCCTCTTATTGACTATTTAAACCTGGATTGGGCACCCTTTGAGTGCCCTTTCGTGTTGTTTCTGACCTTCTTGCTATCACTATGCTAGTGATAGCTGGGCCTCTGTTCCAGTGTTCCTGAGTTCCTGATCTCATGTGTTCCTGAGTTCCTGATCTCTACTGTTCCAGTGTTTCCTGCATACTGAAGTACTTCCAGTCCTGGTTCCGGCCTAGTCTCTGGTGTTGCAGTTCCTGCTGAACTTCTCTGCTGTTTTCTGACCTGACTGATCGTTGCTGGTTCCTGTCATCTCATCACCTGTCTTCAGTATCCTGGCGACCTTCTGCCTGGTCGCGTTGGTGACATTGCTACAATTCCGTGTTGGTCCCAGCGTGCGGACGCTGGTTTGCTCCCAAGCCTTGCGGCTATACAAACTCGCTTGTTACACCAGTGTGCGGTCACTGGTTTGCTCCAAAGCCTATCAGCTATACAATTCTGTGTTGGTCCCAGCGTGCGGACGCTGGTTTGCTCCTAAGCCTTGCGGCTATACAACTCACTTGTTACACCAGTGTGCGGTCACTGGTTTGCTCCAAAGCCTTTCAGCTATACAAATCTGTGTTGGTCCCAGCGTGCGGACGCTGGTTTGCTCCTAAGCCTTGCGGCTATACAAACTCGCTTGTTACACCAGTGTGCGGTCACTGGTTTGCTCCAAAGCCTTTCAGCTATACAAATCTGTGTTGGTCCCAGCGTGCGGACGCTGGTTTGCTCCTAAGCCTTGCGGCTATACTAACTCGCTTGTTACACCACTGTGCGGTCACTGGTTTGCTCCAAAGCCTATCAGCTATACAATTCTGTGTTGGTCCCAGCGTGCGGACGCTGGTTTGCTCCTAAGCCTTGCGGCTATACAAACTCACTTGTTACACCAGTGTGCGTTCACTGGTTTGCTCCAAAGCCTTTCAGCTATACAAATCTGTGTTGGTCCCAGCGTGCGGACGCTGGTTTGCTCCTAAGCCTTGCGGCTATACTACTCGCTTGTTACTCCAGTGTGCGGTCACTGGTTTGCTCGCTAAGCCTAACGGCTATACTATTCAGTGTTGTTTCCAGCGTGCGGACGCTGGTTTGCTCCAAAGCCTTGCTGCTTAACGATTCTGCTAATTTGCCAGTTCCATCTGACTGCTGCTATTATCTCTGGGCTGCCCTGCCCGGTATTGGTAAGGCCGGTAGAACCTTTTGCCACATTCCATCTGAGGTTGCCTTACCCGGTATTGGCAGGGCCGGTAGAGCCTACATTGTGTATCTATTGAGGCTGCCTTGCCCGGTAATTTGGTAAGGCCGGTAAAACCGTTATGCTATTCCATCTGCAGGTTGCCTTACCCGGTATTGGCAAGACCGGTAGAGCCTAAAGACTGTCCTGTCCGGTATATTGACAGGACCGGTAGAGTCTGCCTTCTGTCTGTGCTATATTCTGTATATATATATATGTATGTTATTGCCATCCTAAGTTATCATTTATTATTTCAATAAAATTGATTTTTTTTACCTAAAACTTGTGTCTGAGAGTCATAATAAACCGTGACAGTACGAAAGGGCCATGACCTCAGACAGCAAGGGTAAAGGTAACGCACAGAATATCCATTGGAGGATGGATGTGCTCGAGCAACGTTTGGATCAGTTGGCAGTTGCAATTCAAACGATCCTTGAACGCACGGTACCTGCTGACCAATCTAGCTCTAGCCCGGTGGTCTCGCCAAGTCAGACACCGGAAAGTGATACCAGACCCCTAGGGGGTACTGTTAAAGGGTTAACGGCTTCTGCACCCTTGCCGCTAAGATATGATGGTGACCCTAGTCTCTGCAGAGGGTTCATCAATCAACTCGAAATCTTTATGGAATTGACGGCACACGCATTTCCCAATGATCGTAGTAAAGTGGGGTTCACGATATCACTGCTCACTGGCAGAGCATTGGCCTGGGCTAACCCCTTGTGGGAGAATGCTAAACCTTGTACTAAGAACTTTAGTGAATTTGTGCGTTCCTTTCGAAGAGTGTTTGAGCCTCCTGGTAGAACCACCTCTGCTGCCAAACGCCTTATGGAGATACAACAGGGCAGGCGTACAGTGGGCGACTATGCCATCGAATTCCGCACATTGGCAGCAGAGGTAGGTTGGAATAACGAGGCATTATTGGCAGCCTTCTCTCAAGGCCTGAATGACCACATTAAAGACGAAATCGCTGCTAAAGATCTACCTATTGATCTAGATGATTACATTGAGTATGTTATGATAATTGACTCCAGAATACGTGAGAGATCAATTGCCAGAGATCGTAAGTTACGGTCAAAAAATAATGAGCCTAGTAGCATGTTTTGCCCACCCATCCCTCCCTTGGCATTGAAGTCTAGTGAACCAGTACGGGAAACAAGTGAACCTATGGAAATAGGCTTCACTAGACTAACCAAGGCAGAGAGACTATATCGCAAAAAACAAGGGTTATGTTTATACTGTGGTAAAAAAGGGCACTTGCTAAATTCCTGTCCGGTACGTCCGGGAAACGCACACACCTAGGGTATCTTGGGGGACAGGCCCTAGGTGGTGTACAATCGTCCCCAGTGTCGGGCATAATGAAACCCACCATACAGGTGGTATTGTCTTGGGCACAACGCTCTGTGGAGGTTTTGGCCTTGGTTGACTCCGGTGCAGCAGGGTATTTTATGGATAATACCTTTGCTGAATTGCACGGAGTTCCACGCATTGAAAGAGAAAACCCCTTGACTATTGAAGCGATTGATGGTAGACCCTTAGAACCGCCTCAGGTTATATTTGAAACTATGCCATTGTCTATGACTATTGGGGCACTTCACAGAGAAGAGCAGCAGTTTCAACTGATTAATTCCCCGCACCATGCGGTGATATTGGGATTTCCGTGGTTACAGTTACATAACCCACAATTCGATTGGAAAAAGTGTGAAATTGCTGCTTGGTCCCAGTTTTGTATGGACAAGTGCGTCATCCAGCCTATTAAGGTCATGTGCACCTCCTCTGCTATGCCGGATGTGTACCAACAGTTTGGCGATGTTTTTAGCAAAGGAGAGGCTAGTATGCTACCCCAGCATAGACCTTATGATTGTTGCATTGAATTGCAGCCTGGTGCAGTACCTCCGAAAGGACGCACTTATCCATTATCTTGTGATGAAAATAAGGCTATGGAGGATTACATTTCTGATGCCCTTGCTAGAGGGATCATACGTAAATCTACCTCTCCAGCTGGGGCTGGGTTCTTTTTTGTAAAAAAGAAAAATGGCGAATTAAGACCATGCATTGACTACCGGGGCTTGAATAAACTAATGGCAAAAAACGCATACTCAATACCACTCATCACCGAGCTTTTTGACAGGCTTAAGGGCGCTTCGATATTTACCAAGTTGGACCTACGGGCCGCTTACAATCTGGTTCGCATTCGAGCAGGTGATGAGTGGAAAACTGCCTTTAATACTCGAGCTGGGCACTACGAGTATCTAGTAATGCCTTTTGGGCTGTGTAATGCACCCGCAGTTTTCCAGGAACTGATAAATGATGTTCTGAGAGATATGTTACAGACATGTGTTGTGGTGTACCTCGACGATATACTGATTTACTCCCAAAACATGGCACAGCACATCAAAGATGTATCCGCAGTATTGCTACGACTCCGTGAGAACAAATTATTTTGTAAAATGGAAAAATGTGAGTTTCATAGAACCAGTGTGCCATTCTTGGGGTTCATAATTGGCAATGATGGCATTGCCATGGACAAAGAAAAGTTGTCAGCTGTCCTACAATGGCCAAAACCCAAGGGTCTTAAAGCCATACAGCGTTTCCTGGGTTTCGCTAATTATTATAGGAGGTTTATTAAGAACTTTTCTTCCATTGTCAAACCTCTGTCCGATCTTACGCACAAGGGTGCTAATCCTTCTTGTTGGCCGGTATCTGCTGAGAAAGCCTTTGAGAATTTGAAGCTGGCATTTGCTGCGGCTCCTGTGTTATCCCACCCCAATCCTTTACTTCCATTTACGTTAGAGGTTGATGCCTCAGATATTGGGGTCGGGGCAGTACTTTCGCAGCGACACGAGAAAGGTGGAACTCTCAGACCTTGTGGGTTTTTCTCTAAAAAGTTGACTGTCACTCAAAGCCACTATGAGATAGGTGACAGAGAATTATTGGCCATTATCCTTGCTCTTAAGGAATGGCATCATTTGCTTGAGGGTACTAAGAATCCTGTCTTAATCCTAACAGATCATAAGAATCTGACCTATCTCTCGGAGGCCAAGAGATTGTCCTCTCGTCAGGCCAGGTGGGCACTGTTCCTGTCTCGATTTAATTTCATTGTATCATATTTACCAGGGTCAAAAAATATCAGGGCTGATGCACTGTCAAGACAATTTGAGGCCGACAGTGACAGAGTGGAAGCACCAGCTCCTATCATCCAACCTGATAGAATACTGGCTACTATACGCACGAGTATCACTTCTCCTCTAGGGGAGGAGATCCTGGCCTCTCAGGGGTCCGCTCCCCATGAAACCCCAGTGGGCAAATGTTTTGTCGCTGAATCATTTCGTACTAGGCTGCTCGAAACCTACCATTCCTCTAAGGCTGCGGGACATATTGGTAGAGACCAATTGTTATGGTCCCTTTCTCAGTTATTTTGGTGGCCTTCCATGAGAAACGATTGTGCCGAATTTACGAATGCCTGTGCCACCTGCGCCCGCGCTAAGACCCCGAGACATCTCCCTGTGGGCTTGCTTCAACCGGTGCCTAATGGCGAACGCCCCTGGTCTCATGTTTCCATTGATTTTATGGGAGAGTTGCCTATGTCGAAGGGGTACTCCTTTATATTCATGGTGGTGGACAGGTTTTCTAAAATGGCTCATTTCGTGCCCCTCCGTGGTCTTCCTTCAGCGAAGGAATTGGCAATGGTGTTCGCCAGAGAAGTATTCCGGTTGCATGGAGTGCCTAGGGTACTGGTGTCTGACAGGGGGAGCCAGTTTGTGTCTAGATTTTGGAGGGCATTTTGCCAACAGATGGGCATACAGCTGTCCTTCTCCTCTGCCTACCATCCCCAGACCAATGGAGCCGCTGAACGAGCTAATCAGGGCTTGGAACAATTTCTCCGTTGTTTCGTTACTGACCATCATGATAATTGGTCCGACTTGTTGCCTTGGGCAGAGTTCGCCAGGAACTGTGCGGTCAATTCTTCATCTGGGAGCTCTCCGTTTCTGATTAATTATGGGTTCCAGCCCTGTTTGCTTCCAGACTCATTTCAGACGCAACAGATTCCAGCTCTGGATGAGCATATCGAGCAACTCCGTTCCACATGGGCACAAGTTCAGAGGGCACTTGGTCAGTCATTTCAGCGTCATCAGCGCCATGCTAATCGCAGAAGGCTTCCAGCGGTTTCCTTTCAGGTTGGGGATAGAGTATGGCTTTCCTCCAGAAATCTCAAGCTGCAGGTTCCGTCTAATAAGTTGGCTCCTCGGTTTATTGGTCCATACAGAGTTATTCGCAAAATTAACCCTGTCTCCTATGCACTAGACCTACCTGCATCCATGCGTATCCATAATGTGTTCCATGTGTCCCTTCTTAAGCCTCTGGTTTGCAATCGCTATACTACCACACCTGTGGTGCCAGGACCTGTTGAGGTCGAGGGCCAGGAGGAGTACGAGGTTCAGAGCATTATTGATTCCCGTAGGCTTAGAGGAAGGGTGCAGTACCTGGTACATTGGAAAGGGTATGGTCCTGAGGATCGATCATGGGTGGATAGTACGGACCTTCATGCACCTAGGTTAACTAGGGCCTTTCATGCCAATTACCCGCAGAAACCTAAACCCTATTCTAGGAGAGGGGGTCTTTGAAAGGGGGGTACTATCACGGTGCCCGTGATTTGCTGCAGTTACTTGTCTGTCACCAGTAGGGGGCTTCTATTGGCTGTCTGCAGATAGCCCGCCTCTTATTGACTATTTAAACCTGGATTGGGCACCCTTTGAGTGCCCTTTCGTGTTGTTTCTGACCTTCTTACTATCACTATGCTAGTGATAGCTGGGCCTCTGTTCCAGTGTTCCTGAGTTCCTGATCTCATGTGTTCCTGAGTTCCTGATCTCTACTGTTCCAGTGTTTCCTGCATACTGAAGTACTTCCAGTCCTGGTTCCGGCCTAGTCTCTGGTGTTGCAGTTCCTGCTGAACTTCTCTGCTGTTTTCTGACCTGACTGATCGTTGCTGGTTCCTGTCATCTCATCACCTGTCTTCAGTATCCTGGCGACCTTCTGCCTGGTCGCGTTGGTGACATTGCTACAATTCCGTGTTGGTCCCAGCCTGCGGACGCTGGTTTGCTCCCAAGCCTTGCGGCTATACAAACTCGCTTGTTACACCAGTGTGCGGTCACTGGTTTGCTCCAAAGCCTATCAGCTATACAATTCTGTGTTGGTCCCAGCGTGCGGACGCTGGTTTGCTCCTAAGCCTCGCGGCTATACAACTCACTTGTTACACCAGTGTGCGGTCACTGGTTTGCTCCAAAGCCTTTCAGCTATACAAATCTGTGTTGGTCCCAGCGTGCGGACGCTGGTTTGCTCCTAAGCCTTGCGGCTATACAAACTCGCTTGTTACACCAGTGTGCGGTCACTGGTTTGCTCCAAAGCCTTTCAGCTATACAAATCTGTGTTGGTCCCAGCGTGCGGACGCTGGTTTGCTCCTAAGCCTTGCGGCTATACTAACTCGCTTGTTACACCAGTGTGCGGTCACTGGTTTGCTCCAAAGCCTATCAGCTATACAATTCTGTGTTGGTCCCAGCGTGCGGACGCTGGTTTGCTCCTAAGCCTTGCGGCTATACAAACTCACTTGTTACACCAGTGTGCGGTCACTGGTTTGCTCCAAAGCCTTTCAGCTATACAAATCTGTGTTGGTCCCAGCGTGCGGACGCTGGTTTGCTCCTAAGCCTTGCGGCTATACTACTCGCTTGTTACACCAGTGTGCGGTCACTGGTTTGCTCCAAAGCCTATCAGCTACTAATCTGTGTTGGTCCCAGCGTGCGGACGCTGGTTTGCTCCTAAGCCTTGCGGCTATACTACTCGCTTGTTACTCCAGTGTGCGGTCACTGGTTTGCTCGCTAAGCCTAACGGCTATACTATTCAGTGTTGTTTCCAGCGTGCGGACGCTGGTTTGCTCCAAAGCCTTGCTGCTTAACGATTCTGCTAATTTGCCAGTTCCATCTGACTGCTGCTATTATCTCTGGGCTGCCCTGCCCGGTATTGGTAAGGCCGGTAGAACCTTTTGCCACATTCCATCTGAGGTTGCCTTACCCGGTATTGGCAGGGCCGGTAGAGCCTACATTGTGTATCTATTGAGGCTGCCTTGCCCGGTAATTTGGTAAGGCCGGTAAAACCGTTATGCTATTCCATCTGCAGGTTGCCTTACCCGGTATTGGCAAGACCGGTAGAGCCTAAAGACTGTCCTGTCCGGTATATTGACAGGACCGGTAGAGTCTGCCTTCTGTCTGTGCTATATTCTGTATATATATATATGTATGTTATTGCCATCCTAAGTTATCATTTATTATTTCAATAAAATTGATTTTTTTTACCTAAAACTTGTGTCTGAGAGTCATAATAAACCGTGACACCACCCCATCAAAAAAGGGGTCAATTACATTTCTACCCTTAGGCTAGTGTGCACAACTATTTCCAGAAACAGGTACTATAGGAGAAACCTACATTATTCCCCTTCATTCACTTCAAAGATGTGAAAATCTTTCAACAAAAATTGAAATTTGTACCGTATTCAGTATCTACCAGCCAGATAAACTTTCAACACCATTGGTTTGGGTTCACATTCCATAGAGAGCATCAGGAGCATGGCTACCAGTGGTTAAGGCTGGGGAAGCAAAGATTTCATGGGTGGTTTTAGGGCTGACAGTTGGACTCTGGAACAAGGCTAGGATACTGCACAGTGCATGTGTGTTTATGTGACTACCAATAGACAGTGGAAGTGTGGAATAACTTTGGGATGTCAGACAGAATATTTTTGGTTCTATGGCTACCAGTGGGACAGCAGCAAAATGATGAGGTGCAAGACAGTATATATGCAGTTTTGTGAATACCAGTGGATAATTTGGAACAAGGCTAGGGTGCCAGAAAGTACAAGTGTGGTTCTATGGCTATCAGTGGCACAAGGCTGGGGAAGCAGACATAATAAGTGTAGTTCTGTGGCTATAAGTGGAAAAAAAGTCTGGAGAAGCAGACAGTATATGTGTGGCTACCAATGTGACAGTTGAACAACGACTGTGTATGTATCAGTTTATGGCTAACAGTGGTCAGTGAGACAAGGCTGGTATGTCTGATTGTGTCATTTTGGTTCTGTGTCTACCAAAGAGACAAGGCTGGGTTTTCATACAGTGTATGTGTGGTTTTATGGTTACCAGCAGACAGAGGAATAAGGCAGTGAGAGCAAACAATAGGCATGGGAGAGTGTCAGATGGATGTCCAAAGCATTGTAAGGGTATAATGTTAGACACCCCACTGGCACACAAGCATTTATATAAATTTTCCTAATTCAGACCTCATTGGAGCATCAGTCGCTTATCTCATTGATGACAGATATCTCTGATTACATGGGTGGATGTTCCTGATGGCACCCACTCAACTCAGAAATTTAGGTTGTGTGGAGGAACGGCAGTCATGCTCCTCTACGTGATCATTGCTTTTGTTATCTGGGTGATCAATAGCTGGGGGCATAAGGAAGGTCTTACTGACCACCTCCTCCAAAACGTCCAATGTTTTTTTAAATTTTAGGTGGGTGCCATTTTCAAGTTGTACAGGGATACCAAGTCGAAGGAGTTAAATTATAAATTTATTACTGGTTGATATAGAACTCCTTTACTTCTCGCCAAATTATACCCGTCTGCCTCTTCAACCTGCTGGAGGTGTCTTCAACACCAAGGATCCCTATCCCATATTTGGTGGACCTGCCCGTTAATCTACTCCTTCTGGTCGCAGATAATACTGTCAATTAATACTACTCTTCAGCTGTCGCTTCCTCTGGACCCCCTTCTTTGCCTTTTCTCTTACAAACCTCACCTCTCACTAAATCTCACTCCTCCCCAGTGGAGGGCTATCCCGCAACTGCTTAACATTGCCAGATCCCTCATTCCACTACACTGAAAGCAAACAACTGCCCCACATACATCCCTATGGTTCTCGGCGGGAGATGCTTTTCTGGAATTAGAGAAACACCATGTCCTTCTTACCAATTCCTTTCCATTGTTTACGGCAACTTGGTCTTGTTGGCTGACGAGGGGTTCTTCCTTTACTGTTAGTCCTGTTAGTACTCCCTAAGGTTACTGGCACTTCCTCAGGATATGTAGGTAATAAGAATCTGATCAGTCCCTTGGCATCCTAACATAGTGTCTTTCAGCTTACTACTCTAAAAGCTCAATTGCTGAACCCTTCGGACATGTCGTTTACTCTCCGCATCATTCATTCCTCCCCTTCTTCTCCCTCCTCTCACATACTATGCACTTGGCTCTTTTCTTTTCTCCCCTCTACTTCTCTTCTTTACTTGTTCCCTATCCCTTTCCTCATCTTTATCCTCCTATATGCTCTACCATCTTACATTCTGACTCTCTTTACAGCTGCTGGATCGAATTCTTCATTATACTTTAATTTATACTACATTTAACTCAGTTTTACCTCTATTTGTGTTTCCCAATTCTTTCCTTCTCTCTCCAAAACTAGACTCAACATCATATTTTGATTTGAAGTCTCCTTTCCTTATCAGAGCCCAATATCTCAATGTAAACTTCAACAATGACTTTGCTGTATCCTGTTTACTGCTAATTTTGTATATCATTCCACTGTACTCTTAATGTATACAATGTAACCTGTTTCTGTATTGACTTTTTGTAATGCTACCTTTAAAGGGATAGTAATACTTGAAAATAATTTTATTTTATATTGTAGCCCTTAAAAAAACATGATAAATGATATAAGTTTTATATCCCAAACCTTTATGGTTTGGGAGATATTCACATGTAAAATATAGTAAAATGCTCTTTTCCTGGCTGTTTCAGCCAAGTCTGCCATCTAGTGGACAGGTTTGGAATTCGGTCCACAGAGCAATCGGCAGCTCTTTAGCAGTGCCGAGATCACGATCTTTGAAAATAACTACTTAATTGGAACTGTGTACAAAGTGTGCCTGGCTTGAAAGCACACTTTGTAGACCATTCCAATTAAGAAATTATTTTTAAAGATGGTGATCTCAGCACTTCTGAAGAGGCACAACCGATCCCGGGACCGGATTCCAAACCTGAAGGGTGGAGCAATGACGTCACTTCAGGGGAAACTTTACTTCTGAATATCTCTCAAACCATAAAGGTTTGAGAGATACGACTTATATCATTTTTTCATGTTTTTTTAAGGGCTACAATATAAAATAAACTTATTTTCAGGTATTACTATCCCTTTAACTTTCCAATAAAATTTTACAATTTAAAAAAAAATTTAGGAGGGTGGAAAGAATAACAAGGACACTCCCTAATAAACATATAGGGCATAAGTCCACGGCCTGGGAGGGGGTACTTTTTGCAGACATATTGAGCATATGCTTGATATTGAAAGGGTTAAAGGAGAATTAACACCTATTCTTTATTAATTGTCATTACATTTTGATACCAAAAATAAATGGTAACTCCAAACATTATATTTACCTGCACATGGTATCTAAAATAAGGGAATGCTGGTAAATGAAAGCTCCAGTAACACTAATATTAAAGGGATAGTAATACTTCATTTTATCTTTATTTTATTTTGTAGGCATTAAAAAAACATGAAGAACGATATAAGTCTTATCTCTCAAACCTTTATGGTTTAAGAGATATTCACAAGCAAAGTATCCCCCCCCCATTCAGCCAGATCAGAAGGGAGGTGCCCAGGTAGACTGCAGAGAGGGACAATCTTCAATTAAGATAAGGGGAAAACCTGAAAAACTTGTCAAGAGGGGAAGGGCTTTCATTGTTTTCATAGGAAGATGATTGTCCCCTGCTGGTATCTGTCTGGTCTATGGACTGGATTCCACATCTGAGAAGAGATGGCTTACACTAGGTAAAAGGGGTGGAAGGGGAAACTTTACTTGTGAATATCTCTTAAACCATAAAGGTTTGAGAGATAAGACTTATATCATTCTTCATGTTTTTTTAATGCCTACAAAATAAAATAAAGTTAAAACAAAATATTACTATCCCTTTAAGCCGCACCCACTATGCAGAATAGCCATTGCCAGTCCGTGATAATGATGCATCTGGTGACAACTTCAAGAAGCCTAATTCACGTACTCTGATATTTATGTCAGCGATTTGCAGATTGATCTTTTTTTTTCTCCAATAATTCCTTGCACATCTAACAGAAAAATGGCTATGTTGATGGCTAGCTAATACAGTGGCAAGGGACAGAGATGTCACAAATTTCTCCAGAAAATTAAATAATATGAAAAATGTAAGTGCTACAAAAGTTTAAAGCACAAGTAAATATAAGAAAGTCTATGTTGCTTTATGGTGTTACTTCCCCTTTAAGGACCAGAGAGTTGCACAACACAGTCAGTCCTGGATATCATGTCTGTGGAAACAGAAATGACAACCGCTAGCAGGACAACAGGGCCTCAAACTCTACTGAGTGCACATGGTTATTTCATCTCTTTAACGAGCAAGAGGTGCAATGCATTGCTTCATAAAGTGTTGCACTCTCCTTGGTCTTTAAAGAGTTAATTAGGCTTATGCTCTCTGCTTGATTCAAATTGAAACACCATCAGCGACTGTCATGTCCCCATCCTTGGACTTGATCCAGGACTGATGAAGATGTCATCTCAAGGACCAATTCAAATGTCATTAGGTTTTTTTGGCACTAGTAAGGTTAAGTGGGGGTTAATATTAGGTGATGTTAGTTCTCCTTTAAGGCAGATCATGTGGTCAGTGTAGGAATCAATGTATGGTGGATTTAGGTTCTATCTGTAATTTTGCTGGTGATTGTTCACACATAGTCTGATGACTGCAATACATGGTACATAAGATAAACAGACTCACTTTTTGTTTTTCTGAATTCCTCTGTAAGGAACTGGGCCTCTTCTTGGATCCTCTCCTCAATGCTTCTCTTTCCCATCCCAAAATTTCTCAGCGTCATCAGGGAAAAACGCCGCAGTTGCTTCCAGCGTTCCCCATTACTGGCAACGACCCCTAAAACAAAAGAGTGATCGGCATTAAAGATGTAGATGCTTCTCACTGTCAGACAGAACAGAGCTATATGACATGGAGTTTGTCCCTCCCGCTGCAGGGTGACACACGCAGAGGAGGGCTATAGGACATGGAGTCTGTTCCTCCCACTGCAGGGTGACACAGACAGAAGGGAGTTATGGGACATGGAGTATATCCCTCCCACTGCAGGGTGAGACAGACAGAAGGGAGATATGGGACATGGAGTCTGTCCCTCCCACTGCAGGGTGACACAGACAGAAGGGAGTTATGGGGCATGGAGTATGTCCCTCCCACTGAAGGGTGACACAGACAGAAGGGAGCTATGGGACATAGAGTCTGTCCCTACCACTGCAGGGTGACACAGACAGAAGGGAGCTATAGGACATGGAGACTGTACCTACCACTGCAGGGTGACACAGGCAGAAGGGAGATATAGGACATGGAGTTTGTCCCTCCCACTGCAGGGTGACACAGACAGAAGGGAGCTATAGAGCATGGAGACTGTACCTCCCACTGCAGGGTGACCCAGACAGAAGGGAGCTATAGGACATGGAGTCTGTACCTCCCAGTGCAGGGTGATACAGACAGAAGGGAGCTATAGGACATGGAGTCTGTCCCTCCCACTGCAGGGTGATACAGACAAAAGGGGGCTATAGGACATGGAGTCTGTACCTCCCACTGCAGGGTGATACAGAAAGAAGGGAGCTATAGGACATGGAGTCTGTCCTTCCCACTGTAGGGTGACACAGACAGAAGGAAGATATGGGACATGGAGTCTGCCCTCCCACTGCAGGGTGACACAGACCAAAGGGAGCTATGGTACATGGAGTCTATCCCTCCCACTGCAGGGTGACACAGACAAATGAAAGATATCAGACATGGAGTCTGTCACTCCTACTTCAGGGTGACACAGACAGAACGGAGCTATGGGACATGGAGTCTATCCTCCCACTGCAGGGTGACACAGACAGAAGGGAGATATGGGACATGGAGTCTGTGCTTCCCACTGCAGGGAATGCCCACTATTGAAAGCTCATCTCCCTGGCTCTCACCATGACCTCCAGCGCTTATCTTCTCCAGTAGAGGCATGTACCCCCGGGCACCAAATTCCTCTCCCTTCTCATTTAGCGCCTCTTTCACTACATCATAGCTGCACAGCACGACAACTGGCTCCATGCCCAGGTGAATGGTGTATACAGGACCATACTTCTTACTGAGCTAGAGATGGGACAAGGAAAAAACTTGATATAATTCACTCCGAATGACTCTGTAATCAATTTAATACAGGACAGATGAGGCTGTTGAAAAACTTTAAGAAAGATCTTAAAATGTTTTATATTCTCAGCCTCTGTCTGTACATTTCCTCCCATCTATGTATAATTTATACACTATCCCTGCCTCTGTCTATACATCTCCTCCCATCTATGTATAATTTACACACTATCCCTACCTCTGTCTGTATATCTCCTCCCCATCTGTGTATAATTTACACACTATCCCTGCCTCTGTCTGTACATCTCCTCCCCATGTATGTATAATTTACACACTATCCCTGCCTCTGTCTGTACATCTCCTCCCCATCTATGTATAATTTACACACTATCCCTGCCTCTGTCTGTATATCTCCTCCCATCTATGTATAATTTACACACTATCCCTGCCTCTGTCTGTACATCTCCTCCCATCTATGTATAATTTACACACTATCCCTTCCTGTCTGTACATCTCCTCCCATCTATGTATAATTTACACACTATCCCTGCCTCTGTCTGTATATCTCCTCCCATCTATGTATAATTTACACACTATCCCTGCCTCTGTCTGTACATCTCCTCCCATCTATGTATAATTTACACACTATCCCTTCCTGTCTGTACATCTCCTCCCATCTATGTATAATTTACACACTATTCCTACCTCTGTCTGTACATCTCCTCCCCATCTGTGTATAATTTACACACTATCCCTGCCTCTGTCTGTACATCTCCTCCCATCTATGTATAATTTACACACTATCCCTGCCTCTGTCTGTACATCTCCTCCCCATCTATGTATAATTTACACACTATCCCTGCCTCTGTCTGTACATCTCCTCCCATCTATGTATAATTTACACACTATTTACACACTATCCCTCCCTTTGTCTGTACATCTCCTCCCCATCTATGTATAATTTACACACTATCCCTCCCTCTGTCTGTACATCTCCTCCCCATCTATGTATAATTTACACACTATCCCTGCATCTGTATGTATATCTCCTCCATGTCTATGTATAATTTACACACTATCCCTTCCTCTGTCTGTACATCTCCTCCCCATCTATATATAATTTATACACTATCCCTTACTGTCTGTACATCTCCTCCCATCTATGTATAATTTACACACTATCCCTGCCTCTGTCTGTACATCTCCACCCATCTATATATAATTTACACACTATCCCTGCCTCTGTCTGTACATCTCCTCCCATTTATGTATAATTTACACACTATCCCTGCATCTGTCTGTACATCTCCTCCCATCTATGTATAATTTACACACTATCCCTGCCTCTGTCTGTACATCTCCTCCCCATCTATGTATAATTTACACACTATCCCTGCCTCTGTCTGTACATCTCCTCCCATCTATGTATAATTTACACACTATCCCTGCCTCTGTCTGTACATCTACTCCCCATCTATGTATAATTTACACACTATCCCTGCCTCTGTCTGCACATCTCCTCCCCATCTATGTATAATTTACACACTATCCCTGCCTCTGTCTGTACATCTCCTCCCATCTATGTATAATATACACACTATCCCTGCCTCTGTCTGTACATCTCCTCCCCAACTATGTATAATTTACACACTATCCCTTCCTCTGTCTGAACATCTCCTTCCCATCTATGTATAATTTACACACTATCCCTGCCTCTGTCTGTACATCTCCTCCCATCTATGTATAATTTACACACTAACCCTGCCTCTGTCTGTACATCTCCTCCCATCTATGTATAATTTATACACTATCCCTGCCTCTGTCTGTACATCTCCTCCCATCTATGTATAATTTACACACTATCCCTGCCTCTGTCTGTACATCTCCTCCCATCTATGTATAATTTACACACTATCCCTGCGTCTGTCTGTACATCTCCTCCCCATCTATGTATAATTTACACACTATCCCTGCCTCTGTCTGTACATCTCCTCCCATCTATGTATAATTTACACACTATCCCTGCCTCTGTCTGTACATCTCCTCCCATCTGTGTATAATTTACACATTATCCCTACCTCTGTCTGTACATCTCCTCCCCATCTGTGTATAATTTACACACTATCCCTGCCTCTGTCTGTACATCTCCTCCCCATGTATGTATAATTTTCACACTATCCCTGCCTCTGTCTGTACATCTCCTCCCATCTATGTATAATTTACACACTATCCCTGCCTCTGTCTGTATATCTCCTCCCATCTATGTATAATTTACACACTATCCCTGCCTCTGTCTGTACATCTCCTCCCATCTATCTATAATTTACACACTATCCCTTCCTGTCTGTACATCTCCTCCCATCTATGTATAATTTACACACTATCCCTACCTCTGTCTGTGCATCTCCTCCCCATCTGTGTATAATTTACACACTATCCCTGCCTCTGTCTGTACATCTCCTCCCATCTATGTATAATTCTGTATACTATTCTTGCCTCTGTCTGTACATCTCCTCCCATCTATGTATAATTTACACACTATCCCTGCCTCTGTCTGTATATCTCCTCCCATCTATGTATAATTTACACACTATCCCTGCCTCTGTCTGTACATCTCCTCCCCATCTATGTATAATTTACACACTATCCCTGCGTCTGTCTGTACATCTCCTCCCCATCTATGTATAATTTACACACTATCCCTGCCTCTGTCTGTACATCTCCTCCCATCTATGTATAATTTACACACTATCCCTGCCTCTGTCTGTATATCTCCTCCCATCTATGTATAATTTACACACTATCCCTGCCTCTGTCTGTACATCTCCTCCCATCTATGTATAATTTACACACTATCCCTACCTCTGTCTGTACATCTCCTCCCATCTATGTATAATTTACACACTATCCCTACCTCTGTCTGTACATCTCCTCCCATCTATGTATAATTTACACACTATCCCTACCTCTGTCTGTACATCTCCTCCCATCTATGTATAATTTACACACTATCCCTACCTCGGTCTGTACATCTCCTCCCCATCTGTGTATAATTTACACACTATCCCTGCCTCTGTCTGTACATCTCCTCCCCATGTATGTATAATTTACACACTATCCCTACCTCTGTCTGTACATCTCCTCCCATCTGTGTATAATTTACACACTATCCCTGCCTCTGTCTGTACATCTCCTCCCCATCTATGTATAATTTACACACTATCCCTGCCTCTGTCTGTACATCTCCTCCCATCTGTGTATAATTTACACACTATCCCTTCCTCTGTCTGAACATCTCCTCCCCATCTGTGTATAATTTACACACTATCCCTGCCTCTGTCTGTACATCTCCTCCCCATGTAGGTATAATTTACACACTATCCCTGCATCTGTCTGTACATCTCCTCCCATCTATGTATAATTTACACACTATCCCTGCCTCTGTCTGTATATCTCCTCCCATCTATGTATAATTTACACACTATCCCTGCCTCTGTCTGTACATCTCCTCCCATCTATGTATAATTTACACACTATCCCTTCCTGTCTGTACATCTCCTCCCATCTATGTATAATTTACACACTATCCCTACCTCTGTCTGTACATCTCCTCCCCATCTGTGTATAATTTACACACTAACCCTGTCTCTGTCTGTACATCTCCTCCCCCTGTATGTATAATTTACACACTATCCCTGCCCCTGTCTGTACATCTCCTCCCATCTGTGTATAATTTACACACTATCCCTGCCTCTGTCTGTACATCTCCTCCCCATCTATGTATAATTTACACACTATCCCTTCCTCTGTCTGAACATCTCCTTCCCATCTATGTATAATTTACACACTAACCCTGCCTCCATCTGTACATCTCCTCCCATCTATGTATAATTTACACACTATCCCTGCCTCTGTCTGTATATCTCCTCCCATCTATGTATAATTTACACACTATCCCTGCCTCTGTCTGTACATCTCCTCCCCATCTATGTATAATTTACACACTATCCCTGCGTCTGTCTGTACATCTCCTCCCCATCTATGTATAATTTACACACTATCCCTGCCTCTGTCTGTACATCTCCTCCCATCTATGTATAATTTACACACTATCCCTGCCTCTGTCTGTATATCTCCTCCCATCTATGTATAATTTACACACTATCCCTGCCTCTGTCTGTACATCTCCTCCCATCTATGTATAATTTACACACTATCCCTACCTCTGTCTGTACATCTCCTCCCATCTATGTATAATTTACACACTATCCCTACCTCTGTCTGTACATCTCCTCCCATCTATGTATAATTTACACACTATCCCTACCTCTGTCTGTACATCTCCTCCCATCTATATATAATTTACACAGTATCCCTACCTCGGTCTGTACATCTCCTCCCCATCTGTGTATAATTTACACACTATCCCTGCCTCTGTCTGTACATCTCCTCCCCATCTATGTATAATTTACACACTATCCCTGCCTCTGTCTGTACATCTCCTCCCATCTGTGTATAATTTACACACTATCCCTGCCTCTGTCTGTACATCTCCTCCCCATCTATGTATAATTTACACACTATCCCTGCCTCTGTCTGTACATCTCCTCCCATCTGTGTATAATTTACACACTATCCCTGCCTCTGTCTGTACATCTCCTCCCCATCTATGTATAATTTACACACTATCCCTTCCTCTGTCTGTACATCTCCTTCCCATCTATGTATAATTTACACACTAACCCTGCCTCCGTCTGTACATCTCCTCCCATCTATGTATAATTTACACACTATCCCTGCCTCTGTCTGTATATCTCCTCCCATCTATGTATAATTTACACACTATCCCTGCCTCTGTCTGTACATCTCCTCCCCATCTATGTATAATTTACACACTATCCCTGCCTCTGTCTGTACATCTCCTCCACATCTATGTATAATTTACACACTATCCCTGCCTCTGTCTGTACATCTCCTCTCATCTATGTATAATTTACACACTATCCCTGCCTCTGTCTATACATCTCCTCCCCATCTATGTATAATTTACACACTATCCCTGCCTCTGTCTGTATATCTCCTCCCATCTATGTATAATTTACACACTATCCCTGCCTCTGTCTGTATATCTCCTCCCATCTATGTATAATTTATACACTATCCCTACCTCTGTCTGTATATCTCCTCCCATCTATGTATAATTTATACACTATCCCTACCTCTGTCTGTATATCTCCTCCCATCTATGTATAATTTACACACTATCCCTACCTCTGTCTGTATATCTCCTCCCCATCTATGTATAATTTACACACTAACCCTGCCTCCGTCTGTACATCTCCTCCCATCTATGTATAATTTACACACTATCCCTGCCTCTGTCTGTATATCTCCTCCCATCTATGTATAATTTACACACTATCCCTGCCTCTGTCTGTACATCTCCTCCCCATCTATGTATAATTTACACACTATCCCTGCCTCTGTCTGTACATCTCCTCCCCATCTCTGTATAATTTACACACTATCCCTGCCTCTGTCTGTACATCTCCTCCCCATCTATGTATAATTTACACACTATCCTGCCTCTGTCTTTACATCTCCCCATCTATGTATAATTTACACACTATCCCTGCCTCTGTCTGTACATCTCCTCCCATCTATGTATAATTTACACACTATCCCTGCCTCTGTCTGTACATGTCCTCCCATCTATGTATAATTTACACACTATCCCTGCCTCTGTCTGTACATCTCCTCCACATCTATGTATGGGCTCTGGCAACCCTGGGATTGGTGTAGGTGCTTTACAGTGCTGTGTAGCTAACCCTCTTGTACTGAAGTGAACATGTCCAGTATTGAAAGAGTTAGAAGGCAAATAAAGCCTTTTAAGGATCAGAGGACATTGCTCCACAATATGTAGCACCCCTACCTCCTTTACTTTGGGGGCAGAATTGCAGTATTATGCCTGTGTGTTTGGGAATACTCTGGTGTCATGTCAAATAGCAGTGGGAAGTGCATTCATGCCTGGGAACTTTGTCTTGTGGATTCCATGGAGGGGACTCCTGTTGTGCTGCTGGGGAGATATTAATCAGGTAATTTGGGTTAAAAGAGGTTGGTCTTAATTGAGAGTAAGGAGGCGTGGCTTAATAGACAAGTGGAAAAGTGTTAAGAGTAGGATGGTGAAGGTGAAGAAGTGGGAGGGAAATGGAATTTACTGTGTGAGCATTTTGATGACACTTCCCCCTATGCTTCTGGTCTGTCCTGTGGGTAAAAGTTGATGCAAAACCATGTGGCAGTGAGGGGGTTAAGTATGTACCTGATGACTCCTCTGTCTTGCATGGCAAATGTTGAAATCCATGAAATAATTAAGCAATGAGGACCTACCTTAACCCTTTGAGTGTCATTACATTCCTCTGATGCTGCAGCTTCCCTTCAGTGGATGTACTAGAGGTTCAACTGAGGCCACTTGGAGTCAGAGTGAGTGAAAGTATGTGTGATTGTGTCACAGTGTGCGTTACATGGGTAAGTATGTATGTGTGTGTTTGTGTGTGTGTGTGTGTATGTATGTATGTGTTTACAGTGTTTGTGTCTGTGTATATGTGTGTTATAGAGTGTGTGTCTGTATGTGTGTGTGTCAGCCATTTATTTTCAGGATGAAGCTGAGGGAGGGCAAACCCTGTCCACTTCTGTCAAAATCACGCTCCACTGTATCTCCAGGACTGGCAGTATAGACAAGATTTCTATATTTACTCTTGACTGCCACCTGTGGGTGTCTCCTGAGGAGACATATATTATGTAACAAGACATTGTCTTCTATGTGTGTATCTCCTGAAGAGACATAAATGATGTAATGAGGCTTTCTCTTTTATATATATATAGATTATTATGCTTATTTAAATCTTCTCTATATCTATGTATGATTTACACACTATCCCTTCCTCTGTCTGTACATCTCCTCCCCAGGTATGTATAATTTACACACTATCCCTGCCTCTGTCTGTACATCTACATATGCTTTACCCAATCATCCCTTTTTTCTCTTTTGATCCTTTCTGAGTCTATGGATACGTTAACCATTCTCCTGCATCTCTCTTTGTATCACCTCCTAACCTATGGATACTTTGTTCACTGTCTCCGCCACTCTTTACATCTTGCCCCATCTGTATTTACTTTATCCACTGTATATCTCTATATGGATTTCCTATCCTCTCAAATCTGAACACCTCTCTCTCTCTTTTCATTTGCACTCCTCCCCATCTCCGTACACTTTACCCATTACCCCACCCAGTCTCTTTGCTCCCTATCTATCTGTACTTTACTTATTGGTCCTTCCACTTTCTTTATATCCTCTGGCTCCTTTCATATCCCCTACATCACTTTATATTTTCTTCTTCTCTGTTTATATCTCTTGCCTCTCTTTATATCTTCTGCCTTCCTTTATATATCTTGCCTCTCTTTATATCTTCTGCCTCCCTTTATATATATCTTGCCTCTCTTTATATCTTCTGCCGTCCTTTATATATCCTGTCTCTCTTTGTGTCTTCTGCCTTCCTTTACTTATCCTGCCTCTCTTTATATCTTCTGCCTCCCTTTATATATCCTGCCTCTCTTTGTATCTTCTGCCTTCCTTTATTTATCCTGCCTCTCTTTATATCTTCTGCCTCCCTTTATATATCCTGCCTCTCTTTATATCTTCTGCCTCTCTTTAGATCTTCTGCCTCCCTTTATATATCCTTCCTCTCTTTATATCTTCTGCCTCCCTTTATTTATCCTGCCTCTCTTTATATCTTCTGCCTCTCTTCATATCTTCTGCCTCCCTTTATATATCCTGCCTCTCTTTATATCTTCTGTCTCCCTTAACTTATCCTGCCTCTCTTTATATCTTCTGCCTCTCTTTATAGCTTCTGCCTCCCTTTATATATCTTGCCTCTCTTTATATCTTCTTCCTTTCTCTAGATATCTTCTGCCTCTCTCTTTATATCTCCTTTCCTTCTATGTATACATTATCCATTCTCCCAACAATGTATGTATGTATCTTTATTTATATAGCGCCATACATGTACACAGCGCTTAACAGAAGTTGAAATAATACAATACAAAAACAATGCACACATTTTCCACTGGCCACCTAAACACAACGCCCCATTTACCTACATCTTAACAGAAATCCGTATTTGCCGTTCACAATTCTATGTGGATTAGTTCCCCAAAAATAAATATTTTATTGGAACTGGATTGTTATGGCCACAGATGCCAATATGATCATTTGTTACAGGATTTCAGATCCCAAAACTCCTCCCACTAAAGGAATTCAGGGTCCTGGAGCCCAGTTACAAAGTGTCTTGTCTTCCATGGATATAATATTCATTAATAGTTGAATATTCATTTAGAGGAACCAATCCACAAATAATCAATTCATAATGGCCATTAGAAATGTAAGGTAAGTGGAGGAATATGAGTAAGGTAAGTGGAGGAATATTATTAATATTATTCTAATAATGACTTATTCCCATCTAATACACTGTTCTGGTCTTTAAAGGGTTAATATTATCACACTGTAATAAAAGGCTCCTATTTTCTCACCGCTGCTTGCATTCTGCTCCATGCACCCACTACTTTTCCATACCTCAATAAGGGACTTGAAGACTTCACTTCCATTCAGCTGCAGGAAGTTGCCCAGGATGGGCAATGGAGTGGGTCCTGGGGGCAGTTTACCCTTGCCCTGCTGCCTTCTACTCTGGGTTATATTTAGGATTAGAAATATCACACAGATGATTAGAAGAATGGCTGTAGCACTAAGGATCTCCATGCTGAGGCTGTCTTCTACTAAACCCAATACTCCTCTCCAAGTGATATTTATACAGCAATTTGTACAGGAGGGGTGAATCTGGCTCCGTGCCACTGCCTATAGATTACCCAGTAATCAGAAATCCTCCCTTCTCTTTGTTCACACAAAACTCCCCATATCTAATTCACCAAGGATTCTCACAGACCAGAGATTAGTAGTTCAGGTGTGAATCATTCACCTGTTACTAAATGGCTTAGTCGAAATACATTTAGAGCATCAGTAATGTTTACAAACAAGGGGTATTATGCAGAAAGAAAAGAAAAATATATTTGGGGCAAACCATCTGCACTACAAGTAAAAATGCCCTTATTTAATATATATATATATATATATATATATATATATATATATTTATAGAGGACCATATAGAAAAAATACAGAGATGAGGACGATATCCTACTCACGGTGTACAGAAAGAAGGATGACAGGTGGAAACATAATATCAAAGCAGGTAGCTGTGCAACCAGCAAATGTCCCCTTTTTACAGCATGAGCACAAACCAACTAAATTAAACTTTAACAAAAGTACAAGAACCTCTCCTATCTCTAGACCCTCCTCTTAACATCTAGCAGTACCCCCAACCCTCCGGAGATGACCCCTACACAGATCAAAATAAATTCCTTGCACAGATGTGACTATCTCATCTGCCCAAAAGAGCCCTACAGAACGTCAGAAAGGACGGGGATCTATGTGTTCCATAGTTCACGATGCATTCTTGCCGAGGAGAAGTAGTTAAGCCAAGTGTCCCATATACGAGAGAGAATTGTAGAAAAAGTAGCAAATACTGTGGGTAATTACTATTAACTAGGTTGATCCAATTAATGATACTAGGAGGTTTTTTCAACATCCAAGCCATAGCCACCACCTTTCATACCATTACAAATAATTCTTTTAGAACCATACAACCTGCTCTCTGGCAAAGCTGGTCTGGAAATATTGATAGAATGTAAAGCTTGGTTTCAAGGGGCACTGGCCATTTCAGTGCCAGCGATGTAGTCCCCATCACCCACTCCTAGAATGCCAGCACTCCCAGACATGCCCACAATAGATATAATAGGTTCTGTAGAAGATTTTAATAGTATTAATTGATGATGAGTTGTCTCCTAAACTGTCCCAGGACCCCGTTTCCCACTCCCAATCTTCAAACCAGTCCTAATCTCTTTCCCATTTGATTCACAAGCAATTTTCTATCTTTGCTTTCTTTTTCCCAGCCATGAGTAAATCAGCAAAATTGGTTTCAGAGGATATTTTTTGGAGGTGAGTGTGAGCAATGGGAATACAGAGATCCCAAGTGTCTGGACAGCCTATTGCCCACATATCGCATGTTTGTGGAATAGTTATGAGTAAAAAAGTCAATGTGAGATACCATATTCCTTGTAAAGTTGCTCGGACATTTTAAGTTTAATATCCTGGTACAAGTGTCCCAGTCTGGTGATTCCATAAGCTGACAACGAGACCAAGGTCCAGTCCTCACAAATGCTCAAAAACATCTTTAGTCCAAATGGGATTATCTGGATACGTCCCCCAATATCCCAAAATGCTCTGTAAAGTGGACCAAATTTCACAGACAGCCCTAGTAGCTAGAGATGACTCCAAACTGACCTCAGGGCCTAAAAGGTTTAGGTGTTGCAACATATATCCACTGCTAAGAAATCCTTTGTCAATCCTTGGAAATGGATGGGTGAAGTTGGGCAATACATATGTAAAAGCATACTGTCCCTGGGCCTCCAAATAGTATTTGTAAAAATCAGGTAAGAAGATCGCGTTTTCATCCCTTGACTGCTTAAAGGGATAGTAATACTTAAAATGTAAAAACATATATGTTGTATGGTTTATCTCCCTGAGTAAAGAAAGGGTACTCCACTGCTGAAAGGTGTTTTATTCAACAGTTATTAAAGATCAAATTTGCATTTTTTTAGGTGCAAAATCACAGTGGCCTGAAATTGTACAGTGGTGCTGTTGCTACAGCATCCTATGGACAGCTCTGGTCCTGGGACCAGAGTTGTCCATAGGATGGTGTAGCAACAGCACCACTGTACAATGTCAGGCCACTGTGATATTGCACCTAAAAACGTCAACAAAAATTCAACTTTGAGCTGTAATAACTATTGAATAAAACAGCTTTCAGCAGTGGGATTACTCTTGTTTTACTCAGGTGGATAAACCCTACAACATATATTTTCTTACATTTTAAGTATTACTATCCCTTTAAGGGTCAACAGCTTAATTCTGGCCTTTCCTCCTGACCATAAGTAAAAGGTAATTGTTTTATATTTTGGGAATAAATGATAGAGTCTTATCCCTAGATTGAGCCAAAAGTGAGTCCAGATTGTCTCTCAGAAATTGCTCAGGGACGACAGCCACCATCACGCCAAGGTATCTGAAAGAGTCATCACGTGTATTGGAGTATCAAATAAAGGTCTGTCATCACTAAGCGGATCAACCAAGAGCAACAAAGCCTTGGATCAATTAACTTTCAGGCCTGAGTAAGTACCAACTTTTTCAACTAAATGTAAGGACAAGGATCCACTAGTGTCACCCAAGTAGAATGTTGTCAATATATAGAGCAAGCATTTCCTTCCTGCTCCACAGGAGAAAAACCATGATCTCCTGATCCTCTCTTTTCTGCTCTGCCAGTGGATTGATCACAAGTACAAATAATGACAGTGAGAGGGGGCACCATTTCCTGGTGCCTCTACTCTGGGCAAGGAGTTCTGATCCCACTCCTTCTGTTAGGACCCTGGAATGAGGTTATGCATATATCAACTGAATCCACTTTATAATTGTTGGTCTGAAGCCAAAGCATCAAAAGGAGTCGTAGACTGGTGCACGGCAAAAAATTCCGTTAAATTTGTCCAAAAATGAATTTTATTTTTATTATTCGATGAATCCGAAATTCGGACCAGTTCAGTTCGATTCAGATGGAATTGGGGTACAAAACAAATTATTTGTCTGAATTTCCCATGCTTTTAAAAATGCAATAAAAGTCAAAATTATATAAATAAAAATAAGTGGAACCATTTCCAGGGTCTAAATGAAGATGGTGGAACAGGGTAAGGTGGAGCTTTAGCCTTATGGTACTATGGATGATGCATGGATATAGTTATTAGAAGGAACACTGAGGGTGACTGGGGCAGGTGGACTCAGGATGACAGCAACACTGCAGATGTAGCCAGCAGCAAACTGCAGAACACTGGAGCAGGACTCAGTAGATGGATACAGCAACGGAGGATGACTGGTGCGAGGCAGACTCAGGAAGACAGCAACACTGCAGATGTAGCCAGAACTGCAGAACACTGGAGAAGGCAGGACTCAGATAGATACAGCAGAGTTTTTTTTAGAAGAGATGAAAAACAATAGAGCAAGACTGAACAACCTGTATAGTAGGACAACAATGTAGACTTTAAATCCCCCCCTGTATCCCACCATGTCAGGGGTGTCCTCTGCCCAACCTACCACTGTTCTAGAGCTGGGTAAGCTGGGGCGCTCAGCGTATTAGGGTACTATGGATGATTCTAGATTAAGAAAGTTTTGTTTTTCTAATCTACATTGAACCTGAGAGCAGGGTAACCTACCTTTGGCAAGCTGACTTTTAAAAAAGACATTTCCTCCATTAGCTGGGGGGCCAAATGAGAGTGCAGGGGGCTAAGTATATTTCCTGTAACAGAAAATTCCCACTCACTCTGGACAGTGATTTGGGGGCAGGAAAACAGCTCCTGGTCTATCAGGGACAAAATAGGCCACACAGCCCTCTTGTTATCCCAGAAAGTCAAGGGATCTGTACTTGGGGGCAAAGAAGGTTCCACAAGGTAAGCCGTAACCTCAGAGTCAGAACTTTTTCTATTTATGGGGAGCTGTTTCTTTTGTCCGAAGCAAAATCTGTCCATTGCCTCAGCATAAAAAGCAGCAGCCTCTCCACTGGAACAAAATGAAGTGCTACTGGCGCTGCTACTGATATGTCCCGGAAGACCACCACACTCCTCCTGGTCATCTGCGTAATCTCCTCCCACCTCCTGTGACTGCAACCTGTTTTTTCTTTGCCTCTCACGCACCCTCGCTATTAATTTCTCCCTCTAGGCTGTGAGGGAATTGGAACTAAGTGCCTTTGATTCGAGGATTGCAAATGGTGGCAAGCATTAACTCGGGACAATTGTCCATTTGCTCTTCCATGTGCCGAGTCAGTTCCTTCTTCAGCCTCTTTAGAAGGGCAACAACATCAGGGAGTATATTACCCTCAGCTCCAGGCAAGCGTTCCCTATGGGAAAGGAAATCATCCATTTTTAAGCAGAAGTGTGTGAAGAGGGGAATGACTTTGGCCAGGCTACCATTCTCTTTGCTTAAGATTGCCATCAAAGCACAGAAAGGCTTGAGGACTGTCACAACCTGTTCCATCAGGGGCCCAGTCAGACCTGCCCAGTGTTCTGTAGCTGTCAATGAAATTATGACATGACATTGCATGAATTGCCTTTTTCTGTTCCAGGATACTCTCTAGCATATCTAAGGTGGAGTTCCACCTGGTCCCAACATCTTGTTTTAGGCGGTGCTCTGGGAGGTCTGCCTTTTTCTGTTCCTCCCTGAGTAGCTGGCTATCTTTGACGCTCCTATGGAAGTGGCCAGCAATTTGACAGCACGACTCCAGAAGTGCTGACAACCTTCCAGTGTTACTGCCATCCTTGAGAGCAGCCTTCACTACCAGATGCAGGACATGTGCTGAGCAGTGCACACCCACAAATCTGCCATCCTGGAGAACCTTTATCATGTTAGCTGCACCATCAGTAACCACAAACCCCATTTGTGCCTGTGTGTCTGCCTGCTCCCCTAGCCACTGCACCACCATGTTCTGCATTGCTTTGCGAATGTTATCTGAGGTGTGCTGCTGATCCATTACCTCAGCATGGAGGAGGAAAGAGTGGTGCCCTGCCTGCTTGGCTACTGCACCTGAACTTGTTGTTGGTATTGGTGTGTCTTGCAACACATTGGGCTGCCACCAATGTGCCATCAATGACAGGAAGCCATGCTGGCCACTCTGAGCACTCCATAAGTCAGTGGTAAAGTGCAGTGACTGGCCACCAGCCTTTCCTAGCAGGTCATTCAATAGCCCAACACATGACTGGTACAGTGAGGGCACTATAGTTCTACTGAATGTGGTGAGGGATGAAATTTTATATTGGGGTGCGACAGCCTCCATAAGTTGCTGGAAGGGCTCCCTGTCCACCAAATTTAAAGTAGCACCCCCAACGGCTATGAGCTGTGCAGTGAGGTGTGTGATTTTCCTGGACTGCTGTCTGCACATCCCCTTGGAATGAAACCAACCAAAATCCTCCAGTGTGGGCTGTATTGATTTTGGGATGGGCTGAGACTGTCTGCTGCTCTTACTAGGACCAGATATGTCATGATCCCCCTGCCCTTTCACCTGTTGCCTACTGGTGGTGAGTATGACACTGGTATATGCAGTACTAGTAGTGCCACTTAATGCTCTTATCAACACTGACTTGTGGTGGGTGTTCAGGTATTGTTTTATCCCGGAGGTGGTTAGATGACCCAACACCCTCCCATGGTTGACTTCCCTGCCACACAATTTGCATTTTGCTAGCTGGCTATCGCCAAGTTCCACAAAATGGTCCCACGCTTTGGAGCGACAGATGACTCTGGAAGGTGGTGGAGAAGAAGAAACTGAGGTGACACTTTCTTCATCTTCACATGCTGGAGCAACCTCACTATGCTTTTTCTTTCTATGTACCTTTACAGGGTTACCAGTAGACCTAAAGATGGCAGCAGGGATGTTGGGACCGGGAGTGGAGGAGGATAGTGGAGTAACAGTTGTACTTCTGGCAGAGACACTAGCAGCTACTACCTGGCTGGGAGACTCAAATGGAACTAGAGAGGCAGGTGTTGAGTTGTCATCTGAAGACAATAATGTTGTTGGAGAAACAGGAGGAGTACTGTGGGAAGCAAGGTAAAAATTAAGCTCAGGAGAATAATCAAGCTCAGTGGAAAAAATCTAACGTAGGAGACCTACTGAATTCCCTCTTCTGCCTGGTGGCTACCGGGAAATGGTAAACTATATTCCTCAATAACCTTTTCTGGAGAAGACATGTTCTCAGTGGCAGTGACAGTGGTGGCAGGAAAAAATGTTATCTAAATACTGCAATAATTTTTGTTTGGGCTACTTACATGGACGTTCGCTGTAAAAATCCAGTGTGACACTGTTCGCAGTATGTGACCAGTAGTGTTACACACACTAGATGTCCCCAAGTTTATAGAACTGGTAGTAGCGGAGGTGGTGACTAAACTGGAGTAGCACTAGTCATTGTGCAGGTGGTCTTGAGGGGATCATCATGAAACAGTTGACGGGACACAGGTTAGATGTCTGTTATAGAGCAGCAGTGGTATGCTGGGGCTGGTTGTGGTGGTGATGATGATGGTGGAGAAGCTGGGGTGGAAGAGACATTGGTGGCCTTTTTAGCTAAAACTGAGAAGGAATGGGAGATAGGGATGTGGATGTGCATCACCATAACCAGCAGTGAGCATTTGAATTTGCGGAATTTGCAACTGCTGTAATTCCTGCTGCTGCTGAGTTGCAAGGGCAGCAGGATACTGAGGAGCAGGCTAGTGTACCACAGACCACCGTTGGCACAGTGGGAATGGGGTCAACAAGTGATCTGGGACTAGGACAGGTTCCACTTGCCAGGAACAGCAATACTCCTAGTTCTAGTTGCAGTGCTGATTCTGAGGCAGTAGCCGCAAAAACAGCAACATCATCCTCTGCCCCAGCCAGTGAAGGGGATTGTGGAGGAGAAGAAGAAAAAGGCCATTATTCTCCCCCGTGCTCCCTATCCCCTGAATTCATGGGTGTGGGACTATTTTTCTCTTGGGGAAGGCACAGTACAGTCATTAACAAAGGCAATGTTGACATTTTGTGACAAGGCAGTGAGAAAGGAAAAGGTTTGAACACACCTTGGCACAACCTCCCTGATAACACACGTGAAACACAGACACCATGACATTTATGTGAAACATGTTAAAGCCAAACACCCACCACAGAAATTGACAGCTAATAGGAGGAAGAATAGAGAAATCCAGCCAGAGGCTGGAAGTTCGATGACGAGTGAAACAACTAGCTTGCCATTGCCTTCTTGCTCTAGGGTAACTACATCTTCTGCCAGTCCACCTCATTCATCGTTACCTCCCCACCAAGTGCTATCCACTCTGTACATGTTAGGATGTGGCAGTTTGTGTCCATCCATTGCACACTGTGTGGTACACTGACCACACATGACAGTGTGGTGGAGGAGAATTGCAAGCAGGGCATCAAACAGCATCTGATGAGATTTCATCCCACATAGAGTGGTGCCAGGTGTTTGCTGTAAATGCAGATATACCCATTGTTCCCAGTCCTTCCCTTATTTACACTGGATACATTGCATTTGCTGATGTGAGAGGCACAATTCCTGCTCTCAATGGAAAAAATTATATTCTCAACATGCCCATGTTTTTGGAGAGGGACAGGTGGAGAAGCATTATTGGCCAACTTGTTCTTTTCTCCACATATACCTGAAATGTTGGGGGCTAGTTATGGTGCTGCTACTGCCTCAGGCGCATCACTGGAGCTAGTCATGGCAAGTGGAATCTTCATGATCCATCAGCCATGTTATTGCTGTTGTTGATCCCATTCCCTTTGAGCTGCCTAATCATCCTGCTGCTTAAACAGCTCAGCAGCAGCAAGAACAGCAGTCACAAATTATGCATCTACATCAGGGCATTTGACAATGGTCACTGACCAACATGACCTGCTGACACTAGGCCAGCAGGGAATTTTTTTCTCAGTGCTTGTGCTTTAAAAAAATAAAAGAAAAAGAAATAAAAACCAAAAAACATAGTCCTACAAAAAATGAACAATTTTGGGGGATATTGTTTCTAACAAGCCTAAGTCCTACAAATCAATGTTTCCTCAGGGCTTGGGCCTCTAATAACAAATCTAACAAATCATCCTCTACAAAATACTCTATCAAGTCAAGTATCTGTTCATCCCAGTGGCATCTTATGTCAGGAGGTTCCTGTCTCTATCACTTTACATACAAATTTCTTATTTTATTTTTTTTTATTATTAACTGTCACCCCAATGCCAGTCAAGAACACCCCAAAACAAATTCCTGTTCACCTGATTCATTCCTCAGACTCCACCCACCAACACAGACACCCTCCTCAGACCCCTTTTATACCATGTCATATGGGTTTTTATTTGTATTTAGGACTTATTTTTTTATTAACTGCCCCCCAATCCCAGTAAACCAACCACCCAAAAAAAATCCCTGTTCAACTGATTCTTTCCCCACACCCCACCAACACAGGCACCCTCATTCCCCTTTTATACTGTGCCTTTGGGAAATAAAGTAATATTTGCTATGTGTTGTACATAAATTCAATATTCTAATTGACTTTAATGGAATGAGCTTAGCCAAAAAAAGTGGAAAATCAGCACTTTTCACAGGAAATTATTTGCAAAGTGGGAAGTGCCATTATTCGCCGATTTCAGTTTGAGGCAAAAATATTTGCCCATCCCTAGAAAGGGGGTTAGGATGGATGGTTAGAGGAGATTTTAAACTAGGAAGGGAGGGGGGGTGGAGAAGGAGGATGGACTAATTCATCTAATAGAAAGGTGGCACAGTTAAAGCCTGAAATCTCGAGAGTTATTCACTTTTAGGAGGGATAGGTGGGTGTATGCCTATATGTAAAGCATGCCTAAAAACCTAGCATAAGGGAAAATATTAATAGGTGCAAATGTAGAGGGTCAGTAGAGAATGTAGCAGTGAGAAATACATACTGGGGGTATACGTAATAAAAAGATGTTAATGGGAATTTGCTACAAGCCACGTAATATTCTGTGAATTTATTAGTGAGGATAAGCCTGTGGCTGACTCCATAAACACATTCTTTTATTCTGTATACACACAGGAAGCAACTATGACAGACTATGCCCCCATCATGCACATGGCTTAAAAATAGACTGGAAAAGGTTATGGCGAATAAAACACCTGGACTTGATGGTATACACCCAGGGGTACATAAGGACCTTAGTTCAGTAATAGTAAAACCATTGTACTTAATATTTATTGATTCTCTTTCATCAGGCATGGTGCCCTGTGACAGGAGGAAAGCTGATATAGTTCCATTGTTCAAAAAGGGGTCAAGATTCAAACCAGAAAATTAGAGACCTGTGAGCTTGACTTCCATAGTGGGTAAGATATTTGAAAGTGGTTTACTAACTGACAGTATTCAGGATTATGTGATGACGAACAATATTAGTAGGAGTCAGCATGGTGTTGTGAAGAATAGATCATGTCAAACTAATTTATTTGCATTTTATGAAAGAGTGAGTAGTAATTTGGACAGGGGAATTGCTGTTGATGTAGTATACTTGGATTTTGCAAAAGCCTTTGACACAGTGTCTCACAACAGGTTACTGCGTAAATTAAAAGGCTATGGTTTGGGAGGTGATTTCTGTACATGGATAGAGAACTGGTTAAATGATAGATGTCAGAGACTTGTTGTAAATGGAACCTTTTCAAGATAGTCTAAAGTTGTAAGTGGGTTGCCACAGGGATCAGTTATGGGCCCAATGTTTTTAACATGTTTATTAATTATCTGGACATGGAAATAGAAAGTCGTGTCTCAATATTTGCTGATGACACTAAATTGTGTAAGAGAATACATTCAGAGCTGGATGTTTAGTCCTCTGCTGAAAGCTTTGGATAAACAGTGAAGGGGCGGAAACAGTGGCATAACAATAGGGGTCGCAGGGGTCGCACCTGCGACCGGGCCCGTCACTTGGAGTGACGGGCCCGGCTGCCCCCTGCGAACCCATCGCCACTCACCGACAGCCCTGCATGCAGCAGCTCAGCTAATCTCCCGGCGCTCTAGTAATGCAGAGCGCTGGGAGATTACATCATCTCCCAGAGCTCTGCATAACTGAGAACCGCGCGGGAGATGGAGGTAAGTGATGTGAATGGGGCAACGTGAAGATTGGGGGGGGGCCTGGGCCCCGCGGCAATTTCTGCACCAGGGCCCGGTGGCTTCTAGTTACGCCACTAGGCGGAAAAGTGGCAGATGAGGTTTAATATAGATAAATGTAAGGTTATGCGTTTGGGCTGTAGAAACAAACAAGCTACATATGCACTAAATGGGAAACGACTTGGGGATTCCTCAATAGGAAAGATTTAGGAGTACTGATAGACAATAGACTTCACAGCAGTGTGCAGAGTCACTCAGCTGCTGCAAGAGCAAATATAGTACTAGCCTGCACTAAAAGTGGTATAGCTGCACAGGTTGGGAATACAATTCTAACTCTATATAAATCGTTGGTAAGGCCTCATCTAGAATACGGAGTACAGTTTTGGGCACCAGTTCTAAGAAAAGACATTATTGAACTCGAAAAAGTACAGACACGTGCAATAAAACTGGTAGAAGCATTGGAGGATCTGAGATATAAAGAGAGACTAGCCAAACTTTTTTTGTTTTTTTCGCATTAGAGAAAAGGCATCTAAGGGGTGATAACATTTGGATATATATTCAATAGCAATACAAAGAACTCTCTATGAAACTACTTTTGCATAGAAAACAACTAGAGGTCATTCATTAAGATTAGAGAAAGGTGCTTAAGATTAAAACAAAGGCAGGGATTCTTTTACAGTAATTGCAGTAAAGTTATGGGATTATTTGCCTCGGGATGCTGTACTTGCAGCTACTGATACCTTTCTAGCTCAGTCAGAACAATATTGAGAATTATAATAGCTAAAGCGGATTTCACAGCAGATAGGATGTGGATCCAGGGGAAATATCCTACTGCCATTTAGATTCAGGAAGGATTTTTTTTACCCACTTGAGGCTAAATTGGAAATGGCTTCATATTTTTGTGCTTTCCTCTGGATCAACAGGGGTGATAAGGCATGGGATGAACTTGATGGACATGACTTTTATCAGCCTCATCAACTCTGTACATATGTTCTTTGATTGTTATTCCTACATAAATGAACTGTCAACACCAAACAGTCAGTTTGTAACATGAAATAGATTTTATTTAAAACCACAAAATTATTTCGAACTGAACAGTATACATATAGAACTATATCACTTTTTTTTTATAAATTGTTAAATAAGCATGACAGTATAAAGGCAGATTACTAATATAATAGGAATTGTACCTTCTCCATAAAGATGTATGATACCTCTACAAGTTTTAGCAACCAAAACAGATACAAAAATGTATTAAAATTTTCCTACATAATTTGAGATGATTTGCATTAGTCTCAGCTTTTTTTTTTCTCGATTCAATTATATACGCTGGAATATTTTTTTTTATTCATTTCGATCCAAGATTTATCAACAAGACGTGGAACAGTTCAGGAAAAAAACAGTGCATCACAGATCCACAAAGCATTGCTTCTTGCTCTAGCATTCAAGGAATTAAAAACCCATTTAAGTCAAAGATAATTTTCATTTCTACCTGATGGTGTTGTTAGTTTGCTCCAGACTTGCACGTAAATGAGTGAAATCAGAAAAAAGCACTACTTATTTACAGAGACACAATGCCTTGGACATTTGTACTTCAACATTTCTTCTTCAAAGGAGTAAATATGTTAGGGGATAAGAGGACATTTCTAAAACTAGAGAGACTGAAGATTAGATGTAATGTGAGAATGTCTTATTTCATCAAGAGAGTGGTAGATAAGTGGAATAGCCTACAAGCATAAGTAGTAGATAAGTGGAATAGGCCACCAGAAGAAGTAATAAGTAAACTAGGCATTGACTGAAGATGATATCTCTTATACTAAAACACAAGGGAAGAATTCATAGGGGTCAACAGAATTAGAATATTTTAGTCCCCTTTAATATGGGATGTATAGACAGTCAGGAGAAGTAGAAGTAATCACAGTTAGCGTGGGATAAAGCACAGCTGATAGGGCCGAGGAACATTCCCAAACCCACTCATCTCTGGTGTGAGGTCCAAGTCTTCTATGTCCACCACAGATGTGAGGGTGAAGTTCTGTAGGATGGTGGTTAAGAAAAGGAAGAGTTCCATGCGGGCCAGGCCCTCCCCGAGGCAGATCCGCTTCCCTGTGGGGTGAGAGATATGGGCGGTTACCCATCACTACAAGTACTGGGTGTGGGTAAATGCAATGCCTGAGGCTGATGAACTGAACAAAACTAGGGGGTTATGCACTAAGGAGTGATAAAGAGCTGATAAAGTGGAGATGACTTCTCTGGTGCTATCACTTCTCCAGTTCCTATGTTACTCTATAGAGCCCATGCACTAAGATTTTCAAGGCTGGAGAAATCCTAGTGTGTTGGCTCCATAGAATAATATAGGAACAGGAGAAATTATATAATTGGAGAAGTTATCTTCACTTTCTTACCTCTTTATCATGCCTTAGTGCATCTCCCCCTGGAGTAATTATGGATCAAACCACATGTACCATAGGGATCAAATAATAATCTTCTTTACATGGGACTTTTAAGCCATGTCCTTCCATGCAGATACACCATGCTGCAATGTCACCACATTCCTGCATGAGAGCAGTAAAGTTGTAGCTTGTGGGACTTTGGTCCTTTCATGCAAGGTGTGAAAGGAACCACAGTCAAGCACTTAACCTTTCAGCACTGACATCAGCACCATTATACTATCATTGCGTTGGTGTTGACCAGGTGAAAGGAGACTAATGAGAAGAACTTGAGTAATTCTGGATCAAACTAACTGCACTATAGGGGACAAATAAAGTGATCATTAATTTAAATATGTTGACGACCTCTCTAAAGTCCCATTTAAATCAACATGCATTTTTAAAATGTTTTAATTTGGCTTGTTCCAGTTCCTATTAATACAACAACCTCTCTGTCTTATATCCCAAAATCTGGTCCTAAGATACTCAGGGAGACATATTTGATACTCAGAAGCACATAGCATCTAAAAGTATCCAAAATATAGAGCAAAATCTCAGCTGTTGATGGCCACATACATTCTGGATTATGAGTGTGACTAGAACATTGGAATGGGTGAAAGGTCCCATTTTGTTCCCTTTGGAATTTTCACGAAAAAAGCACAGTTCCACTTTTTTCATTGGAATTATCACCTATAGAGAAATCCAGAGATTTTCCACCTCTCCACTAACATGACAGATTTTCCCACGATAAATCCTATCAAGTGTGGCAAAGGTTAGTGCTCCCATACTACAAAAACCCAGAATGTCCAGTATGCAGCATGTTGTAGAACAGAGACATAGCAGCAAGGAAGCAGCAGAGAGACAGAGAGGGAGAGAAGAAAAAAGTTAAAAAATTAAGTTGCTTGGTTTGTTGTCTAGCACAATGAGCTGCAGGAGAAGCTGGAGGGCAACTGCCACTGAATCAGAGGTGGAGGAATCCAGCAGCACTAAAGGGAATCCATCTCCCTCTGTCCCCAGTCCCCCAACCACTTACCTCCGGATCTGGGGAAGTAAATGAAAGAAGGGTTCACTAGATAGCAGTATCAGCAGCAGAAGTGGTGATGGTGGTAGTGATGAGAGTGAGGGTGCTGGAGCAGATGGTATAGAAGAAAGTATGAAAGCATTTGTGGCAGAAAGTGATAAGGAATGGGAGGAAGAGATGCATTTGGGAATGAGCATCGGCAGTCACCACCACAAGCTGTGACATTCTGCCATTTGCTTCTACTGTCACATCTGTCACAGCAGCAGGGTGATGACCAGGCTAGTGTGCTACAGACCACCGAGGGACTGGGTTCAAGCATCAGTCATATGGGACTAGGACATGTAGATGTGTTCCACTTGCTTGCCAATTGCCACCACAACTCCTGGTTCTATTGCTAGTGCTCGTGCTGAGTTCCAGATTATTACAGGTGCTTCTGGAGAAGAATGACACTCTTCTCTACCTCACTCCATCACTAAAATCATAGGTATGTGAATAATTTTCCCTTGGGGCATACACAGTACAGTCAACGATGATGTAGTGAAAGGGGAAAGCAGGGGACACACCTTGGCACATCTGCCCTCATTCATCACATGCAACATAAACACCCCAATGTTTAGGATAAGCTTGCAAAACTCGCCCCCCCAATAAGAAAACTGAGTGCTGATGTCCTTGTGTCCCTTGTCCCTCCCCAAAATCACAAAGAATGGAGAAGAAGTGCTCAGAGGAAGACAAGTGAAAACTCCCTCACCAGCCTGAAAGTTTGATAATGACAGTAACAAGAAAGGAGGAGAAAAGGGCGCAGGACCCTCTAAGAGCACAAACTGTATATTGGATAATATGAGAGATAATATGGATCAGAGCACAAACTGTATATTGTGTGACCCCCACTATATAAGGCCACTTACCAGATCCAGATAATGTTCCACATTCAAATGACACTTCTCAATAGATGTACACCCATAGCCTTCGATGTTCCAATGATATTTATTGAAATTAAAATTAAAAGATATATATGCCAATAACAATATTCATATGCCAATAATCTCTCAGTTATAATCACCCAACGCGTTTCGTATTACTGAAAATACTTTTTCAAGGGTAAACGGCATAAATTTATATATATAAAAAAGCATATAGAAAAAAGCATATAGAATCAAAAGTACTTTTGTATACATATGTATTTTGGTTAGGTATTTAACCTGTTTATTGGTGTTGTTGATTGCCTTCATACTATATATATATTTCTTAATTAATTCCCTTGTGATTATATTTTCCTTGATTACCTAAGCGCTGAAACAATTGAGAACTATTCCCCTTTTTGGTGGGTCTTCACTTTTTTCTGTTGATAATGACAGTAACGCCTGCTTTGACATTGTCTTCTTTTGCTAGGTTGCAAGAAAATATACCCATTGTGCTCCCAAGTGGACCCTCAGGGTCCTCTTCCTCCATGGCAGTTCCACCACTGCCTCTGTCACATCCCCCATCAGCTGATAGTGAGTCTGCAGAAGTTAGGATATGGTTGTTTACTCTACCCAATGCACATTGTGTGGTGCACTGTCCACACATTGCAATATGGTGGAGTACAAACAAATCAGGGTATCAAGAAGTATCTGCAGACATTTCATCCCACTGAATATGTCAAGCTTATGGTGGGGAGGATTCATTATTTTTATCAACTTTTCCTGTCATTACGTGTCCTCAGAGGAGCGGATAAAGGCAGTAGTCACAGCAGTACCTGATTTCTTGGGGCATGGTTAAACATTGCTGACCCAAATGTCAAGGTGTTGGTTGCAATTGTGCCAATGCCTATTGATTAATATTGTGACACTTGCATATATCAAACTATTTGCATTATCATGTTTGAATCCAAATTAATATTGCATTATTGCCAAACATTTATCAGTAGTAATAGCAGCATCCTATCGTATGTCTGGATTTGTCAACCTCTGCTGCTTAATACTCAGATGGTATTAGATATTGGTTCATTTTTAGAAATATAAGCCTCACAAAACTGCTGCTTGATACCATGTCCTATTATTATTATTATTATTCTTTATTTATATAGCGCCAACTAATTCCGCAGAGCTGTACAATTGGGAATAGACATACAGAGGTATTAAATAGTACAATCAGATGTGGAGAACAGTCCTACAGTCATAAACAATATAACTAGCTGCACTGAAATCCTGCTCAGGCTATATCCTTGCTGAAAGGAAAACTAAGGATTTCCGCAGAAGTACATGTCAGTGCTGGCCACACAGACAATGTATTGTTTTCCATTAGACAACGTGGTCATAGTTTCTGTGTAGAAGATAGCTATTCTGCATGTATCCTATAAACATCACACATGCGGTGGAACTACTCCTAGTAGCTATATGGTATTTGTGTGTATCAGTTACTCACCCTTACTCTGGGAACAAGTCCCATAGAGATGTGTCAACACTGAAATGTTAGATTTCCATTCCTGAGACACATGAATTGCTCTCTGTGATGTTGATGACATGTGTTCAGAAAAATGATGTAATGTTCTTGTAGCTGTTGATGCTGCTGATAGTATAAACCCTTTGCTTAATACCTTTTCCCTCTCTCATCCTCCACAATGCAACCCTCTACTCTACCTATAAACATATCTTTATAGTCTTTCAAAGAATCCGAGATGTTGCTGATCATCACGCCTTAACACAAATTAATCATGGTTTTGCACAAATTCAGAATTTTTATGTTTAAAGCTGGGCTCCAGCAAAATAGCAAGAATGCATTCCTCATTGGTTTTAAAAGATATTCTGTGAGGATCCTGCTCAAATCCTACTAATGTATCCTTCACTAGCTGGTTCATTTCTGTTGTCTTTATTGTAAGATTCATCAGCCATGCTCCTCATTTTTTTCTACAGTAAATAG
This sequence comes from Rhinophrynus dorsalis, assembly GCA_037306005.1. Taxonomy (NCBI): domain Eukaryota; kingdom Metazoa; phylum Chordata; class Amphibia; order Anura; family Rhinophrynidae; genus Rhinophrynus; species Rhinophrynus dorsalis. Next base: position 183,964,496 of record CM074726.1, read on the forward strand.
ATTACTGGGAGAATCTCACTAATTCCTTCCCTACATGATTAACCAGCAAGGTGGCATTCTCATATGTCACACCTTAGTTGACATTGAGCAGGTAACAAAGATGCTCCCTCCAAAGCCTTCCAGTTCTGCATAGTGTACTCGCTAATGACCTTATTCTGCTTGTACAAATGCTCTAGCATGTACAATCTGGAATGATGGTAGGGATCTCTGTTTTCAGCTGATGATAGACCGGTTGATATGCCCTTTTATGGAATATAATGCATTGAGAGAACTGTAGGAGCTGTTTTGGATTCTGCAAGTAAATTCAGTACATGTGCAAAACAGGGTACCTTCACCATATTTCCTTTTCTCACTATATATAGCAGCCATGATCAGTAGACACAAAACCAGCTTTATAGACTGTGGTACAACCCATTCCTCTATGTTATGCTCTATGTTATTTAACACTTCTATGGCTTTGTGGGATTGTCCCACAAAAATCTGTATGAACAAAGTAGCATGCCAATGGTACGGCCGATACTGCTGCTGTCCTTTAATCACACTGCCAGAACCAGAGGCAAGATTACTGACTGGACCCTATGTTGCAGGCTATTGTTGCCCAATGTAGGTGGGAGGGAAACACAGTGAGCAGCGAAAGTCATATAGTCTGTACTCTGCTCCACAAATATGTTGTCAGGTGAGTTTTCTTGCCTTATTAGGTTTCCAGCATTTGTACACTATATTAACCACCTGCTTCTACAATTCTGGCACAGCCATTCTGGAAAAATGACTGCATCTTGGGATATGCCAGTAAGGAGCTACACATGACATCAGGTCTTTAAAACCTCTGTTTTCTTCTGAAGAATAAGGTAGCATGTCAAGTGCCGAGATGTTGACAACTTTGCCATTCCACAGGGGTACTTTGGAATTTTTTTTAAACTTTTTGACTCCTTCCTATAAACTCAGTAAGTGTGGGTTGGCAGTACATAGCAAAAGAACTGTGTAACGTTATTGTTTTATTATGGTGGTGGAGATGGTGGGGGTAGTGGTGGCATGTGTGGACATTATGTGACTCTTGTCATCTCCTTCAACCAGCACAGAGTCATACTCTGTGTTTTGTATTTAAGGAACATTAGCTGGAGCCATAGGTGTTTTTTTCAAATGAAGGAAATCTTGACACACTTTCTGACACATCGACACTTCTATTTTGTGCCCCAGAGCCCTGGAAATGTTTAGGAATTCTTCTGCTGCTTTTAGTCATGACACCTCTGACATGGTGATGGTGTCTCTCAATCAGAAATATCTTAGTGCTTCATGTTGGCTCTCAATGAGCATGTGACCAGGTGTGATCCTGCTTTTCCCTTGTTCACATGCTCCTTACACAGACAACAGATTGCAACATGTTTAGCTTTTGATTCGCTAATGAAGTATCACCATACTGTAGACTTCATATGCTGAGGGGATCCAGAGAGGCTACTGTTACTACTGGGTATTGATGTTACAATTATACTACTTGTAGGTTTCAAAGGTGCTGCACTTTCAACAGCAGAAGAAGGACTCAGAGCAACTATAATGTGTGTTTGGCTGGTGTCAAGGTTTAGATGAGCTGCTCTAACTCTGCCTATTGATTCTGCTGTCTGAGCTAATCTAGTGCTCTGCTATCCATTGTTGCTGACCTTGTTGCTGACTGCTGTGGATTCTACTGAGCTCCTGTTTATCCGTGTATGACCTGGCTTCCTCTGATGACCCTTCTGGTTCCTGACTCATTGGCTTGTTCCTGAGATTGAGGACTTCTGTGCTCCTGACTCCGGCTTGGCTGAGTACCTATCCATTTGGTTTATGCTCCTGAATCACAATTCTGTTTTGTTTATTTTTTGTTACTCTAATAAAGGTGTTTTGCATTTTATATTTTTTGTGTCTGCCTGGTTCCTGGTCCCTAACAGCTGGGTGGGTGATGAACTTGGAAGCAATGAATATGCTGATGTCTGACAGGATGATTTTGTATTATTAGTAATTTTTACTTGTCCACAATCAGATTGTCCAATTTATTTCTCAAACAGTTTATAAACAGACATAGTACGGGCAGGAACCTCTCATCCAATGTTTCACTCTACAAAGCACCTGTAACCCCGTATTGTTTAAACCCTTAAATTTTAAAGCGCTGCATACACTTGTGGCACTATATAAATAAACATATTCATTCAATTTAAGTGGTGGAAGGTTTAGCCTTTTCCTTTCAAATATAGTTCTGACCATGTCATCATCTCTCTCACTCTCAACATCATCTGTATCAGAATAAGAGAAGGATGCTGGAGATATATTGTAGATCAGCATTGTCATCTATTATTAGGCCAGCCTCAGTATTGCTCCCCTGCTTTTTGACAACTACGTTTATACACCCCTAGGCTATTTGAATTCATAAACAATTCCTTTTTACTTTTCCCCTTGTTGGAATTTTCATAACACTCACTAGTACTCTCAGGACAGGTGTTGTACTTGTTACTCTCACTGTCAAATGTATAAGCTGGTTGAACTGCTACAGAGCGTGTCACACACTGTGAAACGCATACATACAGAGAGACACACACATACATGGACGTATGTCACATATGTAGACAGTCAGAGATGGATTAAGGCTCCATAGGGCCCTAGGCAAGGTAGCATTTTGGGGCCCCACATCTTTTGATCTGGTGCTTCTGACACCCAGTGCTGTTAGTAGGTACTATTTTTTTGGCTATAACGGAATTGGGAGCAACTGGATCGTGCTGGTGTCTTTGACTTAAAAGGGCATCTGACACAAGATGTTTGTGGCAGCAACAGCAGGGTCTCTGTCTGTGATTCCTCTCTTGCAACCGGGGCCCCTCATATTGCCCTGGGCCCTAGGCAGTAGCCTAGGTTGCCCTAATGGATGATCCGGCTCTGTAGACAGTGTGTGACAGACGCAGTGGTGATGTAGATATGCTGATAAGATTTGTAAAAAAAAGTTTTAATTGCAGCTCTTCAGCTTGATGAATAAGGCCCTGTATCCTTACAGTTGAAGTGAGTGTACTGTGTTACTTGATGAATAAGGCCCTGTATCCTTACAGTTGAAGTGATTATGCTGTGTTACTTGATAAATAAGGCCCTGTATCCTTATAGTTGAAGTGAGTGTGCTGTGTTATTTGATGAATAAGGCCCTGTATCCTTACAGTTGAAGTGAGTATGCTGTGTTACTTGATAAATAAGGCCCTGTATCCTTACAGTTGAAGTGAGTGTGCTGTGTTACTTGATGAATAAGGTCCTGTATCCTTACAGTTGATGTGAGTATGCTGTGTTACTTGATAAATAAGGCCCTGTATCCTTACAGTTGAAGTGAGTGTGCTGTGTTACTTGATGAAAAAGGCCCTGTATCCTTACAGCTGAAGTGAGTGTGCTGTGTAACATGATGAATAAGGCCCTGTATCCTTACAGTTGAAGTGAGTGTGCTATGTACTTGAAGAATAAGGCCCTGTATCCTTACAGCTGAGGTGAGTGTGCTGTGTTACTTGATGAATAAGGCCCTGTATCCTTACAGTTGAAGTGAGTGTGCTGTGTTACTTGATTAATACGGCCCTGTATCCTTACAGTTGAAGTGAGTGTGCTGTGTTACTTGATAAATAAGGCCCTGTATCCTTACAGTTGAAGTGAGTATGCTGTGTTACTTGATAAATAAGGCCCTGATGTAGCAGTAGGTGAGTTGTGGAGGAGTGGGTTAACCCTTTGAGTGCCAGAGAGGTACGCAATGCATTGCTTTGCAATGTATGCGTACCCCTCTGGCACTCAAAGGGTTAAGACTGATGTTGGGGGATGGGCTAACTCTTCCTTACAGCCGCCCCTGGATGTGTGTGGCAGGGTACACATGCTTTCTCCCTTATATATATATACACTACCAATGTGGGACGGCGTTGCCCATCATGTTATGATCGTTGGGAGCCCGTGTGTGAAATATAGACACACTGATGAACACAGACATATGCAACACACAGGCAGACACATACACACAGTGAGTTGCAGAAACATGCAAAAGACATGCACACACACAGACACACCGGAGATGCACACATGGACACACATATGTAACAGAGATGTACACACACACTCACGCAACATATATGTGCAGAAACACATGCGCACACGAGTTGAGCACTCCTCTGGCACTCAAAGGGTTAAGGTATAGAGAGGTATGTTAGAGTTAAATAGCAGTGGGAAGTGTATTCATACCTGGGAACTTTGACTTCGAGTCCCTGGAGGGGACTTCTGCGGTGCTGATGTGGAGAGACAAATGGGGCAATCTGGGTTAAAAGTGGGCAGGGCTTAAACGTGAGTAGGGGCGGGGCTTAACATAAATGTGGAAAAAGTGTTAGTAATAGGCTGGGGAAGGAGGAGAAGTGGGAGGGAAATGCAAGTTTACAGTGTGAGGGGCTTGAACACACTCCCTGAGGGGTAAAACTTGATACACAACCCTGTGGCAGTCAGTGGGTTAAGTGTGTACCTGATGGCTGTCTGTCAAAGGCCCGATAAGATAAATATGATTACAGAAATTCTAAAAATCTCCTTAGTCACAAGCAATCTATATTCTCTGCCATTAGTACAGGCAAACAATAGTAATTCAGTGAATGATTCAGGCTTAATATGGATACCAAGTTATTCCATACAATCACATAAAGGGTCACATTGCAGTATCCCTAAATCAGTAAAAAAAATATATTTTACACAAGAGCTCACTTTAAAATAGAAGTGTCATTTAGTCTATTAATGGAGAATCTACCGCACATAGTATATTACCGACAGGACAATGTATAAATCCAATATACTGAATTTAAAAAAAAAAATGTTGGGACTACCACTTCACTCACATGGCCCTGCACTACTCCTGCTCCTTTCAACCTTCCACTGCCCCTAGTACTTTTGTTGAACAGAATTTTAACCCCTTAGTGACCAGTCGCACGTGCACGCGGCCTGCACTTAATGCCCACCAAACTTGTTTCCCCATTACATTCAATGACTTCCTGGACATACATGTACATCCTCTGTCAGTAAGTGACATTGTCTGCTGGACATACATGTACGTCCATTGTCGGGATGGGGTTAACTGGTAAAATAGGGGAATTGGAGCCGGTAGCTGAAATCGAAAACTAAGACTTGATTGACATAACACAAACATGGTGGGATGACACACGTGATTGGTCAATCAATTTGGAGGGCTACATGTTTAGAAAAGAAATGTCAAACTAAAGAAGTGATGGGGTCTGTCTGTTTGTCAGACCAGCATTATTGACTCATTTGCAGGAAGATAAATGTGATGACATGTGGAATCCCTGTGGGTTGAAATAGTCAATGGGGGTAAAACTGCCCAGAAAATCTTAGTAGGTATTTGTTATAAACCACCAAACATTGGTGTCCTTGAAGAATCACAGCTGTTAATGCAAATAGGAAAGGCTTCTCAAATTGGGAGAACTATAATTATGGGGGAATTTAATTATCCAGAAATAGACTGGAAAAATGGAATAGCTAATTCTGCTAAAAGCAGTCAGTTTCGGAACTTGTTGAATGACAATTTTTTGTCTCAACTAGTACAGACCTCAACCAGAGGGAATGCGTGTCTGGATCTGGTAAAAACTGACAATGAAGAACTTATCTCTAACATCCGAGTTAGGGAGCACTTGGGGAATAGCGACCATAACATGGTATCATTTGAGATTAGTTCAAAAAAGCAATTTGGTATGGGTTCCACCAAAACACTGAATTTTAAAAAGGCTAGCTTTAGCAGGTTTAATTCATCCCTTGGTCTCGTTGACTGGGATAGAATATTTTCAAGAAAAAACACAGAAGGTAAGTGGAATGCCTTCAAAATAACTGCAAAAATATACATATAAATGTAACCCTTTAGAAACAAATACAAAAGAAGCAAATTAAAACCAATGTGGCTAACCAGTAAAGTAATTCATGAAATAAATAACAAGAAAGTGGCATTTAAACATTAAAAAGCTGATGGATCAGCAGAGGCATCTGCAGAACATAAAAATGCCAACAAAACCTGTAAAAACACAATTAAACTAGCTAGACTGGAGAATGAAAAAAATATTACTAAGGAGAGCAGAAGCAACCCCAAAAAAATCTTTAAATACATTAGTAGCAAAACATTAAAGTCTGATACTGTTGGGTCCTTGTTATCTGAAAGGGGTGAGATGGTCAGTGGGGAAAGAGAGAAAGCAGATATTTTAAATAATTTATTTTCTTCTGTTTTTAAATGGACAATTCTCCAGTACAGTTAAAGTGGAGAGTGGAGTACCTCAGGGTTCAGTATTAGGTCTACTGCTTTTTAATATGTTTATAAATGACCTGGAAATAGATATAGAAAGCAAAGTATCAATCATTGCAGATGACACTAAATTATACAGGGTAATTAATTTGGAAAAGGATATTTGCTCTCTACAGAGAAAATTACAGAAAATGGCAGATTGGCAAACAATTGGAACATGAAGTTCAATGAGGGGAAATGTAAAGTCATGCATTTGGTAGGAAATGATCCCAAGGCTACTTATAAGTTAATGGAATCATTTTAGGGGACTCATTGCTAGAGAAAGACCTGGCTATCCTTGTCAACTACAAACTTTGAAACAGAGACCAATGTTCAACAGCAGTCGCAAAGGAAAACAAAGTCTTGTCTTGCATAAAAAGAGGTATTGAAGCAAGAGTGGATAACATTATTTTGCCATTGTACAAATCATTGGTAAGGCCTCACCTTGTGTATGCAGTGCAGTTTTGGGCACCAGTTCTGAAAAAGGATATACTAGAACTAGAGAGGGTACAGCGAAGAGCAACAAAATTAATTAAGGGAATGGAGTACTTGACGTATGAGGAATGACTAGACAAACTTGGTTTATTTAGTCTAGAGGAAAGACGACTAAGAAGAGACCTTATCACATTGTACAAGGAAATGAGAGGTCAATACAAGGATCTCTGCGGTGAGCTATTTATTCCAAGGCCTGATCAGGTGATCAGGGGACACCCCTTGAGATTAGAGGAAAGGAGGTTTAGACTTCAGCAGAGGAAGGGTTTTTTTACAGTAAGGTCTGTTAAATTGTGGAATTCCTTGCCCAAGGAGGTGGTTATGCCAGATACAATGGATACATTTAAAAGAAGATTAGATACATTTCTTTCAAAAGGGAACATACAGATTTATACTGTTTATCAGTAGGCAGATCAGTAATGTCTGATAAAGACTAACTTATTTGGTAGCAGGCAAACTATAAAATTCTCAGTCACTGGGGTATGAGGTAAAGGTTGAACTTATTGGACTTGTGTCTTTATTCAACCTAATTTACTATGTTACCAAGGAAGACCCAGTGGACAAGAACCTGCAAAAGTGTTAAAACAATTGAATGGTGTTAAGGCAGACAAAGCCCAGGGCCGGATGGATACACCCACAGGTAATTAAAAGGCTAAGCCAGGCCCTAGTCCTTTCATTATTTTTGATTTTCAGGGATTCTTTTATTTCAGGTATGGTGCCCAAGGATCAGAGTAAGCAGATGTGTTGCCCATATGTAAAAAGGGATCAAAATCCCAGCCGGGAAATTTCAGACCTGTAAGTTTGACATCTATGGTAGAGAAACTGTTTAAAGGGTTGCTAAGGGAATATATTCAAGAATTAATCTTGAACAGGAATATCATTAGCAGGAGCCAACATGGCTTTGTGAAAGACAGGTCTTGTCAAACTAACTTGATTGCATTTTATGAAAAAGTGAGTAAAATATAGATTTGGGAGCGGAGGTTGATGTGATATATTTAGACTTTGCCAAGGCATTTGATACGGCTCCACACAAGAGGTTACTGTACAAATTGAATGAAATAGGCATAGGGGAAAATGTTTGTGTGTGGATTGGAATTGGCTGAAAGATAAAATGCAAAGAGTGGTAGTAAATGGGAAGTTCTCCAACTGGATAAACGTGATAAGTGGAGTACCTCAGGGATCTGTTCTGGGTCCTGTTCTTTTTAATTTGTTTATTAATGATCTCCCAGAGGGCATAGGGAGCCCTGTATCAGTGTTTGCTGATGACACAAAATTAAGTAAGGTAATAAAGTCTGAACTGGATATGTCTTCATTACAAAAGGATTTGGACAAATCGGGTAACTAGGCAGTAAAATGGCAAATGCGATTCAATACAGACAAGTGTAAAGTTATGCATTTTGGTTATAATAATAAAAATGCAACATATAGTTTAAATGGTGTTTCTCTGGGGAAATCTACTAATGAAAAGGATTTGGGAGTAATGGTAGACAATAGACTTAGCAGTAGCATGCAGTGCCAGCTGGCAGCTGCAAAGGCCAATAAGATATTGATGTGTATTAAAAGGGGTATTGACTCAAGGGAGGAAGATATTATTATGCCTCTTTACAGGTCCATGGTAAGACCCCACCAGGAATATGCTGTTCAATTCTGGGCGTCCTTTCTGAAAAAGGACATTATGGAACTAGAGAAAGTGCAGAGGAGGGCTGCAAAACTATTAAGGGGAGTGGAAAGTTTTAGTTATGAAGAAAGGCTAGAAAAGTTAAAATTGTACACACTAGAGAAACGGTGCCTTTGAGGGGATATGATAACACTAAATAAATATGTTCAGGGCCCATACAAAGGGCTCTCCAAAGAACTGTTCATTAACAGAACAGTACAAAGGACAAGGGGTCATCCGCTTAGATTTGAGGAAAGGAGATTTCATCTACAACAGCGGAAGGGATTCTTTACAGTAAGGACAATAAAGGTATGGAATTCACTGCCTGAGGAGGTGGTGATATCAAATACATTAGATGCCTTTAAAAGGGGCCTGGATACTTTTTTAAAAGAGCAGAACATAGAGGGCTATGTATATTAGTATTGGGATTAATATTTAGTTAGTGCTTGTTGATCCAAGGAAAAATCTGACTGTCATATGGAATCAAGAAGGAATTTCCCCCCATTCAAGGCAGAAACTTGATAATTGCTTACATCATACATCCAGATCAGGCGGGTTTTATGCCAGTCAAGTCCACATTTGACAACTTAAGATGCCTCTTTTTACATCTTCAATCCCACCACACTAATGCTGGTGACAGGGTGATTGCGTCATTGGACATCACAAAGGTGTTTGACTCAGTTGAATGGGACTACCTGTGGCACGCACTGCAATTCTATAGGTTTGTCTCAACTTTTATTGTTTGGATTCAACTGTTGTATGCCTCACCGAAGGCTAGAGTTTTGACGGGGTCTGTTAGATCTGATCCCTTTGCACTGGGAAGGGTAGCAGGCAGGGGTGTCCCCTGTCGCAGGGTTTGTTTGCAATTGCTATAGAACCCCTTTTGGATACAGTCCAACCAGGATATTAAATGGATTGTATTAGGGAATCGTGAAGAGAAAATCTCTCTATATGCTGATGTTCCTGGGGGACTCTGGACCCTCTTTGTTAGTTTTGCTGCAGGAGGTGGCATTATTTGGGGGTCAATCCGGACTGACTGTGAACTGGTCTAAGTCTTCCCTGTTACCGCTGGATCGGGATGTTGAGGGAGGAGTCCAACCAGACACTCCTGTGAGCTGTGAACCCACAATTCAGTATTTGGGAGTTAATGTTTCAGCCTCACAATCGAATTTCCTTGGGGAGAAATTGGACCCCCTCGTGACCTCTCTCCAGGTGAAAACCTTAACATGGCATGAACTCCCCATAGGAGTTATAGGTCGATCAAATCTTGTCAAGATGATTTTTCGGACCAGGTTTCTGTATGTTTTCCACAGTGCTCCGGTCCCTAAGCCCAAAATCTACTTTAGAACTATTGATCAGATACTGTCTCACTTCTTGTAGTCCAGCGGCAAAGCTAGGATTAAGCTGAACACCCTGAAGAGATTGAGACTAGACGGGGGAATCTCACTTCCTGATTTCTACTCGTACTACCTGGTGGCTCAGGGCCAGTTTGCCCTGGCTTACCTTGCACAGAATTTGTCTAACACCTTTTCATTGTTGGATGAGCAGTTTCTTGTAGGGGACACGAGAGACAGCATTTGATATTACTTGGCATAGAGGTTGGCTCGAGATTGGCCTCAAACACTGAGACTACCTGCAAAGTCTGGATGACCATTTAGAAACTCTCGACCCAGATGTCCCTCTCTGGGGTGACACAAGTCTAGCACATTTGAGGGGACTGGATTTTGGACCCAAGTGGTCCGCTTACGGGATTAAAACAATAGGCCAATTATATAAAGGCACTAAGGGGCTTAAATCTTTCTCTCAACTGCACGAGGAATTCAGAATACCACACAAACTCTTTTACTCTTACTGATGACTTAGGCAAGCCCCTTTCTCACAAGGAAATGGTGGGGCTATGGATATTTCAACATTCCCACTAGTGTCCACAATGTTTTGTACCTATCCTAGGCGTAGTATAAAAATCATATATGGGTGGCAGAGGGGGCACGGGACTCCATCGCTGGATGCTCTCAGATGGAGGTGAGAGGGGGATTTGGGTGCATTGGAGGATATTGAGTGGGAGGAGGCTAAGAGGAGTCCTAGAGAGATCTCCACCAGTACCAGACACCAATTGATACAACTGAAGATTTTGCACAGATCTTACTATACACCTGGTAGGCTTTTCACAAAGGGTAAACTTGTTAGCAACCTCTGCAGACGATGTGGTGAAAATGTAGATACATTTTGGCACCCACTTTTTTTATTTTTTGCCATAGTAGCCGTCTACTAATATAATCCTGCCCACGGATAGGGAGAGCCCTGCTATACGAGTAATAGAGGTTTCTCCTTTTCCTTTGGAGTGCGCATTTTGTCATTGGAACATCGGGGCAATCTGGAGAGGATTAAGAAGCCCCAAACGTAGGAAGTGGAAAGGTGAACGGCAAATGAGAACCCGGAACTTGACCAGAACTGGAGGTCAGATCCAGTTAAGGCTGATTACCCTAGAGGCAGGACAGGCCTCTGCCAAATGTGAGTACCCTGTAAAAGGGGAACGTATCTTCATATATATTTGTGTATGGCTGATCTTTGAGGATTCTGCACTTAGAGGAGATTGCGCTGTTTCTTCTTCTTCTGTTTGTATATATCAAGACCCCGTCCGACTACTTGGAGACTAGCTGCAGACCCGAGTGTTGGAGGAACCAGATCAGTGGGACTATAACGAATTGATGGTCTTTTTTGGACTTTTTACATATTGGTGTACAGTATAGTATATATCCTTTTTGGTTTAGAGTATTTAAACTTGCCACTACTCATGTATATACAGGCTCTGTCTGTTCCAATATATAGGTGAGCGCAGGAGCTTATACAAAGACATTTTGGTATTTGATGTAGCGCTACACGGGGGGTCCAAACATTTTGGAATGGGGTGATGGAGATGATAGCTAGGGCCTTGGAGATCCCTATTCCTTTAGGCCCCAAACTCTGAGTTTTATCTATTATACCTGAGGGTGTGGGGGGCATGGCTGGATTCCTCAGAGTCGCTGTGACCCTTGGTTCCCAGATGAGTTCCACGTTGAGTGGTGGACGTTCATGGCTGGTAGCCTTTGAGTGCTGGGAATCCCTGCTCACGTCCTTGTTCCACCATGACCCACTTTTAGGATATGGAGTCATCCTCCTCTTTGGGGGGTCTGGGGGGGTCTGCTTGCTGCCACAGAGCCCACAAGGGTTTTAGTAGTTTTTGCTGGGCTTCTAGCCCTGGCCAGTTAGTTTTTCTTTACTATTTTTTTTTTTTTTCGTATGCTTCTGTCAACTTTCTCTATGGATGTTGTAAGCTGTATGTCCTTATGCTATGTCAGTTGGCAACTTGCATTTTGTCTTGTGCTTGTTTTCCCATTCAATAAATAAATATTAAAAAGCACATCTTGGGTTAACCCAGCACATAATGGATACCTATCAAGACCAGGCAAAACCCATAGTGTCTCAAAACTCTTTGAAAAACCTAGGGTCATGTGAAGGGACACCTCATGCTTTTAAGGCAGAGCTCAGGAGATGAGGTAAGATCTATTCTTTTAACTATAATGAAAAATAAAACCTGATTATAAAATAAAAAAACATAGAAATTACACATATGCATATATATACATATATTGTCTAAACTAATGTCTTATTACCCTCGTCCTACTTCCCCAAAACAGAAAAGGAAGGGGGAGATAGAGAGGAAAAGAAATCACAGTAATGTCTAAAGTCCCCTTTCCTCTCAAAAGTTACAGAAAAGTACTTAGTTATATTTCATCGTTTAAAGGGATAGTAATGTTTCATAATAAAACAGCTCTAATTAATCATCATAGTATTTGGACTTTGGAGAGTGTTATTTCAATTCTGTCAGAGTTGTAGTTCAAGAGTAATTCAATGACAAAGTATCCCCATCCCGTCCCTTTTACTGATGTAACACTGTTCAGCCAGAGCAGAAGGGAGGTGCCCAGGTAGACTGCAGAGAGGGACAATGTTCAATTAAGATAAGGGGAAAACCTGAAAAACTTCTCAAGGGGGGCAGGGCTTTCATTGTTCTCATAGGAAGAAGATTGTCCCCTTCTGTTATCTGTCTGGTCTATGGACTGGATTCCCCTCCCGTCCCCTTTTACACTAGGTAAAAGGGGAGGGAGGGGAAACTTTGCTTGTGAATATCTCTCAAACCATAAAGGCATGAGAGATAAGACTTATATCATTCTTAATGTTTTTTTAATGCCTACAAAATAAAATAAAGATAAAAAAGTATTACTATCTCTTTAAACTACCAGGTGCATGGTCCTACAGAGCGTACTGAATCTCCTTGGATCTGTAGCAGGTATATTTTCTAGACCAATCACCCTAAGGTTTCAGATCTCCCCTTCCACACAGTCATTGAAATGATGGGAGACTCCATGGTCTCCATTCCCCTTCACTATTTTTCTTTTAAGCTCTTCTATGTTCTTCCCACATATCTTTTACCGCATCCATATCTTTTATAAATGACAAATTTTGTCCCAGTCACACAGTCTCCAAATTGATTTCAATGCAATGATGAAGGTGGAAAAAAAAGGAAAGTCTGCACTTTCCTAGACCAATTTCCCACTTGGCAGGAAGTGCCATTGGAGGAATATGTCCCTCTTCCCTACAGAACAACCCACAATGCCCTGCACCAGACACACCCACTCCTGGTTCCTGGTGGATGATTCACATTTATAAACAGTTTACATAAAGGTAAACCTAAGAACTCCAATTAACCCCCCACTTACCTTAATCAGGACTGTAAGTCCTAATGGCCTCCCAGAATCAGTCCTATTTGGATTGCATACACAATATTAATCTTTAATTATCATTGGATATAATCTCCACAGGACCCCAAACTTGGCCCACTGATGTCTTCCTTCCCTTTTAAGAAAGCTTCAGAGATTGGTGTCCTGGAGTTTGGCAGTAAACACTCATGTCCTTCTCCATAGACACTATATTCAGTACCAATTAAAGATTAATTTTGGAGAATTGATCCACATAAAATTGACACATAATGGCCATTGGAATGTTCTGTCCAGTGGGGGCTAATTTACATGGCAATTTTGTCCCTTTAACTCCTTGATGACCAGAGGGGTGTGTAATGAATTGCTGAGCAATGCGTTCCATACCCCTTGGAACCACACATACCTGAGGAGAAAGGCATGTATCCTTCATTCCTGTAGAACTTCCCATTTTTATCCAGAAAATGTCCGGGGTTGAATTGGTCAGGATATCTAAACAGTTTTGGATCCCTCAGAACCGAGCCGAGCATGGGGTAGACTGTGGTACCCTGAGAATGAGACAAAATAAGTATATTAAAGGGATAGTAATACTTGAAAATCATTGTATTTTATATTGTAGCCCTTAAAAAAACATGAAAAATGATATAAGTCTTATCTCCCAAACCTTTATGGTTTGGGAGATATTCACATGTAAAATATAGTAAAATGCTCTTTTCCTGGCTGTTTCAGCCAAGTTTGCCATCTAGTGGACAGATTTGGAATTCGGTCCACAGAGCAACCGGCAGCTCTTTAGCAGTGCCGAGATCACAATCTTTGAAAAGAACTACTTAATTGGAACTATCTACAAAGTGTGCCTGGCTTGAAAGCATACTTTGTAGACCATTCCAATTAAGAAATTCTATTTAAAGATGGTGATCTCAGCACTTCTGGAGAGGCACAGCCGGTCCCGGGACCGGATTCAAAATCTGAAGGGTGGAGCAATGACATCACTCCAGGGGAAACTTTACTTCTGAATATCTCCCAAACCATAAAGGTTTGGGAGATAAGACTTATATCATTTTTCAAGTTTTTTAAGGGCTACAATTTAAAATAAACTTATTTTCAAGTATTACTATCCCTTTAAGAATTGTGATTGCTTTACATTCAGTAATGTCCAGTTTCTTATTAACTGAAAGGGACCCTATCACCTAAAACAAGTTTGTTAATGTTTAAAGAGCTTTTAGCATCACCTATATGTTGTATTAACCATTTTTGTTTAGAAAACTAGTTTTTGAGTTATTTAGACAGATTATGGTAATTAAGGAATCTTGTGCAGACACTTCTTGTCTTAGCCTAACGTCACTTCTCCCACTCACTGACACTTAAACCTTTCAGTGCTAAGGGCAATGCATTGCTGACCAGTGTCAATGAGTGGGGGAGGTAATGTAGGCATAATACAGGAAGTCAGTGTTAGGGGAGGTGGGTAATGTATTGCTGAACATTGTCAGTGAGTGGGGGGAGGTAATGTAGGATAAGATAGGAAGTCAGTACTAGGGAAGGTGGGTAATGCATTGCTGAGCAGTGTCAGTGAGCGAGGGAGATAATGTAGGGATAAGACAGGAAGTCAGTACTAGGAGAGGTAGGTAATGCATTGCTGAGCAGTGTCAGTGAGTGGGGAGGTAAGACAGGAAGTTAGTAGTAGGGGTGGTCAAACTCAGTCAGCTCAGGTAGCAACTTGGATCACCTGACTGTCTGAGTTAATCTCAATTATCAGCCAAAAAATGTCATTTTTTCAATGCTCTTTACACCCAGACAACAACTGGCTTCCACCAATATTCCAAATGAAAAACTCTAGCTCCCTCTTTTTCCTTGTCTGTCTCTAAACTAAGTAGAATCCAAAATTAAGCACAAACTGACAACATGCAGGAAACTGACCCCCATTTTATACTGTAGTACACCAGGAATGCATACTCAGTGTGGAGAGGAAATACATTACTATCCTCATTTATTTCAATGCGATGACAAAAGGGAAACAAATGTAAAACTACTTTATGTGGAAGTGCTGTTTTTAACATTACACTTTTGAAGGAAAATGTTTCTCCCACCAGTATCTATTGCCAAGCTTGTTAGGTGTCCAGATAGCACTGAGTGCCCTAATCAGTTTGAAAGATTACAGTACATTTAAAGAAGATTTGACACCTCCTATAATACCCCCCCCCCCCATTTAAATTACTATGACCGGAAAATCCCAATCACCCTTGTGAATTTTGCATCTTGCTTCAAGAAATAACATCTTCAACCAGTTCTGGATGTCATTTTTTCCATAGAGGTGACATGATAGTGGTTAGCAGTAACATGTAACATAAACTCCATCCACTGCACATATTAATATTAACCCTCTAAGGAACAGAGTGAGTGTGCAACACACTGTTTTTCAATGTGCTTCACATCCTTCTGGCCCTTAAAGGATTAACCCTTTGAGTGTCAGAGGGGCATGCTTTGTATACTCCTCTGGTATTCAAAGGCTTACACACACTCTGATTGCTGTAGTTTGACCAATGTCATGTCTGCCTCCATGAACATAAGACATGGGTGGTGATAGCTGTACATGGATAGAGAACTGGTCAAATGATAGATGGCAGTGAGTTGTTGTAAATGGAACCTTTTCAAGTTGGTCTAAAGTTATAAGTGGGGTGCCACAGGGTTCAGTCCTGGGACCAATGATTTTTAATTTGTTTATCAATGATCTAGAAGTGGGAATTGAAAGTAATGTCTCAATCTTTGCTGATGACACTGAGCTGTGTAAGGAAATACATACAGAGATGGATGTCTTTTCTCTGCAGAAGGATTTAGATAAACTGAGTGAATCGGCAGAAAAGTGGCAGAAGATATTTAATGTAGATAAATGTAAGGTTATTCATTTGGGCTGTAGAAACAAACATGCTACATATACACTAAATGGAAAACAAACAACTTGGGGAATCCTCATTAGAGAAAGATTTTGGAGTACTGATAGACGATAGACTTCACTGCAGTGTTCAGAGTCACTCAGCTGCTGCAAGAGCAAATAGGGCACTATCATGTATAAAAAGAGGCATAGATGCACTCGATACAAATATAATTTGAACTCTACATAAATCCTTGGTTAGGCCTCTTCTAGAATATGAAGTACGGTTTGGGGCACCAGTTTTTAAAAAAGACATTATTCAACTGGAAAAAGTGCAGAGACGTGCAACAAAACTGGTAAAGGGACTGGAGGATCTGAGTTATAAAGGGAGACTAGCCAAACTGGGTTTGTTTATATTAGAGATGAGACATCTAAGGGGTGATATGATTACTATTTACACATATATCCAAGGTCAATACAAAGAACTATTTAATGGTCATCCATTAATACTGGAGGAAAGGAGCATTTGACTAAAACAAAGTCAGGGATTTTTTACAGTAAGGGTGATAAAACAATGGAATTTTTTGCCTCGGGATGCTGTGCTTGCAGATACTGTAACTGCTTTCCAAAAAGTAATGGATATCTATCTAGCATAGAATTATCGCAGGTGGTGTCAATGCAGATAGGTTGTTGATCTATGAAACTATATGACCTCCATTTGGAGTTAGGATGGAATTTTTTACCCACTTAGAGATCAATTGGAAAAAGATTCAGTATTTTTTTGACTTCCACTGGATCAACAGGGGTGTTTTGGTATTTGCAGGACTTATAATAATAACTAGTATTTATATAGCGCCTTTCTCCCAGTGGGACTAAAAGCACTGTCAGCGCACGCTCTTGGAGTTAGCCAAATCGGCAGCTGAATAATAGGTGTTATTATTACCCAATCAATGGTACTCATTTTCTCAATCTCAGAAGGAAGAAGGGTTGAGTTGACCCTGCCAGGAATCAAACCTGCAATGTTGTGGTTTGAGCAGGCGCTGCAGTCAGGAAGTCTGGGCTGTCTGACCTATGCTTAATACAGTCTAGGCTTTGTGCAAACCCCATGTGACCTGTGGGGGTGGGTAGAGAAGCAATATAAAGGGGACTGAGAGCTCCAGTCCTCTAGCCAAATGCCCACTCCCTGCAGGCCACTGAAGGTGAGTCCTAACATGAATGTGTTCGAAACTGTTTTTAAATGTGATAAATGTTTTTAAATACACCCTCCGCATTACTTACAAGAATCTTCAGGGGCATTTTAATCTAGATAGGAATGATTGTATGAAAAGTTAGGTACTCGCCTGATGTTGGGGAGCCTTGACGTGGCAGGCGGGCTTAGACATACTTTGGCCAATCTATGCAACGAAGACCCCAAAATTTATTAAAGTGGTATGATATATGCTTTACACGGAGTTCTCATTTGCATAGTTTATATGGAGGAGTGCAGATTTGTTTTGCTGCAGTCAGGACATTTACCACTGAGCTATCTCACCAGCTTTACCACAGAGCTATCAGCCTCGTCAACTATGTTACTATGCACAAGGGCTGAAGGACAACATTAATAAGGGCCATGATAAAGTCTTACCTTTGGTATGACATAGTCCCGGAAGTGAGTGTCACGAGTCACTTTATGGGGAAGTCCCATTGGTATAATGTCAGTGAACCTCTGAATCTCATGGATGACGGCTTCAATGTATGGCATGTGGGAACGGTCTTCAATACAGGGAGCCCTGCTCATGCCAATGACCTGGTCAATCTCTTTGTGGACACGTTCTAGGGAATAAAATAAATGACAGAGTCTAGAATAAGGATGGAACTTTAATCTAGAATGCAAACAACCTGATTACAAGACATGCTTCCAGAAACACCTTAATATGGCTAGAAAATCCTTATTACCCTGATGAATTGTGACCTTGTACCTTTGTTCAAGAGGTAACATCTTCAATCCATTTTGGATGTCATGTCTATAGAGGTAGATATGAAAGTTACTAGCAATGTGTGGGTGGCCCTTTTTCCTAGGCCAGTAGTCTCCATGTTCAATCCTCATGAACGACCATCAGGCCAGGATTTAAGGATTTCCTTCTCCTCCCTCCCTGACAACGGCAGCTGGTAACCAGGAAGCAGAATGGAGAGGGGCCTAGTGATGAGGAGCGGTCTCCTCTCCGGTGCTCCATGATGACACCGCTGTGTAGATTGTTCACACAACAGCAATGGAGGCCAGTGACGGACTCGGCCAATAATACAGGGCTGGTCACTGGAGCAATGCAGATGAGAGGTGATGAGCACGCACTGGAACTGCATTGTAAAGTTGTTTAACCCTCTCAGTGCCACAGGGGTGCATAACGCATTGCTGAGCAATGCGTTGTTTGCCCATCTGTCACTCAAAGGATTAAGTCACCCATGAGAACAAGTGGTATGGAAAACTATTAAGTAGCATGGAAAACTATTAAATCAAAGAATGTTAGAACATGTAATTTCACATAAAGCATTATTAGTAAGCAATACCAAAAGGCTTTTTTGTTTTAATTTTTTTAGTTAATACACTTTAATTATGTGACTACTTTATTTATACTAATACAAAATACATTGACTATATTATAAAAACTATTTTCACAAGGCAGCAAATTCCTTTTAAAGTAGGTTTGCCAACAAATTAAGTCTTTGAATGCTAAAGACATCTAATGCATTGCTAATGTCTATCACTCTCCCTTCTCCATCATGTATGTGTCCCCTTATCCATCATATGTCTGTCTCCCCCTTATTCAGCATGTGTGTGTCTTTCCCCATCTCCATCATGTCTCTCTTCCCTCCATTTCCATCATGTCTCTCTTTCTCCCCCCATCTCCATCATGTCTCTCTCTCTTCCTCCCCATCTCCATCATGTCTCTCTCTCCCTCTCCCCCATCTCCATCATCTCTCTCTCTCCCTCTATCTCCATCATGTCTCTCTCTCTCTCTTCCCCATCTCCATTATGTCTCTCTCTCCCCCATCTCCATAATGTGTCTCTCTCTCTCTCTCTCTCTCTCTCTCTCCCCATCTCCATCATGTCTCTCTCTCCCCTATCTCCATCAAGTCTCTCTCTCTCTCCCCATCTCCATCATGTCTCTCTCTCTCCCTTCTCCATCATGTCTCTTTCTCCTCCTTCTCCATCATTTCTCTCTCCTCCTTCTCCATCATTTCTTTCTTCTCCTTCTCCATCATTTCTCTCTCTTCCCCATCTCCATGATGTATCTCTCTCTCTCTCCTCCTTCTCCATGATGTCTCTCTCTCCTCCTTATCCATCATGTCTCTCTCCCCTCCTTTTCCTTCATGTTTCTCTCTCACCCCCATCTCCATCATCTCTCTCTCTCTCTCCCCCTTCTCCATTATGTGTCTCTGTCCCCCCATCTCCATCACGTCTTTCTCTCCCCCATCTCCATCATGTCTCTCACTCACCCCATCTCCATCATGTCTCCCCCCACCTTCTCCAATATGTCTCTCTCTCCCCTTCTGCATCATTTGATCATAAGTTTCCACATGTATGATTGTCCCAGTGATGAGAAAACTCAGTCTCTATCCTGACTGATGTACCTTATAGAGATGCAATATTAAGAGTAAATGGTTAAAGTTCTCCTTCAAATCTGGATGTGCTTAAGGAAGTTTCTCCACTTAATAAATATATGGTGAGGATATGGGTGGGGTTAAAGGCGGGGATATGGGTGGGGCTAGGCAAGGAAACTGGTGGCGAGTAAATTTTCAGGCCTGGCTAGTAGCTAAGGACTTGAAATTTTGAACCCTGTATATATATATATATATATATATATATATATATATATATTAAGTGTTACTATTCCATTAAGCACAGGTGAGATAATCAGTGGCTCATTCCTTTTGATTGGCCAACCTGTGATGAAACAGGGAAATCCTTAACCCTTTGAGTGCCAGAGGGGTAGGCAACGCATTGCTTTGCATTGCGTTGCGTACCCCTCTAGCACTCAAAGGGTTAAATCCCAGGTTGCTGGTAGCTCTTGAGGTCTAACCTTGGACAGCTCTGCTCTAGACCTTGTCTTAGTCAATATATTAATCCCTTAATGACCCAGAATGTGTCAGAGCCGTTACTGACTTCGGTCCTGATGCATCATCTATTAAATGATTGCAATGCACCTCAGGGAGCTCTGTGCTCATGCCAAGAGGGCTGTGACTGACTGCTCTACAACCGGAGCAATCAGTTTGAGCCTTTCCCCTGTTTTACTGATACATGTGATTGCTGCTACAGCAATCACGTGTGCTGGCTGAGTCAATGACAAAGGCAATGTATTATATATATTACCTTTGTCAGTGGTCTCTGCCTCTGTTCTTCATTGTGATATTGAGCTGGAAATAATTAAAATGACAAACGAGGGGGGCAGTTTACTTAAGCCAGTGGTGCTGAGGCAGGAATAGGGGTAGGTCACTTCATGACCTTTTGACACCCCTTTGTGCTACTAAATGAATTATTTATAGCAAGATAAAAACATTTTATACACAGATAGTTTATAAACTCATATATTTAATTTTAATTAAACATTAATGCAAGTTTTATTGATATGGAGCAGTGTGATACTGTCAAGGTTTGGCTGAGCTGCTCTGTCTATTGATTCTGCTGTCTGAGCTAATCTAGTGCTCTGAGCTCCATTGTTGCTGCCTTCTGAGTTCCTGGGTCTGGCTGAATCAGCTGAACTCTCTGATTACTCACTTGACTGTTATCAGCCAACCCTCCCAGGGTATTTAGAGCAGCTTGGCTCACTTCCCCTTTGTCTTTGTGTTTGTTGCAGACCACTGAGAATTCTACTGAGCTCCTGTTTATCAGTGTATGACCTGGCTTTCTCTGATGACCCTTCTGGCTCCTGACCCACTGGCTTGTTCCTGACATTGCGGGCTTCTGTGCTCCTGACTCCGGCTTGGATGAGTACCTGTCTTGGTACCTGACCCCGGCTTGTCATTTGGTTTACGCTTCTGAATCACAATTTTATTTTGTTTGCTTTTGTTATTTCAATAAAGGTGTTTTGCACTTTACCTTTTTGTGTCCTTTCTAGTTCCTGGTCCCTACAGATACATGTACGCATCATAAAGTCTAATATCCAAAAATAGGGACAACAGGAAGGGAAATAGGAACATGGTGATTTTCACTTCACAGTGACAGTACCTCTCTTAATGGCCAGGACTCCCTTAATGGCCAGGACTGTCACTGTTTTTTTTCCCCCCTTAATGGGGAACTCTCACCTCTATAAAAGTTTGCCTCTACGTGATCCTCCTATACCGTTAACATGTAATCTGTGTGTTTTTTTATATATTTTTTTATGTAATGACGGCTATGGCGAAATTTACCATTTTAAAAATTAGCCAGTCACTTTAGGACTGCAGCCTGTCAATCTTTATCTCTTCCCCTCCCCAAATATGACAACAAAGGCTTCCTCCATGTGAGCTGGAGCGGTCTCTTTGGCAAGAGACTGCTTCATTACACCCTTAATAAATGAATTATAAAATATCTGGGATTCCCTGAGACTTCCAGACTGTGTGTGAAGGACGCTTATGGCTGAGAATCACTGTTTGTTTTATCTCCCATTTTCTCCATAGACCTCAATAGAAATCTGTTAGATTAAACCAGTGATAACTCTTGTGAACATGCAGTATAATTTAGACATATATAACTTCATCATTCTGCGTCCATTTACCTTCTACGTCCGGGTGCTTCAGCAGAAGCATCAGGCCGTAGCATAGAGTCGTGCTGACGGTTTCTGTGCCGGCATCAAAAAGATCAAACGTGGTATTGATAGCGCCTAAAATGTGAAATTCGGTCTGTGGATCATCCTTCTCCTAAGACAGGGAAAGAAGGAGAAGGGTTTGTTTTTTACTTTTTCCAGAAAAATGCCATTACTCCCTAACTGTAACTCTTTGCAAGCCAGTGGGTTGTGCATACTCCTCTGGCACTTAAAGAGTTAAAGAATAATCATCATGTCTGGAAGCGGACTTAGTATAAATCTCCGATCAGCATTCAAACTGCTATCTACTTTTCACAATAACAAAACTAGCCAAATTAGTATCTTTCTTAATGGATAAACCTCATTAAAGGGATAGTAATACCTAAAATGTAAAAAAAAATATGTTGTAGGGTTTATCCCCCTGAGTAAAACAAGAGTACTCCCACTGCTGAGAGATGTTTCATTCAAAAGTTATTATTTTTCAAAGTTGAATTTTTTAGGTGCAATATCACAGTGGCCTGAAATTGTACAGTGGCGCTGTTGCTACACGATCCTATGGACAGCTCTGGTCTCAGGACCATAAATCTCCATAGGATGGTGTAGCAACAGCGCCACTGTACAATTTCAGGTCACTGTGATATATTGCACCTAAAAAATTCAACTTTGAAAATTAATAACTTTTGAATGAAACATCTCTCAGCAGTGGGAGTACTCTTGTTTTACTCAGGGGGACAAACCCTACAACATATTTTTTTTTTACATTTTAGGTATTACTATCCCTTTAAGATGATTTTTCTCCCTACATATATTGTTAAATTCCCAGATCCCCATCCCTAAGAAGTACTCTCAGGATATTGATAGGATAAACACCAAGTTTTCTGGGGGGAAAAGAAGTCGAGAATTCAACTGGCTGCTCTGAAGAGAGTAGTGGATGAGGGTAGGCGTCACTTGTCAGATTTATACCCATGATTTATACACATATTCCTTGGCGACACAGGGACACTGCCTTAGCATACGCTAACCCCTGAGATGCTTAAATCCCAAGATGGGTATAATGTAAGTGCAATGGGAGAAGGGGGGTTTTGTATATTGTGATTTTATATTCAGAATTTAATAAACATACTACACTTAGAGTGCTTCCTCTTTCCCTTTCTTCTTGATGTTGCTCTTTAACTCTGCAGATTCGTTGTCTCTTTGGGTGGACAAGGACACCCTTGATTTGAGCTGTACCAGGATTGACTGGGGACATTGAAGGAGATATTGATCTACTAATAAGATTCATCCATCCAACATCATCACTGTCTCCCCTTTTGTCTGCATCCTACCTCCATTTCCTTCTTGTTCAGTGCGGCCACTCCGTTTATCCCAGTCACCGCTCTTTCCTGCTGGTGTCATTCCCTCTCCCTGTGCAGCTTTCTCCTCAATGCTCCGTTCACTCGGAGTGGCGTGCTGAACATCCGGGTTAGGCAATAGGCGCGTCACTATCCACTGATGTCACACTACCCGCACCTATATCAGGCAGCGTCCTTGACCCAATGGAACACTTTCACAGTGTACCTGGTCCTAGGCTTGGGAGTTTGTCCAGTCTCCATATTCCTCCCAGTATACCTTGTATAATAATATATATATATATATATATATATATATATATATATATATATATTTCTAGTCCAGTTTTCCTTGTGGATTCCTTGAAAGGCCATTTGGTTATTTCCTGAAACCCTTTATCTCCTCCAGTTTGACCTGTGTATGACCTCTGGAATCGGCTGTGAAATCTATATTAGCCTGCTGTTCCTTTCCTGCCTAGATGAACGGTGCATGACCTTGGCTATCCTACAGACTACCTATCACGGTGCCCGTGATCCCTTGTTTATGTTTTCCTGTCAGTTATCCTATGTTATGTTCTCATTGGTTGCCCTGTGTTAAGACCGCCCAGTATGGCCTTTATATACTGGGCTCCTGCACCCACATGTTGCCCTTTCGTGGTGTTCCTGTACCAGTGCTACTATTGCTCAAGGAGTTTCCAGTGTACCGACTTGGCTTGCCTGACTACTCTCCAGTTCCTGCGCCTGTGAAATGACCCGGATTGCCTGACTATTCTTCTGTGTCCGCTCCTGTGTATCGACCCGGCCTGGCTGACGTTCCTCCTTGTGTGTACCGACCCGGCCTGGCTGACGTTCCTGCTCCTGTGTACCGACCCAGACTGGCTGACGTTCCTGCTCCTGTGTTCTGACCCGGCCTGGTTGACGTTCCTGCTCCTGTGCACCAACCTGGCTGATCTCCGTTTCAGCTTCCCTGGTCCTTGTCGCCTTGGTGACATTCTTATCTGGTGCCTTGGGTTATCCGGCATCTCTGCTCCGGCAGGCTCGCCAAGTGTTGACTCAGTATTGTTCTAGGGAGCGCCTCTGGCCTAGTCCTCCACACTGTCATACCGGCTGCAAGTGTTGCCTCTGTGATTGCTCCGGTACATTGCCATTGGCTTACGCTCCACTCTGTCAGACCGGTTGCAAGGGTTGCCTCCGTGATTGGTCCAGTACATTGCCATTGGCTTACGCTCCACTCTGTCATACCGGCTGCAAGTGTTGCCTCCGTGATTGCTCCGGTACATTGCCATGGGCTTGCGCTACACCACTATCCTACCGGCTGCAAGTGTTGCCTCCGTGATTGCTCCGGTAAAGTTCCACTGGCTTGTCTTCCGCTACTGCCATACCGGTTGCTGTGCTGCCTCCGTGAATGCACCGGTAGTGCTCCTTTGTTTCAGTGTACTGGTAGCTCTCGGTTGGGTGCAGACTCTGGCTTATTTAAGGATCATTTCAGTACCTTCACATATGGGACTGCTTACCATCCTTGATGAACTTTAACTCCTGCATTGCTGGAAACCTGGGAACCTACTTTTCTGCCTGACCCGTATCAGTACAAACTGTTTGTCTCCTATATTTGTCCTGGACCTGTGTGGGCTTGAAATATTACCTGTCGTGTGTCTGTACTATACATCGTATATTACAGGACCTGTGAGGGTTCTTATTGTATTGTTGTATTCAATAAAACTGTGTTTTTATCCTAACCCTGTGTCTGTGAGTCAAACAAACCGTTACACTACCTTACTTGCTTGATGAACGGTGCATGACCTTGGCTATCCTACAGACCACCCAACTTACTTAACGAACTGTGCATGACCTAGGCTTTTCTTATGATCTGCGCTTATTTTCCGGTTTTACTGCTCACCATATCTTTCTTGGAGAGTTCACGCCAACTCTAGCCTATGCACTCTAGCCCCGTACCCCACTCCTCATTCTCCAGCCTTCACTCTCACGTGCAGGAGAGCTTGTGCTATCAGTAGAGGGGCTTTCCTGAATTTTTCTTCAGGCTCAATCTTTCTACTGGCAGCCAACGTTGCATGAGCGCTGCTCTCCAGCACCGCGCACTAGCACTCCCTCTCTTGCAGACATCAGCCTGTGTGTGACAATCACTCCATCTGCATGTATCTTTTATAACTATATTCATTTCATCTATTCATCTATAATTCATTTCATACTGACTATTAATAATATTGACTGCCATTCAATTCAATGATATTCAAGGACTTATTAGATACTTTGGAGATTGGCAGGACTGCTTACAGCACTCTGGGACGTAATGCTTACTGATTTATATCCATCTGATCATTTACCATATCTTCATATTTAGGTGCATGTACTAACTGAGCCGCTAATTTAGGCGCATGTAGTAACTGTGCATTTATTTAAGCGCATGTACTACCTGTGCCACTAATTTAGGCATGTGTGCTAACTGTGCCACTAATTTAGGAGCATGTGCTAAGTGTACCATTAATTTAGGAGAATGTGCTAACGGTGCCATTAATTTAGGTGCATGTGCTAACTGTGCCACTAATTTAAGACCATGTGCTAACTGTGACATTAATTTAGGAGCATGTGCTAACTGTACCACTAATTTAGGTGCATGTACTAAGTGTACCATTAATTTAGGAGAATGTGCTAACGGTGCCATTAATTTAGGTGCATGTGCTAACTGTGCCACTAATTTAAGACCATGTACTAACTGTACCATTAATTTAGGAGCATGTGCTATCTGTACCATTAATTTTGGAGCATTTGCTAACTGTGCCACTAATTTAAGACCATGTGCTAACTGTGCCATTAATTTAGGAGCATTTGCTAACTGTACCACTAATTTAGGTGCATGTACTAACTGTACCATTAATTTAGGAGCATGTGCTAACTATACCATTAATTTAGGAGCATGTGCTAACTATACCATTAATTTAGGCATGTGTGCTAACTGTGCCATTAAATTAGGAGCCTGTACTAACTGTGCCATTAATTTAGGAGCATGTACTAACTGTAACATTAATTTAGGTGCATGTACTAACTGTACCACTAATTTAAGTGCATGTGGTAACTGTGCCATTAATTTAGGAGCATGTGATAACTGTGTCACTAATTTAGGAGCATGTACTAACTGTGCCACTAATTTAGGAGCATGTGGTAACTGTGTCACTAATTTAGGAACATGTACTAACTGTGCCATTAATTTAGGAGCATGTACTAACTGTGCCACTAATTTAGGAGCATGTACTAACTGTGTCACTAATTTAGGAACATGTACTAACTGTGCCACTAATTTAGGAGCATGTACTAACTGAGCCGTTAATTTAGGAGCATGTACTAACTGTGCCACTAATTTAGGAGCATGTACTAACTGTGCCATTAATTTAGGGGCATGTACTAACTGTGTCATTAATTTAGGAGCATGTGCTAACTGTGTCATTAATTTAGGTGCATGTACTAACTGTGCCGTTAATTTAGGGGCATGTACTAACTGTGTCATTAATTTAGGAGCATGTGCTAACTGTGTCATTAATTTAGGTGCATGTACTAACTGTGTCATTAATTTAGGAGCATGTGCTAACTGTGTCATTAATTTAGGGGCATGTGCTAACTGTGCCGTTAATTTAGGGGCATGTGATAACTGTGCCATTAATTTAGGAGCATGTACTAACTGTGTCACTAATTTAGGGGCATGTACTAACTGTACCACTAATTTAGGAGCATGTGGTAACTGTGTCACTAATTTAGGTGCATGTACTAACTATGTCACTAATTTAGGAGCATGTGCTAACTGTACCACTAATTTAGGAGCATGTGCTAACTGTACGACTAATTTAGGTGCATGTGCTAACTGTGCCATTAATTTAGGTGCATGTGCTAACTGTACCATTAATTTAGGTGCATGTGCTAATTGTGTGGTTGATTTAGAAGGATGTGTTATTATTATCAAGGTGTTAGGTTTCGAGCATAGAAGCATGTGTAATCAGAAATACACATACAGAAATGGCTTTCAAAAATAGCTAATGCTCTACTTTCTTGCATTCCTCACCAGTTCCTGAAAGGTGTCAGAATCCTGGGTGCTGAATGTATCACTTTAATTACGATTTGACAGCATCAGTTTTCCACATACCAGCCACCAACTCTGTTTCTAAATATCTATCATATGATGGACTTACCTGCTGCATCCTTGTGAGGAAACAGTCAATAAAGTCTCGTGGAGAGCTGGGATCCAGAGTCTCCTGGTGCATTTTAATTCTCTCAGTAATAAATGACTGTAAATCCTCAACACAATTAAAAAGTTTGTTGTGGACACCCGGTAACTTGTCCATGACTTTTGGGAACATGTTGTACAGCTGCAAGAGATGAAATGCAGGGAAATGACTGGTCATGTTTTAGTCTGATAATTACTTAACCATTTAAAGGAGCAGTAAAATATATATTGTATTGTTTATTCTGTATAATAAGGGTACTCTCAGTGCTGAGAGATGCAAATTGTCAGACTATTTTTTTTACATACTTTTTTTTTTTTACATTACCAGTGCCATCTAGTGGTCAAATTCCAACTATTTATTCTGCAAATTTTCAGTATAGTTTAAAGGGATAGTAATACTTCATTTTAACTTTATTTTATTTTGTAGGCATTAAAAAAACATGAAGAATGATATAAGTCTCATCTCTCAAACATTTATGGTTTAAGAGATATTCACAAACAAAGTATCCCCCCCTGTTCAACCAGATCAGAAGGGAGGTGCCCAGGTAGACTGCAGAGAGGGACAATCTCCAATTAAGATAAGGGAAAAAGCTGAAAAACTTGTCAAGGGGGGAAGGGCTTTCATTGTTATCTGTCTGGTCTCACAATCAGATTCACATCTGAGAAGAGATGGCTTACACTAGGTAAAAGGGGTGGGAGGGGGAAACTTTGCTTGTGAATATCTCATAAACCATAAAGGTTTGAGGGATAAGACTTATATCATTCTTCATGTTTTTTTAATGCCTACAAAATAAAATAAAGTTAAAACGAAGTATTACTATCCCTTTAAACATACCTTTTTTTTTTTTTTACATTAGCAGTGCCCTCTATTGGTCAAATTCCAATTAGTTATTCTGTTACATTCTATTTGTGCGGAAAGTCATTGACAAACAGTTTTCCATAGAATGTGATAGAAACTGCTGTGTCACTTTCTGTCAGAACAATCAGGAAGTAAACACACAGTAAATTCACTTTCTGATTATTTGAACTGTTATATCATTTGAATAAAACAACTGACAGTGGTGGGAGTGACCTTGTTTTACGCAACAGGAAAAGCTCTATAATATATAGGTTTTTATTTAAATAAAGTTACAGCTCCTTTACGGACCAGAGTATTGTGAAGTGCATTCTTTTACCCTTGTGTCTTTGTTTAACAACTTTAGTGCCAAAGGGATGTGCAATGCATTGCACTGCAATGCATTGCACAACCCTCTGGCACTCAAAGAGTTATGAAATATGATATAACATCTTAAGTCAGTCCTGGGTATCAGGTCTATGGAGGAGGACATGACAGTTGCTGGCAGAACCACAGGACTCAAACTCTGTTTCTCTAGTCAAAACTTATAACAATTCAAATAATCATGAAGTGAATTACAGTGTGATTACTTCCTGATGGTTCTGACAGGAAGTGATTCAGCAGTTTCTATCACATTCTATGGAGAACTGTATGTCAATGACTTTCCTCTTCATTAGAATGTAACAGAATAACTAATTGGAACCTGACCACTAGAGGGCACTGCTAATGTAAAAAAACAGGAGTTTAAAACTGTAATAACTCTGGAAATATGCATCTATCAGCAGTGAGAGCACCCTTATTTTACTCAACAGGAAACGCCCTAGAATGTATATTCTGATCATGATATTGCTTGAGCAATGCATGGACAGTTCTGGTCAGTGACTATATGCTTTCATAAGTCACTGTTGCAACACTGTACAAGTGAATACGGAGATTGTGAGTCTCTAAATGTTTGATCAATGTACAATGATTTTATATGGTTGCTATCAATATATATGGATTTATTTTTATGATGATATCACTATATTGGTTTCCTTGCAATAGTGCAGCTATTTGAGAAGATTGCAAATTTTATCGGCTGAACAGGAGCCTTGGGTCCATGCACATTGACATTAACAGACTTAACATTTGTATACTCTGACTGGTTTACATTTGTTCACCGTTTGTATCTCAGAGCCGCCTAATTTCTATGGATTATGTATGTATGTATATCTTTACATGGCACCATACAGTGTATGCAGCACCTTACAATAGACGTATGCTACAATAAATAAGAAGGGATAAAATAAGTGTCACATTCAGAGAAACAATAGAAGAGGGGTCCCTGCCCCAAGGTGCTTACAGTCTAACTGGGTAATAAGAGACAGACAACAGGGTAAAAGGGTGTCAAGTGCTGAGATTACAAGTCCTGAGTTTGCCCAAATGTAGTGCATGGTCCTAGTGCTCCAGAAGATAAGATTCCAGGGTAGACTTAATGACAGAGGGGGATTATTCAAGATGTAGGGAGAGGAGTATGGAGTTCCATAGGTAGGGAGAGGAAAGTGAGAAAGGTTTGAGACGGGAGAGGGTAGAGGGTGTGAATGGTGCAACAAGAAGGGCGTTGTGTGCTGAGTGAAGGAAGCGGCCAGGAACATGAGAGAAGATGAGGGAAGAGATGTAAGGAGGGGTAGCAGTATGGAGAGTGTTAAAGGTCAGAAGAAGGACTTTGTAAGTGATGCTTTGCTGAATAGGGAGCCATGACAGATGTCTAAGAATGATGTGAGCAGGTTCAGATTTTGGGGAGAGGGGGGTGATTCGTGAAGCAGACTTTAAAACAGATTACATAGGTGAAAGATGGTTATCAGGGAGGCCAGTTAGTAGGACATTGCAAAAGTCTAAGCGGGACAAAATGAGGGCATGCACTTGAGTTTTAATAGTTTGTTGGGAGAGGAAGGGGCAGATTTTAGCAATGTTGCAGAGAAAGAAGCAATATGTTCTGAGGGCAGAAGAAAAGGGAGGACTCAAATATGGCCCCAAGGCCGCGTGCTGAGTTGACTGAATCAATGTCAATTCCATCAACTGTAATGGTGAAGCTAGGTGTTGGTCAAGGTCTTGGAGGGAAAATGATCAGTTCAGTTTTGGACATGTTTATCTTCAGTTGACAGTGTGCCATGCAGGAGGATATAGCCAAGAGGCAGTCTGAAATTTGTAACTGGATTTGAGGTGAAAGATCAGGAGTGGACATGTAAATTTGGGTATCATCAGCAAATAGATGATACTTGAAGCCAAATGAATTAATAAGTTCACTCAATAAAAGAGTGTACAGTGAAAAAAGTAGTGGACCCAGAACGGAGACTTGAGGAACCCCCACAGACAGAGGGACTGTAGAGGAGGTGTTATTGCCAGAGGATACAAAAAAGGAATGTTGTGAGAGATAGGAGGGGAGCCATGAAGCAGCTTGATTTTGGAAACCAAGATTGTGGAGAATTTGAGCAAGAAGAGAATGGTTAACTGTATCAAAGGCAGAGGATAAGTCGAGTAGTGTAAGTATATAAAATTGTCCTTTGGGTGTTGCAGTCTGGAGATCGTTAGCCACTGTACAGAGAGCTGTCTCAGCTGAGTGAGCACACAGAAACCCAGACTGCAAAGGGTCCAAAAGATTGTTAGAGCTGAGGAATTTGGTTATTTGGGAGAAGACGGGACATTCTAAGATATTTGAGCTAAGAGATAGAAGGGAGACAGGTCGATAAAGATACAGGAGGGGTCGAGGTTAGTCTTCTTGAGTATGGGTTTAATCTTAAATAACTTTACTGTAGGAGGATAGATAGATAGATAGATAGATAGATAGATAGATAGATAGATAGGGGATACTGTTACAGCCCTTTGTTCCTAAATGGGGGCAGCATATATAATAAAAAGTCAGTATGATTGTGTTGGAGATCTCATATGTAAAGGGGATGTTTACCCCCTTCACAACTTTGCCTAAATCTTTTCCTTATCAATGATAAATAATGGAAAGTGTATCCTTTTTTTGAAAAAAGCCTGCTCGTTTGGAGAAATTAAGAGATTAAATTTAGCTCTGTATCTACTTCTGGCAGACAGTGCTGACCGGATCTGTACCGCAGTCTGAGCTTCTATCCAGACTCCTCCGATGATAGGGGCTGTCTGTCTCTAAGCTGGAGTGATCTCATTGGCAGAGATCGATTTCTGGCCAATGAGAGCACTCCAACTTACAGACAACCTCCATCATCGGAGGAGGCTGGATAGAAGCTCAGACTGCGGTACATACCTGGTCAGCACTGTCTCCATTATTTATTATTGATAAAGAAAAGATTTAGGCAAAGTTGTGAAGGGGGTAAACATCCCCTTTAATAAAAAGTGTATATGAACATATTGAAGACCTCATATTTAATAAAAAGGATTGTGTTGAAGACCTCTTATTTAACTCCTTAAGGACCCATGATGTGCCAGGACCATCATGGGTAATCTTGCCATAAGTACCCGTGATGGCCCTGGCACATCATGGAATTCAAGGCTCCCCACGTGGTTGCATGCCGTTGGGGGAGCCCTGAATCGGATGCACAAAAAAAAAAAGCCCAGTGGTCCTTATGCGAGTCCGGACCTTAAGTGGTTAATAAAATGTCGATACGATTGTGTTGGAAACCTCTTATTTAATAAAAAGTGAATATGATTGTGTTGGAGATCTTTCTAGCTTCCATGGTGCAAAGTAACATTTTTAACAGGTGAGCTTCCCTGGTTCTCCCATCATTACCTGTCCCCAAACAGAGCTGAAGTATTTGAAGGCTTCGTTTAAAAGCCCTAAAAGCCGAAGGAACTCCTTGTCTTCATAATCAAAACGGTCTCCAAATACCACTGAGCAGATAACATTCGAAACGGCCTTGCTAAAATAAAATGTGGGATCCAGAGGCTGACCTGGGGGCAGAGAAGACATCATAGTTATCTGGTGGACATAGCAAACAAACAAACATCTCAAAGTAAACATTTCCATACTAAAGGAACACTAACTGCTCTTATTATAATCTCCAACATACCTGGGAGATACCTTGAATAAACAGATTACAGTAATTAGGGGTTTATAATTAGGAGGTGTCAGTGTTCCTTTAAAGCAACAATAAACTTTTTTTTTTATAAAAAAAACCCTATATGTTATAGGGCTCCTCCTGCTGAGAAAAGCAATGATGCTCCCACCACCATCAGTTCTTTTATTCAAAAGTTATAAAACTTCAAACTGCCAGGGAGTGAGTCACAGCGTGACTACTTCCTGAAAGTTCAGACTGACAGGAAGTGACTCAGCTGTTTCTATTGCATTCTAAGGAGAACTGATTGTCAGTAATAGATGAGAGTTGGTACCGTGTTAGCCGTAGAAAGACAGGATGCAAAATTTTTTTGTAAAGTTGATACCTTTATTGGCTAACGAAACAGATTTAAAATGCAAGCTTTCAAGACTTCTTAGGTCTCTTCCTCAGACATGTTATACAGATAAATATGAAAACTTCTCTCTTAAATACAAGTACACATTACATTGTTTATAATAGAAATCAGATAAGAACGTTAGTCCAGATACCAATTCCTTGATCAGTCAGTGGTAGAGGATGTGATTTAAATAGCATTCTTCCTCTGGGTCCAGGTATTTATCTGTATAACATGCCTCAGGAAGAGACCTAAGAAGTCTTGAAAGCTTGCATTTTAAATCTGTTTGTCAGTGACTCACATTCTCCAATAGAATGCAACTGGCTGTATGAAATCAGACCACTAGGAGGCACTGTTAAAACTGTAATAACAATTGAAGGATTCATCTTACAACAGTGGGTGTATCCTTGTATAACGCAGCTTGAAAAACAATATCATATATGTTTTTTTGTAAAAATCTTAGTGCTTTTTTAAGGAATAAATTGTCCAGGTTTTATCGTCTTCTCATCTACTGATCAGTTTACAGATTTCCTCAAAACAAAACAAAACAAGCTTCTTCTTAGCACATCAGGCCCATTGAGACTACTGTACACTGGGACAGATGGGGAGTGGCAATGAAGGAAAATAAATGCTTCCTAATAATAGCCCCCCCCACTTATCTTAATAGGATCAGAAAATTCTAATGGCCCCTATGAATTTTACTCAATTCTGAATGCCAGGTCCTTTAACATATTCGGCTTTGTCACCGTGTCTCAAGTGAAGTACATTTTACATCATACTACAGTTATGCATAAATACAAAAAAATACCAAAATGTTTTTATTGTTTTATTTTTATTGTGCCAATAAAGTCAATGATCGCAATGCAGAATTTGATGGCAGATAAGAACCATTCAGCCCCTCTAGTCGCCCATTTTCCTACTTTAAAGATCTCAAACCTTATTTGGTCCTTGGTCTTGTCTTATGTTCAGGTCAGCCTTATGTCTGTCTCATGCATGCTTACATCTCCTCACTGTATTAACCTCTACCACTTCTGCTGGTAGGCTATTCCACTTATCTACTACCCTCTCAGTAGTATAAAAATGTACAAACTATTGGAGGAAAAGAAGATATAATAAAAAAGTAAAGTCTGTTTCAAGGTGCAACAGTACTAAATGACAACCCTGCCACGCCCTACAGACTCAAATAATGAGACCCATTCAGTGATTTTTCAGTGTAAATGCCTAGGGTATAAATGAATGCTAAAACTTATTGTTATTAATCATTATTAGTGATGAGCGAGCACCCCAATGCTCGGGTGTTCGGGTGCTCTGACCGAGCACCCCCTGAGGCTCGAGTGCTCGGCCGAGCACCCGAGCCCCATTGAAGTCAATGGGAGGACTCGAGCATTACACCAGGCACCCCCTGCTCTGATGAGGGGAGGGTGCCTGGTCCATAGGAAAATGGCAGAAAAGGATGGAAACACCACAGAAATGGTTCAGGGACAGCATAGGGAGTATGTCTGGATGCATCTTGGACTCCAACATCGCTGCTGGGAACGATCTTTCGCCCGTAGTACGCCATTTTTACAGACTGACCATAAAACACACAAAAAGGAAAATAAAAACGACTTTAGGCGAAAAATTGTTACCAAACAATATTTGCTGTATATTTACTTGTATACCATCTGCAAATTCTCCCAAAAATGTCCTTGATTTTCGGAAGTGAGGCCATGATTAAGAGGGAAACGTGCGCAGAGGCAAATTCTCCCAAAAATTTCCTTGATTTTCAGAACTGAGGCCATGATTAAGAGGGAAACGTGCGCAGAGGCAAATTCTCCCAAAAATTTCCTTGATTTTCAGAACTGAGGCCATGATTAAGAGGGAAACGTGCGCAGAGGCAAATTCTCCCAAAAATTTCCTTGATTTTCAGAACTGAGGCCATGATTAAGAGGGAAACGTGCGCAGAGGCAAATTCTCCCAAAAATTTCCTTGATTTTCAGAACTGAGGCCATGATTAAGAGGGAAACGTGCGCTGAGCTGACCATCTAAAACATTATGGGTGAGGGTCTGCTGCAGAGCTGACCATCCTAAACATTATATGCGAAGGCCCGCTAGTGAGCTGACGCTATAAAACATTATATGAGAGGGCCCGCTAGAGAGCTGACCCAATAAAACATTATATGAGAAGGCCCGCTGGTGAGATGACCTATATAAAAATTGTCAAACAGGGCCCGCTGGTGAGCTGGCCCTATATAAAAATTATATCACAGGGCCCGCTGGTGAGCTGGCCCTATATAAAAATTATATCACAGGGCCCGCTGGTGAGCTGGCCCTATATAAAAATTATATCCCAGGGCATATGGAAGAGGAGGAGGAGGATGAGAAGATTAAGAGTGAACCATATACCCGTTTTTTGGGTGGAAGGGGTGAATGGGAATACAGAGTATTCCCATCATTGTAAATAACATATATAAAGTGAGTTTATGTTCCCCCGGGGCTTTCCTCCAGTGGAGTGGAGAAGTTAGGGGAAATCCAGGCCTTGTTCATTTTTATAAGTGTCAACCTATCAGCATTGTCGGTGGAAAGGCGGATACGCTTATCTGTTATGATGCCACCAGCAGCACTAAATACCCGCTCAGACAGAACGCTGGCGGCAGGGCAGGCCAGCACCTCCAAGGCGTAGAGTGCCAGTTCATACCACGTGTCCAGCTTGGACACCCAGTAGTTGTAAGGCACAGAGGGATCATTGAGGACGCTGACACGGTCTGCTACATACTCCTTCACCATCTTCCAAAACTTTTCCCTCCTTGTGACACTAGGCTGTGCATCAGGGTGAGGGTGCTGGCGGGGTGTCATGAAGGTGTCCCACGCCTTGGAGAGTGTTGCCCTGCCTTTCTCGGAACTGCTGTGTGCTCCCCTTTTCTCCCCTTCTCTGTTGGCCAAGGTAGCACG
Organism: Rhinophrynus dorsalis; assembly: GCA_037306005.1. NCBI lineage: Eukaryota > Metazoa > Chordata > Amphibia > Anura > Rhinophrynidae > Rhinophrynus > Rhinophrynus dorsalis. The sequence goes on from CM074726.1 coordinate 184,000,057, forward strand.
TACTCTGCCGCCAGCGTTGTCAGATGGAAAATTTTGGAGCAATTTTTCAACAAGAACCTTCTGGTATTGCACCATTTTGCTTGTCCTCTCCACCGGAGGAATGAGAGATGAGAAATTCTCTTTGTAGCGGGGGTCCAGAAGGGTGAACACCCAGTAATCCGTGTTGTTTAAAATGCGTATAACGCGTGGGTCACGGGAAAGGCAGCCTAACATAAAGTCAGCCATGTGTGCCAGAGTACCAACAGTCAAGATTTCGCTGTCCTCACCAGGAGGATGACTCTCAATCTCCTCATCCTCTTCCTCCTCTTCTGCCCACCCACGCTGAAGAGATGGAACTAAAGTTCCATGGCTACCCTCTGTAGCGGAGGCAACCGTGTCTTCCTCCTCCTCCTCCTCCTCCGCCTCCGCCTCCTCCAATTGTCGCTGAGAAGACGAAGTGAGGGTGCTCTGGCTATCACCTTGTGTAAGCTCTTCCTCCCCCATTTCCACCTCTTCCACATGCAAAGCGTCGGTTTTAATTGTGAGCAGCGAGCGTTTCATTAGACACAGAAGTGGGATGGTGACACTGATAATAGCGTTATCGCCGCTCACATCTGTGTCGATTCCTCAAAATTGCGTAAAACCTCGCAGAGGTCTGACATCCATTCCCACTCCTCACTTCTGATTACAGGAAGTTGAACGGAGAGGCGACGACCGTGTAACAGCTGGTACTCCACTACTGCCCTCTGCTGCTCACAAAGCCGGGCCAACATGTGGAAGGTGGAGTTCCAGTGCGTGCTCACGTCACACAGCAGCCGGTGAGCTGGCAATTGTAAGCGCTGCTGCAGCTTCAACAGGCCGGCCGAAGCTGTAGATGACTTACAGAAATGTGCACACACGCGGCGCACCTTGGTCAAGAGATCATGCACATTGGGGTAGGTTTTTAGAAATCGCTGCACCACTAAATTAAATACATGCGCTAGGCATGGTACGTGTGTGAGCTTGCCGAGCTCCTAAGCCGCCACCAAGTTACGCCCATTATCACACACAACCTTGCCTGGTTGCAGGTTGAGTGGCGAGAGCCACTGCTCGGTCTGGTGACTAATCCCCTGCAACAGCTCTGAGGCCGTGTGCTGTTTGTCCCCAAGGCAGATCAGCTTCAGCACGGCCTGTTGACGCTTCCCCACTGCAGTGCTACACTGCTTCCAGCTACTGGCTGATGGGGGAGTGGCGCTGCGTGTAGAGAATTCGGAGGTGGAAATGGAGGAGGAGGAGCCAATAACGTAGGTGCTGGCGGAAACCCTGATGGAGGTAGGGCCCGCAATCCTCGGCGTGGGTAGCACCCGTGCCATCCCAGGGTCCGAGTCGCTCCCAGCCTCCACGACATTCACCCAGTGTGCCGTCAGGGAAATGTAGCGTCCCTGGCCACAAGCACTTGTCCATGTGTCAGTCGTTAAGTGGACCTTCCCAGTAACTGCGTTGGTCAGGGCACGGGTGATGTTACGGGACACATGGTGGTGTAATGCGGGGATGGCACACCGGGAAAAGTAGTGGCGGCTGGGGACCGCGTACCGAGGGACAGCTGCTGCCATCAGGCTGCGGAAGGACTCAGTGTCCACAAGCCTAAATGGCAGCATTTCGATGGCCAGTAATTTGGAAAGGTGTGAGGTTAGTGCTATGGCCTGTGGGTGGGTGGCTGGGTACTTTCTCTTGCGCTCAAATGCCTGGGGTAACGACATTTGGACGCTGCGCTGGGACAGGGAAGTGGATGTGGTCGCTGATGGTGCTTCAGATGCTACAGGTGCAGGGCGGGAGGTATGCGGGCCTGCGCCTTCAACAGGCGATTGGCCGGCACCGAAAACAGGGGAAGAGGAGGCAGTGGTGTGGCCTGCAGACACAGATGGGCGATCCAGGCGTTCCTCCCACTTACTACGGTGCTTGGATGCCATGTGTCGGATCATGCTGGTGGTGGTGAGGTTTCTAGTGTTCATGCCTCGGCTCATTCTGGTGTGGCACAGGTTGCAAACTACAATTCTTTTGTCGTCCGCACTTTCCTTAAAAAAACGCCATACCGCGGAACACCTACCCTTTGGCAAGGTAGATTTACGCAAGGGGGTGCTCCGTGGAACATTTGCGGGCCGGTTTGGTGCGGTCCGCCTTCTTTCTGTAGCCACACCACTGCCTCTTCCAGCCTGTTGCGGTGCTGCAGATGGCTCACCCTCAGGACTGCTGTCATCGCTCGGCTCTACACCTTCCCAGGTGGGGTCAGTCACCTCATCGTCCACCAAGTCCTCCTCCACTTCCTCACTCTGATCATCCTCCTCAAGTCTTGATCCCACCACATACTCAGTCATTGACAACTGTATAACATTCTCCTCAACAAGGTCTTGAGACGGAAATAGTGGTTGATTTAATGGCAACTGTGTCTCATCATCATCATCCACTACTTCCTTTGACCTTAAATGCCGTTCACATCTGTCATCTTCTTGTGATTGGGTAGCCTCTAGAGGTTGTGAATCAGGGCACAAGATGTCATGTTCCACTGCAAGCGTGCTTGGAGAGAGGGTCAAATGAAGGATTGGTGATGAGACGAGCTCCTCACTATATCCCAGTGTGGGATCACTTCTTTGACCAGACCGTGTATGGTGGGAGGAAGGATGATCAGAGTGAGGATTATGTTGACCAGACTCTTGGCTACTGAGAGTGGACTTGGTGGAAGACAGGGTGGTGCTTAACCGACTGGAAGCAGTATCAGCTGTCATCCAACCGACCACCTGTTCGCAGTGGTCGGACCTCGAGAGTGATGTCCTGCGACGCCCTGTAAAATTAGACATGAAGCTAGGTATGGTGGATGTCTTTCTTTCTTGTGCTCTGGCACCAGGCACAGTTTCTCCGCGTCCTGACCCGCGCCCTGTACTATCAGGATCACGTCCACTTCCCCGTCCCTTTTTACCCGCCTTCTTCATCTTACACGGAATATGTGACTTTAATATTTGAGTTTGAAAACTTAACAGTATTTCTTCCTATTCTGCAACTGTGCAGAGTACACATAATAGGCTGCTAAACTGCGGTGACACACACTGAATGGAAAATATGACTTTAATATTTGAGTTTGAAAACCTAACAGTATTTCTTCCTAGTCTGCAACGGTGCAGAGTACACAGAATAGGCTGCTAAACTGCGGTGACACACACTGAATGGAATATGTGACTTTAATATTTGAGTTTGAAAACTTAACAGTATTTCTTCCTAGTCTGCAACGGTGCAGAGTACACAGAATAGGCTGCTAAACGGCGGTGACACACACTGAATGGAATATGTGACTTTAATATTTGAGTTTGAAAACTTAACAGTATTTCTTCCTAGTCTGCAACTGTGCAGAGTACACAGAATAGGCTGCTAAACGGCGGTGACACACACTGAATGGAATATGTGACTTTAATATTTGAGTTTGAAAACTTAACAGTATTTCTTCCTAGTCTGCAACGGTGCAGAGTACACAGAATAGGCTGCTAAACTGCGGTGACACACACTGAATGGAATATGTGACTTTAATATTTGAGTTTGAAAACTTAACAGTATTTCTTCCTAGTCTGCAACGGTGCAGAGTACACAGAATAGGCTGCTAAACGGCGGTGACACACACTGAATGGAATATGTGACTTTAATATTTGAGTTTGAAAACTTAACAGTATTTCTTACTATTCTGCAACGGTGCAGAGTACACAGAATAGGCTGCTAAACTGCGGTGACACACACTGAATGGAATATGTGACTTTAATATTTGAGTTTGAAAACTTAACAGTATTTCTTCCTATTCTGCAACTCTGCACAGTACACAGAATGTGCTGCTACACTGCGGCGAAGCACACTGAATGGAATATGTGACTTTGATATTTTAGTTTGAAGACTTAACAGTATTTCTTCCTATTCTGCAACTCTGCACAGTACACAGAATGTGCTGCTACACTGCGGCGAAGCACACTGAATGGAATATGTGACTTTGATATTTTAGTTTGAAGACTTAACAGTATTTCTTCCTATTCTGCAACTCTGCACAGTACACAGAATGTGCTGCTACACTGCGGCGAAGCACACTGAATGGAATATGTGACTTTGATATTTTAGTTTGAAGACTTAACAGTATTTCTTCCTATTCTGCAACTCTGCACAGTACACAGAATGTGCTGCTACACTGCGGCGAAGCACACTGAATGGAATATGTGACTTTGATATTTTTGTTTGAAGACTTAACAGTATTTCTTCCTATTCTGCAACTCTGCACAGTACACAGAATGTGCTGCTAAACTGCGGCGAAGCACACTGAATGGAATATGTGACTTTGATATTTTTGTTTGAAGACTTAACAGTATTTCTTCCTATTCTGCAACTCTGCACAGTACACAGAATGTGCTGCTAAACTGCGGCGAAGCACACTGAATGGAATATGTGACTTTGATATTTTAGTTTGAAGACTTAACAGTATTTCTTCCTATTCTGCAACTGTGCACAGTACACAGAATGTGCTGCTAAACTGCGGCGAAGCACACTGAATGGAATATGTGACTTTGATATTTTAGTTTGAAGACTTAACAGTATTTCTTCCTATTCTGCAACTCTGCACAGTACACAGAATGTGCTGCTAAACTGCGGCGACGCACACTGAATGGAATATGTGACTTTGATATTTTAGTTTGAAGACTTAACAGAATGTGCTCTAATCTGCAACTTTGCACACTAAACAGAATGTGCTCTAATCTGCAACTTTGCACACTAAACAGAATGTGCTCTAATCTGCAACTGTGCACACTAAACAGAATATATTTTTTTTTTTTTTTTTTTTTTTCCCCCCCACACAAAATAACCTGCTGCCCCCACACACAGTAGTCCTAAAAAGGACTTTCGGTTCTTTTTTTTCACAATTTTGCTTGTTTTCCTCCCTACACTGCCTTTCCCTTCCTATCCTCAGCTCTCCCTGGCTAAGACTGAGCCGAACTCGATGGTCAGGTGCTATACAGCACCCGACCACGGGTTCTGGCCAGCCAATCAGTGTAATGCCAGCAGCCAACATGGCTGCTGGCATTACACCGATGTCAGAGCCTCCCTGCACGTTTATTGGCTGCGCAGCAGCCGCAAAACGTGCGGGGAGGAGACCCGAACATGGCGGGCAAGCACATGCGGTACTCGTACGAGTACCGCCATGTGCCGAGCAGAGCGATGCTCGAGCCGATCCGAGCATCGGCCGAGCATGCTCGCTCAACACTAATCATTATCAATAAAATAATTTCTAAAAATGTACATATGGGTTTGATCAAATTTTTTATTTAGTTATCACAACCATCAGATAATGGAAATGAAGCACCCCAAATATACATACGTTACTTCTATGGACATATATTGTAAGGCTCTGCATATACTGTGTGGCACCATATAAATAAAGATATACATAAATACATATATCACCATAAATAAATATCCCCTTATTATACAATATACCTATAAGTATCCATATGGTACATATCTGTGGGAATGGTGCATGCAAACATTGTAAATAGAAAGTAACCACCTAAATTACGGTGTGGTATTTAGCTGGATTATCCTGGACAATGAAATAATGAATCAACCTATATAATAATCTGCCAGATGTATGTTTGTCCGATGCAGTCTTGCACAGTAGAGACTGCCTGAATGTAGCGAACACTGACCAGAGATGCAGTCATGCACAGTAAACATAGCCGTTGGTACGCAGTAGACATAGCTGTTGGTATGCAGTAGACATAGCCGTTGGTACGCAGTAGAAATAGCCATTGGTACGCAGTAGACATAGCCGTTGGTACACATTAGACATAGCCGTTAGTACACAGTAGACATAGCCGTTGGTACACAGTAGACATAGCCGTTGGTATGCAGTAGACATAGCCGTTGGTACGCAGTAGAAATAGCCATTGGTACGCAGTAGACATAGCCGTTGGTACACATTAGACATAGCCGTTAGCACACAGTAGACATAGCCGTTGGTACACAGTAGACATAGCTGTTGGTATGCAGTAGACATAGCTGTTGGTACACAGTAGACATAGCTGTTGGTACACAGTAGACATAGCTGTTGGTACACAGTAGACATAGCCGTTGGTACACAGTAGACATAGCTGTTGGTATGCAGTAGACATAGCTGTTGGTACACAGTAGACATAGCCGTTGGTACACAGTAGACATAGCCGTTGGTACACAGTAGACATAGCTGTTGGTATGCAGTAGACATAGCTGTTGGTACACAGTAGACATAGCCGTTGGTACACAGTAGACATAGCCGTTGGTACACAGTAGACATAGCTGTTGGTACACAGTAGACATAGCCGTTGGTACGCAGTAGACATAACCGTTGGTACACAGTAGACATAGCCGTTGGTACACAGTAGACATAGCCGTTGGTACGCAGTAGACATAGCCGTTGGTACACAGTAGACATAGCTGTTGGTATGCAGTAGACATAGCTGTTGGTACACAGTAGACATAGCCGTTGGTACACAGTAGACATAGCCGTTGGTACACAGTAGACATAGCTGTTGGTACACAGTAGACATAGCCGTTGGTACGCAGTAGACATAACCGTTGGTACACAGTAGACATAGCCGTTGGTACACAGTAGACATAGCCGTTGGTACGCAGTAGACATAGCCGTTGGTACACAGTAGACATAGCTGTTGGTACCTGCTGTTATGCTCTTTGGCTTGTGTACACAGGCTTTTACACTAGTTTTGTATAATAAGGAAATATTCATTTATGGTGATATTTATGTCCATAAAAGTACCATATGCATAAATGGACTGTTTCATTTCCAGTATCTGATAGTTGTGATAGCTAAAGAAAAAAATTGGATCAAACCTGTTAATAGAGTTTTAGAACTTATTTTATATATAATATTTAATAAAAATAAGTTTTAGCATTGATTTATACCCTAGGCATTTACATTGAAATAGCACTGAATGGGTCTCCATATTTGACTCTGCAGGTAGTGACAGGGTTGTAATTTAGTACTGTCGAACCTTGATACAGACTTTACTTCTCTATTCTATCTTCTTTTTCTTCCAATAGTTTGTGTATTATTATACTACTGAGTGGGTACTAGATAAGAGGAATTGCCTACCAGCAGAAGTGGTAGAAGTTAGTACAATGACAGAATTTAAAGGAGCAGTAAACTTTTTTTTATGAAAAAATATACATTGTAGGAATTTTCCTATTGAGTAAAATAAGGGAACTCCCACTGCCGAGAGATTTATATTTCCAGAGTTATTAAAGTTTAAACCCATGTTTTTTTACATTATCAGTGCCCTCTAGTGGTCAAATTCTAATTAGATTTCCTGTTAGATTCTAATGGAGAGGAAAGTCAGAAAAGTCAGAGACATACAGTTCTCCACAGGATGTGATAAAAACTGCTGAGTCACTTCCTGTCAGTTAGAACTATCAGGAAGTAAACATAGTAAATTCACTTCCTGTCAGTTAGATCTATCAGGAAGTAAACACAGTAAATTCACTTCCTGTCAGTTAGAACTATCAGGAAGTAAACACAGTAAATTCACTTCCTGGTTATTTAAACTGCTATAAATTTTGAATAAAACATCTGACAGCGATGGGGGTGACCTTGTTTTATTCAGCAGGAAATACTCTATAAAATAAGTGTTTTCATTAAAAAAAAGTTTACTGCTCCTTTAAGCATTCATGGGATGTCCTGAACATAAGACAAAACCAAGGACCAAATAAGGTTTGAAGTTTTTACGGTAGGAAAATGTTCAGACTAGATGGGCTGAATGGTTCTTATCTGCTGTCAAATTCTGTGTTTCTGTATTTGAGACCTGAGGTGTGATCATTGACTTTATTGGCACAATATATATATAACTTGAACTCAACATCCAGGACTGATGAAGATGTCATCTCTTGAAAAAGGCACAAGAGTACAAAGCATAGGGGCCATTCGTTTTTTCTGGCCATAGTAAGATTAAGTGGGGGTTAATATTAGGTATATTAGTTCTCCTTTAAGGCAGATGCACATTGCCAGTGTAAGAATCGTGGTATGATGAATTTAGGTTCAGTCATTTTGCTGGTGATTGTTCACATACAGGGCTCCTTGCAAATGATGGTGACGGCTGTTTTTTCTAACCAACGGCATTTTATCAAGCACAGTAAGGTAGTCAAATGACTGTGCTGTGAAAAAAGTTAGGTTAGTTATAAAGTTAGGAGGTGTTTTCAGCCATAGCAAATAAAGAAAACACTGTAATTATCAATTCAAATGTCTGCGTTAGCCATGAAGATCCAATAAGGGACTCAATTTATCACAGGAAATTTAAGGCCCAGTTTTTTGGGGACTAGAGTCCCTTATTGGATCTTAAAATAGCCGACCCATTGGTGTATTGATATGGAGGCCCTAAGCCCCATATCAATACATCCAAAGTATGAAAAAGGTGTCCAAAGTTATTAGAATCATCCCTATGAGTGCCAGTGGGGTATAATTCATAGGGTTAAACCATGTAAGTTGCAAAGCAACATCCCGTTAAAAGTAACACCATTAATCCTGATGTCCAGCTGAGTCCTCAGCAGTCTGGTCATCTTCTGTCCTTCTCTTCAGTCTTCTCTTCAGTTTTCTTGCTGTAAATAAAAATAAAAGTAGTAATACAATTCAGAAATATCCGGCACAATAATACATAGTTTGACACCTTGTGTACCAGAGGGGTGCATAACACATTGCAAAACAATGCATTGTGTACCTCTCTGTGTCTCAAAAGGCTTAAAGAATGAATTACTGTCCATTTGGAAATATGAATCTGCCTCCATTTAGTCAACTATGTCCAACTTGTTCAAAATAATATATCCGGAAATGCCAGAAATTATCTATATGCCGCAATAAAATACTTAGCTTATTGTTTTCATGTCTCCGCCTTTGTGTGTGGCCGTGGAGGTGGAGGCGACAGAGAAAGTCATGCGTGGCACAGTCTCCATTCCTGTCCTGCACAAGCCAATGTCCATTACACACTAAGGGAATTGGAACTAAGACTGCCTTTATATATGGGCAGTTTCAGTTCCAATTCCCTCACAGCCTTTGGTTGGGAGTGCCAGTCTGTTTAAAGAACAGTCAATGGCTGTGAGGGAATTGGAACTGAGATTGCCCATATAAAAAGGTATCTCATTTCCAATTGCCGCACATCACTGTCTCCGTCCTCACACAGTGGCTGAGACATGAAAACAATAAGCTAAGTATTTTACTGCAGCATACAGATAATTATGGCATTTCTGGATATATTATTTTGAACAAGTTGGACATATTTGAATAAATGAGGCATATTCATATTTCCAATGTGCTGCGTACCCCTCTGGCACTCGAGGGGTTAAACTATGTATTATTGTGTATTATTGTGCCGGATAGTTCTACATTGTATTAAAGGGATAGTAATGTTTCACAATAAAAGCAGCTCTGATTATCTTCATAGTATTTGGGCCATGGAGAGTGTTATTTCTATACTGTCAGAGTTGTAGTTCTAGAGAAACTGAATGATAAGGTATCCACCTCCTCCCCTTTTACTGATGTAACACTGCTCACCTCAGAACAGCAAGACTTGATGGATCACAGAGAGGGACAATCTTCAGTGAACATAATGAAAAGCCTGTCAAAGGGGGGAGGGTTTTCCTTATGATCACAGTAAGAAGATTGTGCCTTGCTGTGATCTGTCTGGCCTTAAGACCTGATTCTACATCTGAGGGGAGGCGGCTTACACTAGGTAAAAGGGGCGGGAGGGGGAAACTTTATCATTCAATTACTCTTGTACTACAACTCTGACAGTATTGAAATAACACTCTCCATGGCCCAAATACTATGAAGATTAATTGGAGCTGTTGTTTTTGTGAAACATTACTATCCCTTTAATACCTTTATTTTTTTACAGCAAGAAGACTGAAGAGAAGACTGAAGAGAAGGACAGGAAAGTGTAATACAGATTAGGTAATGATCGGTGCTTGACAGTATGTCAGACACCCATAGTTAGCTTTTTTCCTTTGAAATTCCCAATACTGCCGCTATTTAGTATCATTTTGGGAACTTAACGCATAAAAGGGACATTTGGCCACAAGACCTTTTCTGTTGCCTGACATCCGTTGTGCTTTTAGCCGATAGGACGTTTGAATACAGACTTAGACATTTTCTTTAGTCAATCGGAATCAATCGGAATCCATTTTGCTGTACCAGCTTTTTGATCTCCAACATTTGCTTTGAGCCCATAGACTGATGATTGCAGAACCAAAGTGAGTTTTGTACTTATATATATATATATATATATAAATATAAAAGAACACTTCTGTGTGCCTGGCACCCACACCCAGGGGCAGCAATAAGGAGAAGTTATTCTTGGCTCCTCCCTACTGTCAGTCCTGGAGATACAGGGGGGGGGTGAGTTTGACAGGAGTGGACAGGGCTCTACAAGGAGTTAGCCCTCCCTCAACTTCCTCCTCAAAAAAAAAAAAAAATACTTGGCTGACACACACACACACACACACTGTGACATACATTCATACAATCATACACACAGAGTGAAACATATATCTGTATATATATATAAAAGAAGACTTTGTGCCTGGCAAAACACACCCAGGGGTGGCAGTAAAGAGGATTACTGCTCCCATTGGGTGATTCAATGGCGGTGTGATTTTTGGCCCATACCCACTATCCAGCCTGCCCACCACTATCTAAAGCTGAAAAAAATGGCTGCCACTCACTCCTACACCACAGACACACACACATGCCCCCCACACACTGGCAGACAAATACACACATATCCACACACTCATACAGAGACACACACACACTCGCTGAGCAGCTGAGGATGATGGGAACTATGTTCAAGCTACAGCTGGAAGGCCATGGTCCAGTCTGTATTATGCAGCTTCTTCATTCCCTGTCTGTGACCCTGCACAGCCCTGCCAATTACTACAAGTGAGCTGATTTCTAAACAATCAGCAGGCAGGAGGCTGGGGAGCTGACTTGCTAGCACAGAGAAGCTGGGGAAGTGGAACAACGACAGAGACATGATCAGGCAGTGCAGAGCAGGGCTTCAGCTGAGCTGGTATGTGGCAGAGACATGGGTGTGACTATATTTATATATTGCACAAAGAGAGAGAAAGAGAGCAGATTGTTTGTCAGTCTGTCTGTAAGTAGAGGTGCCAGTTCCTGCAATCATCTTCATGCTGTACATAGCTCACTGTATACCATGTATGACAAACTATTTATATATGGTCTGGCATTGCATAGTATACAGTCTGTGTATAAGGACTGGCACTATACAGTATAGGAGGGACAGTCCCTGTCTGACACCCAGATCCCTCTGCTCCTCTATTTAGGAGATCACACTGTGTGGGGTATATACCAGTGTATCAGATTGCTCCACATCAATAAAACCCACAGTAATGTGGGTGTAAACTTCTGTATATATCTGTTAAATTAGTCTGTGTAAAAAAACTTTCATCTTCTTCTAAATCATTCACTTATAGAAAGAGTAACTTAACAATTTCCGTGCCAGAGGGGATGTAATGCATTGCTTACCCCCTGGCACTCAAAGGGTTAACAATTCTCTACAGTGGTCTGGTACTGTATAGAAGTGGTTCTCAACCTGTGCTCTCAGTGGCTATTAACAGGCCAGGATTTTAGAATTTCCTTTTAAGAGCACAGGTGAGTTAATCAATATGACTGACCCTCTGATCAACACACTTGTGTTCTACAGGGAAATTCCTAAGTCCTGGCCTGTTAGTGGCCACTGAGGGCATGGGCTGAGAACCTCTGCTGTATAGTATACAGTCTGCATGTGTCTGTGTATAAGGACTGGCACTATACAGTATAGGAGGGACAGTCTCTGTTTGACACCCAAATCCCTCTGCTCCTCTATTTAGGAGATCACACTGTGTGGTGTATATACTAGTGTATCAGATTGCTCCACATCAATAAAACCCACAGTAATGTGTATATAAACTTCTGTATATGTCTGTTAAATTAGTCTGTGTAAAAAAATACTTTCATATTTTTCTAAATCATTCACTTACAGAAAGAGTAACTTAATCATTTCATTGCCAGAGGGGTATGTAATACATTGCTTACCCCCTGGCACTCAAAGGGTTAAAAATTCTGTAAACTACACCACCAGTAACCACGCCCCCAGTAATACCACCTAAAACACAAGTGTCCCTCTTTGGCCATATGAAATGTTGGGAGGTATGTTACTTACACTGCTCACACTGTATGTATGTATGTTGTGATTTGCATCTGTGTGTCACTGTTTATGTCAGTGCATGTGTGTGTATGTATGTGTGTTGCATGCGTCTCTGTCTATCACTGTGTGTCCCCCTGTATATGTGTGTGTTTGCACATGTGTCTGTGTATCACCGTGTGTACCTTTCTGACACGTACACCCTACGCTATATTTCACTATCATAACATTTATTAAAAAAAAAAAAATTCCCTGCATAACATGACGGGCAACTCCGTCCCACATTGATAGTATCTATCTATCTATCTATCTATCTATCTATCTATCTATCTATCTATCTATCTATCTATATACATACACACACACTTTTACGTGCATGCAAATCCCCTGTATATTTTCTGTTGTGGGTCTCCTAGGGACTGAGAACGACTTTGTAGGCTGTTTACAACTCTGGGGTTGTGCTCAAGATGTGAAAAGGAGGCTTGGACTTGAAGGAACTGAATGAGCATACTCATAACATGAAAAAGAGGCTTGGAGGCTTGCAATACAAGAAACTTACTGGGCAGATGCAGAACATGAAAACGAGGCTGATACACACACACACATACACACAGACACACACACACTCTCGCTCTCTCTCAATCGACACATGGCTAACTCACCTTGCTGCATGTAAAACACATATGCCCCACTCAATGCCTTTCCGCCAGACTCCACTTACATGCAGGCCTACAGAAAACCAACACTGAACGAGAACACCACCATGTGCTGCTGGTAGGAAACATATGGCTCACACTATTGCATACCTCCCAAGTGTCCCTCTTTAGGAGGGACAGTCCCTCTTTTAGACCCAAATCCCACTGTCCCTCTTTCCCACCTTGATGTCCCTCTTTTTAGGAAATCAGATTGTGTGTTGTGTATATAAGTGTATCATATTGCTCCACATCAATAAAACTCACATTATTGTTTGTTTAAATGTCAGTAAATGTGTTTATAAATTAGTCTGTGTAAATAAAATACTTTGGTCTTGTTATAAGTCATTTATTAGGTTACACAAGGAGCTGTCAACAGGTCATGAAATAGCTTAAAAATTATCTGTAATGCCCCGCCCACCAGCCACACCCCCAGCAACACCCCCTAAAACACAAGTGCCCCTCTTTGGCAATTTGAAATGTTGGGAGGTATGGGCTATTGTCTGTCTCTCTTATTGCCCAAGTTATCAAGCACAGCTGTGGAATAAACTACTGCACTGTCTGGCACTCATAGTGCTGAGGAGGAAACCTCCGCTTCATTATGACTGCCATGCACTGTGGCTGCTTCCTCCTCTGCTGCCTTACTACTTAGTACCCACATTTCCACTGTCTGGATCACTTTTCCTCAGTACAATAATCTGCCTAGCTTCATTTTCAATTCCTGGTCAGACAACGTGCATCTTCTAAACCTTTGGGATGACAGAGGGGTTGCAATGCATGACTTTCTTCTGTCACACACTGCACCCGCATCCTCTGCTGCTACATTACCAGTCATTGCCCACACTGCCACTCTCTACATCACTTTTCTGCTCTATAATAACCCGCCTCCCTTTCTCACAGCCGCCTGGTACTTAAAGGGTTCAACTTCTCTCACACACAGTGCGCCTGCTTCCTCCTCTGCTGCCTGCATTACTTTTACAATTACTTTAACTAAGTGCTTACTGGGAAAGAATGCTTGCCCCCTGATTCTCTTTTTCTTAACCCTTTCATTGCCCCAGCTTTTCAATGTGTTGCTTACCCATCTGGCACCCAAGGGGTTAACAACATAGCTGGGAACTCTACGGGCGGAGGCTGAGTCTCCGGATGTGGGGACCTTCTACTGAAACTCTGCCAACTGTCTGTTCCTCCCACTCCTGCCCAATTTTCTTACTTCCCCAGCCTATTTTTACCATTTTTTACATGCCTGTTAAGCCCCACCCAAATCACAGTTAAGTCCCACCCCTTTTTTACATGAATTGCATAATTTTTCTCCTCGCAGCTGCAGAACAGGACTCCCCTCCGGGAAGACTAAATATCAAATTTCCCAGGTATGGTTAACAGTTCTGATAACAACACCACCATCCTAGCTACCACATACTGACATACTGCCCACACGCCCTGTACTCATCTAACAATTACACACTGAGCCTAAAAGAGAGGCGACCAAATTGCTGACATCGAGTTTTTTTCCCTACAATAACCAACAGCCTCAGTGCCTGCTGATTCGAGGTGCTGTAGTCCAACAACCACCACAAGGCTGTGCATTGCATACTGTGCTCTATAGGCACAAATTACTTGCATTTAGTCTTTCTATGAGGAGACATACTATTGAGCAAAGACACTGTTAATTGTACACCTAAGGGACGAATATTTAATCAAAAACACATCACACGCACACCAGTAAAAACATGCATGACATCACACACACAGAGGGACATAGACTACACCATATCACACACAAAACAGGAAAGAGACTGCCTCAGATCAAACAGCAGCCAAGAGACTGCAAGACATCACACACAAATCAGGAAAGACACTGTTAATTGTACACCTAAGGGATGAATATTTAATCAAAAACACATCACACGCACACCAGTAAAAACATGCATGACATCACACACACAGAGGGACATAGACTACACCATATCACACACAAAACAGGAAAGAGACTGCCCCAGATCACACAGCAGCCAAGAGACTGTAAGACATCACACACAAATCAGGAAAGAGACTGCAAGAGATCACATAGCACAACGGGAAAGATGCTACAAGAGATCACACACTGCAAAACATCACACAAAGGGGACAAACTTCAAGATGTCATGCAAAGTGCGACAAGACACTGCGAGAGAACACACACAGTGAGGCAGACACTGCAGGACATCACACACAGAAGGGCAAACACTGCAGGACATCACACATAGAAGGGCAGACACTGCAGGACATCACACACAGAAGGGCAGACACTGCAGGACATCACACACAGAAGGCAGACACTGCAGGACATCACACACAGTGAGGCAGACACTGCAGGACATCACACACAGTGAGGCAGACACTGCAGGACATCACACACAGTGAGGCAGATGCTACAGGACATCACACACAGAAGGCAGACACTGCAGGACATCACACACAGTGAGGCAGACACTGCAGGACATCACACACAGAAGGCAGACACTGCAGGATATCACACATAGAAGGGCAGACACTGCAGGACATCACACGCAGGAGGACAAACAATGCAGGACATCACGCACAGGAGGTCCGGCACTGCAGGACATCACACACAGGAGGAAACACACTACAGGACATGACATAGGAAGACAGACACTGCAGGACATCACAAACAGGAGACAATGCAGGGCATCACACACAGAAGGGCAGACACTGCAGAACATGACACAGGAGTGAAAACACTGCAGGACATCACACACAGGAGGGCAGACACTGCAGGACATCACACACAGGAGGACACACACTGCAGGACATCACACACAGGAGGACACACACTGCAGGACATCACACCCAGGAGGACAGATACTACAGGACATCACACAGGAGAGCAGACACTGCAGGACATCACACAGAAGGGCAGACACAGGAGGGCAGATGCTACAGGACATCACACAGGAGGGCAGACACTGCAGGAAATCACACACAGGAGGACAGACACAGGAGGGCAGACACTGCAGGACATTACACAGAAGGGCAGACACAGGAGGACATCACACATGAGGGCAGACACTGCAGGACATCACACAGAAGGACAGACACTACAGGACATCACACAGGAGGACAGACACTGAAGGACATCAGTCAAAGGAGGACAGATACTCTAGGACATCACACACAGAAGGACACACACTGCAGGAGATTACAAACAGGAGAACAGACACTGCAGTAGATCACACAGAAAGACATACACTGCAGGACATCATGCGCAAGAGGACAGACACTGAAGGACATCAGACATAGGAGGACACACACTGCAGGACATCAGACACAGGAGGACAGACACTGCAGGACATCACATGCTGGAGGACAGATACTGCAGGAGATCACACACAGGAGCACAGATTCTGCAGGAGATCATAGACACACACAAAATGAAGCAGGACACAGTCTGTACCCTTTCAGTGTTACAGTAAACAATGCATTTCAAAGTGTTACCTATCTCTCTGCCACTCAAATGTTAAGCATTGCTTAAAATAAAAATACGGGCAGCACTGTCCCACACTGCTAGTAAAAATATACAGACTCACTTTTTGTTTTTCTGAATTCCTCTGTAAGGAACTGGGCCTCTTCTTGGATCCTCTCCTCGATACTTCTCTTTCCCATCCCAAAATTTCTCAGCGTCATCAGGGAAAAGCGCCGCAGTTGCTTCCAACGTTCCCCATTACTGGAAAGGATCCCTAAAACAAATGAGTGATCAGCAACAAGAATGTAGATGCTTCTCAGTGCACATCACCTATGTCTATAACAGACAAAGGGTTACTCCTCAGTTACCTTCAATAACTTGACGGCTAATAGCTCAGTCATATTTTTATATTTGTTAGGAGTCCCCAAAAGAAGATCAGTTTAGTACTGTCACTGTTAGCTGTTTTTATCAATCAAATATGTAACCTTTATTGTGTCATTATATATGTCAATTTAATCTCTATCATTAACCCTTTGAGTGCCAGAGGAATAGGCACGCAAATGGTTAATTTGAGGATCAATATAAAAAAAAACAAAAAAATAAAACCAATTCCAGCTGATTATTGTATCAACTGGGTAATCCAATATCCTGCACAGTCCCCAGATTGCCTGTTTACATTAATCTTCTGATGTAATACTGTATGTACTAATTTGCATCTTCTATGGAGATCTTATTTCTACATTCCTTATCAATCACCAGTGAATTATTACCTAAGGTCACTATCTTAGTTCGGTGGCTATCTAAGCCACTGCTTATCTTCTGAGAGTGATCTTATTCCAACACACATAAAACAAGGAATGACCCGAGGTGTTACTCTGTTGGTTTTTATATGTTAGCCATTCTTGAGATTGCTTTCGTGAATGCCTCTGAACTTTCATTATGTGAGGTCTCTATCCGGCCAGTCGTATTATAGTATATCTCGATCAAATTCCACTTTTGTTAGTAATTATCCAGACAAAGCGATTCAGCTATTGTACATAACTGATTTTACTCAGCCACACTATGGATCACAGTGGAGGGTCCCTACTATCTTCCCTAATGGCTGCTTGAATTCTGTGCCGTGAAACGCGTCAGGGAAATATACCTGTATAATCTGATTTTAAACCTGTATTACTTACGCTAACTAGTCACTAAAATGGATCTGTAGAGGTCGGAACTGAATTGTAGGGCCTTGGTAATAATCTACTGTTGATAAGGAATGTATAAATAATATCTCCATAGCAGATGCAAATTAGTACGTACAGAATTACATCAGGAGATTAATGTAACCAGGCAATCTGGGGATTGTGCAGGATATTGGGTTACCCAGTTGATACAATAACCAACTGGGATTGTTTTTTTAATTTTGTTTGATTTTATATCGATCTTCTAATTAATGGTGGGAAATAATTGATATTTTTAATGGAACAATAAAGGTTGCTTTAGTCTGCTAAAAACAGCTAACAGTGACAGTACTGAACTGGTCTTCTTTTGTAGACCCCATAACATATATTAAATATGAATGAGTTATTAGCCATCAAGATTTTGGAGGTAACTGAACAGTAAACCTTTGTCTGTGCTAGACATATTTGGTATCTATATATATTTAAGATCAGCAGTGGAATTAAATATATATATCTTCTTTCAACTCTTGTAACAGAGTTGTTGCTTCTCAATGTCAAACAGAAGGGAGCTATATGACATGGAGTATGTCCCTCCCACTGCAGGGTGACACAGACAGAAGGGAGCTAAAGGACAAGGAGTCTGTCCCTCCCACTGCAGGGTGATGTAGACAGAAGGGAGCTATGGGACATGGAGTCTGTTCCTCCCACTGCAGGGTGACACAATCAGAAAGGAGCTAAAGGACAAGGAGTCTGTCCCTTCCACTGCAGGATGATGTAGACAGAAGGGAGCTATGGGACATGGAGTATGTTCCTCCCACTGCAGGGTGACACAATCAGAAAGGAGATATGGGACATGGAGTCTGTCCCTCCTGCTGCAGGGTGACACAGACAGAAGGGAGATATGGGACATAGAGTTTGTCCCTCCCACTGCAGAGTGACACAAACAGAAGGGAACAATGGGACATGGAGTCAGTCCCTCCCACTGCAGGGTGACACAGACAGAAGAGAGATATGAGACGTGGAGTCTGTCCCTCCTACGGAAGGGTGACACAGAAAGAAGGGAAGCACATGACATGGATTCTTTCCCTCCCACTGCACGGTGACTCAGACAGAAATTATATATGGGACATGAAGTCTGTTCCTCCCACTGCTGAATGACACAGACAGAAAGGAGCTATGGGACATGGGGTTTGTCCCTCCCACTGCTGGATGACACAGACAGAAAGGAGCTATGGGACATGGGGTTTGTCCCTACCATTGCAGGGTGACACAGACAGAAAGGTGCTATAGAACATGGAGTCTGTCCCTCCCACTTTAGGAAGACACAGGAAGAAGGGAGCAATGGGACATGGGGCCTGTTCCTCCTACTGCAGGGTGACACAGACAGAATTCACTGAAAGGACATGGGTCTGTCCATCCAACTGCAAGGTGACACAAACAGAACTGAGCTATGGGACATTGAGTTTGTCCTTCCCACTGCAGTGTTACACAGACAGAAGGGAGCTATGGGACGTGGAGTCTGTCCCTTCTACTGAAAGGTGACAAAGACAGAAGTGAGCAATGGAACATGGAGTCTGTCCCTTCTACTGAAAGGTGACAAAGACAGACGGTATCTATGGGACATGGATATTGTCCCGCCTACTGCAGGGTGACACAGACAGAAGGCAGCTATAGGTCATTGATCTGTCCATCCTACTGCAGGGCAATACAACAGTAGGAAGTTATGGGACATGTAATCTGTCCCTCCCACTGCAGGGTCGCAACCACCGAAGGAAGGTATGGGATGATGGAGTCTGTCCCTCCCACTGAAGGGTGACAGAAACAGAAGGAAGCTATAGGACATGAAGTCTGTCCCTCCCACTGCAGGGTGATACAGACAGAAGGGAGATATGGGAAATTAAGTTTGTCCTTCCCACTGCAGGGTGACATAGACAGAAAGGAGACATGGGACATGGAGTCTGTCCATCCCAGTATAGGGTGACACGGACAGAAAAGAAATAAAGGACATGGAATCTGTTCCACCCACTGCAGCGTGACACTGACAGAAGGGAGCTAAGGGACATGACGTCTGTCCCACCCACTGCAGGGTGACACAGACAGGAGGGAGCTATGGGACATGGAGTCTGTCCCTCCCACTGCAGGGTGACACTGACAGAAGGGAGATATAGGACATGGAGTCTGTTCCACCCACTGAAGGGTGACACAGGCAGAAGGGAGATAATGGACACAGAGTCTGTGCCTCCCACTGCAGGGTGATACAGACAGAAGGGAGATATGGGAAATTAAGTTTGTCGCTCCCACTGCAGGGTGACACGGACAGAAAGGAGACATGGGACATGGAGTCTGTCCATCCCAGTATAGGGTGACACAGACAGAAAAGAAATAAAGGACATGGAGTCTGTCCCTCCCAATGCAGGGTCACACATACAGAAGGAAGCTATAGGACAAGGAGTCTGTTCCTTCCACTGCAGGGTGACACTGTCAGAAGAGAACTATGGGCCATGGAGTCTGTCCCTTCCTCTGCAGGATGACACTGACAGAAGGGAGCTATTGGACATGAAGTCTGTCCCACTCACTCCAGGGTGTCACAGACAGAAGGGAGCTATGGGGCATGAAGTTTGTCCCTCCCACTGCAGGGTGACAGGGACAGAAGGAAGGCATGGGACATGGAGTCTGTCCATCCCAGTGAAGGGTGACACAGGCAAAAGAGAAATAAAGGACATGAAATCTGTCCCTCCCAAGGTAGGATAACACACAAAGAAGGAAGCTATGGGACGATGGAGTCTGTTCCTCCCACTACAGGGTGACAACAAACAGAAGAGAGCGATAGGACATGGAGTCTGTCCCTCCCACTGCAGGGTGACACTGACAGAAGGGAGCTAAGGGACATGACGTCTGTCCCACCCACTGCAGGGTGACACAGACAGGAGGGAGCTATGGGACATGGAGTCTGTCCCTCCCACTGCAGGGTGACACTGACAGAAGGGAGATATAGGACAAGGAGTCGGTTCCACCCACTGAAGGGTGACACAGGCAGAAGGGAGATAATGGACACAGAGTCTGTGCCTCCCACTGCAGGGTGATACAGACAGAAGGGAGATATGGGAAATTAAGTTTGTCGCTCCCACTGCAGGGTGACACGGACAGAAAGGAGACATGGGACATGGAGTCTGTCCATCCCAGTATAGGGTGACACAGACAGAAAAGAAATAAAGGATATGGAATCTGTCCCTCCCAATGCAGGGTCACACATACAGAAGGAAGCTATAGGACACGGAGTCTGTTCCTTCCACTGCAGGGCGACACTGTCAGAAGAGAACTATGGGACATGGAGTCTGTCCCTTCCTCTGCAGGATGACACTGACAGAAGGGAGCTATTGGACATGAAGTCTGTCCCACTCACTCCAGGGTGTCACAGACAGAAGAGAGCTATGGGGCATGAAGTTTGTCCCTCCCACTGCAGGGTGACAGGGACAGAAGGAAGGCATGGGACATGGAGTCTGTCCATCCCAGTGAAGGGTGACACAGGCAAAAGAGAAATAAAGGACATGAAATCTGTCCCTCCCAAGGTAGGATAACACACAAAGAAGGAAGCTATGGGACGATGGAGTCTGTTCCTCCCACTACAGGGTGACAACAAACAGAAGAGAGCGATAGGACATGGAGTCTGTCCCTCCCACTGCAGGGTGACACTAACAGAACGGAGATATGGGACATGAAGTCTGTCCCATCCACTGAAGGGTGACACAGGCAGAAGGGAGATAATGGACACGGAGTCTGTCCCTCCCACTGCAGGGTGACACAGGCAGAAGGGAAATATGGGACATGGAGTCTGTCCCTCCTACTGCAGGGTGACACTGACAGAAGGGAGCTATGGGACATGAAGTCTGCCCCACACACTGCAGGGTGACACTGACAGAAAGGAGCTATGGAACATGGATTCTGTCCCCCCCACTTCAGTAAGACACAGACATAAGGGAGCTATGGGACATCAAGTTTGTCCCTCCCACAGAAAGGTGACACAGACAGAAGGGAACTGTGGGAACTGTGGGACATGGAGTCTATCCCTCCCACTGCAGGGTGACACAGACAGAAGGGAGCTATGGGACATCCAGTATGTCCCTTCCTCTGCAGTGTGACAGACATAAGGGAACTATGGTATACAAAGTCTGTCCCTCCATCTGCAGAATGAAGTGGTTCAGAAACTGCCTGTGATATCATGGACCACATGGGTATTTCATATTATTTCCTATTCAATTTATACCATTACTGAAAACTCATCTCTCTGGCTCTCACCATGGCCTCCAGCACTACTCATCTCCATTATAGGCATGTATCCCCGGGCACCAAATTCCTCTCCCTTGTCATTTAGCGCCTCCTTCACAACTTCATAGCTGCACAGAACCACGACCGGCTCCATCCCCATGTGAATGGTGAATACAGGACCATACTTCTTACTGAGCTAGAGATGGGAGAAGGAAAAAACTTCATATCATTCATTCCTAATATCTAAGTAACCCATTTAATACATGACTGATGAGGCTGTAGAAAAGCTTTAAGAAAGGACTTAAAATGCCCTCTCCATCTATGTATAATGTACACCTGATCTCAACCTCAGCCTGCACATCCCCTCCCCATCTCTGAATAATTTAAACACTGTCCCTGCCTCTGTCTGTACATCTCCTCCCCATCTATGTATAATTACACACTATCCCTGCCTCTGTCTGTACATCTCCTCCCATCTATGTATAATTACACACTATCCCTGCCTCTGTCTGTACATCTCCTCCCATCTATGTATAATTTACACACTATCCCTGCCTCTGTCTGTACATCTCCTCCCCTTCTATGTATAATTTACACACTATCCCTGCCTCTGTCTGTACATCTCCTCTCTATGTATAATTTACACACTATCCCTGCCTCTGTCCTTACATCTCCTCCCATCTATGTATAATTTATACACTATCCCTGCCTCTGTCTGTACATCTCCTCCCATCTATGTATAATTTACACACTATCCCTGCCTCTGTCTGTACATCTCCTCCCCATCTATGTATAATTTACACACTATCCCTGCCTCTGTCTGTACATCTCCTCCCATCTATGAAAAATGTTCACACTATCCTTTCATGTATCTATACATTTCCTCCACATCTATGTATTAGTTTGTCATGATCTATTCCTCATAAAACCATGTTGATTCCTGATAATAATCTTAATTTTGGTGGTGTAATCCTGAATATAATCCTACTACAGAGTCAAACTCTCAGGTCTATAATTCTCAGGTTCTGTTTTAGTTCCCATCTTAAATAGAGGAACTAGAGATGAGCCTGAGGCAATAGCAGCACTATAACCAGATCCCACCAGATAACAGGTATATGTGGAGAAAAGAAGAAGCTAGCCAATTAATTCTTCTCCACCTGTCCCTCCTCCAAAATCATGGGTGTGTTACAAATAGAAATGTTTCCCTTGAGAGCAGGAACTGTGCCTCTCACATCAGCAAATGCAATGTGCACAGGGTAAATAAGGGAAGTACTGGAAAAATTGGGTACATCTGCACTCACATGAAATACCTGGCACAACTCTATTCATAAACCATGACACTTAGGGTCCCCAGTGTGAAATCCCCCCACCAGAAACCAAGTGTTGATGCTGTTACTATGCCACTTATCCACACCCCTCTAAGGACACATGACAACTTGCTGACAGTTTAATAGTAATGATATACCCTTGGTTCCACCAGCTTAGCATATTCTGAGGGATGGCATCTCCTCAGATGTCACTTGATGCCCGGCTTGCAATTCTCCTCCACCACACTACCACATGTGGTCACTGCATCACACAGTGTGCAATGGGTGGGTGAAAACTGCCACATCCTAACATCTACAGAGTGGCTATCACTTGGTGGGTAACGATGAACGAGGTGCATTGGCAGAGGATGTAGTTACCTTAGAGCAAGAAGGTGATGGCGAGCTAATTTTTTTGCTCGTCATCAAACTTCCAGTCTCTGCCTGTGTTTCTCTATTCTTCCTACTCTTTGGTCTCTGCTTCCCCTTTTGTTACCTTTTTGGAGAGTCAGGGGATAAAGCAACAGTGGTGATCGATTTCTGTGGTGGATGTTTGGCTTTAACATGTTTCATATAAATATCATGGTGTCTGTGTTTCATGTGTTATCAGGGTGGTTGTGACAAGATGTGTTTCTTCCTCTCCCTTTCTCACTGACTTGTTACAGATTGTGCACAGTGCTGTTGGTGATGACTGCACTGTACCTGCCCCAAGAGAAAAATAGTCCCACACCCATGACTTCAGGGTCCTCACGATCACAAATAATATGATGATTACTCCCTCCTTCATTCCAAACGCTAGCAAGATTCTGGACCTTCTTAGTAGTAGTACTAGCACTGGCGGTACTGCCTGGGGATGGCAAGAGAGACTTAGGGTTCCCTGCTGTCAGACTTGGCTTCATCGTCTCCTTCCCCCTCATGAGTACTACAAGACACACTGGCAGCAGCTTTGCAAAGAAAGAAAAAACAGGAGAGGCGCCTATAGTGTATTACCAGAGTTGGTAAGATGGCAGACTGTATATACACAATAGATCAACTCACATTTAATAAATGTTAGTAATCAGGCTTCTATCTGTCACCAACGTAAAAAGCCTGCAGGGTACTTTACCCATCCCTGTAAAGGTATATGGTGTCCACTGTTCACGTCCTCCACCGGAACCAATCTCCAAATTACACGAACTTGAACTCCAATGATACTCCACAGAAATGCAAACAGGAAAAAAGAAATACTATATGTCGATATGACCATAAAAATAAAAAACAGAAAAAGGAACTGTTCTGGACTGATGAATAATACAATTTTATTAATAAAAAGCGGTAGAAAGGGTACGCGTTTCGCAGCAGTAGCAGCTTTATCAAACCCTTAATATCAGTATACAGAAAAGCCAATATTAGCAAGGGTATTTTTATGGTCATATTGACATATAGTATTTCTTTTTTCCTGTTTGGATCTCTGTGGAGTATCATTGGAGTTCCAGTTCCTGTAATTTGGAGATTGGTTCCGGTGGAGGACGTGAACAGTGGACATCATATACCTTTACAGGGACGGGTAAAGTACCCTGCAGGCTTTTTAAGTTGTTGACAGGTATAAGCCTGATTACTAACATTTATTAAATGTGAGTTGATCTATTGTGATCTACACTCTGCCATCTTACCAACTCTGGTAATACACTATAGGCTCCTCTCCTGTTTTTTCTTTCTTTGCATATTTTACTTCTACTTTGTGGACGATTGTGGAGGAGCGGAGCAGCCTGAGTTTACTGCTGGAGGGGAGCAGTTTCAATTATACCCCCAAAAAGCTCATATAGCTGAACAACACATATGTGTTAGTGTCAGCCACCTATTTTGTAAGTGCAATTTCATTGGTGGTGGTTGGTGTTTTTTTACCATTACGTTAATACACTAGGAGCGCCTCTTGGTTTTTCCTTTTGTTTTTACAGTGGCAGCAGGTTCAACACTGGCAGCAGGGCACAGCACTGGTAGCAGAAGGGGCAGGACTGGCAGCAGGCACAGCACTGGTGGCAGCAGGGGCAGATCTTGCAGAAGGAACAGCAATGGTGGCAGCAGGGACAGCACTGACAGAAGGCACAGTACTGGTGGCAGCAAGGGCAACATGTCTGACAGCAAGTATAGCACGTCTGGCAGTAGGCACAGACAGCTTACTTGTCCTGCTCTCACTACTTCCCAACTCTTCCTCCCTTGATATTAATTTCCCCAAGATCCCTAGGGGTGATTTAGGGGGACTGGACAACATTGGTTCTGTAGTGTCACTTCCTCCCTCTCCTCAGACTCAGTGGACACATAAGGGTCCTTCCAGTTCCTTCTTTTATTTGATTTTAACTTGCTCATAGTGATATCAGTCATCATGAGCCTCTCCTACATCAAATTTGCTGAACAGCACAGAACGAAAAGCATGCTAAACAATGGACTAAAACATTCTAGCCATTGAAAAAATGGGGAAGAATTTTTGCCAATGGGCCTTAAAATGCAAAGATTTTAATTGCTGTTTTTAAAGGGATAGTAATATTTTACAAAAACTGCAGCTCCAATTAATTTTCATACTATTTGGGCCATGGAGTGTGTTATTTCAATACTGTCAGAGTTGTAGTTCAAGAGTAATTTAATGATAAAGTATCCCCGTTCCGCCCCTTTTACCTAGTGTAAGCCACCTCCTCTCAGATGTAGAATCTGGTCTCCTGACCAGACAGCTCACAGCAAGGGACAATCTTTTAACTGTGATCATAAGGAAAACCCTGCCCCCCCCCCCCAACAGGTTTTTCAGGTCTATCCTTATGCTCACTGAAGATTGTCCCTCTCTGAGATCCATCTGGACAGTCTTGCTGCTCTGAGGTGAGCATCGTTATATCAATACACTGACAGTATTGAAATAACACTCTCTATGGCCTAAATACTATGAAGATTAATTGGAGCTACTTTTATTGTTAAAAATTACTATCCCTTTAAAGCAGACATCGTGGTTTTTGCTGAATTTTTTGTGGGTACACGACGGGACCTTTTGCCCATCCCTAGTCTGTACATCTTATCCTCAATTTTGTATAATTTACACACTATCCTGGCCTCTGTCTGTATATCTCCTCCCATTAATGTATAATTTACACACTATCCCTGCCTCTGTCTATACATCTTCTCCACATCTATGTATAATTTACACCCTATCCCTGCCTCTGTCTAAACATCTTCTTCCATCTATGTATAATTTACACACTATCCCTGCCTCTGTCTGTACATCTCCTCCCATCTCTGTATAATTTACACACTATCCCTACCTCTGTCTGGACATCTCCTCCCCATCTATGTATAATTTACACACTATCCCTGCCTCTGTCTGTACATCTCCTCCCATCTATTTATAATTTGCATACTATCCCTGCCTCTGTCTGTACATCTCCTCCCCATCTATGTATAATTTACACATTATCCCTGTCTCTGTCTGTACATCTCCTCCCATCTATGTATAATTTACACATTATCCCTTTCTCTGTCTGTACATCTTCTCCCATCTATGTATAATTTACACACTATCCCTGCCTCTGTCTGTACACCTCCTCCCATCTATGTATAATTTACACACTATCCCTGCCTCTGTCTGTACACCTCCTCCCATCTATGTATAATTTACACACTATCCCTGCCTCTGTCTGTACACCTCCTCCCATCTATGTATAATTTACACACTATCCCTACCTCTGTCTGTACATCTCCTCCCATCTATGTATAATTTACACACTATCCCTGCCTCTGTCTGGACATCTCCTCCCATCTATGTAAAATATACACACTATCCCTGCCTCTGTCTGTACATCTCCACCCCATCTATGTATAATTTACACACTATCCCTGCCTCTGTCTTTACATCTCCTCCCATCTATGTATAATTTACACACTATCCCTGCCTCTGTCTGTACATCTGCTCCCCATCTATGTATAATTTACACACTATTCCTGCCTCTGTCTGTATATCTCCTCCCATCTATGTATAATATACACACTATCCCTGCCTCTGTCTGACATCTCCTCCCCATCTATGTATACTTTACACACTATCCCTGCCTCTGTCTTTACAACTCCTCCCATCTATGTATAATTTACACACTATCCCTGCCTCTGTCTGTACATCTCCTCCCCATCTATGTATAATTTACACACTATCCCTGCCTCTGTCTGTATATCTCCTCCCCATCAATGTATAATTTACACACTATCCCTGCCTCTGTCTGTACAACTCCTCCCATCTATGTATAATTTACACACTATCCCTGCCTCTGTCTGTATATCTCCTCCCATCTATTTATAATTTACACACTATCCCTGCCTCTGTCTGTATATCTCCTCCCCATCTATGTATAATTTACACACTATCCCTGCCTCTGTCTGTACATCTCCTCCCCATCTATGTATAATTTACATACTATCCCTGCCTCTGTCTGTACATCTCCTCCCATCTATGTATAATTTACACACTATCCCTGCCTCTGTCTGACATTTCCTCCCCATCTATGTATACTTTACACACTATCCCTGCCTCTGTCTATACATCTCCTCCCATCTATGTATAATTTACACACTATTCCTGCCTCTGTCTGTACATCTCCTCCACATTTATGTATAATTTACACACTATCCCTGCCTCTGTCTGTACATCTTCTCCCATCTATGTATAATTTACACACTATCCCTGCCTCTGTCTGTATATCTCCTCCCATCTATGTATAATTTACACACTATCCCTGCCTCTGTCTGTATATCTCCTCCCCATCTATGTATAATTTACACACTATCCCTGCCTCTTTCTGTACATCTCCATCCATCTATGTATAATTTACACACTATCCCTCCCTCTGTCTATACATCTCCTCCCCATCTATGTATAATTTACACACTATCCCTGCCTCTGTCTGTACATCTCCTCCCCATCTATGTATAATTTATACACTATCCCTGCCTCTGTCTGTACATCTCCTCCCCATCTGTGTATAATTTACACACTATCCCTGCCTCTGTCTGTACATCTCCTCCCCATCTATGTATAATTTACACACTATCCCTGCCTCTGTCTGTATATCTCCTCCCATCTATGTATAATTTACACACTATCCCTGACTCTGTCTGTACATCTCCACCCCATCTATGTATAATTTACACGCTATCCCTGCCTCTGTCTGTACATCTCCTCCCATCTATGTATAATTTACACACTATCCCTGCCTCTGTCTGTACATCTCCTCCCCATCTATGTGTAATTTACACACTATCCCTGCCTCTGTCTGTACATCTCCTCCCATCTATGTATAATTTACACACTATCCCTGCCTCTGTCTGTACACCTCCTCCCCATCTATGTATAATTTACACACTATCCCTGCCTCTGTCTGTATATCTCCTCCCATCTATGTATAATTTATACACTATCCCTGCCTCTGTCTGTACATCTCCTCCCATCTATGTATAATTTACACACTATCCCTACCTCTGTCTGTACATCTCCTCCCATCTATGTATAATTTACACACTATCACTATCTATCATTGTACTTCTACCTATGATTTACCCAATCTTCCTGTCTTTCTGTTTTGATCCCCTCTGAGTCTATCGATACATTAACCATTCTCCTTAGTCTCTGTCTTTGTTTCACCTCCTAACCTACCATACTCTATCCACTGTCTCTGCCTGTCTTTTCATCTTACCCTATCTCTACACACTTTATCTGCTGTCTATCTCTCTCTGCATTTCCTCTCCTCTCAGTCTGAACACTTGATACACTGCCTCTTCCTCTCTCTCTCTCTCTCTCTCTCTCTCTGTACATTTTGTCTCCTCTCCATCTCTGTGCATTTTACCTATTACCCAGCCCATTCTGTTTGCTCCATATCAGTGTGTTCTGTGCTCTGTGTCCTATCAGGTCTCCTTATTTCTCCTTCCTCTGTTTTTATCTTCTGCTTCTCTCTTTATATCTCCTTACCGTCTATGTATCATTTATACCCTCTCCCTTCCTCTCTTTATATCTTCTACTTCTCTCTTTATATCTCCTTACCTTCTATGTATTCTTTATACCCTCTCCCTTCCTCTCTTTTAATCTTCCAGTAATGTACTCATTGTCCACTGGCCTTCTATAAATAACCCTCCCTTTACTTTCACCCCAAAAGAAATTCCTAATTGCCTTTCTCAATTGTATGTGGATTAGTTCCCTAAAATGAATCTTTTATCAGAACTGTACTATTCTGTCCACAGATACAGATATGATTGTTTGTTACAGGACTTCAGGTCCCAGAACTGCTTCCACTAAAGGAATTCAGGGTCCTGGAGCCCAGTAACAAAGTGTCTTGTCTTCCATGGACTTAATACTCAGTAATAGATGGATATTCATTTAGGGGAACCAATCCACAAATAATCAATTCATAATGGCCATTAGAAATGTATTCACTGATTAAGGAAAGTGGAGGAATATTTTTAAGAGATGTTAGTGATCTAATAATGACTTATTCCCTTCTAGTAAAGCACTCTGATCCTTAAAGGATTAATATTATTACCCTCTTAGGTAAAAGGCTCCTATTTTCCCACCTCTGCTTGCATTCTGTTCCATGTACCCACTACTCTTCCATACCTCAATAAGGGACTTGAAGACTTCTTTTCCATTCAGCTGGAGGATGTTGCCCAGGATGGGCAGTGGGGTGGGTCCTGGGGGCAGTTTACCCTTGCCCTGCTGCCTTTTATTCTGGGTTACATTTAGGATTAGGAATATCACACAGGCGATGAGCAGAACGGCTGTAGCACTAACGATCTCCATGCTGAGGCTGACCTGTCCTGAACACAGTACTCCTCTCCCAGTGATATTAATACAGCTGTGTGTGCAGGAGGGGTGAACCTGGCTCTGGTTTGTCTACATGTTACCCAATAGTCAGAAATCCTCCTCTCTCTTTGTCCATACAAACCATCCTGTCCAAGAATTCTTACAGTCCAGAGATTCATTCACTTGTTACTAAATGGATTAACAGAAATAAAGGAAAGTAATGTTTACAAACAAGAGGTCTTATGCAGAAAAAAAATAAAATATATTTTGCGACAATCCAGCTGCACTATAAGGAACAAGTAAAAATGCTCATTGATTAAAATGTTTTGCTTTTCTTAATATACAATTTTATGGAGGACCATATACAAAAAATACAGAGGTGAGGACAATATCCTAGTCGCGGTGTAGAGAAAGAAGGATGACAGGTAGAAACATATTATCAAACCAGGTCGCTGTGACATCAACAAATGTCCCCTTTTTACAGCATGAGCACAAACCAACTAAACTAAAACTCCAACAAAGTAAAGGAACAAAAACATCTCCTATTTCCAGATTTTCCCCCCTTCCCAGCTTAATCCTCCTCTTACCAGCTGGCAGAACCCACCCCCCAACCCCTCCGGAGACAACCCCTTCATACGTCAAAATAAATTCCTTGCACAGCTGTGACTATCTCATCTGCCCAAAAGAGCCCTACAGAACGTCAGTAATGGTAGAGATGCATGTGTTCGATAGCTCGCACTGCATATGTGCTATGGAGAAATAGTTAATAGGGATGGACGAAAACTTTTGCCTGAAACCAAAATTGGCAAATAATGTCACTTTCTGCCTCGTGAATAATTTCCCACAAAAGAGGCAGTTTTTCTAGGATTTTTTTTTTGCCTAGCTCATTCCATTAAAAACAATAGGAACTTTGAAGTTTCTCACAATACATAGCAAATGTCATGGTATAATGGGGTCTGAGGAGGGTGCCTATGTTGGTGGAGTCCGGGGGGTTGTTGACTGGGATTGGGGGGCACAGTTAATAAAAAAAAAAAAATAACTAAAAATAAAATAAGAAATTGATAAGTAATGTTACAGACAGAAATCCCCAGACATAAGCTGTGACTAGGGCAGACTTATACTTGACGGGATAGAATATTATGTAGGGGATGATTTCTAGGACTTAGACTTGTTGTTAGAGGACCAAGCCCTGAGGAAACATTGACATGTTGTATGACTTAGACTTCTTTGGCACAAACCCTAAGGAAACACTGATTTGTTGTAGGACTTATACTTGTGTTAGGCACAAGCCCCGAGGAAAAAAATGATTTTGAGGACTTAGCCTTGTTAGAAACAACCCCCCAACCCCCCAATTTTTTTTTTTGTAGCATATGCCCTACTGGTCTAGTGCCAGCAGTTGATGTTATGGTGGCCTGTGGCAAATACCCCTGGTGTCATTGAGGAATTTGCTCCTGCTTGTCTTGCTGCTGCTGCAGAGTTGTTAAAAAGCCGGTTGAAGAGACAGCTCCAAGGTAATGGGATCAACAACAGCAGTGATATGGGTCATGGATGATCATGGTTCCACTTGTCACTAGGTCGAGTGATGTGTCTGAGGCAGTGGCAGCACCACAACTAGCCCCCACCACTTCAGGTATATGTGGAGAAAAAAAGTTAGCCAATAATGATTCTACACCTGACTCTCCTCCAAAATCATGTATTGTTAGAATAGATATTTATTTAATTGAGAGCAGGGCATAACTGCGCCTTTCATCAGCAAATGCAATGTATACAGTGTGTGTGGTAAATAAGGGAAAGACTGGGAATAATGGGCACATGTGCACTCACATCAACTACCTGGCACAACTGTAACTAAACACCATAACACTTAGGGTGCCCAATATGAAATCATCCTACCAAAAACCAAGTACTTCCGCTGTCACTATGCCCCTGGTCCACTCCCAGCTAAGTACATGTGGCAACTGTCATAATGATGAACCCTCAGTGCCACCAGTTTTGTGTATTCTGCGGGATGGAATCTCCTCAGATGCCACTTTATACCTTGTTTGCTTATCCTTCACTGCACTGTCATATGTGGTCAATGCACCACCCAGTGTGCAATGGGTGGACATGAACAGGGAGGGGCAAACATTTTTGCCTTAGAATGAAATCGGTGAATAATGGCACTTTCCGCTTGTCAAATAATTTCCCACGAAAAGTGCAGTTTTTTCGCTTTTTCCCACCATCTTCGCCCATTGAAATCAATGGGAAGAAAAATATTTCTTCACCACACAAAAGTTTTCTACAGCCATATAAAAGGCTGTCAGACTCTCACAGCAACCATTTTGTGTTTGTGAGAAGAGGGAGCAGTGTGTTTTTTGAGTTAGAGAAGATAAGAGAATCGAAGTTTAGTTTAGGGAATCTTTTAGTTAGGACATTTGTGCCTTTAGGAGAGTCATTGGGGCACTCTGCGAACAAGAAGGGAGAAAGGAGGTTGACCCCAAATACTCAAAAATTCCATGTGACTGACAGGCAAGACACAGGCAGCTAGGGACTTATTTGCTTGCCGATCTTGCTGTTATTGTCTCTGTGCTGGATAGGGAAGTCTGGGAAAAGATGTTGTTAATTTTGCTTTTCAGCTATAATTTTTTGGGACAGACTGTGATAAGACAACAGTGTGGACAACTTAAAAAAATAATAAAAAAAAATTAATAAAATAATAAAGAACTAAATATATTAGGTGAGAGTGACAGACAGCTCACTGGGCTTAGACAAGGCATCATACAGCTCCATCAGTTGTGTTGTGCACTGTACAGTAAAAAAAAAACAATGTAGTTTGTAATGTCCAGCAAACACACAAGGGAAAGGGGAAAGGGTAGTGGTGGAGCAGTGCAGGGATGTGAGAGTTAAGTAGTAGTTACAAAACTGACTACAGCAATGGTTGCTGCAGCGTGTGCAATACATGATGATGATCTCTCTACTCCAAGGGAGGATGCAGTTTGTCAAGGTCACAGCAAAACTAGTTCCGGCACCACCAGTGCCTGTAGAAATAAAGAACCATATAAGAACACTGAAGATGACAACAAGTTGCATTCAAGTGTTGATGATGCTGACAATACCATAATAGAGGAAGGTGTAGCAGCTGAACCACCTGCTGCATCAGATAGTGAGACAAACAAGCATCAAAAGACCCATCCTCAAAGTAGCAGGGAACTTTGTTACAGTAAAAGTAAACAGAAATTGTTTGAGACCTCCAAGGGTAGTGGTGGGCAAGAACTGGCATGTGATGCTGATGTTGCGGAGGATGACCTAATGATGACTGATGATGATGCAGATCTAGAATATATCCCTCCAGCATCCTTCTCTTGTGCAGATACAGATGAAGTAGAAAGTGAGGATGATGACAGGGGTATAAGGTTAGCAGAAGCCAAAGGCTGAATCTTCCACCAGTTCTAAGGAGCACTGTGCCTGTCTATAAACTGCTTGAGAAAGCCATTGGTAAGTCTGACCCTGGACAAGTACAGATGTCAAAAAGCACACAGTCACCGTATCATCAGCATCATTGCCTCTTCAAAGTCCAAGTCCAACTCAGCCACACACACCTGTTTTGATTACCCAGCAAAAGCAAAACAGGTTATTAAGATCCACAGTGTTAGATATGATGAGTGCCTCTTCTGCTGCTGCTGAAAGTGCTGCACTTTTGATACCTAGTAGTAGTGACAGTAGAATTGCATCAACATCCAGCTCCAGTAGTAGTAGTAGTAGTAGTAGCAGAAACCACACATGACAGACAAAGCCAGGACAAATATAATAACAGCAGCACAGATGAGAATGTGGAGGAGGAATATGAAGAAGGGTTGTCACCATCTACCTCACTTGGGACCACTGCTATGACCGATAAGTAATGTGTGTCAATAACCTGAGAAGGAGGATAGCATATGGCAATGGTAAAAACAGTATACATACACAAATCACACCATACTAGTCCCCCATCACCACCACTTCAATACACATCTGTCACATTGTAGGTTGCACATTATCTTTTTTTATTACTTGATATCATAATGAATATGTGCCAGTGCCACTTAAGCAGAAAGTTAGATTTGTGTGCAAAGGACAAATGCATTCTGCATGCTAACAAATTTTCAAGCCATATGTTGCTGTAGGACTCACAACTTTGACTTTCAGCCACTTATTTCTAAACTTCAGCCCTCAGAAGAAGTAATATTTAGTGATGATCGAGCACCCCAATGCTCGGGTGTTCGGGTGCTCTGGCCGAGCACCCCTGGAGGCTCGAGTGCTCGGCCGAGCACCCGAGCCCCATTGAAGTCAATGGGAGGACTCGAGCATTACACCAGACACCCCCTGCTCTGATGAGGGGAGGGTGCCTGGTCCATAGGAAAAGGGCAGAAAATGATGGAAACACCACAGAAATGGTACAGGGACAGCATAGGGAGGATGTCTGGATGCATCTTGGACTCCAACGTCGCTGCTGGGAACGATGTTTCGCCCGTAGTACGCCATTTTTACAGACTGACCGTAAAACACACAAAAAGGAAGATAAAAACGACTTTAGGCGAAAAATTGTTACCAAACAGAATGTGACGCTAATCTGCGGCTAGGCACAGTGAACGGAATATGTGACGTTTATTTTTTACACTTTCCACACTAAACAGAATGTGCTGCTAATCTGCAACTTTGCACACTAAACAGAATGTGCTGCTTATCTGCGGCTAGGCACAGTGAACGGAATATGTGACTTTTATTTTTTACACTTTGCACACAAAACAGAATGTGCTGCTAATCTGCAACCTTGCACACTAAACAGAATGTGCTGCTTATCTGCGGCTAGGCACAGTGAACGGAATATGTGACTTTTATTTTTTACACTTTGCACACTAAACAGAATGTGCTGCTAATCTGCAACTTTGCACACTAAACAGAATGTGCTGCTTATCTGCGGCTAGGCACAGTGAACGGAATATGTGACTTTTATTTTTTACACTTTGCACACTAAACAGAATGTGCTGCTAATCTGCAAC
Organism: Rhinophrynus dorsalis; assembly: GCA_037306005.1. Taxonomy (NCBI): domain Eukaryota; kingdom Metazoa; phylum Chordata; class Amphibia; order Anura; family Rhinophrynidae; genus Rhinophrynus; species Rhinophrynus dorsalis. Next base: position 184,034,983 of record CM074726.1, read on the forward strand.
TTTGCACACTAAACAGAATGTGCTGCTTATCTGCGGCTAGGCACAGTGAACGGAATATGTGACTTTTATTTTTTACACTTTGCACACAAAACAGAATGTGCTGCTAATCTGCAACTTTGCACACTAAACAGAATGTGCTGCTTATCTGCGGCTAGGCACAGTGAACGGAATATGTGACTTTTATTTTTTACACTTTGCACACTAAACAGAATGTGCTGCTAATCTGCAACTTTGCACACTAAACAGAATGTGCTGGTTATTTGCGGCTAGGCACAGTGAACGGAATATGTGACGTTTATTTTTTAAACTTTGCACACTAAACAGAATGTGCTGCTAATCTGCAACTTTGCACACTAAACAGAATGTGCTGCTAATCTGCAACTTTGCACACTAAAAAGAATGTGCTGCTAATCTGCAACTTTGCACACTAAACAGAATGTGCTGCTAATCTGCAACTTTGCACACTAAACAGAATGTGCTGCTAATCTGCGGCTAGGCACAGTGAACGGAATATGTGACTTTTTTTTTTTAAATCTCTGCCCCCCCAAACAAAATATAACTGCTGCCCCCACACACAATAGTCCTAAAAAGGACTTTTGGGTCTTTATGTTGTTCAAACACACTTTTCTTCTCCCTACACTGACTTTCCCTTCCTATCCTCATCTCTCCCTGGCTAAGACTGAGCCGAACTCGCTGGTCAGGTGCTATACAGCACCCGATCACGGGTTCTGGCCAGCCAATCAGTGTAATGCCAGCAGCCAACATGGCTGCTGGCATTACACTGATGTCAGAGCCTCCCTGCACGTTTATTGGCTGCGCAGCAGCCGTGAAACGTGCGGGGAGGAGACCCGAACATGGCGGGCGAGCACATGCGGTACTCGTACGAGTACCGCCATGTGCCGAGCAGAGCGATGCTCGAGCCGAACCGAGCTTCGGCCGAGCATGCTCGCTCATCACTAGTAATATTACAGTGCGAAATTGTAACGGTTTGTTTGACACACAGACACAGTAGTTTTGGATAAAACACGGTTTTATTGAACAGTTGTAATGATAATAATAACCCTCGCGGGTCCAGTAATATATCAGCAATATAGTACAGACACAGGACAGGTTACAATAAGGTATACCGACACGGGTCCAGTATATGCAAGTAATACAGAATGCAATATACTGACACAGGTCAGGCAGTTTTCATGTGATACTCAAGTTAGGCAGCACTGAAGGGGTTACTATTAGGCCGGGAGGACTGACAGGCTGTAATAGTGCGAGGCCCTTTAAGAAGCTCAATCTTGAAGAGAGAGCACAATCTCGAGTAACGCCCAAGCAGTAACAGAGACTAGGCAACTTGTGGACTGCCATAGCTGTAACGGAGACCAGGCAAATTGTGGACTGCCATAGCAGTAACAGAGACTAGGCAACTTGTGGACTGCCATAGCACTAATGGGGACCGGCAACTTGTGGACTGCCGTAGTAGTAACGGAGGCCAGGCAACTTGTGGACTGCCTTAGCAGTAACGGAGACCAGGCAGCTTGTTCAGAGAGGCACACAACCGGGGACTGCACGGATGGATGGAACACACAACAATGTCGCCTGGGCGACACTGATAACAATGGAGACTAGACTGCAGAGAGCGACTGTCTGGAGACAGAGAGGATCCTGCCACAACCCCAACTGGAGGCCGGATAAGGAGTAGCCGGAGGGATACGCAACCACAAGGACCCAGCCGGGCCCAGTTGGACACAGAGCAGGAATGTCAGCCAATCCGGGTCAGTACACAGAGAAGGAACGTCAGCCAGAACGGGTCAGTACACAGAGCCAGCCAATCCGAGTCGGTACACAGAGCAGGAACGTCAGCCAGTCCGAGTCGGTACACAGGACAGGAAAGAGATGCAGAATAGTCAGACAGTCCGGGTCGATACACAGGCAGGAACAAGGCCCAGTATTTAAAGACAAATACTGCGCGGGGACAAGCCACTTCAACCAATGAGCGAGATCAATAGAGGAAACTGACAGAATGTCGTCAGCTTTGCACGGGCACCGTGATAGAAATGTAGTACCTGTAACAGATCATAGTCCGTTACTGTAAGCCGGACCAGGGCTTTCGAACTCTCAGCCCATTATCTCCAACCACAAGGACATTTATATATGTTATCAGCTGGCGGCGCTACAAAAGAGACTGAAACACATGGACTTGCTAGCTTCGGCTACTCGAAGAGTTGCTACTGGTTCAGAGGGACTGTGCAATACACTACTGAGATACACTTTCGACGACAACCAGTCGAAGGTCCCAAACCTTGGTGTTCGAATAGTCGACACCGCGTTGAATATTCTGTGGCGGGCACAGTGAGTCGACGCCTGATGGGTTGAGTCCCTGAGCAGGACATTTCAAGGTCACCCATAGACCTAACATGGCAAAAATTAGGTGGTTCAGGGATTGGTCAAACAGCGGACCCACTGTACGATCTGGTTGGCCAAGGTTGAAGTCGAAGATGCAAACTAGTCGGCAAATTGCTTCAACCCCTGGCCATTTTACCAAGATGTGTATTGCAGCCCCTAAAGCCCTTTTGTTCAATGGTTCACCCTAAACAAAGTTCTTTGTGTATTAATCCACTCACATCTGTCTCATTGTGTAAACCTGAGCCCTCTGTTGTTAGTCCTTTGCATTAGGTGTTGTGATTGTATTATCTCCGTGAATGCTCCCATTGTGTGATGCCTTTTACTATTTGCTGTGACCTATTGTATCCACTATGTCTGTATTGTGCCTACTGTACTGTGATTGTATTGCACCTCCTGCCATGTCCCACGTCAATTCAGTCTGAATTTTGCTCAATAAAGTGTGTGTTACTTGTTGAGAACTAAGATGGAGTCTCTGTGTGTCATTATTCCGGGGATGGTCTAAAGGGTCCACTCTGACTCCCATCCAGGACAGGTATCCCGTGTGGTCGACCTTCTTCATCCAGATACCTGCAACTTCAACTCTGACTCGACATTTGGAGGCTTGCCGACTCGACGCCTGGAGGTTCACCGACTTTGAAGACAGCCAGTGGTGACTTTACTGGATCCTGTCTGGTTGACTTCCTGGACCGTCGATGTTGACCCTGCTGGTTTTGTTGACCTTGACACACCATCAACGACATACGACTGGCGAGCTTTCAAGTTGTGGAGTGCTCCGTATAACATCTGACCGGCACATTCAACTCGGACCTGCCAAATCTGGGTAGGAGAGACCCGGGATGACGGACCAAGGTTTCCTGGCACCTTGGGCTTCCGTTATAGTACCTATAGGAAATATAGGCAAAAAATGTGTTAAAATTGGCGGAACATTTGTTAAAATAGGCTAAAAGGAGGACATTTTTGCATAGGCAGAAAGGCGATATTTTTCATGGTAAAAGCGAAAAATCGTCAAGTTTTCGTGAAAAGTCATGTGGGAAATTGTTCACACTTTTTGCCCACCCTTAGACATGAAATGCCACATCTTGGCATATACAGAATGCTATCAACTGGTGGGTGAGATAAAGATGAACAAGATGGATCACCAAAACCCCTTGTGGCATGTAATAACAAATCCTGCATTTTTGAACTTCAAATCTGATGCTGTCTCCTTCTACAATTTTAACCCCTTGTGGTATGTACTAACAAATCCTGCATTTTTTGGAACTTCAAATCTGATGTGGTCTCCCTCTACAATTTTAACCCCTTGTGGTATGTACTAAACATTAGCACCTTACAACACCCTGTTCCAGTCTCCATATTGCCTGCCTCCCCCATTCCTCTCCTATATCTCTGTGTCTGTTTCTTATCAGATGTTTTAATGGTGTCACACCTGATTGCACTCAGGGAACCACCAGTGCAAAACAATTAGGAATTTGGAATCCCTCAGTCAGTCAGTCTTATTAGGGACTCCAGATAAATTCAGGTCCAGTTAGGGGTGACATTATGTTGAGGTGGCATTTGCCCGAGGTATTGGCACCTTATCAAAGTTAGACAAGAAAGTTTAAAAGGAGAGAGACAGCTGCTGTACTACAGCTACTTAAAGACAATAGGCAAGTAAACCATAAAGGGATGCAGTGGAATAGGAGGGAAGAGATAAAATAAATGTTAAAAATGTTGTCTTACTAAACAGTCTTCGATAGATATTATATTTCACCTATTTTCTGACTAACTCTTTCAGCTCCCCCCTGCTATCTTTTTGACATGCAAAACAAAATGAACATATTACTAGTATTTGTTCTAGCCCTGCCACTTTGAATACAGTTTTCCTCATATCCCGACAACCTTGCTCCTCACTTGCACCATAACATAATAATTCACCATAGACTTCTGCATACATGTGCACTACCCTCTCTGTGCTGGTGGAGAGTTCTAAAAACAAGCTCACCTAGCCACAGTTTATATAGCAACAGACTCACTCTTTCATTATATGCTCACCACAAACAACTTACCAAAGTCTTTTGCATTTTTCTACTTGCCTTGGCAAATGATATAGAAACGACCCTGGCCCTAAAACTACCATAAATGTCAACTTCTCCTTTAAAATAGGTCTCTCATTTGTGCACTGCAATATATGCAGCATACTACCCAAAACAGATGAACCTTAAGTGTGGTGTTATGTGTACAAGCCAAAAATCCTCATACTCACTGAATCCTAACTAAGCCTAAAATATCAGATACAGCTGTTGCAATTGAAAGATTCTCATGTTTTAGGAAGGACCGAGAAAAGCGAGGAGGAGGCATAATCATATACACACAAGAGTCTATAAACTTTACACTTTTTAATGCCTCTTATAACTCTGATTCAAATGAATATATTGCAGGAAAAATTATTCTTCCCTTTTCAAAACAAATCATAATTGTTGCCATCTACGGGCCTCCAAATACACTGACACAGTCACCTACAGACATAATCCACCACCCCAATGAGATTGCCACCCATAATAAGCAAAGGGAGCTGTTGGTTCTTGGAGACTTTAATGTTAATTGGCTAGACTCCAGGAATTAAAAATTCTGTTCATTGTTTAAGACATCAAACTTATCACATCTAATCTCCTCCCCTACTCGCATAAATATTAAAACATCCAACCATACTCTGCTAGACTGGATCCTTTCATCCTGCCCAAGCAGAATCCAAGATTCAGATGTACTATGTGTTTAGCAATCACTCCATAGTCTACTGTGTTCACAAAATAAAACCAATCAAATCATGTCCAAAAGTCATAACTACTAGATCATTTAGAACATTTAATCTCCAGCCTTTCCTAAATTACTTAAGAAATTGCCCATGGTATAGAATACACCTTATACCTTATCTAAACTCAGCAATTTACTTTTTTGACTCAGAATTCTTACAGGTCTGTAATACCCATGCCCCATTAAGGAAGATTAGGGTAAGAGGGGCCATCTACCCTGGGTCTCTGCTGACCTGTTTGAATGATACCGTTTCAGAGATGAATTATGGACAAAATTTAAACAAACTGGCTCCGTTAATGATCGCGCTGCATACAGGCAATAGCAGAATACTTGCACAAACCAAACAAAACTCACAAAAGCTCAATATTTATCTGACAACTCGAACAATAACATTTCAAAACCAGCCAACTTCTGGAAGGTTATTAAAACATCTACAACCATCCTAACCCATACCTCCCAAGTGTCCCTCTTTAGGAGGGACAGACCCTCTTTGAGACCCAAATCCCTCTGTCCCTCTTTTCTACACTTTTGTCCCTCTTTTTAGGACATCAGAATGAGTGGTGTGTATTACATTGCTCCACAGCAATAAAACATACATAAACGTGTTGTTAATTGTCAGTATATGTGTTTATATATTAATATGGGCAATTAAAATACTTTGGTCTTGCTCTAAATCATTTATCAGTTACACAAAGAGATGCAGATGGGTCAAGAAATAACGTAAAAATTCTTGGAAATGCCCCGCCTACCAGCCACGCCCCCAGAAACGCCACCTAAAACAGAAGTGTCCCTTTTTCTCCATTTGAAATGTTGGGAGGTATGCTAACCACTCTTACCCATCAACTATAACCATAGGCAAAGAAACAATACAGTGCCCCATAGCAATAGCTAATGCTTTTAACAACTACTTTGTTGGATGTGCCACCATCCTGATTACACAAAACAAAAGTAATTCTGAACTAGAAACATGGACAGATCAGCTTATGCCACCTGCTACCTGGTCCAATGATGCTAATGAATTTAATTTAATGCAGGTAAATGATAGTGAAATATATGACCACCTCCTTAAAGGGATAGTAATGTTTCATATTAAAAGCAGCTCTAATTAATCATCATAGTATTTGGACTTTGTTATTTCAATTCTGTCAGAGTTGTAGTTCAAGAGTAATTGAATGATAAAGTATCCCCCTCCCGTCCCTTCTACTGATTTAACACTGCTCAGCTTAGAGCAGCAGGGAGGTGCCCAGGTATATTGCAGAGAGGGACAATCTTCAATTAAGATAAGGGAAAAACCTGAAAAACTCATCAATGAGGGCAGGGTTTTCATTGCTCTCATAGGAAGAAGATTGTCCCTTGCTGTTAGCTGTCTGGTCTGTGGACCAGATTCCACATCTGAGGTGAGGCAGCTTACACTAGGTAAAAGGGACGGGAGGGGGATACTTTATCATGCAATTACTCTTGAACCACAACTCTGACAGTACTGAAATAACACTCTCTATGGCTCAAATACTATGAAGATTAATTGGAGCTGCTTTTTTTGTGAAACATTACTATCCCTTTTACCCAAAAATGAAATCTCAATCTGGCCCTGACCAGCTACCAGCAATGTTATTAAAGCTCCGTGCCTCGGTCACTGCCCACCCTATTACAACCCTAATTAATGCCTCCTTATCATCTGGGTATATGCCCAAATCCTGGAAAGTGCCTAGAGTTGTGCCTATCCACAAAAATGGGGATAAAAATGTAATATCAAATTATAGACCAATATCCCTACTCCCCACATTGGCTAAAATCCTAGAGAAATGTGTTCATGAACAACTATATGTGTTACTGGTAGTGTTGAGCGAGCATGCTCGGCCGATGCTCGGATTGGCTCGAGCATCGCTCTGCTCGGCACATGGCGGTACTCGTACGAGTACCGCATGTGCTCGCCCGCCATGTTCGGGTCTCCTCCCCGCATGTTTTGCGGCTGCTGCGCAGCCAATAAACGTGCAGGGAGGCTCTGACATCGGTGTAATGCCAGCAGCCATGTTGGCTGCTGGCATTACACTGACTGGCTGGCCAGAACCCGTGGTCGGGTGCTGTATAGCACCTGACCAGCGAGTTCGGCTCAGTCTTAGCCAGGGAGAGATGAGGATAGGAAGGGAAAGTCAGTGTAGGGAGAAAAAAAGCAAAATTGTGAAAAAAAAAGAACCAAAAGTCCTTTTTAGGACTACTGTGTGTGGGGGCAGCAGGTTATTTTGTGTGGGGGGAAAAAAACAAAAAAAAAAAATTTTTATATATTCTGTTTAGTGTGCAAAGTTGCAGATTAGAGCACATTCTGTTTAGTGTGCAAAGTTGCAGATTAGAGCACATTCTGTTTAGTGTGCAAAGTTGCAGATTAGAGCACATTCTGTTTAGTGTGCAAAGTTGCAGATTAGAGCAAATTCTGTTAAGTCTTCAAACTAAAATATCAAAGTCACATATTCCATTCAGTGTGCGTCGCCGCAGTTTAGCAGCACATTCTGTGTACTGTGCAGAGTTACAGAATAGGAAGAAATACTGCTAAGTCTTCAAACTAAAATATCAAAGTCACATTTTCCATTCAGTGTGCTTCGCCGCAGTTTAGCAGCACATTCTGTGGACTGTGCAGAGTTGCAGAATAGGAAGAAATACTGTTAAGTCTTCAAACTGTAAAATATCAAAGTCACATATTCCATTCAGTGTGCTTCGCTGCAGTTTAGCAGCACATTCTGTGTACTGTGCAGAGTTGCAGAATAGGAAGAAATACTGTTAAGTCTTCAAACTAAAATTTCAAAGTCACATATTCCATTCAGTGTGCGTCGCCGCAGTTTAGCAGCACATTCTGTGTACTGTGCAGAGTTGCAGAATAGGAAGAAATACTGTTAAGTCTTCAAAGTAAAATATCAAAGTCACATATTCCATTCAGTGTGCGTCACCGCAGTTTAGCAGCACATTCTGTGTACTGTGCACAGTTGCAGAATAGGAAGAAATACTGTTAAGTTTTCAAACTCGAATATTAAAGTCACATATTCCATTCAGTGTGCGTCACCGCAGTTTAGCAGCCTATTCTGTGTACTCTGCACAGTTGCAGAATAGGAAGAAATACTGTTAAGTTTTCAAACTCAAATGTTAAAGTCACATATTCCATTCAGTGTGTGTCACCGCAGTTTAGCAGCCTATTCTGTGTACTCTGCACAGTTGCAGAATAGGAAGAAATACTGTTAAGTTTTCAAACTCAAATATTAAAGTCACATATTCCATTCAGTGTGTGTCACCGCAGTTTAGCAGCCTATTCTGTGTACTCTGCACAGTTGCAGAATAGGAAGAAATACTGTTAAGTTTTCAAACTCAAATATTAAAGTCACATATTCCATTCAGTGTGTGTCACCGCAGTTTAGCAGCCTATTCTGTGTACTCTGCACAGTTGCAGAATAGGAAGAAATACTGTTAAGTTTTCAAACTCAAATATTAAAGTCACATATTCCATTCAGTGTGTGTCACCGCAGTTTAGCAGCCTATTCTGTGTACTCTGCACAGTTGCAGAATAGGAAGAAATACTGTTAAGTTTTCAAACTCAAATATTAAAGTCACATATTCCATTCAGTGTGCGTCACCGCAGTTTAGCAGCCTATTCTGTGTACTCTGCACAGTTGCAGAATAGGAAGAAATACTGTTAAGTTTTCAAACTCAAATATTAAAGTCACATATTCCATTCAGTGTGCGTCACCGCAGTTTAGCAGCCTATTCTGTGTACTCTGCACAGTTGCAGAATAGGAAGAAATACTGTTAAGTTTTCAAACTCAAATATTAAAGTCACATATTCCATTCAGTGTGTGTCACCGCAGTTTAGCAGCCTATTCTGTGTACTCTGCACAGTTGCAGAATAGGAAGAAATACTGTTAAGTTTTCAAACTCAAATATTAAAGTCACATATTCCATTCAGTGTGTGTCACCGCAGTTTAGCAGCCTATTCTGTGTACTCTGCACAGTTGCAGAATAGGAAGAAATACTGTTAAGTTTTCAAACTCAAATATTAAAGTCACATATTCCATTCAGTGTGTGTCACCGCAGTTTAGCAGCCTATTCTGTGTACTCTGCACAGTTGCAGAATAGGAACAAATACTGTTAAGTTTTCAAACTCAAATATTAAAGTCACATATTCCATTCAGTGTGCGTCACCGCAGTTTAGCAGCCTATTCTGTGTACTCTGCACAGTTGCAGAATAGGAACAAATACTGTTAAGTTTTCAAACTCAAATATTAAAGTCACATATTCCATTCAGTGTGCGTCACCGCAGTTTAGCAGCCTATTCTGTGTACTCTGCACAGTTGCAGAATAGGAACAAATACTGTTAAGTTTTCAAACTCAAATATTAAAGTCACATATTCCATTCAGTGTGTGTCACCGCAGTTTAGCAGCCTATTCTGTGTACTCTGCACAGTTGCAGAATAGGAAGAAATACTGTTAAGTTTTCAAACTCAAATATTAAAGTCACATATTCCATTCAGTGTGTGTCACCGCAGTTTAGCAGCCTATTCTGTGTACTCTGCACAGTTGCAGAATAGAAAGAAATACTGTTAAGTTTTCAAACTCAAATATTAAAGTCACATATTCCATTCAGTGTGTGTCACCGCAGTTTAGCAGCCTATTCTGTGTACTCTGCACAGTTGCAGAATAGGAAGAAATACTGTTAAGTTTTCAAACTCAAATATTAAAGTCACATATTCCATTCAGTGTGTGTCACCGCAGTTTAGCAGCCTATTCTGTGTACTCTGCAAAGTTGCAGAATAGGAAGAAATACTGTTAAGTTTTCAAACTCAAATATTAAAGTCACATATTCCATTCAGTGTGCGTCACCGCAGTTTAGCAGCCTATTCTGTGTACTCTGCACAGTTGCAGAATAGGAAGAAATACTGTTAAGTTTTCAAACTCAAATATTAAAGTCACATATTCCATTCAGTGTGCGTCACCGCAGTTTAGCAGCCTATTCTGTGTACTCTGCACAGTTGCAGAATAGGAAGAAATACTGTTAAGTTTTCAAACTCAAATATTAAAGTCACATATTCCATTCAGTGTGTGTCACCGCAGTTTAGCAGCCTATTCTGTGTACTCTGCACAGTTGCAGAATAGGAAGAAACACTGTTAAGTTTTCAAACTCAAATATTAAAGTCACATATTCCATTCAGTGTGTGTCACCGCAGTTTAGCAGCCTATTCTGTGTACTCTGCACAGTTGCAGAATAGGAAGAAATACTGTTAAGTTTTCAAACTCAAATATTAAAGTCACATATTCCATTCAGTGTGTGTCACCGCAGTTTAGCAGCCTATTCTGTGTACTCTGCACAGTTGCAGAATAGGAAGAAATACTGTTAAGTTTTCAAACTCAAATATTAAAGTCACATATTCCATTCAGTGTGCGTCACCGCAGTTTAGCAGCCTATTCTGTGTACTCTGCACAGTTGCAGAATAGGAAGAAATACTGTTAAGTTTTCAAACTCAAATATTAAAGTTACATATTCCATTCAGTGTGCGTCACCTCAGTTTAGCAGCCTATTCTGTGTACTCTGCACAGTTGCAGAATAGGAAGAAATACTGTTAAGTTTTCAAACTCAAATATTAAAGTCACATATTCCATTCAGTGTGTGTCACCGCAGTTTAGCAGCCTATTCTGTGTACTCTGCACAGTTGCAGAATAGGAAGAAATACTGTTAAGTTTTCAAACTCAAATATTAAAGTCACATATTCCATTCAGTGTGTGTCACTGCAGTTTAGCAGCCTATTCTGTGTACTCTGCACAGTTGCAGAATAGGAAGAAATACTGTTAAGTTTTCAAACTCAAATATTAAAGTCACATATTCCGTGTAAGATGAAGAAGGCGGGTAAAAAGGGACGGGGAAGTGGACGTGATCCTGATAGTTCAGGGCGCGGGTCAGGACGCGGAGAAACTGTGCCTGGTGCCAGAGCACAAGAAAGAAAGACATCCACCATACCTAGCTTCATGTCTAATTTTACAGGGCGTCGCAGGACATCACTCTCGAGGTCCGACCACTGCGAACAGGTGGTCGGTTGGATGACAGCTGATACTGCTTCCAGTCGGTTAAGCACCACCCTGTCTTCCACCAAGTCCACTCTCAGTAGCCAAGAGTCTGGTCAACATAATCCTCACTCTGATCATCCTTCCTCCCACCATAGACGGTCTGGTCAAAGAAGCGATCCCACACTGGGATATAGTGAGGAGCTCGTCTCATCACCAATCCTTCATTTGACCCTCTCTCCAAGCACGCTTGCAGAGGAACATGACATCTTGTGCCCTGATTCACAACCTCTAGAGGGTACCCAATCACAAGAAGATGACAGATGTGAACGGCATTTAAGGTCAAAGGAAGTAGTGGATGATGATGATGATGATGAGACACAGTTGCCATTAAATCAACCACTATTACTGTCTCAAGACCTTGTTGAGGAGAATGTTATACAGTTGTCAATGACTGAGTATGTGGTGGGATCAAGACATGGGGAGAATGATCAGAGTGAGGAAGTGGAGGAGGACTTGGTGGACGATGAGGTGACTGACCCCACCTGGGAAGGTGTAGAGCCGAGCGATGACAGCAGTCCTGAGGGTGAGCCATCTGCAGCACCGCAACAGGCTGGAAGAGGCAGTGGTGTGGCTACAGAAAGAAGGCGGACCGCACCAAACCGGCCCGCAAATGTTCCACGGAGCACCCCCTTGCGTAAATCTACCTTGCCAAAGGGTAGGTGTTCCGCGGTATGGCGTTTTTTTAAGGAAAGTGCGGACGACAAAAGAATTGTAGTTTGCAACCTGTGCCACACCAGAATGAGCCGAGGCATGAACACTAGAAACCTCACCACCACCAGCATGATCCGACACATGGCATCCAAGCACCGTAGTAAGTGGGAGGAACGCCTGGATCGCCCATCTGTGTCTGCAGGCCACACCACTGCCTCCTCTTCCCCTGTTTTCGGTGCCGGCCAATCGCCTGTCGAAGGCGCAGGCCCGCATACCTCCCGCCCTGCACCTGTACCATCTGAAGCACCATCAGCGACCACATCCACTTCCCTGTCCCAGCACAGCGTCCAAATTTCGTTACCCCAGGCATTTGAGCGCAAGCGAAAATACCCAGCCACCCACCCACAGGCCATAGCACTAACCTCACACCTTTCCAAATTACTGGCCATCGAAATGCTGCCATTTAGGCTTGTGGACACTGAGTCCTTCCGCAGCCTGATGGCAGCAGCTGTCCCTCGGTACGCGGTCCCCAGCCGCCACTACTTTTCCCGGTGTGCCATCCCCGCATTACACCACCATGTGTCCCGTAACATCACCCGTGCCCTGACCAACGCAGTTACTGGGAAGGTCCACTTAACAACTGACACATGGACAAGTGCTTGTGGCCAGGGACGCTACATTTCCCTGACGGCACACTGGGTGAATGTCGTGGAGGCTGGGAGCGACTCGGACCCTGGGATGGCACGGGTGCTACCCACGCCGAGGATTGCGGGCCCTACCTCCATCAGGGTTTCCGCCAGCACCTACGTTATTGGCTCCTCCTCCTCCGTTTCCACCTCCGAATTCTCTACACGCAGCGCCACTCCCCCATCAGCCAGTAGCTGGAAGCAGTGTAGCACTGCAGTGGGGAAGCGTCAACAGGCCGTGCTGAAGCTGATCTGCCTTGGGGACAAACAGCACACGGCCTCAGAGCTGTTGCAGGGGATTAGTCACCAGACCGAGCAGTGGCTCTCGCCACTCAACCTGCAACCAGGCATGGTTGTGTGTGATAATGGGCGTAACTTGGTGGCGGCTTTGGAGCTCGGCAAGCTCACACACGTACCATGCCTAGCGCATGTATTTAATTTAGTGGTTCAGCGATTTCTAAAAACCTACCCCAATGTGCATGATCTCTTGACCAAGGTGCGCCGCTTGTGTGCACATTTCCGTAAGTCATCTACAGCTTCGGCCGGCCTGTTGAAGCTGCAGCAGCGCTTACAATTGCCAGCTCACCGGCTGCTGTGTGACGTGAGCACGCGCTGGAACTCCACCTTCCACATGTTGGCCCGGCTTTGTGAGCAGCAGAGGGCAGTAGTGGAGTACCAGCTGTTACACGGTCGTCGCCTCTCCGTTCAACTTCCTGTAATCAGAAGTGAGGAGTGGGAATGGATGTCAGACCTCTGCGAGGTTTTACGCAATTTTGAGGAATCGACACAGATGGTGAGCGGCGATAACGCTATTATCAGTGTAACCATCCCACTTCTGTGTCTACTGAAACGCTCGCTGCTCACAATTAAAACCGACGCTTTGCATGTGGAAGAGGTGGAAATGGGGGAGGAAGAGCTTACACAAGGTGATAGCCAGAGCACCCTCACTTCGTCTTCTCAGCGACAATTGGAGGAGGAGGAGGAGGAGGAGGAGGAAGACACGGTTGCCTCCGCTACAGAGGGTAGCCATGGAACTTTAGTTCCATCTCTTCAGCGTGGGTGGGCAGAAGAGGAGGAAGAGGATGAGGATATTGAGAGTCATCCTCCTGGTGAGGACAGCGAAATCTTGACTGTTGGTACTCTGGCACACATGGCTGACTTTATGTTAGGCTGCCTTTCCCGTGACCCACGCGTTGTACGCATTTTAGACAACACGGATTACTGGGTGTTCACCCTTCTGGACCCCCGCTACAAAGAGAATTTCTCATCTCTCATTCCTCCGGTGGAGAGGACAAGCAAAATGGTGCAATACCAGAAGGTTCTTGTTGAAAAATTGCTCCAAAATTTTCCATCTGACAATGCTGGCGGCAGAGTACGTGCTACCTTGGCCAACCGAGAAGGGGAGAAAAGGGGAGCACACAGCAGTTCCGACAAAGGCAGGGCAACACTCTCCAAGGCGTGGGACACCTTCATGACACCCCGCCAGCACCCTCACCCTGATGCGCAGCCTAGTGTCACAAGAAGGGAAAAGTTTTGGAAGATGGTGAAGGAGTACGTAGCAGACCGTGTCAGCGTCCTCAATGATCCCTCTGTGCCTTACAACTACTGCGTGTCCAAGCTGGACACGTGGTATGAACTGGCACTCTACGCCTTGGAGGTGCTGGCCTGCCCTGCCGCCAGCGTTCTGTCTGAGCGGGTATTTAGTGCTGCTGGTGGCATCATAACAGATAAGCGTATCCGCCTTTCCACCGACAATGCTGATAGGTTGACACTTATAAAAATGAACAAGGCCTGGATTTCCCCTGACTTCTCCACTCCACTGGAGGAAAGCCCCGGGGGAACATAAACTCACTTTACATATATTATTTACAATGATGGGAATACTCTGTATTCCCATTCACCCCTTCCACCCAAAAAACGGGTATATGGTTGACTCTTAATCTTCTCATCCTCCTCCTCCTCTTCCATATGCCCTGTGCTATAATTTTTATATAAGGCCAGCTCACCAGCGGGCCCTGTGATATAATTTTTATATAGGGCCAGCTCACCAGCGGGCCCTGTTTGACAATTTTTATATAGGTCAGCTCACCAGCGGGCCTTCTCATATAATGTTTTATAGCGTCAGCTCACTAGCGGGCCTTCGCATATAATGTTTTATAGCGTCAGCTCACTAGCGGGCCTTCGCATATAATGTTTTATAGCGTCAGCTCACTAGCGGGCCTTCGCATATAATGTTTAGGATGGTCAGCTCTGCAGCAAACCCTCACCCATAATGTTTTAGATGGTCAGCTCAGCGCACGTTTCCCTCTTAATCATGGCCTCAGTTCAATAAAATCAAGGAAATTTTTGGGAGAATTTGCCTCTGCGCACGTTTCCCTCTTAATCATGGCCTCACTTCAGAAAATCAAGGACATTTTTGGGAGAATTTGCCTCTGCGCACGTTTCCCTCTTAATCATGGCCTCACTTCAGAAAATCAAGGAAATTTTTGGGATAATTTGCCTCTGCGCACGTTTCCCTCTTAATCATGGCCTCACTTCAGAAAATCAAGGAAATTTTTGGGAGAATTTGCAGTTGATATACAAGTAAATATACAGCAAATATTGTTTGGTAACAATTTTTCGCCTAAAGTCGTTTTTATTTTCCTTTTTGTGTGTTTTATGGTCAGTCTGTAAAAATGGCGTACTACGGGCGAAAGATCGTTCCCAGCAGCGATGTTGGAGTCCAAGATGCATCCAGACATCCTCCCTATGCTGTCCCTGAACCATTTCTGTGGTGTTTCCATCATTTTCTGCCCTTTTCCTATGGACCAGGCACCCTCCCCTCATCAGAGCAGGGGGTGCCTGGTGTAGTGCTCGAGTCCTCCCATTGACTTCAATGGGGCTCGGGTGCTCGGCCGAGCACTCGAGCCTCCGGGGGTGCTCGGTCAGAGCACCCGAACACCCGAGCATTGGGGTGCTCGCTCATCACTAGTTACTGGCTGACCATTTTTTTCACCCCCTTCAATCAGGCTTTGGTTCAAATCACTCAGTCACTGCTTCCTAAAAGTAACCAATGATATCCAGATTGGCATGGAAAATGGTGAACTCACTGGAGCTATTTTCCAAATTTTGCAAAGGCCTTTGATACAGTAGAACATAGTATTCTGATAAGTAAACTCCAAAGTTCAGGACTGGGTAATCATTCTCTAAACTGGTTCTGATCCTATTTATCAGGCAGAGTGTAATATGAGTCTGTTGATGACAATACATCCCTTCCACTTAAAGTTACAAGTCTCCATCCTTGGCCCTCTGATCTGTGCTCCTTGTGGTGGTGGTATTATTGCTGCTAGCCACCAGTTCTGCCCTCTTCAGGATCATGTTCCATATGGACAATGCTGTAGGGGGAAGGGGACTCCCAGGGTCAGGGTTATATTGTGGGCTCCCTTGACTGCTAGTCTGGCCAATCTGCATTACATTCCTTACCACCTCAACAGGGGGATCTGTTGTTGTATAGCTAGTCCCACCAGCTGCTTAACCATCACTATTACTACTAACACCAACCACATCAATTTCAGTCTCTGAGTTTTCCTCACTACTAGTATTATCACCCCCCTCCCTCACTCCTAACACTCAGAGTCTGTAGCTAAAGGATACTAGTATCAGCAGTAGTAGCGGGACTGCTTGGGAATGACTAGTGTGATGTAGGGTCCCCTGCTGTCAAACCTTGCATCATCTCCTCCTTCACCCTCCTGATAATCACAAGACACACTGACAGCAGACATAGGTAGGTGGTCTATCTTCTGTGTCCCTATCCACGGCCATTCTAACTAATGGGTTAAGTGTCTCCTCCGTCTAGCTGGTGTAGGACCAATCAAAACATAAAAGGCGGTACTCCGATCCTCCCTCCAGTCTTTTGGTCCTTGTCACGGAGTGACTTGAGAAATAAAGACACTGACGAGTACGGATAAATGAATACATTTTATTGACACACAATAGTAGCAGCAATGTACCTCTCACTTTCACGAGACAAGGAAAGGACAGTGTACACACTTCCTTCACCCTTCACTAGGCAAATGTGAGATGGACCCACGTCTGTACCCTAACGCTAGGGTAAACCCAGGCAACAGGAGCGAGAAACTCCAGAACGCTGGAGCACCAAAGTAGCAATTCTATCTCCACCACCTTCTCGAGACCAGGTGTGAGGACAGTGTGCAACACTTCCTCAATCCTTCACTAGGCAGGTGTCAGCTAGAATACATATGGCCCGTAGTAACCGTCATGAGACTAGATATGAGGACAGTGCACGGCACTTCCTCAGTCCTTCACAAGGTAGGTTACAATAGCGCAACTATACCCTACCGCTAGGGTATACCAAAGGCAAGGTAAACTGCACCTAGAACGTTAGGAGAGGGAACAACCCACCGAACCTAGACCGCAGAAGGTCAGTGACACGGACTGACCGAACAAGCACCGCTACAGGTGTAGCAAGCGCAGTGGTAACGGTAGGCCCAGGAAGCCGAGGATAACGATAGCCGGGGCTGGGTAGCCAAGGCTGGCAGTATCCAAGCTGGGAGCACAACAGAGGATGAGGTAGTCAGACGAAGCCAGGAGTCAGAGCCAGATCGAGTAGTCAGACGAAGCCAGGGTCTAGAGCTGGATCAGGTAGTCAGATGAAACCAGGAGTCAGACCTGGATCAGGTAGTCAGACGAAGCCAGGAGTCAGAGCCGGATTAGTCAGACAAAGCCAGGGTCTAAAGCCAGATCAGGTAGTCAGACAAAGCCAGGAGTAATACACAGGAATCAGTAAATGGATCAACACAGAACTAGACTCAGGTGCACCATGAAAGGGCACTGGGTAATGGAAATGCTGAGACCTTTAAGGCCTAGTAGGTGGGCAGAGACATGACAGGAATTACCAGTGACCTATAAGAACAGCAGCTTGCATTGAGTGACAGCCAGGAAGTAGCAAGGTCATTGTTACGGCAACGGAACACTGGAGGCAATCATGGATACCGTGATAGTCCTACACCTAGCTGGGGGTAGGAGAGCGTCAGATTCACTCACCTTTTAGGATTCCTTTTCCCTTCCATGGAGGTCTCGGGGGATCTTGGCCACATTCATTGCTGTCCCAGAAGAGCATGACTGGAACGATTAATTTGGGTGGCTGTACAAGAGAGAAGAATTTGCACAGCATCGGCAGCCGGATCCTCAATGCATTAGGCCTTAGCATTGCTTTCCACTATGGAACGCACAGGACATCCATCATGCTCTCTCCCCACTGATAGCAGCAGTTCACTCCGGCAGATACCCTGTGGCCCTGGAAGCTAGCAGGCTTCTATTCAAAGAATCAGCAAATGGTAAGTCTTTCCTTTTACATTGACCATATCCGGCTGGCCTTTGCTCTACACACTGGAGCGCACACTGTTTTCCTGAGATTATTTAAGCCTGGACTCCATGGAAGCAAGAGAAAGGGGAGTTATATTTTATTACATCTGTTTTAGGTTTTATATTTACTAAAAGTTATGGTTTATTGCTCTATATAAGCTGTTATTGCTACCTTTACTATATTCCCAATGGCTACTACTCCAAAACCTGGACTATCAAAAGAAAAGTCTACTGCAGAGGCTAAGGAGGATAAGACCCCCCCCAAAAGTGTAAAAGTTGTGCTGGATGTGATTGTTAATTGGCTTTCTCAGATCAGGCCAAATTATATGAAGAATGCTTAAAAAAGATTGCAGGTTCTGAGGTTTCTATCAGATTTTTTATTGTGGATAAAATCATCCATGCAAGAGACTTTCTCATCAATGCAGTCTTCAATCCCTAAAAAGAGGCAGAGGATAGAGGATCCAGAGGAGGTGACCTCTAGTATGATTGGAGAGCCTGATGACTCTAGTTTTCAGGATATTTTATCTCAATACTCCTCGGAAAAGAAGAGCCAGAGATTACTTAAAGGAGCAGTAAACTTTTATTTATGAAAACACATGTTTTATAGATCTTTTCCTGCTGAGTAAAACAAGGTCACTCCCATAGCTGTCAGATGTTTTATTCAAAATTTATAGCAGTTTAAATAACCAGGAAGTGAATTTACTGTGTTTACTTCCTGATAGTTCTAACTGACAGGAAGTGAATTTACTGTGTTTACTTCCTGATAGTTCTGACAGGAAGTTAATTTATTGTGTTTACTTCCTGATAGTTCTAACTGACAGGAAGTGACAGGCAGTTTCTATCACATTCTATGGAGAACTGTATGTCTCTGACTTTTCTGATTTTCCTCTCCATTAGAATCTAACAGGAAATCTAATTAGAATTTGACCACTAGAGGGCACTGCTAATGTAGAAAAACATGGGTTTAAACTGTAATAACTCTGGAAATATAAATCTCTCGGCAGTGGGAGTACCCTTATTTTACTCAGTAGGAAAATCCCTACAATATATATTTTTTTCATAAAAAGGTTTACTGCTCCTTTAAGAGGAAGAAGGTTCTTTCTGTTTATAAAAAATAAACCCCTTAGACCCCTTTTTAAAATTAATGAGGAAGATGCTTGGCTTGGTGGAGGAAATAAAGGAGCAGGGCATACTGGACATGGCCTTCCTAGGAAAGAAAAATGATTCCCCTGTGTTTCCAGTTCACCATTCCTAATCAGATCTGGTTAAGTCTGAGTGGTCAAAGGGCAACAAAAGGATCTCAACATCCAAATAATTCAGCAGAATGTACTATTCAAGGAAGAGGATATGGGCACATGGGTATCTCCGCCAAGAATTAACACAGCCATAGTGCAAATAGCCAAGAGAACAACCATTCCTATTGAGGATGGCTTCTCTCTAAAGGATTCCATGGAGAGAAAAATAGAACATTCTGTGAAAAGGCAGTTCTCTCTTTTAGGGCAAAATATGAAGACAGCTGCTGCCATGGCGTGCATATCCAGAACAATCAGAATATATTGTCAGAGCTGGAAGAAACGATTAAGTATTCAGTATCCAGGGCAAAACCGTTAAAAGATGTGGCAACTATTAAAGAAACAGTGGCCTTTTCCTTTGATGCATCTTTAGATAATCTACACTTAACAGCAAGATCATCTTCTTTCTGTAATTTCCAGAAGGGCCTTATGATTAAAGTCATGGGGCGCTGACACTTCTTCAAAGAACAAGCTAGTTTCTCTCCCCTTTTCAGGAACTCTTATTTTCAGGGAGCACCTGCAAGAGATTATTAAGAGAATCACTGTGGGTAAGAGTTCATTCCTTCCCGAGAATAAGAAACATAGATTTTCACCTCAAGCTCTTCCTTTCGAAGTAGATGTCAGCCTTTTTATGATGCCAGACTCACCCAACTGTCAAGATCCTATGATTCCAGGAAGCAGATGTCTTTCCATCCTTCAAGAGGTTCCTTCATGAAAGAGGGAGCACGCAGGAATTAATTCAAAAGAGAATTTCAGTGAGGATTGACGGACCCTGTTTCCAGTTCGAGTGGTGGATTGACTGGAACTCTTCAGCCAAGCTTGGAAGTCCTTGACTTTCCCAGACAAATGGGTACTTCTAGTTTTGGAAACAGGGTGCCCACTGGATTTCAACCTTTTTCCTCACAAAAGAATATTCAGAACATCAAATATTCCAAAGAATCCTGTAAGAGCTCTGCAGTTGAGGCAATTGGTTCAAGAATTAGCGCCAAAGAAGGTAATAGAACCAGTGCCAATAGAAATGAGAAGGCAGGGCTGGTACTCAGTGATCTTCACCATTCCAAAAGGCAACAGGAGGATCCAGAACTATACTGGATATGAAACTCTTCAACAAACACTTGAAACAAAGACCAGTAGCTTTTGTTATTCAAGCAATTTACCAGGGCTCTTAACTTTCAAAAATAGACCTGCAGGATGCCTACTTCCACATTCCATTGAGACCAAGTCACAAAGGATTCCTGAGATTCTCCTACGAGCATCATCACTGGCAATTCAGGACACTGCCCTTTGGTTTGACCTCAGCTCCAAGAATCTTCTCCAAGTTATTAGCAGTGGCCTTATAACCCACAAGGAAGAGGTATATAAACATTCTGGCTTATTTAGACAATCTAATGCTACTGGCAGAGTCTGAACAGCTGGCACAGAACCAGACAGTAATTCTGATAGTGCCTTACTGGCCCAGGAGAACATGGTTTACAGAGCCAGTGAAGTTATCTATAGATCGTCCATGGCCTCTACCAATCAGTCCAGAATTTCTGAACCTAGGGACCAGTATGGCATCAAAACCCGGGGTTTTTGAAATTCACGGCTTGGAAGCTGAAAGGAATTATTTGAGGGATAGAGGTCTGTCCGATTCAGTTGTTAATACCATATTTTCAGGAAGAACAGCCTCTACTTCAAAGATCTACTGCAGAGTCTGGAGAATCTCATCCTGGTGTAAAAACAACATTAATCGCAATTGTATAACGTCTCCATAGGTTCTTAGCTTCCTGCAGAAAGGATTTGAAGAGGGTTTGAGGCCTGCATCACAAAAGGTTCAGCTGTCTGCCATCTCAGCATGCTTCAGAAAGCAGTTTTTAGAGGAGGATATTGTAAAGAAATACTTAAGGACAATTGACAAAGAGAGACCTAGGATAAAAGAAATAAATGCCCCATGTGATCTGAATTTGGTTCTAAACCAACTGGCCAGATCGTCAAAATTTGAGTCCCTGGAGGAAAGTACTATTAAATTTCTTACAATAAAAACAATTCTATTAACTGCCATCACATCTGTCAGAAGGGTAGGCAAACTTCAGGCCTTATCTTCTAAGGAACCATATACTATTTTCCATCTGGATAAAGCGGTTCTGTGTACCAAGTCAGGTTCAAAGTAGTCTCTTCCTTTTACACAAACCAAAAGATTGTCTTGCCCTCCTTTTTTCCCTAATCCCAAAGGAGTGAAAGAACGCAGCTTACACAATCTGAATCTAATTAGATGCGTTTCCATTTATCTGCACAAAACTAGACCCTTTGGGAAATCAGACTCCCTGTTCATATACTTTGCAGGAAAATTCAAGGGTCCCTTTGCATCCAAGCAATCGATTGCCAGATGGGATACTGAATGTATTAGGCAATGCTATCTGTTAGCAGGGAAGGCCCCCTAAGGGTCATTAGAACTCACTCTACCAGAGTTGTTGCATCTTCATGGGCTGCTTCTCCTGAGGATCTTTGCAAGGTGGCAACTTAGTCCTCTATATCCACCTTCATAAAGCATTAGAAGACTGATGTTCAGGCAGCCTCAGATGCAAGATTTGGAAGGAAAATACTTAAATCCGCTACATCAAGGTCCGGGTAAGGATTATATGTTGATTATGTGTTTATACTTATAGTCATACATATATTTTTTCTGGTGAGATCTTATCTACATAGTTATATGTTTTTATCAGGGTGCACATTTGAACAGATGTGTTTCCCTGTTAGGAAGTATTTATATTTTTACTAGCTTCCCACCCAATATTCTTAGCTTGGGTATTTCCCATTAGTTAGAATGGCCGTGGACAGGGACACAGAAGAAAGAGAGACATTTTTCTTACCAATATTTCCTTTTCTTCTGTGTCCCTCCACGGCACACCCTGCCCTCTAACCTGTCTGTGTTCTAATTTTTTAGCTTGAACAAAAAGATGACTGGAGGGAGGATCGGAGTGCCACCTTTTATGGCCAGCTAGAGGGAGAAGACACTTGACCCATTTGTTAGAATGGCTGTGGAGGGAAACAGAAGAAAAGGAAATATCGGTAAGAATTTTTTTTCCCTTTCCTGCTCACACTACTACAGTCTTCATCCTCCTGTGACACAAATTTCTCCAAGATCCCTAGGGGTGATGTAGAGGGACCGTCCATCTTTCAGTCTGGGGAATCAGTGCATCTAGACCCTTTAATGTTGGTAGTCGTCACTTCCTCATCTTCAAACTCACTGGATGCATAATAGTGCATCCAGCTCCTTCGTTTAGATATATTCCACGTGCTCATAGTGATAGCAGTCACTATGAGCCTTTCCTGCCTCAGTTTTACACAACAGCCTAGCACCATCTCTCTCTCTCTGTAGCTACTTGTATTGTGTTTCACTTCCTGTTAAATGTCATGTTTTTTATGTCAAAAAGGCAAAAAACATCAAAGGGGGCAAAATGTTTGTAACCATTGATGAAATAGCAACATTTTTTTAGCAATGTGCGAAAACTGCAAAGATTGTATTTAATTTTTCTGCAAAAAAAGTGGCTAAACATTATGGGAAAATGAAGGCACTTTTTGCCAACCTCTAGCAGTTAAGCCATTTGTTCCATTTATGAAATAATTTCTAGGGGCACACTCAAAAAGTAGTATATAGTGTGGGACATTAATATGATTAACTAGGTTGGTTCAATTAATGGTACTAGGAGGTTTTTTGGACATCCAGTCCATAGCCACCACCTTTCATGTCATCACAAATAATTCTATCAGAACCATACAACCTGCCTACCTGGTTTGGAAATATTGATACAATACAAAGATTGGTTTTAAGTAGCACTGGCCATTGCAAAGCCATTGGTGCAGTCTCTGCAAACCACTCCCAGAAAGCCAGCACTCCGGGAATGCTGTCAATAGATGTAAGAACGTACCCTCCACCTAGCCACATTGCATTTATCACTATTCGTCTTTCCAATTTTGTCCAGTCTTATGGCATGTAATATGTTCTGTGTAAGATTTTTAATTGAATTAATTGATGGTGAGCTGTCACCAAAATTGCCTCAGGACCCTGCTTGACCTCTTCCCACTCCCAATCATCCAACAGGCCCAGATCTCTTTCCTATTTGATTCACAAGCAATTTTCTACCTTTTGCTGTCCTTTTCCCAGCCATGAGTAAATCAGCAAAATTGGTGTCAGAGGATGTTTTATGGAGGTGATTGTGAACAATGGGTATACAGATATGCAAAGTGTCTAGTCACTTGGGTGCATATCTCATGTTTGTGGCATATATATGAGTAAAAAAGTCTATGTGAGATACCATATTTCTTGTGAAGTTGTTCAAACAGTTTAAGTTTATTATCTTGGTACAAATGTCCTAATCTGGCGATTCCATAAGTTGTCAAATGGGACAAAAGTCCAGTCCTTGTAGATGTTCAAAAACAGCTTCAGCCCAAATGGGATGATCTGGATCAATCCCCCATATCCCAAAATGCTCTGTATAGAGGACCCAATTTTACAGACAGTCTTAGTAGCCAGAGATGGCTCCAGAGTTGCCAAAGCATATTGTCCCTGGGCCTCCAGACAGTATTTGTAAATATCCGGTAAGAAGATCCCGCAATCATTCTTCAGTTGCTTAGGGGTTGACAGCTTAATTCTGGCCTTTCCTCCTGACCATAAGTAAAAGGTAATTGTTAGTGTTGAGCGAGCATGCTCGGCCGATGCTCGGATCGGCTCGAGCATCGCTCTGCTCGGCACATGGCGGTACTCGTACGAGTACCGCATGTGCTCGCCCGCCATGTTCGGGTCTCCTCCCCGCACGTTTTGCGGCTGCTGCGCAGCCAATAAACGTGCAGGGAGGCTCTGACATCGGTGTAATGCCAGCAGCCATGTTGGCTGCTGGCATTACACTGATTGGCTGGCCAGAACCCGTGATCGGGTGCTGTATAGCACCTGACCATCGAGTTCGGCTCAGTCTGAGCCAGGGAGAGCTGAGGATAGGAAGGGAAAGGCAGTGTAGGGAGGAAAAAAACAAAAATTGTGAAAAAAAAAGAACCAAAAGTCCTTTTTAGGACTACTGTGTGTGGGGGCAGCAGGTTATTTGGTGTGGGGGGAAAAAAACAAAAAAAAAAAAAAAAAAATATATATATTCTGTTTAGTGTGCAAAGTTGCAGATTAGAGCACATTCTGTTTAGTGTGCAAAGTTGCAGATTAGAGCACATTCTGTTTAGTGTGCAAAGTTGCAGATTAGAGCACATTCTGTTTAGTGTGCAAAGTTGCAGATTAGAGCACATTCTGTTAAGTCTTCAAACTAAAATATCAAAGTCACGTATTCCATTCAGTGTGCTTCGCCGCAGTTTAGCAGCACATTCTGTGTACTGTGCAGAGTTGCAGAATAGGAAGAAATACTGTTAAGTCTTCAAACAAAAATATCAAAGTCACATATTCCATTCAGTGTGCTTCGCCGCAGTTTAGCAGCACATTCTGTGTACTGTGCAGAGTTGCAGAATAGGAAGAAATACTGTTAAGTCTTCAAACAAAAATATCAAAGTCACATATTCCATTCAGTGTGCTTCGCCGCAGTGTAGCAGCACATTCTGTGTACTGTGCAGAGTTGCAGAATAGGAAGAAATACTGTTAAGTCTTCAAACTAAAATATCAAAGTCACATATTCCATTCAGTGTGCTTCGCCGCAGTGTAGCAGCACATTCTGTGTACTGTGCAGAGTTGCAGAATAGGAAGAAATACTGTTAAGTCTTCAAACTAAAATATCAAAGTCACATATTCCATTCAGTGTGCTTCGCCGCAGTTTAGCAGCACATTCTGTGTACTGTGCAGAGTTCAGAATAGGAAGAAATACTGTTAAGTCTTCAAACTAAAATATCAAAGTCACATATTCCATTCAGTGTGCTTCGCCGCAGTTTAGCAGCACATTCTGTGTACTGTGCAGAGTTGCAGAATAGGAAGAAATACTGTTAAGTCTTCAAACTAAAATTTCAAAGTCACATATTCCATTCAGTGTGCGTCGCCGCAGTTTAGCAGCACATTCTGTGTACTGTGCAGAGTTGCAGAATAGGAAGAAATACTGTTAAGTCTTCAAACTAAAATATCAAAGTCACATATTCCATTCAGTGTGCGTCACCGCAGTTTAGCAGCCTATTCTGTGTACTCTGCACAGTTGCAGAATAGGAAGAAATACTGTTAAGTTTTCAAACTCAAATATTAAAGTCACATATTCCATTCAGTGTGCGTCACCGCAGTTTAGCAGCCTATTCTGTGTACTCTGCACAGTTGCAGAATAGGAAGAAATACTGTTAAGTCTTCAAACTAAAATATTAAAGTCACATATTCCATTCAGTGTGCGTCACCGCAGTTTAGCAGCCTATTCTGTGTACTCTGCACAGTTGCAGAATAGGAAGAAATACTGTTAAGTTTTCAAACTCAAATATAAAAGTCACATATTCCATTCAGTGTGCGTCACCGCAGTTTAGCAGCCTATTCTGTGTACTCTGCACAGTTGCAGAATAGGAAGAAATACTGTTAAGTTTTCAAACTCAAATATTAAAGTCACATATTCCATTCAGTGTGCGTCACCGCAGTTTAGCAGCCTATTCTGTGTACTCTGCACAGTTGCAGAATAGGAAGAAATACTGTTAAGTTTTCAAACTCAAATATCAAAGTCACATATTCCGTGTAAGATGAAGAAGGCGGGTAAAAAGGGACGGGGAAGTGGACGTGATCCTGATAGTTCAGGGCGCGGGTCAGGACGCGGAGAAACTGTGCCTGGTGCCAGAGCACAAGAAAGAAAGACATCCACCATACCTAGCTTCATGTCTAATTTTACAGGGCGTCGCAGGACATCACTCTCGAGGTCCGACCACTGCGAACAGGTGGTCGGTTGGATGTCAGCTGATACTGCTTCCAGTCGGTTAAGCACCACCCTGTCTTCCACCAAGTCCACTCTCAGTAGCCAAGAGTCTGGTCAACATAATCCTCACTCTGATCATCCTTCCTCCCACCATAGACGGTCTGGTCAAAGAAGTGATCCCACACTGGGATATAGTGATGAGCTCGTCTCATCACCAATCCTTCATTTGACCCTCTCTCCAAGCACGCTTACAGAGGAACATGACATCTTGTGCCCTGATTCACAACCTCTAGAGGGTACCCAATCACAAGAAGATGACAGATGTGAACGGCATTTAAGGTCAAAGGAAGTAGTGGATGATGATGATGATGATGAGACACAGTTGCCATTAAATCAACCACTATTACTGTCTCAAGACCTTGTTGAGGAGAATGTTATACAGTTGTCAATGACTGAGTATGTGGTGTGATCAAGACATGAGGAGGATGATCAGAGTGAGGAAGTGGAGGAGGACTTGGTGGACGATGAGGTGACTGACCCCACCTGGGAAGGTGTAGAGCCGAGCGATGACAGCAGTCCTGAGGGTGAGCCATCTGCAGCACCGCAACAGGCTGGAAGAGGCAGTGGTGTGGCTAGAGAAAGAAGGCGGACCGCACCAAACTGGCCCGCAAATGTTCCACGGAGCACCCCCTTGCGTAAATCTCCCTTGCCAAAGGGTAGGTGTTCCGCGGTATGGCGTTTTTTTAAGGAAAGTGCGGACGACAAAAGAATTGTAGTTTGCAACCTGTGCCACACCAGAATGAGCCGAGGCATGAACACTAGAAACCTCACCACCACCAGCATGATCCGACACATGGCATCCAAGCACCGTAGTAAGTGGGAGGAACGCCTGGATCGCCCATCTGTGTCTGAAGGCCACACCACTGCCTCCTCTTCCCCTGTTTTCGGTGCCGGCCAATCGCCTGTCGAAGGCGCAGGCCCGCATACCTCCCGCCCTGCACCTGTACCATCTGAAGCACCATCAGCGACCACATCCACTTCCCTGTCCCAGCGCAGCGTCCAAATGTCGTTACCCCAGGCATTTGAGCGCAAGCGAAAATACCCAGCCACCCACCCACAGGCCATAGCACTAACCTCACACCTTTCCAAATTACTGGCCATCGAAATGCTGCCATTTAGGCTTGTGGACACTGAGTCCTTCCGCAGCCTGATGGCAGCAGCTGTCCCTCAGTACGCGGTCCCCAGCCGCCACTACTTTTCCCGGTGTGCCATCCCCGCATTACACCACCATGTGTCCCGTAACATCACCCGTGCCCTGACCAACGCAGTTACTGGGAAGGTCCACTTAACGACTGACACATGGACAAGTGCTTGTGGCCAGGGACGTTACATTTCCCTGACGGCACACTGGGTGAATGTCGTGGAGGCTGGGAGCGACTCGGACCCTGGGATGGCACGGGTGCTACCCACGCCGAGGATTGCGGGCCCTACCTCCATCAGGGTTTCCGCCAGCACCTACGTTATTGGCTCCTCCTCCTCCGTTTCCACCTCCGAATTCTCTACACGCAGCGCCACTCCCCCATCAGCCAGTAGCTGGAAACAGTGTAGCACTGCAGTGGGGAAGCGTCAACAGGCCGTGCTGAAGCTGATCTGCCTTGGGGACAAACAGCACACGGCCTCAGAGCTGTTGCAGGGGATTAGTCACCAGACCGAGCAGTGGCTATCGCCACTCAACCTGCAACCAGGCATGGTTGTGTGTGATAATGGGCGTAACTTGGTGGCGGCTTTGGAGCTCGGCAAGCTCACACACGTACCATGCCTAGCGCATGTATTTAATTTAGTGGTGCAGCGATTTCTAAAAACCTACCCCAATGTGCATGATCTCTTGACCAAGGTGCGCCGCGTGTGTGCACATTTCCGTAAATCATCTACAGCTTCGGCCGGCCTGTTGAAGCTGCAGCAGCGCTTACAATTGCCAGCTCACCGGCTGCTGTGTGACGTGAGCACGCGCTGGAACTCCACCTTCCACATGTTGGCCCGGCTTTGTGAGCAGCAGAGGGCAGTAGTGGAGTACCAGCTGTTACACGGTCGTCGCCTCTCCGTTCAACTTCCTGTAATCAGAAGTGAGGAGTGGGAATGGATGTCAGACCTCTGTGAGGTTTTACGCAATTTTGAGGAATCGACACAGATGGTGAGCGGCGATAACGCTATTATCAGTGTAACCATCCCACTTCTGTGTCTACTGAAACGCTCGCTGCTCACAATTAAAACCGACGCTTTGCATGTGGAAGAGGTGGAAATGGGGGAGGAAGAGCTTACACAAGGTGATAGCCAGAGCACCCTCACTTCGTCTTCTCAGCGACAATTGGAGGAGGCGGAGGAGGAGGAGGAAGACACGGTTGCCTCCGCTACAGAGGGTAGCCATGGAACTTTAGTTCCATCTCTTCAGCGTGGGTGGGCAGAAGAGGAGGAAGAGGATGAGGAGATTGAGAGTCATCCTCCTGGTGAGGACAGCGAAATCTTGACTGTTGGTACTCTGGCACACATGGCTGACTTTATGTTAGGCTGCCTTTCCCGTGACCCACGCGTTATACGCATTTTAAACAACACGGATTACTGGGTGTTCACCCTTCTGGACCCCCGCTACAAAGAGAATTTCTCATCTCTCATTCCTCCGGTGGAGAGGACAAGCAAAATGGTGCAATACCAGAAGGTTCTTGTTGAAAAATTGCTCCAAAATTTTCCATCTGACAACGCTGGCGGCAGAGTACGTGCTACCTTGGCCAACCGAGAAGGGGAGAAAAGGGGAGCACACAGCAGTTCCGACAAAGGCAGGGCAACACTCTCCAAGGCGTGGGACACCTTCATGACACCCCGCCAGCACCCTCACCCTGATGCGCAGCCTAGTGTCACAAGGAGGGAAAAGTTTTGGAAGATGGTGAAGGAGTACATAGCAGACCGTGTCAGCGTCCTCAATGATCCCTCTGTGCCTTACAACTACTGGGTGTCCAAGCTGGACACGTGGTATGAACTGGCACTCTACGCCTTGGAGGTGCTGGCCTGCCCTGCCGCCAGCGTTCTGTCTGAGCGGGTATTTAGTGCTGCTGGTGGCATCATAACAGATAAGCGTATCCGCCTTTCCACCGAAAATGCTGATAGGTTGACACTTATAAAAATGAACAAGGCCTGGATTTCCCCTGACTTCTCCACTCCACTGGAGGAAAGCCCCGGGGGAACATAAAGTCACTTTAGATATGTTATTTACAATGATGGGAATACTCTGTATTCCCATTCACCCCTTCCACCCAAAAAACGGGTATATGGTTGACTCTTAATCTTCTCATCCTCCTCCTCCTCTTCCATATGCCCTGTGCTATAATTTTTATATAGGGCCAGCTCACCAGCGGGCCCTGTGATATAATTTTTATATAGGGCCAGCTCACCAGCGGGCCCTGTTTGACAATTTTTATATAGGTCAGCTCACCAGCGGGCCTTCTCATATAATGTTTTATTGGGTCAGCTCTCTAGCGGGCCCTCTCATATAATGTTTTATAGCGTCAGCTCACTAGCGGGCCTTCGCATATAATGTTTAGGATGGTCAGCTCCGCAGCAGACCCTCACCCATAATGTTTTAGATGGTCGGCTCAGCGCACGTTTCCCTCTTAATCATGGCCCCAGTTCAGAAAAATCGAGGAAATTTTTGGGAGAATTTGCCTTTGCGCACGTTTCCCTCTTAATCATGGCCTCAGTTCAATAAAATCAAGGAAATTTTTGGGAGAATTTGCCTCTGTGCACGTTTCCCTCTTAATCATGGCCTCACTTCAGAAAATCGAGGAAATTTTTGGGAGAATTTGCAGATGATATACAAGTAAATATACAGCAAATACTGTTTGGTAACAATTTTTCGCCTAAAGTCGTTTTTATCTGCCTTTTTGTGTGTTTTACGGTCAGTCTGTAAAAATGGCGTACTACGGGCGAAAGATCGTTCCCAGCAGCGATGTTGGAGTCCAAGATGCATCCAGACATCCTCCCTATGCTGTCCCTGAACCATTTCTGTGGTGTTTCCATCCTTTTCTGCCCTTTTCCTATGGACCAGGCACCCTCCCCTCATCAGAGCAGGGGGTGCCTGGTGTAATGCTCGAGTCCTCCCATTGACTTCAATGGGGCTCGGGTGCTCGGCCGAGCACTCGAGCCTCCGGGGGCGCTCGGTCAGAGCACCCGAACACCCGAGCATTGGGGTGCTCGCTCATCACTAATAGACACCATAACATCTATGTCAAACATGTTAAAGCCAAATACCCACCACCGAATTCAAGCACCACTGTTGCTTTACCCCCTGACTGTCCAGAAAGGCAACAAGAGGACAGACGGAGATCAAAGAGGAGGAAGAATAGAGAAACCCAGGGAGAGGCTGGACATTCAATGACGAGCGAAACAACTAGCTCACCATCACCTTCTTGCTCTAGGGTAAATACATCTTCTGCCAATCCACCTTGTTCACTGTTACCCCCCACCACCAAATGATAGCCACTCTGTTAATGTTAGGATGTGTCAGTTCATGTCCACCCATTGCACACTGTGTGGTGCCCTGACCACACATGGCAGTGTGGTGGAGGAGAATAGCAAGCAGTGCATCAAGAGGCATCTGAAGAGAGTTCATCCAGCAGAATATGCTAAGCTGGTGGCAGGGAGGGTTTATTATTAATATTAAACTGTCAGCAAGTTGATATGTGTCCTTAGCGGGGACTGGACAAGGGGTACAGTGACAGTGGCAGTATTTGGGTTCTGGTGTCATGGTGTTCGGATACAGTTGCACCCCAAGATGTTATTTACCACACACACTGTGCACATTGCAGTTACTGATGGAAGCCACAGTTTTCAAGGGAAAAATGTATATTATAATAACAACACAGCCATGATTTTGGCGGAGGGGCAGGTGGAGAAGAATTACTGGCCAACTTCTTATTTTCTCCACATAGACTGGGGGCTAGTATTGTGCTGTTACTGCTACTGCCTCAGACGCATCACTGGAGCTAGTCGTGGCAAATGGAACCTTCATCATCCATCACCCATGTTACTGCTATTGTTGATCCCATTCCCTTTTAGCTGCCTAATCATCCTGCTGATTAAATATCTCAGCAGCAGTAGCAGTTGCACATTCTGCAATTATGGACTTAGACTAAGGAGGAGTAGCCACTCTCCAACATGACCTGCTGGCACTAGGCCAGTAAGGCATTTTTTTTTTTATCAGGGCTTAATCATTGGAAAAAAAATTAAATTAAAAAAACATAATCCTACTAAAAAAAAATTGGGTATGGTTTGTTTCTAACAAGCTTAAGTCCTACAAATCAATGTTTTCTTACGGCTTGTGCCAAACAAGTCTAAGACCTACAAATCAATGTTTCTTCAGGGCTTGGACCTCTAACAACAAATCTAACAAATCATCCTCTACAAAATACTCTATTAAAGGGAAAGTAATACTTAAAATGTAAACAAATATATGTTATAGGGTTTATCCCCCTGAGTAAAACAAGGGTACTTCCACTGCTGAGATATATTTTATTAAAAAATTATAACAGCTCAAACTTGAATTTTTTAGGTGCAGTATCACAGTGGCCTGAACATTTACAGTGCTCTGGTCTGTAGACCATAAATCTTCATAGGATTGTGTAGCAACAGCGCCACTGTAAATTTTCAGGCCACTGTGATATTGCACCTAAAAAATTCAAGTTTGAGTTGTTATAATTTTTTAATAAAATATCTCTCAGCAGTGGGAGTACCCTTGTTTTATTCGGGGATATAAACCCTACAACATATATTTTTTTACATCTTAATTATTACTATCCCTTTAAGTCAAGTATCAGTCCTCCCCAGAGTGGAAGCTTATGTCAGGGGGTTCCTGCCTCTATCACTTTACATACAAATTTCTTATTTTATTTTTTTTAACTGCCCCCCCAATACTAGTGAAGACCCCCCTAAAACAAATTCCCTGTTCAACTGATTCATTCCCCAAACTCCACCCACTAACGCAGGCACCCTCCGCAGACCCCTTTTATACCATGTCTTATGGGGTATTTTATTTGTGTGTAGGATTTATTTATTTTATTAACTGCCCCCAATCCCAGAAAACAAACCTCCCAAAAAGCATTCTGTAACGGTTTGTTTGACACTCAGACACAGTACGTTAGATAAAACACAGTTTTATTGAACAGATTCAGAAGACAATAACCCTCACGGGTCCAGTAATATATAACACCATATAGTACTGACACAGGAGAGGTTACAGCAATATATACCCACACGGGTCCAGTATATGTTAAATACAGCAACACAATATACGGACACAGGTCAGGTAACTTTCGTGTGATATTCAAACGAGGCAGCACTGAATGGGTTACTATTAGGCCAGGAGGACTGACAGGCCCTAATAGCGTGAGGCCCTTTAAAGTGTTATTAATGTCCAACAAAAAGTTTTTTTGCATTTAGAAGAGCTTAAAAATCTGAGCTAAATGCAAAAAAAGTATCTCTCAAACCGCTATGGTTTAAGAGATACGGGCGTTTAAAGTTCGCTATCTCCTACTGACAGCTGTAAAGCTGTCAGCAGGAGATTCGTGTCGGTCAACATGGAGGAGCTTGAGGAGAGCCGAGATCTCGTTACTTACACGGAATCCCTTCATTGGATTGGTCTAAAACGTGTGCCTGGTTTTCACTAGACTGCAAGCATATAGTGAGGCCACAGGGACACTGTCCAGAGACAGAGAGGAGCCTGGGTAACAACCCCAACCGAGGACCTGATGGGTCCGTATGCAGGACAAAATGAAGCCCAAGAGGGCCGGTACACAGAGCAGGAACGTCAGCCAATCCAGGTCGGTACACAGAGCAGGAACATCAGCCAATCCGAGTCAGTACACAGAGCAGGAACGAGATGCAGCATAGTCAGGCAGTCCGGGTCAGTACACAGGGCAGGAACGAGATGCAGCATAGTCAGGCAGTCCGGGTCAGTACACAGGGCAGGAACGAGATGCAGCATAGTCAGGCAGTCCGGGTCAGTACACAGGGCAGGAACGAGATGCAGCATAGTCAGGCAATCCGGGTCAGTACACAGGGCAGGAACGAGATGCAGCATAGTCAGGCAGTCCGGGTCAGTACACACGGCAGGAACGAGATGCAGCATAGTCAGGCAGTCCGGGTCGGTACACAGGGCAGGAACGAGATGCAGCATAGTCAGGCAGTCCGGGTCGGTACACAGGGCAGGAAAGAGATGCAGCATAGTCAGGCAGTCCGGGTCAGTACACACGGCAGGAACGAGATGCAGCATAGTCAGGCAGTCCGGGTCGGTACACAGGGCAGGAACGAGATGCAGCATAGTCAGGCAGTCCGGGTCAGTACACAGGGCAGGAACGAGATGCAGCATAGTCAGGCAGTCCGGGTCAGTACACAGGGCAGGAACGAGATGCAGCATAGTCAGGCAGTCCGGGTCAGTACACAGGGCAGGAACGAGATGCAGCATAGTCAGGCAATCCGGGTCAGTACACAGGGCAGGAACGAGATGCAGCATAGTCAGGCAGTCCGGGTCAGTACACAGGGCAGGAACGAGATGCAGCATAGTCAGGCAGTCCGGGTCAGTACACAGGGCAGGAACGAGATGCAGCATAGTCAGGCAGTCCGGGTCAGTACACAGGGCAGGAACGAGATGCAGCATAGTCAGGCAGTCCGGGTCAGTACACAGGGCAGGAACGAGATGCAGCATAGTCAGGCAATCCGGGTCAGTACACAGGGCAGGAACGAGATGCAGCATAGTCAGGCAGTCCGGGTCAGTACACAGGGCAGGAACGAGATGCAGCATAGTCAGGCAGTCCGGGTCAGTACACAGGGCAGGAACGAGATGCAGCATAGTCAGGCAGTCCGGGTCGGTACACAGGGCAGGAACGAGATGCAGCATAGTCAGGCAGTCCGGGTCAGTACACAGGGCAGGAACGAGATGCAGCATAGTCAGGCAGTCCGGGTCGGTACACAGAGCAGGAACGAGATGCAGCATAGTCAGGCAGTCCGGGTCAGTACACAGGGCAGGTACAAGATGCAGAATAGTCAGGCAGTCCGGGTCAGTACACAGGGCAGGTACAAGATGCAGCGTAGTCAGGCAGTCCGGGTCAGTACACAGGGCAGGAAAGAGATGCAGCATAGTCAGGCAGTCCGGGTCAGTACACAGGGCAGGAACGAGATGCAGCATAGTCAGGCAGTCCGGGTCAGTACACAGGGCAGGAACGAGATGCAGCATAGTCAGGCAGTCCGGGTCAGTACACAGGGCAGGAACGAGATGCAGCATAGTCAGGCAGTCCGGGTCAGTACACAGGGCAGGAACGAGATGCAGCATAGTCAGGCAGTCCGGGTCAGTACACAGGGCAGGAACGAGATGCAGCATAGTCAGGCAGTCCG
Organism: Rhinophrynus dorsalis; assembly: GCA_037306005.1. NCBI lineage: Eukaryota > Metazoa > Chordata > Amphibia > Anura > Rhinophrynidae > Rhinophrynus > Rhinophrynus dorsalis. The sequence continues at coordinate 184,069,540 of CM074726.1, forward strand.
GGTCAGTACACAGGGCAGGAACGAGATGCAGCATAGTCAGGCAGTCCGGGTCAGTACACAGGGCAGGAACGAGATGCAGCATAGTCAGGCAGTCCGGGTCAGTACACAGGGCAGGAACGAGATGCAGCATAGTCAGGCAGTCTGGGTCAGTACACAGGGCAGGAACGAGATGCAGCATAGTCAGGCAGTCTGGGTCAGTACACAGGGCAGGAACGAGATGCAGCATAGTCAGGCAGTCTGGGTCAGTACACAGAGCAGGAACGAGATGCAGCATAGTCAGGCAGTCTGGGTCAGTACACAGGGCAGGAACGAGATGCAGCATAGTCAGGCAGTCCGGGTCAGTACACAGGGCAGGAACGAGATGCAGCATAGTCAGGCAGTCCGGGTCAGTACACAGGGCAGGAACGAGATGCAGCATAGTCAGGCAGTCCGGGTCAGTACACAGGGCAGGAACGAGATGCAGCATAGTCAGGCAGTCCGGGTCAGTACACAGGGCAGGAACGAGATGCAGCATAGTCAGGCAATCCGGGTCGGTACACAGGGCAGGAACGAGATGCAGAATAGTCAGGCAGTCCGGGTCGGTACACAGAGATCACACGAAAAACAGGAACAAGCGCTGGTAATGGAAACATCACGAAAGGGCCACAGAGAAGTGACAAGACCCAGTATTAAAGGATAAATACTGGGCGGGACAAAGTCACTCCAGCCAATAGGCGTAAGCAGGAGTGGAAACAGACAGAATGTCACCAGCATAGCACGGGCACTGTGATACATTCCCTGTTTATCTTATTCTTTCCCCACACCCCACCGACACGGCACCCTAATTTAGCTTTTATACTATGCCTTTGGGAAATAAAATTGATTTCAATGGAATGAGCCTGTCTGTAATAATCAACATAAACTACTTAGGTAAGAACTAGTAGATAGGTATAATTGTAACCGTGTTTTAAAACAATAAAGAATGAGTCGATAATGACTGGTCATATAGCATGGATAGGCTGGATGTCCAGCCAGGGAGTATTGAAAATCACACTAGAGTGTGGTAATCAATAGAAGATGGCAGGAACTCTGACAGCCATCATCCTGGGCATCATACACAATATACAGAGGAAACATGGAAGCAGAAGGGAAGGGAATTGTCATAATGAGGAGAGAAAATGAAATCAAAGTCTAGCAACACAATAATATTTCAGTAACGTAGTATAAAGTTATTTCAACAGTGGTATCGTTTGTGAAGCTGGGTATAAGTCTACACAATGACAAACATGAGGTCTGGCTAAATGATGCATCTGATATTTAAGTCTGTCACGGAGAGATACAACATTGACTGGCTACATGTGTGATCAAGGACACATCTCCCCGGTCTGGGAGGTGCATGTTTGATCCATCAGTGGGATCTACCATCCTGCCCATTGGATGTAATATTGTAATGGTCAGGAAGTGCCTCTCAGTAGGCAATTCAAAAAAATGGAAGGGGGCTGATATGAGAGACCTGGTGAGTTTGTATAACAGCAATGAGGAGATAAGGAAAGGTATAAGAAAATATGCAAGTGAAAAGAGGGGAACCAAGTGTGATGCTAGGGGGTCCAATAGAGCTGGGTGATGTTTTAAATGGTCAGCAAGTGTACATCAACACCCGACCATTAATCAACGTCTATTGCCTCCATGTATTCAATAACCAGATGCCTAACACATATGTATCAAGTATAACATTAGGAATTATTAAAATAAACATACAAAAAACATTAATATATAACAGTAACACTGGAGCTACAAATCATATCTAGAGGAGATTCCTCCATTCACACAAGTGCACGGCGTCAACGTAATCTGCAGTCTAGTCAGATGCAAGGTTCTCCCCCTGGAAGAGGCGAGCACCCAATCCAGCTGCATAGAAAGTGTTTACGTGTTGCAATGGAAGAATACCTATTATACAATGGTTAATCACAGTGACATTTATTTGCATATACCTCCAGTGTCGTGGGACGAGTGCTCCCAACAAAAATGTAATGCAGAGGTCGTTCGGTCCCTATTGCTACAATCGTAGCTGTGACCTACAGATAAGAATGCATGAATAACATACATTAAGTTTCAGGAAAGAGAAACATATCAAAAGTTACTGGGTACCTATACCCCATGAATAACAGATTAGGCTTCAGAGGGGACTTTGGTATAAGCAAAAGTCTTTCACCATTAGGTCTCAAGAAACAGTTACCAGAAATGTCCCATGGCGGTAAAGCATATCCCGTTAATCCCAACCATTACCATCCACTGGGTGAGGAGGAATCATCTCAATGTCCAAGTCCGGATGTCTGGATTTCTTGGTGCTGGGTTCTCTCACAGTCTGACATTTCTCTCTTTTATCTTTCCCAATAGGTTGAGTTGACCTCAAGTTGTCTGTTTGGTACAGGTGTTGTAGAAGAGTAGGCAGTGGTATTCCCAATGTAGAGCAGAAGTATAACATGTCCTCTGAATCCGTCAGGTTCACTTTGGTTCCATTGTGAGTAGCTGTCAAACTAACTGGAAAACCCTAGCGATAGTGAAAATTGAGATTATGCAAATGATCCGTAACAGGTTTAAGCTCTCTTTGTCGTTGTAATGTAAGAATAGACCAATCATTATATTAATGTACGGCAACAGCAGCAAACTTAATCTCTTATAGTTCCCCATTATCTTTTCTTTATCAGTGTAGTTATGCAGACAGCATAGGGTTTGAACCAGGTGGCACTCTTGGTCTCAGCTCCCTATGTGCACGATCGATTTTAACTGGAAGCATATCTGGGGTTCTGAGCACTATAGTGAACATGGTTTGCAGTGAAGGGGGGAGATCTTTAGGTGGGACAGATTTGGGTAAGTCCTCGATGTGGATGTTCATTCTTTGGCGTCTATTATCTAAGTAATCCAACCTAGTGAGAAGCTGGCAGTGTCACTGTCTCTCAGCCAGGCAAGGAATTCTCAGTCTCCAACACAGATTAGGAACCCTACTATCACGTGCCCGTGATTGCTGACTTTTGCTGTCAGTCAGGTGTGTGTACTCTCCATTGGCCGCCTGTCTATTGCCCGCCCAGTATTGCCTTTATAGACTGGGCTGAGGCACCCTTTGGTTGCCCTTTCATGGTGTCTCTATATCAGTAGTCACCTGCGTTGTACCTGTACCTTTGGGCCTGTTTGCTTCGTTACCAGTGCCAGTGATTCATCCAGACGCCAGTGTCACTCCTGCGTGGTTCCTGCCTCCGTTCCTGATCTGGTTGGGTTGACGTTCCAGCTTTCATTCCTGATCCAGTGCTGCCGTTGTTCCTGCTCCGTTCCTGACCTGGGTTGGCTGTCCTGCTGTTCCAGTAGCTGGCCTGTCTATCGTTCCTGCTTATGGATCCTGACTGACGTCCGTCTCATCGACCTTGAGCATCTGGGCGACATTCTGATCACTGGTTTGCTCCAATCTGCCGGGTGCTAGCTGTCCTCATTACAGCACCGGCAGGGCGTTTCCGTTGTCCAGTACGCGCTACTGGTTTACTCCATTACACCGTTTGCTGCTGCTGCCTCCATTATTGAACTGGTTGGGCTATACTGTTGTCCAGTACGCGGTACTGGTTTACTCCACATTTACCAGTTGCTACTGCTTCCAATATTGCACCGGTTGGGCGATACTGTTGTCCAGTATGCGGTACTGGTTTACTCCACATTTACCGGTTGCTGCTGCCTCCAATATTGCACCGGTTGGGCGATACTGTTGTCCAGTACGCGGTACTGGTTTACTCCACATTCACCAGTTGCTGCTGCCTCCAATATTGAACCGGTTGGGCAATACGGTTGTCCAGTACGTGGCACTTGTTTACTCCATATTTACCGGGTGCTTGTTGCCTCCATTATTGCACCGGTAGGTCATTCCTGTTGTCCAGTACGAGGTACTGGATTACTCCATAACACCGGTTGCTAGCATCTTCATTACAGCACCGGTAGAGCGTTCCTAGTGTTGTCCGGTACGCGGTACTGGTTTACTCCATATTCAGCGGGTGCTGGTTGCCTCCAATATTGCACCGGTTGGGCGATACTGTTGTCCAGTACGCGGTACTGGTTTACTCCACATTCACCTTTTGCTGCTGCCTCCAATATCGAACCGGTTGGGCGATACGGTTGTCCAGTACGCGGTACTGGTTTACTCCATATTTACCGGGTGCTTGTTGCCTCCATTATTGCACCGGTAGGGCGATTCTGTTGTCCAGTACGTTGTACTGGTTTACTCCATTACACCGGTTGCTAGCGTATTCATTACCGCACCGGTAGGGCGTTCCTAGTGCTGTCCAGTACGCGGTACTGGTTTACTCCATTTTCACCGGGTGCTAGTTGCATTCATTATTGCACCGGTTGGGCCTCCCTGGTTGTCCTATATGTGATACTGGTTTGCTCCACTGCACCATCCTGTGCTGCTGCTTCCATCCATACAGCACTAGTGGAGCTGTCCTTCAGTCATTTAGGCTGCCTTGCCCAGTATATTGGCAAGGCTGGTAGAGCCACATTCAGTGTCGTGCCATCCTCCAGGCTGCCTTGTCCGGTATATTGGCAAGGCCAGTAGAGCCACATTCAGATTGTCGTGCCATCCTCCAGGCTGCCTTGCCCGGTATATTGGCAAGGCCGGTAGAGCCTTATTCCTTCTATTGTGTCATCTTTCAGGCTGCCTTGCCTGGTATATTGGCAAGGCCGGTAGAGCCTTATTCCTGCAATTGTGTCATCTTCCAGGCTGCCCTGCCCGGTATATTGGCAGGGCCGGTAGAGCCTACCATACTGTATCTTGTAAAAGCTACTGTTTGAAACTATCTTGTGCATGTTATATATATGTATGTTCAGGACTAGTGTTGAGCGAGCGTGCTCGGCCGATGCTCGGATCGGCTCGAGCATCGCTCTGCTCTGCACATGGCGGTACTCGTACGAGTACCGCCATGTGCTCGCCCGACATGCTCGGGTGAAGAGGATCTGTGCCGGAAGAGGCACAGATCCGAAGACGCTCCGCTGGACCACCAGGGAATGAAGGTACGGGGGCATTGCGGAGATGAAGGGGGCATTGCGGAGATGAAGGGGGACATTATGGAAGAGGGGCATAGACTCTATGCCCCTCTTCCACAATGTCCCCCTTCATCTCCGCTATGCCCGTCTTCCACAATGTGCCCCTTCATCTCCGCTATGCCCCTCTTCCACAATGTCCCCCTTCATCTCCTATGCCATAGAGGAGATGAAGGGGGACATTGTGGAAGAGGGGCATAGCGGAGATGAAGGGGGACATTGTGGAAGAGGGGCATAGAGTCTATGCCCCTCTTCCACAATGTCCCCCTTCATCTCCGCTATGCCCCTCTTCCACAATGTCCCCCTTCATCTCCGCTATGGCATAGGAGATGAAGGGGGACATTGTGGAAGAGGGGCATAGCGGAGATGAAGGGGGACATTGACCAGGCACCCTCCGCTCATCAGAGCAGGGGGTGCCTGGTTTAATGCTCGAGTGCTCCCATTCATTTGAATGGGGCTCGGGTGCTCGGCCGAGCACTCGAGCATCAGGGGGTGCTCGGTCAGAGCACCCGAGCACCCGAGCATCGGGGTGCTCGCTCATCAGTATTCAGGACCCGTGAGGGTTCCCATTAAAGTTTTCCATAAAGTTTGATTTTTTATCCTACTCTGTGTCTGAAAGTCAAAACAAACCGTGACACCGTGCTATTCGGCGACATTCTGTCAGTCTACACTCCTGCTTAACACCTATTGGCTGAACTGTGATTGTCCCGCCCAGTATTGTCCTTAAATACTGGGTTCTGGCACATATCCAGTGCCCTTTCGTGGTGTTCCAATACTAGCGCTTGTTCCTGATTCTTGTGTGCTCTCAGTGTATCGACCCGGCCTGCCTGATGACCATGCATCTTGTTTCCTGCCTGTGCAATGACCCAGACTACCTGACCATTGTGCTTCTCATCTCCTGTGTACCGACCCGGCTTGGCTGACGTTACTGATCCGTGTACCAACCCGGCTTGGCTAACGTTCCTGCTCAGTGTACCGACCCGGCTTGGCTGACATTCCTGCTCTGTGTACCGACCCGGCTTGGCTGGCGTTCCTGCACCGTGTACCGACTTGGATTGGCTGAGGTTCCTGCTCCGTGTACCGACTTGGATTGTTCTACATTCCTGTTCTATGCAATTCTGCCCGGTTGGGCTGCTGCCTCCTCTGCACACCCTGACCAGTCTCCGGTTAAGGGTAGTGCTTCACTCTCGCTGTCTGTGGACAGCTGAGCAGTTGGTCTCGGTTGCCTCGGTGTCACCCTGGCGACATTCCTATTGGTCTGCCTTACGTTCCATTCCAGGTTGGGTGCCTCTCAGGGCGAGTTGCTCAGATTCTGTTACTGCCACAGCAGGGTCCAGTTGCCTTGTCTCCGTTACTACCACGGCAGTTCCCAGTTGCCTAGTCTCCGTTACTGCTTCGGCAGTGCTCAAGTGGCTCAGTCTCCGCGACTGCTATGGCAGCACCCCTATTGCTCAGTCTCCGTTACTGCCATGGCAGCTCCTCAGTTGCTCTGCCTCTGTTAATGCTACGGCAGTATCCAGTTGCCTAGTCTCCTCTACTGCTACGGCAGCGCTCACGTGGCTCAGTCTCCGTACGGCAGTGCTCAAGTTACCTGGTCTCCGTTACTGCTACAGCAGTGTCTAAGTCACTCAGTCTCCGTTACGGCTACAGCAGTATTCACGTTGAATAGTCTTCGTTACTGCTACGGCAGTGGTCAAGTTGCTCAGCCTCCGCTACTGCTAAGGCACTCAACAATTGTCTGGTATACACATTTTTGGGCGTTACTCATACTACAGCTCTCACCTCTATTTCAGCTCCTTAAAAGGCCTTGCCACACATGGGCCTGTCAACGTTCTCTGTCTGCTATTAACCCATGCAGTACCGATATACTGGGACTCACTCAAGATCTGCCTGACCTGTGTCAGTATAATGTTATATGACTCTTTACTTATACTGGACCTGTGTGGGCTTACCTCTATATAACCTGTCTAGTGGCTGTACTATAATAAGTGTATATTACAGGACCTGTGAGGGGTATTGTGATTTTAATTGTTTAATAAAACTGTATTTTATCCTAACCTACTGTGTCTGTGTGTCGAACAAACCGTTACACCTACTCCAGGAGGTTGACAGTTGAGGATAAGCAAATGTCTTTAAGTGAGGCAGTAGTCAGGAGACAGAAATTGGTCGACTGGGAGTCGAAGACAACAGGAGAGTCAAGGTAGAACAGGAGTCGACTACTAGTCGTTTACTAATGCAGGAGTCGACCCAAGGGATCGTAGACAAACAGAGAGTTGTCAACAAGCCGGGTTCAGTACACAAAGAGTCAAGCAAATGAAGCAGTTGGTACCTTGGAGTCGTAGACAAGCTGGGGGTTGTAGACAAGTCGAATTCGGTACACAAGGAGTCTAGTAACGAGTATGAGCCTTGGGAATGTAGACAAACGGAGAGTCATAGACAAGCTGGATTCGATACACAATGTGGCAATCTGGAACTGGAGCAAAGAGTCGAGAGTAGTCGGGAACAAAGCCAGGATCAAGAAACAAGAAAGTCGAAAGAACGAGAGACAAGCGGAGGTATATTGTATAATGCGCCTGGCAATTTAAGTGCCTTTGGGATAGATGTTAGAGGAATAAGCCGAACACGCACACCAAGTAATACAAGTTTATTATTAGTAGTCACTTCAACAACACAGCAATAATACACACCATAACATATCCACACATAGCGGGTTGTAGTATAATATCACTACTAAAATACTACAATAATCAGTACTATGTCAAACATTATCCTTCTCCTAAAGCTACAGCAGAGATAGATAGATAAATAACATTACTAAGATACAATAACAATCAATGCTATTTCAACCTTATCAGCTTCCCCACACATTATCCTATAAGAGTTTTGTCCCTTTCTGTACAGACAGATTAGTGACTGTTTACTTAACAAACTCAGAAGATAGAAAACATACGTGTCTGAGGACAGTAGGGTCCTCTTGTTTAGCACATCACTGCTCCAACTTGTTTTCCCCAAAAAGGCGGGGCTTCTTGAAGCAGCACAATCATCCGCCGTGAAGAACCTCTTTCACACTGATATGGTGGGTTTTATTACACCAATATCCCATTTACTCACACATGCATAGCAAAAGATGTTAGACAATTCAACACATATCACATTATCCTATATCTATCCTTCTAGCGCTCTAGACTACAGCAGGAAGGGATATATTGGATCTACATTACCTGGAATGCTTGCCACATCGTTCCTTGCCTCACTTCAATGGGGTCTCTGGACAGCAGGCAGGGGCCTTCTGGGTCATCACGGGTCTACACATCCGTAGCCCCGGAACTCAGTGAGTGAGCTATCTGCTGTCCATCAGTCAACTCTTTTTATACCCTAGGGTTACATTATAAGTGGGTGGGCGGTCTAGCACTGTCTCCCCCTGATAATCTTATCAGTTCAGCACCATCAGGCTATGACCTAGGCATTGAGCACATCTCGTGAGTTGGCCAGACTCCCAAGTTACCTCAAGACCACAGGTCACATCTGATAGTTCTTGTTCCGGTGTAAAAGTTTTAGGCAGTACGTCTTGAAACCTCTTCTTCTGGTGCAAAAGTTTTAGCCAGTACATCCTGACCTTGTTTGACTCAAGCACTCTGGGCGCTGTTCCCAGAAAAGTGTGCAGAAGTCTTAGGCAGCATATCCTGACCTTGTTTGACTTGAGCACTCTGGGCTGGAGCACCAATCCTTTATTTTCAGTTTTAAACAAGCTTTGTTTCTTATCTTCCCTAACACTGCAGCTTACTTGGTACAGTTCCAAAATACGCTTAGTCACTGTGTCTAGCTAATATTTGTCTAGCAACCGCTGGCTTTCCAGCTGTGCATCTATCAGCTTTTCGGTTTACACACGGGTAATCAATCTTCAAATTATAACTTTTATAATTACTTTTACCACAGGAGGTCACAACAGGAATCAGAAATCAGGATATCAGATAAGCAGGTACACAGGACACAAGGATGCTGAACACTGACCATCCAAGGGCTGGGAAAAGAGAAAAGTCCCGGACATAAGTAGGCCACAGCAAAGTGAAGGAGTATTGTAATTAGGAGTGAGAACGCCTCTGGGGAGGAGGAATCTGACAGGTTGTGACAGTACCCCCTCCTCAAGGGCCGACCTCCAGGCGGCTGATATCAGGGCAAGCTGGATACTTCCTGTGGTAATTTTGGACAAGTCGTGGTGCATGAAAATTACTGGCAGAAATCCAAGACCTTTCCTCCGGACCATGCCCTTTCCAGTGTACAAGGTACTTTAAGGAAACTCTGAGGAAATAGGAATCCACTATGGCCTGTACCTCAAACTCATCCTCATGAACAGCCTCCACTGGTCCAGGAGCAACAACACTCTTAGTATATCTGTTGCAGACTAGAGGTTTCAAAAGAGACACATTGAAGACTCTGGGGATACGGAGAGCTTTAGGTAGAGAGAGTTCGTAAGCCACGAGATTAATTCTTCTAGTAACATGGAATGGGCCAATGAAGTGTGGGGCCAACTTCATAGTGGGTATTTTAAGACGTAGGTGGTGGGTGGAGAGCCAGACTCTATCTCCTGGAAGATAGGTGGGAGCAATAGAACGTCTTTTGTCTGCTGTCCTCTTTTGCCTAGCCACAGTCTTAAGTAAAGCCTCCTTCACGGAACCCCAGCGCTGAGCAATATTGTCCAGACGAGTATCAAGTGCTGGAATACCAGACTCAGAGAAGGCAGAAGCAATAGTTACTGGATTCATCCTGCACAGACAACAGAAGGGAGACATCTGGATAGACTCCTGTAGAGAATTATTCTTGGCGAACTCTGCCAAGGGAAGTAGATCAGACCAGTCGTCCTGGCTTTCATTGCAGAATAGACTGAGATACCGCTCCATCTCTTGATTGGCTCTCTCTGCTGCTCCATTTGTTTGAGGCTGGTAGGCAGATGAAAAAGCCAAGGAAATCCCAAGTCTCTCACAGAAAGATATCCAGAATTTTGAGGTGAATTGAGTGCCACGATCAGACACAATTTGGGTAGGAACTCATGTAACCTGAAGATCCCTTTATGAAAATCTGAGCCAGTTCTGGGGCAGATGGAAGCTTGCGGAGAGGGACAAGATGTATCATCTTGGAGAACTGGTCTACGACCGTCAGTACAGTAATATTACCCTTGGAGTGTGGTGGCTCTACTACGAAGTCCATTGAGAGATGTGACCAAGGTTGAGAGGGTATGGAGAGTGGGTGCAGTAAGACAATTGGAAGTGACCTGGGGGCTTTGGATGCAGCCCAGGTCTGACAGGCAAAAACAAAGTCCTGAACATCTCTTCTCCATTCTGGCCACCAAAAGACTCTGGAGACCAAGTCCCGAGTATGGGCAACTCCTGGATGTCCTGCCAGTTTGGAGTCATGTCATTGCCCTAAGACCTCCTCTCTTTTCTCTTGCGGCACATATAACTTTCCGGTGGGCAAGCTGGCAGGAACTTCCCTTTGTTTGTCACAGTGATAGTCCAACAGGGGAGAGGAGAAAGTAGATTGGGAGATAGCTGCCAATACCTTACGAGGGGCTATGATGGGATCTGTCCCTTGATTCTCCTCAGAAGATGCAGTGAATATTCTGGAGAGAGCATCAGTTTTAGTATTCTTTGTACCTGGCTGGCAGGTAATAACATAATTAACCCGGGCCAGGAACAGGGACCATCTGGCTTGTCTTGGGTTCATCCTTTTAGCGTCGCTGATGTACAGGAGGATTTTATGATCCGTGAGAATCATTATGGGTGTGCATTCCCCCTCCAAGAGATGTCTCCATTCCTCTAGGGCAAGAATGATTGCCAACAACTCTCTATTGGCCACGTCATAATTCCTCTCGGCCTGTGAGAAGTGTTTAGACATGAACCCACATGGATGGGGAGGACTGTTATGGGAGCTTCTCTGGGACAGGATAGCCCCAGCGCTGACTTCAGAGGCATCAACCTTGACCACAAAAGTCTGAGTGGAGTCTGGATGTCTCAAGACTGGCACCTTGGGAAATATTTGTTTTAATATATTGAGGCCTGGATAGCCTCTGGAGGCCAGTTAACAGAGTCTGCACCTTAGTAAGAGCAGTGAGAGGAGCAGCAATCTTGGAATAGATTGAACTTGCGATAATAATTTGCAAACCCCAGGAATCTCTGAAGGGGCTTGAGTCCAGAGAGTTGTGGCCAGTTGAGTATGGATCCATCTCGAAACCAGTGGAGCTGATAATGTATCCTAGAAAGGGTAGCTTATCCACATTTTTCCAGCTTGGCGAATAAGTGTTTTTCACGAAGACAAAGTAATACCTGCTTGACATGGGTGAGATGGGTAGGAAGATCGGGAGAGTGAATCAGTATATCGTCCAAGTACACGATAACAAATTGGTACAGGAAGTCTCTGAGACACTCGTTTACGAATTCCTGGAAGATGGCAGGAGCATTGCAGAGCCCAAAGGGTATGACTCTATACTCATAGTGTCCTGAGCGGGTATTAAATGCATTCTTCCATTCATCTCCCTGATGAATCCTAATGAGGTTGTAGGCTCCTCTTAAGTATAGTTTTGTGAAGATTTTGGAACCTTTGATCCAGTCAAACAGTTCTGATATCAAAGGTAAAAAGTACAAATTTTTAACAGTGATCTTATTGAGCCCCCTGTAGTCAATGCAGGGGCGCAAGTCTCCCTCTTTCTTTTTAACAAAAAAGAACCCTGATCCAGCTGGGGAAGTGGAGCATTGGATAAATCCTTTCCTTAGACTCTCTTTAATATATTCCTCCATGGCTTCTGATTCAGGCAGAGAGAGAGGATAAACTCTGCCTCGTGGAGGAATGGTCCCAGGCAAAAGATCAATAGGACAGTCCAGAGCCCTGTGAGGGGTTAGTTTCTCAGACTCCCTTTTACAGAAAACTGCCGATATTGTACTGGAATTTCCAGAGTGGAGGGCAGGGCAGACTGAATTCGTACACATTCTGTGGCTTTAAGGCAGTACGAAGAACAGAAAGAGCCCCAGGAAGCGATCTGTCCTGACTCCCAGTCAATATGCAGATTATGTAACAAGAGCCAGGAGTAACTGGACAGGAAGGAGAGGTGATCACATGAAGGCTTAAGGTCTCAGAGTGTAAAACCACCACTTGGAGACGCAAGGGTGTACTTTCCTTAGTGATAAGGGATGGGTGAAGCGGTGTCCCATCAATGGCCTTCAGCAATAATGGCTGTGACTTGGCAAGGCAAGGAATCCCATTTTTCATACAAAAAGTCTCATAGATAAATGAGCCAGCGGCCCCAGAGTCAATTAGTGCAAAAGTAGATACCTGAAGATTCTGGCAGGATGGTTGCACAGGAACTAATAGATGATTGTCCTTAGCCTCAGGGATACAAGAGACTACACCTAGAGCAGGGCCCCTGATACCTTCTAGGTGCGAGCGTTTCCCCTCTTTTGAGGACAGTCACTGGCATAATGGCCAGATCCTCCACAGTACATGCACAGATTCTCCCTCCTTCTGTGTTGTATCTCCTCCTCGCTCAACCCCATGGACCCTATTTGCATGGGTTTCTCTGGTGGGGGAACGACCGGAGGCTCAGGAGGGGTGAACTTGGGTGCCAGTCTGACAACCGGTTTTCTGATGCGGTCCCGTTGGAGTTGCCTCTCCCTGAGCCGGAGATAAATATGGGAAACTAAACAAACAAGCTCCTCCAACTCCATGGGTAGATCTTTAGCAGCGAGCTCATCTTTCAGCCGGTCAGACAGTCCATTATTAAAGGCAGAGACCAAGGCCTCATTGTTCCAGCTTACTTCTGCAGTGAAGGTGTGGAACTCTGTAGCATAGTCCATTAGGGAATGTGAGCCTTGTCTTATTGTGAATAGTGAGGAGGAAGCAGTCCCAGTTCTGCCTGGAAGATCAAAGACTTGGTAGAGACTACGGGCAAAGTCAGACTAATTGTTCACCAGGGGGGTGTCCCTCTCCCATAGAGGGGAGGCCCAGGCAAGGGCACGATCAGTGAGAAGAGATATAACATATGCTACTTTAGTTCTATCAGAAGGAAATATGTGGAGTCATTTCAATGTGTATGGAGCACTGATTTAGAAAGCCTCAACACCCAAAAGGATAACCTCCATAACAGGGGGGAGGTGGCAGTCTCATAGTAGGCATAGGAGTGCTGGTCTCCATTTGAGCAGGATCTGTACGCACTAACAAAGTTTGCAAAGCTTGGGCAAACTGATCCATATGATGATCGAGGCCCTCACTCCTGACCTCACAGGTGTTGAGTTTTTGTCTGACCTCTGTGGGTTCCATAGAACTGACCCTTGGATACTGTCACTGTCTCTAAGACAGGCAAGGAAGGGTCAATCTCTGACACAGAGTTGGAACCCTACTGCAGGAGGCCGACAGTTGAGGATAAGCAAATGTATTTAAGTGAGCCAGTAGTCGGCAGGCAGAAATTGGTCGACTGCGAGTTGAAGACAACAGGAGAGTTGAGGTAGAACAGGAATTGACTACTAGTCGTCGAATAATGCAGGTGTCGACCTAAAGAATTGTAGACAAATGGAGAGTCATCGACAAGCTAGTTTTGGTACACAAAGAGTCAAGCAAATGAAACAGTCAGTACCTTGGAGTCGTAGACAAGCTGGATTCGGTACACAAGAAGTTGAGTAATGAGACAGTATGAGCTTTGGGAATGTAGACAAGCTGAGAGTCGTAGACAAGCCAGATTTAATACACAATATGGCAAACAGGAACTGAAGCAAAGAGTTGAGAGTAGCCAGGAACAAAGCCAGGATCAGGAAACCAGAAAGTCGGATGAATGAGATACAAGCGGAGGTCATAAAGGGAATCAGAAGTCATGATATCAGGTAAGCAGGTACACAGGACACAAGGACTCTGAGCACTGACCATCCAAGGGTGGGGAAAGGAGAAAAGTCCAGACATAAGTAGGCCACAGACAGGTGAAGGAGTATTGTAATTAGGAGTGAGAACGCTTCTGGGGAGGAGAAATCCGACGGGTTGGGACATGGAGATGATCTCATCCTGCTGTAACAGCATTTGCTCCAGGTTGTGTACTTGTTGTAAGGAGGACTCCCGGTCTTCTTCAAGAGAGCTAATGCACTGGCCCATTTGTGTTAAATCCTTGTGAAGATCCGAGATGTCTGCTTTGACTTCTTGACTGAGATCGGATTTGATTTCTTGAACAAAGGCCTTCAAGTAAGTCATCCTAATTAGACAGATAAGTGATGTCTTCCTTAGGAAGCTAGTCTGGCCTCCAGACACCAAGTCAAGAACACCATGTGGTGGGTCTGTGGGTCCTGAGTTGAGTGGTGACCACTGCGGCTGTCGTGGGTCAGACCCTTGTTTAGGGCTCAAGACCTGGTTAGACTGTGAGGTCTTGTCCCCACTCATTATGGGTAAAATTGTTGGCTTGTTAACTCCGGTGGCTTTACCACAGGGTGGGAGAGTATGCTTGGATGGCAAGAAGTCAGTGATGTGTTTCACCGATTTTCATCCAGATCTTCCGGAGCGGGACATGAAAGCAGAAGGAGGGGGGTGTTGTAAAGTGTCCAAAAGTATCAGGTTCACCTGATAATGAAGGTAAAATTTGCCCAGGAGCACAGAACAGTAGTATCACACATCCATCTTGGTTCATGGTGAAGACTTTAACCCCAAACTTCCTTAGAAGAAGAACCTCCAGCAGGAACCATAGCACCACCCCCCGTAACTGCAAACAGTACAGCCCAAAGATTATTATTTATCTCAGTATAATATTAGTAAGTAATTATTATACATAATATTTTTGTCCACATACCCCACTGCCCCTTCAGAGCCAATGCCCAGTCCTCCTCCCACACTTGTCATTTATTGCTTACAATAAAAACGGACAGTGTGACGTGTCCCTAAGTCACGTCTCTATTGATTGTCTTAGTGAAGTTGAAGCATTCTGCAGAATCACCCACACATAATGAATACATGTTATTACTCCCATGAATATTTACATTTTAATACTGACATTATAGGTAAATAGAGATGTACTTAAATAGTAACATAGTAACTTAGTTGATGAGGTTGTAAAAAGACACTGATCCATCAAGTCGACCCCATGCAAAATCACCCCTGTTGATCCAGATGAAAATAAAAAAAAATTGAAGCCATTTCCAATTAAGCCCCAAGTAGGTAGAAACACTCCTTCCTGACCCGAATGGCAGTACTATAGTTCCCTGGATCATCAACCTATCTACATTGAAGCCAGCTGTCATAATTAAAAATACTGTTCTGTGCTAGTTAGGTATTCATTACTTTTTTGAAAGCAGGTACAGTATCTGCAAGCGCAGCATCCTGAGGCAAAGAATTCAGTAGCTTTAACCCCCTTACTGTAAAAAAATCCCTGCCTTTGTTTTAATCAAAAGCACCTATACACTAGTCTTAATGGATGACCTCTCGTTCTTAGCTCAGCTGGCTCAGTGGTGAGTTATTTGCATTGACCTTGAATATATTTGTAAATGTTAATCATATCACTAGTGTTGAGCGAGCGTGCTCGGCCGATGCTCGGATCGGCTCGAGCATCGCTCTGCTCGGCACATGGCGGTACTCGTCGAGTACCGCCATGTGCTCTCCCGCCATGTTCGGGTGGCGGGGATCTGTGCCGGAAGAGGCACAGATCAGAAGACGCTCCGCTGGACCACCAGGGACTGGAGGTACGGGGGCATTGCGGAGATGAAGGGGGCATTGCGGAGATGAAGGGGGACATTGTGGAAGAGGGGCATAGACTCTATGCCCCTCTTCCACAATGTCCCCCTTCATCTCCGCTATGCCCCTCTTCCACAATGTCCCCCTTCATCTCCGCTATGCCCCTCTTCCACAATGTCCCCCTTCATCTCCTCTATGGCATAGAGGAGATGAAGGGGGACATTGTGGAAGAGGGGCATAGCGGAGATGAAGGGGGACATTGTGGAAGAGGGGCATAGCGGAGATGAAGGGGGACATTGTGGAAGAGGGGCATAGCGGAGATGAAGGGGGACATTGCGGAGATGAAGGGGGCATACAGAGATGAAGGGGGCATAGCGGAGATGAAGGGGGGCATTGACCAGGCACCCTCCCCTCATCAGAGCAGGGGGTGCCTGGTGTAATGCTCGTGTCGCCCCATTGAAGTCAATGGGGCTCGGGTGCTCGGCCGAGCACTCGAGCCTCAGGGGGTGCTCGGTCAGAGCACCCGAGCACCCGAGCATCGGGGTGCTCGCTCAACACTACATATCACCCCTTAGATGTCTCTTCTCTAATGTAAACAAACACAGTTTGGCTAGTGTCTCTTTATAACTCAGTTCCTCCAATCCCTTTATCAGTTTTGTTGCATGTCACTACACCTTTTCCAGTTCAATCATGTCTTTTTTAAGAACTGGTGCCCAAAACTGTACTCCATATTCTAGATGAGGCCTAACCAAGGATTTAGGTAGAGGTAGAATTTTATTTGCATCATGTGCATCTACTCCTCTTTTTATGCAGGCTAGTACCCTATTTGCTCTTGTAGCAGCTGAGTGACTCTGCACACTGCTGTGAAGTCTATTGTGTATCAGTACTCCTAAATATTTCTCTAACAAGGATTCCCCAAGTTGTTTCCCCATGTAGAGTATATGTAGCATGATTGTTTCTACAGCCCAAATGCATAATCTTACATTTATCTACAGTAAATGTCATCTGTGACTTTCCTGCCAATTCACTCAGTTTATCTAAATCCTTCTGCAGGGAACAAAAATCCAGCCCTGTATATATTTCCTTACACAGCTTAGTGTCATCAGCAAAGATTGAGAAACTACTTTCAATTCCCATTTCTAGATCATTAGTAAACAAATTAAAAAGCATTGGACCCAGGACTGAACCCTGTGGCACCCCACTTATAACTGTAGGCAAATTTGAAAAACTACCATTTACAAGTTTCTGCCATCTATCATTTAACCAGTTCTCAATCCATGCATCAACTACCAAACCAAATCCTTTAATTTATGCAGTAACCTGTTGTGAGGCACTGCATTAAAAGGATTTTGCAAAATCCAAGCATACTACATCATCAGCAATTCCCTTGTCCAAATTACTACTTAACCTTTCGTAAAATGCAAGTGAATTAGTCTGACATGATCTATTCTTCATAAAACCGTGCTGATTCCTACTAATTATATTGTTTGTTTTCACATAGTTCTGAATACTGTCAGTTAGTAACCCTTCTAATATCTTACCCACTATGGAAGTCAAGCTCACAGGTCTATAATTTCCTGGTTTGGATCTTGCCCCCTTTTGAACAATGGTACTACATTAGCTTTCCTCCAGTTACAGGGCACTATGCCTGATGAAAGTGAATCAATAAATATTAAGTATAATGGTTTTGCTATTACTGAACTGTTTATTTAATGTTTATCTCTACAGCCCAATGCATAGCTTACATTTATCTACATTAAATCATCTGCCACTTTTCTGCCCATTCACTCAGTTTATCTAAATCCTTCTGTAGGGAAAAAACATCCAGCTCTGTATTTTCTTACACAGCTTAGTGTCATCAGCAGAGATTGAGACACTACTTTCAGTTCCCACTTCTAGATCATTAATTAACAAATTACAAATCATTGGGTCCCAGGACTGAACTCTGTGACACCCCACTTATAACTTTAGACAAACTTGAAAAGGTTCTATTTACAACAACTCTCTGCCATCTATCATTTAGAGAAGATTTGTCTAGTATCATCTCTACAGTAAAAAAAACAACACTTTAACTAGTACCTCTTTATAACAAAAATATATAAAAATGAGCCATGACCTAAAATTTTAGATAGAGTGTTAGGAGTGTCTTCAGCCAAAATTGATTGAGAACCACTGGTGTATTAATACTTTTTGCTCTATCAAGGATTTATCAGGTAGTTTCCTAGTTAGTGTAAATGTAGCATAATTGTTTCTTCAACCCGACATATAACTAGTGATGGGCTAAAAGTGTGAAAAATTTCCCTTGAAAAATTTTGCGAAAATTTTGCCGATTTTTCACTTTTCCAGTGAAAAAATTTCGCCTTTCCACCTATGCAAAAATGTCCTCCTTTTTGCCTATTTTAACACATTTCCCACCTATGTTAACACATTTTATGCCTATTTTAACACATTTTTTGCCTATATTTCCTATAGGTACTACATTTCCCACTGTAATATTACTTCTTCTGAGGGCTGAAGTTTAGAAATAAGTGGTTGAAAGTCAAAGTTGTAAGTCCTACAGCAAAATATGGCTTGAAAATGTGTTAGCATGCAGAATGCATTTGTCCTTTGCCCTCAACACGTTCTTGCTTAATTGACACTGGCACATATTCCTGATGATATCAAGTAATAAAAAATATAAAGTACAACCTACAATGTGGCAGATGTGTATTGTAAACAAAGATAGAAAACCCACAGTGCTTAACCACCATGATTAATGTATTTAATGTGAAGGATGTGAATGAATCTAGTGATTAAGGTATGGAACACTGCAAGGAAAGAGGGGGCTTGTCCCCAAACCCCCAAACTTAGGAAAAACCTAGAAGAAACAAAAAGCAAAAATGAACCTGCGCTGATCCATACTGATAATATAAATTGTAAACCCCGTAATAAGCCTTTATCATAATTGTGCTGTGCACATATTCAGGATGATATCAAGTAATAAAAGAAAAATAAAGTACAACCTACAATGTGACAGATATGTATTGTAGTGGTGGTGGTGGGGGACTGGCATGGTGTGATTTGTGTATATATTTTTACCATTGTCATACTCTATCCTCCTTCTCAGATTATTGACACATATTACTTCTGTCATAGCAGTGGTCCCAAGTGGGGTAGATGGTGACAACCCTTCTTCACATCCGTCCTCCACCTCCTCATCTGCGCTGCTGTTAATATATTTGTCCTGGCTTTGTCTGTCATGTTTGGTTTCTGCTACTACTACATCTACTGGAGCTGGATGTTGATGTAATTCTATTGCCACTACTACTAGGAGTCAAAGGTGCAGCACTTGTAACAGCTGCACCAGAGGTACTTGTCAAATCTAACACAACCTGTTTTCCTGGGTACTCAAAACAGATGTATGTGGCTGAGTGGGACTTGGACTTTAGGGGGCGATGATGCTGATGATAACTGATAGGGTTACTGTGTGCTTTTTGACATCTGTACTTGTCCAGGGTCAGACTTTCCACTGGCTTTCTCAAACAGTTTATACACAGGCACAGTGCTCCTTAAAAGTGGCAGAAGATACAGCCTTTGACTTTCTGCTAACCTTATAGCCCTGTCACCATCCTCACTCTCAACTTCATCTGTATCAGAACAAGAAAAGGATGCTGGAGGGATATATTCTAGATCTGCATCATCATCATCATCAGTCATCATTAGGTCATCCTCAGCAGCATCAACATCACCTGACAGTTCTTGCTCACTACTATCCTTATATTCCTCTAAGCTTTTGGAGGTCTCAAACAATTTCTGTTTTCCTTTTGCTATAACAAAATTCACTACTACTTTGAGGACAGGTGTTTTGGTGTCTCACTGTCTGATACAGCAGGCGGTTCAGCTGCTACACCTTCCTCTATTATGCTTTTGCCAGCATCATCAACACTTGAATGTGACTTGTTGTGGTCTTCAGTGTTCTTCTTATATGGTTCTATATTTCTACTGGCACTGGTGGTGCTGGACCTAGTTTTGCTGGGACCTTGACAAACTGCATCCTCCCTTGGAGTAAAAGGATCATCATCATTGAGTGCACACGCTGCAACAACCATTGCTGCAGTAGGTTTTTGGACTACTACTTCTCATGTCCCTGTACTGCTTCATCCCTCCCCCTTCTACTTGTGCTTTTGCTGGACATTCTGCAACTACACTGTGTTTTTTTAATGTAAAGTGCACAACACAACTGATGGAGCTGTATGATGCCTTGCCTAAGCCCAGTCAGCTGTCTGTCACTGTCACCCAAGATATTTCGTCTTTTATTCTTTTTTATTTTTTTTTTTTTTATATTTTAAGTTTATCACCCTGTTGTCTTATCACAGTGTGTCCAAAAAAAATTATAACTGAAATAAACAACAACGCCTTTCCCCAGACTTCCCCACCCAGCACAGAGATAATAACAGCAAGATCAGCAAGCAAATAGGTTGCCTTTGTCTTGCCTGTCAGTCACATGGAATTTTGGAGAATTTGGGGGTCAACCTCCTTCCTCCCTTCTTATTCCCCAGAGTACCCCCAGACTTCCCCACTACAGAGAACAAATGTCCTACCTAAATGACTTCCTAAACTAAACTTCAATTCCCCTTTATTTGTCTATCTCCTCTAGCTACAAAACATGCTACTCTCTCCTCTCACAAACACAAAATGGCTGCTGTGAGACCTGCCAGTCTTTTATATGGCTGCAGAAAACTTTTGTGTGGTGTAGAAATATTTCTTCCCATTGATTTCAATGAACGGAAAAGGCAGAAAAAAGCTAAAAAAACTGCACATTTCGAGGGAAGTTTTTCGCCAAGCAGAAAGTGCCATTATTCGCCAATTTCAGTTTGAGGTGAACATTTTTGCCCACCCCTACATATAACCTTACATTGATTTACTGTGTATTAAAACTCACCTGCCACTTCCTTGGCCATAGTTTACCCACCTCTTGCTGCAGAGAAAACCCAAGAACTGAGCTGACTTGGAACATGTCAATATAATGAATACACCACTATGAACACTAGGAATGACCATTTAAACTTATCACTGCTGTTAAACAAGATTACACAATTTCCTAATACAGAGAGAGAATATCAAACAAGAGAGAGCAACCGAGTTTAC
Organism: Rhinophrynus dorsalis; assembly: GCA_037306005.1. Taxonomy (NCBI): domain Eukaryota; kingdom Metazoa; phylum Chordata; class Amphibia; order Anura; family Rhinophrynidae; genus Rhinophrynus; species Rhinophrynus dorsalis. Next base: position 184,090,414 of record CM074726.1, read on the forward strand.
AGGCATCAGCTGAATCTAGGAACTTCCCTTATATCTGGATATTGAGAAAAAAAACACATAATGTTAAAGGGATAGTAATGTTTCATAATAAAAGCAGCTCTAATTAATCATCATAGTATTTGGACCTCGGAGAGTGTAACTATCCCCCTCCCGCCCCTTTTACTGATGTAACACTGTTCTGCCAGAGAAGAAGGGAGGTGCCCAGGTAGACTGCAGAGAGGGACAATCTTCAATTAAGATAAGGGAAAAACCTGAAAAACCTGTCAAGGGGGTCAGGGCTTTCATTGTTCTCATAGGAAGAAGATTGGACCCTTCTGTTATCTGTCTGGTCTATGGACTGGATTCCACATCTGAGAAGAGATGGCTTACACTAGGTAAAATGGGTGGGAGGGGGATACTTTATCATTCAATTACTCTTGACCCACAACTCTGACAGTATTGAAATAGCACTCTCGCTCAAGTACTATGAAGATTAATTGGAGCTGCTGTTTTGTGAAACATTACTATCCCTTTAACACATTAAAGTTCAGCTATAGCATCACCTATACACAGATTGTATACAGTTCTCTCCAATTATTCTGGTCCTCTCACATGGACACCAAGAGATAATGATTGAAAGCACTCTATTTGCTTTAAAAATATCATCCATGTTGTATTATACATTATTTATTTAGAAAACTCATTTTTAAATTAATTATATTTATAGATTATGTTAATTAAGCCATGCTATGTTGGCTCTTCCTGTCTTGTCCCTACATTACCTCCCCAAATCACTGACACTGCTCAGCAATGCATTACCTTCCTCCCTTATCACTTATTTCCTGCCTTATCCCGACATTACTTCACCCACTCACTGACACTGCACAGCAATGCATTGTCCACATCCCCTAGAAGCTACTTCTTATCCTTACATTACCTCCTCACTCACTGACACCGCTCAGCAATGCATTACCCACCTCCCCTGTCACTGATTTCCTGTCTTATCCCTACATTACCTCTCCACTCACTGACACTGCTCAGTAATGCATTACCCACCTCCCCTAGTACTGACTTCCTGTCTTATCTCTACATTACCTCCCCCCACTCACTGACACTGCTCAGCAATGCATTACCCACCTCCCCTAGCACTGACTTCCTTTCTTATCCCTACATTACCTCTCCACTCACTGACACTGCTCAGTAATGCATTACCCACCTCCCCTAGTACTGACTTCCTGTCTTATCTCTACATTACCTCCCCCCACTCACTGACACTGCTCAGCAATGCATTACCCACCTCCCCTACCACTGACTTCCTGTCTTATCCCTACATTACCTCTCCACTCACTGACACTGCTCAGTAATGCATTACCCACCTCCCCTAGTACTGACTTCCTGTCTTATCTCTACATTACCTCCCCCCACTCACTGACACTGCTCAGCAATGCATTACTCACCTCCCCTAGCACTGACTTCCTGTCTTATCCCTACATTACCTCCTCACTCACTGATACAGCTCAGTAATGCATTGCCCACCTCCCCTAGCACTGACTTCCTGTCTTATCCCTACATTACCTCTCCACTCACTGATACTGCTCAGCAATGCATTACCCACCTCCCCTAGTACTGGCTTCCTGTTTTATCCCTACATTACCTCCCCCCACTCACTGACACTGCTCAGCAATGCATTACCCACCTCCCCTAGCACTGACTTCCTGTCTTATCCCTACATTACCTACTCTCTCACTGACACAGCTCAGTAATGCATTGCCCACCTCCCCTAGTACTGACTTCATGTCTTATCACTACATTACCTCCCCACTCACTGACACTGCTCATCAATGCATTACCCACCTCCCCTAGCACTGACTTCCTGTCTTATCCCTACATTACCTCCCTTTCACTGATATTGTTCAGCAATGCATTACCCACCTCACCTATGCACTTACTTCCTATCTTATCCCTGCATTTCTCCTCCACTCATTGACACTACTCAGCAATGCATTACCCACCTTACCTAGTATTCCTGACATGGGATCACATTGAGAATAAGTGTAAGAACATAGGTGACATGGGGGGAAATGAAAAAAACTTTGTTAAGGGCCCCATTTGGTGATATGGTAGTGGATATATTCCAGATCCATTTCATTGTATGTACTAAGGTATTTTCACCATATCATCTCTGAAAATACTCATCAATACTCCTATCTATCAATATGGTTTCGCCAAGCCTTTTCTAGGTTCATGATGTTGCAGTGTCTCCTTCACCAGTAGATTGTCTGTATATCCGAGTTTGGCTTAAAGGGATAGTAATACTTCATTTTAACTTTATTTTATTTTGTAGGCATTAAAATAACATGAAGAATGATATGTCTTATCTCTCAAACCTTTATGGTTTATGAGATATTCACAAGCAAAGTTTCCCCTCCCTCCCCTTTTACCTAGTGTAATCCATCTCTTCTCAGATGTGGAATCCAGTCCATAGACCAGACAGATAACAGAAGGGGACAATCTTCTTCCTATGAGAACAATGAAAGCCCTGCCCCCCTTGACAAGTTTTTCAGGTTTTTCCCTTATCTTAAATGAAGATTGTGCCTTTCTGCAATCTACCTGGGCACCTCCCTTCTTCTCTGGCTGAACAGTGTTACATCAGTATAAGGGGCGGGAGGGGGATAGTTACACTCTCCAAGGTCCAAATACTATGATGATTAATTAGAGCTACTTTTGTTATGAAACATTACTATCCCTTTAACATTATGTGTTTTTTTTCTCAATATCCAGATATAAGGGAAGTTCCTAGATTCAGCTGATGCCTGTAAACTCGGTTGCTCTCTCTTGTTTGTTATCCGAGTTTGGCTTAAGAAGTCCTGTTTAATTTTTATTTTTTCTAAGTTTATTAAACAGAAAAATGAATAGATATTACAGAGCCAGAGTGTCATATTGAATTACAGTCCACAGTTTAAATAAGTACAGACTTATATCCACATCAGCAAAACATAAATGTACATGCTGAGAAACAATTTACCGTCAACTTGTCCATAAAGTTCTCACAGGTTCAGGTCAATATCATAACTTGAAATCGAATAACAAGTGAACTGTAGAGGAGGAGAAGCTGTTCTGGCATAAGAACAAATAATTCCATTAGATGTTGAAATCTTAAGAAAAGAGTCAATTGACAATGAAATAAAGAATATAGGGAGAGGAGAAAGAAGAAGCTAAGGGGAGAGTAGAAGGGGAATTAAATAAACAGAAAGAAGGAAATGGTTAATAGGACGAGGATCCAGACCGACCGGACAGAGGGCAGTCTCATACGCCGCAAGAAAGAGCATTTCTCATAACCATACCTGGGAACTCTCCGATTTGCCCGGAGACTCCGGTTCTGACAGAATTTTACCGGGTCTCCGGGGCAGAGGCTGATTCCTCCGGATGCGGCAGAGTTTCTATTGAAACTCTGCCACATCCGCTTTTTCTCCCGCTGATCCTCAGTCCCCAGCCTTCTGTGTGACACCTTTAACCCTCTGAGTGCCAGAGTGGTAAGGAATGCATTGCTTTGCAATGCATTCCGTACCACTCTGGCACTCAAAGGGTTAATCCCCCCCTCAGTCGCGGCAAGCCCCGCCCCTTTTTGACGCTATTAGCGTCATTTTTGTCACTCCCCCTGGTGAACAGAGGACTACCCTCCGGGTAGCCCTCAACTGGAAGTTCCCAGGTATGCTCATAACATCAGTTTGGGATGGGGTTGTGACAGTGCAATCAAGGCTTCCAAGTCTCGGAAAATGTAACCTGATCTCTTAACAACAGAAATGTCAGTTCCTCAAGGGCCATTGTTTTAGTTACACATGTCAACTAGTATAAAGTAGGAGGGGGGGGGATTTCCATTGAGTGAGCACACATATTTCACAGGAATCACCGGACGCCTGGCTCCTGGAGGGGTCTGAGGGCCAGCCTCCTGCCCACAGACTATGGACATGGCCCTGTAAAAGGGTATGCCTCCCCATGACTAAACTCTGCCCTGTTTCTCCCTTGCCCTGGAAGCCTCCATGCCCTGGGATTTTGGAAGGGCCTGGGGCCCAGCCCCCGCCCTACAGACTGCCCATCTGTGAGGGCTGTCACAGGAACTGGGTGATGTAATTGTTGAGAAAGTTATGCTCTGATAGGATTATGTAGTGATGTAATCATGTTTGCTATACCCAGCCCTATCCCATGGTCCCATTGTATAGTTAACTCACTCAGGTCTGGCCCATTGTATCCTGTTGTCACCTACCCATTGTCTCATCACACAGTATGTTTACACTCCCCTTGTATTCAGTGTACTCCATGTTTATACTGAAACCACCCTCCACCCATTGTGAAGATGTATATTCCCACTTCACCACTGTGCCTCTTTGAATGATGTGCCCCTCCACCAACAACCCCCGTTATCTTCCCATATGTGGATTGCAGTACCTGTGTCCTGTTGAGTGGATAACTTATTGTGTGTGTATTTAAACCCTGTATGTTTTACAATAAACTTCACCCCAACTGTGACAAGTCAACACAGACCAAGAAGAATCCAAACCTGCGACTTCAAACCCAACCCGAGAAGATGGCGTAGTGAGGCCCAAGCCTCATTATACAAAAATCACCGCTGATGGATAAAATCTATCGGCAAGAAGACGATGGCGTTTCTGCAATAAACTTCAGTTCTGGTTGTCCCTACACTAGTGTTGTCTGGTGATTGGGACACTTGGTGATATACCAGAGGAGGTTTTTGCTACTCCAGAGAGGAGGAAGTTGTGACTGACAGAGACACCCAGGTGGGGTGTGAGCTGGTTCCGTCACACACATCTTTGCTGTATTTCAATGATACCTATAGAACAGAATTATTGGTCTTTTGGAGATGTGGGATCAGGTTGAAACAAATAACTAGTAGAGTAGGAGATAAGGATATTCTGGATGCTCTTGAGATATGTGAAAATACAGGGTGCCAAAAACATTGTATCAGTGCACAATCAAACCATAGGTGTTGAATTATATGTTTCCCCCCATGGCATCTCCAGTGTAAATCAGAAACTCCAGGGTAGAAGGAATGAAGAATTGCAGGAGTACTGTACAACCTATGAAGCAGCTTATATTTTGTTTCTATGTCAGCACATTCATAGAACTAGTCATGGTATTAGTAATCGCTTCCTTTCATTGTTTAATTAGTCCTTTTTGTATGCTGTATCCTGTATATATGTTAATTTTGATGTTTGCTACACACGCATACCTGGGAACTCTTCGGTTTTGCCCCAGAGACTTCGGATTTCAAGGTGAATTACCGCGTCTCCGTGGGCAATGTGTGAATCACCGGGTGGGCAGAGTTTAAGTAGAAACTCTGCCCACTTGTGCTCCATCCTGCCCGGTTCCTCCCACTCCCCACCCTCTTACCTTCATTTTGCAGGGGTTTTTTTGTCCCGCCCCCGACGACTAAGCCCCACCCCTTTTATGACGGGAATCGCGTCATATTCGGCACTGACAGGGTTACCCTCTGGGTAGCCCTGGATGAAAAGTTGCTAAACCAATAGCTGGTGACACTGTAGGAGGACACAGAAACACATCCGTCTCCCTGATGGTGAATTAGTGATCTTGCCATCGTCGCAGATCCGCTGATTAATGTAAGCAGTGTGGAGCCAACTATCAGATGATTGATGAAAACAGTGACGAGCTATGCGGTATCTGAGGGTTCAGGTCAACTTACAGTGCTATAGTATAAAGTGTAATATGAATCTACCTGCCTCATGTTACAAATATTACACAACAGCGCTGTAACTTGATCAGAGACCTCGAATGTCAGCATAGCTCAGCATCGATCAGTTGATAGTTGGGACTGGGCTGTTTACAGCAAACAGCAGATCAGCTTAGTGAGGAGGTGACTGTTCCGTTGGTGGGACTTCAAGCTCTGTGTTGTTATGAAGAAATATTATCCTTTATCTCTTTCAACACCCAGGGGAGTGCAATGCATTGCTCTACAATACATTGTTCACCCCTCCGTCACACAAAGGGTTAAGGGAGATCTGATGCTGTTCTTGGTTCTTAAAGGGATAGTAATACTTCAGAATTACTTTTCCCTATTTTGTAGCCATTAATAAAGAAGAAAAATCCCCCCAGTGGAATCTCTCAAACCTTTATGGTTTGAGAGATAACTGCTTGCAAAGTTCCCACCTCCCTCCCCTTTACCTGAAGTCAACGTTCTAGCTGACTGCAGTGAAATCCTGTCGTACGACCTCCGGTGGCTCTGCAGCAGAGCTGAGATCGTGTTAATAAAAAAGAATCCTTAACTTAAAAGGTCTTCTACATATGCTTACAAACCAAGCACACGTAGAAGACTTTTTTAGTGAAGGATTTCTTTTTTGTTAACGCAATCTCGGCTCTGCTGCAGAGCCACTGGATGGTCCCAGGAGTGGATTTCCCTGCAGCCATCTAGAACGCTGACTTCAGGGAAAGAGGAGGGAGGAGGGAACTTTGTAAGCAGTTATCTCTCAAACCATAAAGGTTTGAGAGATGCCACTGGGGGCATTTTTCTTCTTTATTTAATGGCTACAAAATAGTTGTTCCAAGATGCTTTCTTTCCTTTCCTCTTTTCATTGACTTGTCAAAAACTATGCACAGTGCCATCACTGATGACTGTACTCTGCCTTCTCCAAACGAATAATAGTCCCACACCCAGGACCTCAGGGGGGAGGGGAAAGGTTGAGAAGAATGGACTCTTTCTACTTCTCCTCCACATTACCCTTCACTGTCTGGGGCAGATGATGATGTTTCTGCTGCTGCTGCTACTGCCTGAGAATCAGCACTGCAACTAGGACCTGGAGTATTGCTGCAAGCAAGAGGAACCTGCCTAGTTCTTCATCACTGGACATCATTCCCACTGTTTCCATGGTGGTCTGCCGCATACTAGCCTGGTCCAGTCCTCAGTATCCTGCTGCCCTTGCAACTCAGGAGCAGCAATAATTATAGCAGCACAAACTCCACAAATTTCAGTATCTCACTGTTGGTGGTGGTGGTGATCTCCACCCCCATCCCTGTCTCCCGTTCCTTCTTGGTTTAGGCAAAAAAAGGCCATTAATGCCTCTTCCACCCCAGCTTCTCCACCAGTCCTTCCTTGCTATTGCTGCTCTATTACAGACATCTCATTGGTTTGAGGAGGTGAAGCGAAATGTAACAGAGAGTACCCTACTGTCATACTTGCCATCACTTATTGAGCTGAAGAAGGCAGACAGGCAGCACTAGCAGCAGGCACATGCAGCCAATCTGTGCTCATGGTGGTGCTAGTATTATTGCTGCTAGGTATCAGTTCTGCCTTCTTCAGATCATGTTCCACCTGGACAATGTTGTTGGGGGAAGGGGACTCCCAGGGTCAGGGGAAAGCTGTAGGCTCCTTTGACCACTAGTCTGGGTGCTCTATATTACTTCCCCTGCCACCTCAGCATCAGTAGGAAGATCTACTGTGGTAAAGCTAGTCCCACCAGCTTCTTCACCATCACTATTACTACCAACACCAACCACATTAATTTCAGTCCCTGAGTCTTTCTCCTCACTAGTAGTATGATCACCCCCTCCCTCATTCCTAACACTATGAATCTGTAGTTGCTGGACCTTCTTAGTAGTAGTATTAGTCATGTTGGGGCTGCCTGGGGATGGCAAGTGTGATTCAGGATCCCCTGCTGTCACACATGCATAATCTCCTCCTTCCCCCTCGACTGAGACTCATAAGACACCCTGGCAGTCGCAGCACTGTCAGCAGATGCAGCTTTGGCCTCAAGTCCAGGCAACTGACCTCTACCGATTACACACATTTTCCAAGATCCCTAGGGATCGGCAAAGAGAACTGGGATGTTAAAGTGAGAGACACAGGGAGATTGTGAATCACCCAGCTCCTGCCTTCCTGCTGGTTAAAAGAGCAGTAAACTTATTTTTATGAAATCACACATTTTATAGAACTTTTCCTGCTGAATAAAACAAGGTCACTCCCATCGCTGTCAGGTGTTTTATTCAAAATTTATAGCAGTTTAGATAATCAGGAAGTGAATTTACTGTGTTTACTTCCTGATAGTTCTAACTGACAGGAAGTGAATTTACTGTGTTTACTTCCTGATAGTTCTAACTGACAGGAAGTGACTCAGCAGTTTCTATCACATTCTATGGAGAACTGTATGTCTCTGACTTTTCTGACTTTCCTCTCCATTAGAATATAACAGGAAATCTAATTAGAATTTGACCACTAGAGGGCACTGCTAATGTAAAAAAACATGGGTTTAAACTGTAATAACTCTGGAAATATAAATCTCTCGGCAGTGGGAGTACCCTTAATTTACTCAATAGGAAAATCCCTACAATATATATTTTTTCATTAAAAAAAAGTGTACTGCTCCTTTAAACAGATTTTAGCTGACACTATTTCAGATTGTCCACCTGCTTCACACCTGTACTACTGTCAGAAAGATCACTACTATTATATTGTTACTACCATTCATATAGAGACATTCATTTATAGGAGAGGTGTTTGTGTTTGCCTTTATGTTGTATCCTCTGTATACATTTACCAAAATAAATCCAAGTTACAGTTAAATGATGAATATGGGCTTAAAGTGCAGCCTCTCAATTTGAGGGTATTCACATCCAAACTGGAGGAAGGGTTTAGGAATTACAGCTCCTTAACATGTAGCGCCCTCTTTTCAAGGGACCAAAAGTAATTGGACAATTGACTCGGAAGCTGTTTCATGGACAGGTGTGGGCTATTCCTTTGTTATTTCTTCATCAATTAAGCAGGTAAAAGGTCTGGAGTTGATTCCAGGTATGGCATTCACATTTGGAAGCTGTTGCTGTGAACCCACAACATGCGTTCAAAGGATCTCTCAATGCAAGTGAAACAGGCCATCCTTAGAGAGAGATAGCAGGAAGATTAGGAGCGGCCAAATCAACAGTTTGGTACATTCTGAGAAAAAAAAAAACGCACTGCTGAGCTCTGCAAAACAAAAAGGCCTGGACGTCCACGGAAGACAACAGTGTTGGATGATCGTAGGATCCTTTCCATGGTAAAGAAAGACCCCTTCATAAACATCCAGCCAAGTGAAGAACACTCTCCAGGAGGTAGGCATATCATTATCCAGGTCTACCATAAAGAGAAGACTTCACGAGAGCAAATACAGAGGGTTCACCACAAGGTGCAAACCATTCATAAGCCTCAAGAATAGAAAGTCCAGATTAGACTTTGCCAAAAACATCTAAAAAAGCCAGCTCGGTTCTGGAACAGCATTCTTTGGACAGATGAAACCAAGATCAACTTGTACCAGAATGATGGGAAGACAAAAGTATGGAGAAGGCTTGTAACGGCTCATGATCCAAAGCATACCAGATCATCTGTAGGCAGTGGAGGCTGTGTGATGCTTGGGCATGTTTAGCTTCCAATCGCACTGGGTCACTAGTGTTTATTGATGATGTGACAGAAGACAGAAGCAGCAGGATGAATTCTGAAGTGTATAGGGATATATTGTCTGCTCAGATTCAGCCAAATTCATTGAATGTGATTGGATGGTGCTTCACTTTGCAGATGGACAATGACCCAAAACATATGGAGTAGGCAACCTAGGGGTTTTTTAAGATAAAGAAGCAGAAAAGTCAATCACCTGATCTCAACCCGATTGAGCATTTATTTCACTTGCTGAAGACAAAACTTAACCCTTTCAGTGCCAGAGGCTTGGGCTATTTCCTGTACCCTGCAGGCCAGACACTTTTTCAGCATTTTTGCTATCCTTCTGTTTAGGCTTGCTTTCCTCTGGAGATTTTTAGTTAAATATGGAAAACTATATATTGCTTTTTTCAGAACGAATTGAGCTTTCTCGTAGTACCTTACATGAAGAGAATTTTACATCATGCAAAAAGCTATGATGTCATAATGACAAAAAAGTGAAAATTTACGCATTTTGCTAAAATCACATACTATGTGTCAAAAACATTTACCTTGATTGAAAAAGTTTAAATTATTTGAAAAAGCCCCGAGTCCCCCGAGTAAAAAAATACCAAATTTGTATAGTTTTACCTACATCCATGGCTAGCATAGAGCCCTAATCACCAGCAGCGCAAAATGACATTTTCAACTTTATAAAATAATATACGTAGTCTAGGGTTTTTGTGGTAAAGCTACCCTAAAACAGTGGAATAACTATATAAAACTATATATTTATGGAAAGTAGACAATCTGCTGTATCTAGTTAGGGGTGACCTGCCTTGTTACCCCAAGCCTGGTGTGCACAAATTCCTCCAGAAAATGGCGCTAATGAAAAAAAGGCATTTTCTAACATTTCTGCCCCTTCAAATGTACTAAAATTTGTGAAAACCATGGCATTTCCAAATGTATTCATTAGCTAGTGCTCTTAGGAGAAAAATGACATCTCATAGGTATGAGTTCACCTTCCTCAGGGGGCGTTACAAGTACAAAACTACACCTATTGCAACCTCTAATTTTTCTAACATTTTCTCAAACATTACTTGTCTGTATAAAAATGGTTATAACAACTAAAGAAGTGAAGAAAGGGTACACAAACTGTACCATTTTGAAAAGAAGACACCCTGCCGCATCTAATGATTGGTGACTTCCCTTGTTACCCCAAGCCTGAAGTGCACAAATGCCTCCAGAAGGTGGCGCTAATGAAAAAAGAAGGCATTTTCTTACATTTCTGCTCCTTCAAATGTACTGAAATTTGTGAAAACCATGGCATTTCCAACTGTATTCATTAGCTAGTGCTCTTAGGAGAAAAATGACACCCCATTGGTATGAGTTTAACTACCTCAGGGGGCACTAGAAGTGCAAAACGACATCTACTACAACCTCAAATTTTTCTAACATTTTCTCAAACATTACTTGTCTGTACAACTAGAGAAGTAAAGAAAGGCTACACAAACCATACCATTTTGGAAAGAAGACAACCTGCCGCACCTAACGAGGGGTGAGTTTCCTTATTACCCCAAGCCTGTTGTGCCCAAATGCTTCCAGAAGGTGGCACTATAGGAAAAAATGGCATTTTCTTACATTTCTGCCCCTTCATCTGTATGGAAATCTGTGAAAACCATGGAATGTCCAACTGTATTCATTAGCTAGTGCTCTTAGGAGAAAAATAACACCCCACTGGAATGAGTCGACCTACCAGTGCCAGAAGCACATAACTACACCTGCCTGTTTGCTTTTTCGAAAATGGCTGCTTGTACTAAAATGTTTATAACTGTTAGATTCATGAAGGAAAGGTATAAAAGGTATACCATTTTGGAAAGTAGACATTCTCCCGCATCAAGTGAGGGGTCACTTGCCTTTCTACCCCCTGGGCTGAAGTGCACAAATATTTCCAAAAAGTGGCGCTATGTGAATAAATACTTTTTTTACATTTCTACCACTTCAAAGATACTAAAATCTTTGAAAACCATAATATTTCCTGGTGTATTCAGTACCTGCTACCAACATGAGAAAAATGGTAGCCCATTTGTGTGGGTTAACATACAATATGTGGGTGCTAGGAACACGTACGTAAACCTGGCACTTTAGTTTTTTAAATTATCTGCTTGCACTAAATGGTTGTAACCATAATAGATATGCAGTAAAGGTAGATAAACCATTTTGGAAAGAAGACAAGCTGCCGCATCTAATGAGGGGTCACTTGTCTTCTTACCCAAAGGCTGGTATGCACAAATGCTTCCAGGAGGTGGCGCTAATGAAAAAAAGTAATTTTCTTACATTTCTGCCCCTTCAAATGAATGGAGCTCTGCGAAAAGCATGGAATTTTCAACTGCATTCGTTAGCAAGTGCTCTTAGGAGTCAAACTACACCCCATTGGTATGAGTTGACCTACCATAGGGGGTGTTAGAAGTAGAAAACTACACCTACTACAACCTCTGATGTTTCTAACATTTTCTCAAATGTGACTTGCCTGTACATAAATGGCTATCACACCTTCAGACGTGAATAAAAGGTGGATAAACCATACCATTTTGGAAAGAAGACAACCTGCCGCATCTAATGAGGGGTCATTTGCCTTCTTACCCCAATACTGGTGTGCATAAATGTTTCCAGAATGAGGCGATATAGGGAAAAAATTGCATTTTTTTTTTACATTTCTGCCCCTTCAAATGTATGGAGCTCTGTGAAAACCATGGAATTTTCAACTGCATTTGTTTGCTGGTGCTCTTAGGAGTCAAACAACACCCCATTGGTATGAGTTGAACTACCTTTGGGGGTGCTAGAAGTAGAAAACTACACCTACTACATACTCTGATGTTTCTAACATTTTCTCAAACCTGACTTGCCTGTACGAAAATATCTATAACACCTTCAGAATTGAAGAAAAGGTAGATAAACCATACCATTTTGGAATGAAGACAACCTGCCGCATCTAATGAGGGGTCATTTGCCTTTTTACCCCTAATTTAGTTGGCACAACTATTTCCAGAATGTGGTGCTACAGGAAAAAAAAAACATTTGTTTTACACATCAGTCACTTCAAAGATACTAAAATGGTTCAATGGCATGGGATTTCCTAGGAGGACTTCTTGCCAGCCTAAGAAAAATGGTACCCCATTGCTGTGGTATGACGTACCAATTTGGGTGACAGGAGCGTAGTTACCAGTGAAACAGGAATGGGAAAGCAAACGGTGTATGTGTGATTTTATGGCTAACAGATGAAAGAAGCTAGGGCGTCAGCCGGTGTAGATGCGGACCTGTGACTACTAGTGTAACAAAGTGTGTGGGAGGGTGAGGGATTAGGCAGTGTGTGTGGGTATGAGCAGAGGAGCAAGGATGGTGGTGATGGTGGGGGATCTGTGACTACCAGTGTGCACTGTATGTCCCCCTCATACAAAGTTTGATTCCCAGCCTGAATCTAGTGCATACTAGTACTTTGAGTCTACCAGTAGGCAGTGGAAACAGGCTGGGGGACAGGCTGGGTAATGGGACTGCCAGTTGGCTGTGGAACCAGGCAGGGGAATACGGTACGTGGGGGGGGGGATTGGAGGCATTTTTTTGTGCATGCCACAGGGGTGCCCAATGCACTGCAAAGCCCTTACTGCAAAGGCTAGTACCCTGTTTGCTCTTGTAGCAGCTGATTGACTCTGCACACTGATGTGAAGTCTATTGTCTATCAGTACTCCTAAATATTTCTCTAACGAGGATTTCCCAAGTTGTTTCCCATGTAGAGTATATGTAGCATATTTATTTCTACAGCCCAAATGCATAACCTTACATTTATCTACATTAAATCATCTGCCACTTTTCTGCCCATTCACTTAGTTTATCTAAATCCTTCTGCAGAGAAAAAACATCCAGCTCTGTATGTATTTCCTTACAAAGCTCAGTGTCATCAGCAAAGATTTAGATGCTTCTTTCAATTCCACTTCTAGATCATTAATAAACAAATTAAACATAATAGGGCCCAGGACTGAACCCTGCGACACCCCACTCATAACTTTAGACCAACTTGAAAAGGTTCCATTTACAACAACTCTCCGCCATCTATCATTTAGAGGAGATATGTCTAGTATCTTCTCTACAGTAAAAAAAAAACACTTTAACTAGTACCTCTTCATAACAAAAATATATAAAAATGAGGTATGATAGATAGAGTGTTAGGAGTGTCTTCAGCCAAAATTGATTGAGAACCACTGGTGTATTAGTACTGCTTGCTCTATCAAGGATTTATCATGATGATATCAAGTAATAAAAAAAATAAAGTACAACCTACACTGTGGCAGATATGAATTGTAAACAAAGATAGAAAACCCACAGCGCTTAACCACCATGATTAATATATTTAATGTGAAGGATGTGAATGAATCTAGTGATTAAGGTATGGAATGCTGCAAGGAAAGAGGGGGCTTGTCCCTAAACCCCCAAACTTAGGAAAAACCTAGAAGAAACACAAAAGCAAAAATGAACCTGCGCTGATCCATACTGATAATATAAATTGTAAACGCTGTAATAAGCCTTTATCATAATTGTGCTGTGCACATATTCAGGATAATATCAAGTAATAAAAGAAAATAAAGTACAACCTACAATGTGACAAATATGTATTGTAGTGGTGGTGGTGGGGGACTGGCATGGTGTGAATTGGGTATGTATATTTACCATTGTCATACTCTATCCTCCTTCTCAGATTATTGACACACATTACTTCTGTCATAGCAGTGGTCCCAAGTGGGGTAGATGGTGACAACCCTTCTTCACATCAGTCCACCCCCTCCTCATCTGTGCTGTTGTTAATATATTTTTCCTGGCTTTGTCTGTCATGTGTGGTTTCTGCTGCTACTACTACAACTACTGGAGCTGGATGTTGATGTAATTCTACTGGCACTACTACTAGGAGTCAAAGGTGCAGCACTTATAGCAGCAGCACCAGAGGTACTTGTCATATCTAACACAACCTGTGTTGCTGGGTACTCAAAACAGGTGTATGTGGCTGAGTGGGACTTGGACTTTGAAGAGACAATGATGCTGAGCATGACTGATAGGGTTACTGTGTGCTTTTTGAAATCTGTACTTGTCCAGGGTCAGACTTTCCACTGGCTTTTTCAAACAGTTTATAGACAGGCACAGTGCTCCTTAAAAGTGGCGGAAGACACAGTCTTTGACTTTCTGCTAAGCTTATAGCCCTGTCATCATCCTCACTCTCAACTTCATCTGTATCTGAACAAGAGAAGGATGATGGATGGATATATTCTAGATCTGCATCATCAACATCATCATCATTCATCATTAGGTCATCCTCAGCAGCATCAGCATCACCTGATAGTTCTTGCCCACTACTACCCTTATATTCCTCTAAGCTTTTGGAGGTCTCAAACAATTTCTGTTTTCCTTTTGCTATAACAAAATTCACTACTACTTTGAGGACAGGTGTTTTGGCGTCTCACTGTCTGATACAGCAGGCGGTTCAGCTGCTATTCCTTCCTCTATTATGCTTTTGCCAGCATCATCAACACTTAAATGTGACTTGTTGTCATCTTCAGTGTTCTTCTTATATGGTTCTATATTTCTACTGGCAGTGGTGGTGCTGGACCTAGTTTTGCTGGGACCTTGACAAACTGCACCCTCCCTTGGAGTAAAGGGATCATCATCATTGATTGCACACGCTGCAACAACCATTGCTGCAGTAGGTTTTTGGACTACTACTTCTCATGTCCCTGTACTGCTCCATACCTCCCCCTTCCACTTGTGCTTTTGCTGGACATTCTGCAACTACACTGTGTGTTTTTAATGTAAAGTGCACAACACAACGGATGGAGCTGTATGATGCCTTGCCTAAGCCCAGTCAGCTGTCTGTCACTGTCACCCAAAATATTTCGTCTTTTATTCTTTTTTATTTATTTTTTTTTATATTTTAAGTTTATCACCCTGTTGTCTTATCACAGGGTGTCCAAAAAAAATTATAACTGAAAAACAAAATCAACAACGTCTTTCCCCAGGTTTCCCCACCCAGCACAGAGATAATAACAGCAAGATCAGCAAGCAAATAGGTTGCCTTTGTCTTGCCTGTCAGTCACATGGAATTTTGGAGTATTTGGGGGTCAACCTCCTTCCTCCCTTCTTATCCCCTAGAGTACCCTCAGACTCCCCTAATACAGAGAACAAATGTCCTACCTAAATGACTTTCTAAACTAAACTTCAATGCCCCTTTATTTGCCTATCTCCTCTAGCTACAAAACATGCTACTCTCTCCTCTCACAAACACAAAATGGCTGCTGTGAGACCTGCCAGTCTTTTATATGGCTGCAGAAAATTTTTGTGTGGTGTAGAAATATTTCTTCCCATTGATTTCAATGAACGGAAAAGGCAGAAAAAAGCTAAAAAAACTGCACATTTCGAGGGAAGTTTTTCGCCAAGCAGAAAGTGCCATTATTCGCCAATTTCAGTTTGAGGTGAACATTTTTGCCCACCCCTACATATAACCTTACATTGATTTACTGTGTATTAAAACTCACCTGCCACTTCCTTGGCCATAGTTTACCCACCTCTTGCTGCAGAGAAAACCCAAGAACTGAGCTGACCCATGAACATGTCAATATAATGAATACACCACTATGAACACTAGGAATGACCTGTTAAACTTATCACTGCTGTTAAACAAGATTACACAATTTCCTAACACAGAGAGAGAATATCAAACAAGAGAGAGCAACCGAGTTTACAGGCATAAGCTGAATCTAGGAACTTCCCTTATATCTGGATATTGAGAAAAAAAACACATAATGTTGAAGGGATAGTAATGTTTCATAATAAAAGTAGCTCTAATTAATCATCATAGTATTTGGACCTTGGAGAGTGTAATTATCCCCCTCCCGACCCTTTTACTGATGTAACACTGCTCAGCCAGATCAGAAGGGAGGTGCCCAGGTGGACTGCAGAGAGGGACAGTCTTCAATTAAGATAAGGGAAAAACCTGAAAAACCTGTCAAGGGGGTCAGGGCTTTCATTGTTCTCATAGGAAGAAGATTGGCCCCTTCTGCTATTTGTCTGGTCTAGCAACCAGATTCCACATCTGAGAAGAGATGGCTTACACTAGGTAAAATGGGTGGGAGGGGGATACTTTATCATTCAATTACTCTTGACCCACAACTCTGACAGTATTGAAATAGCACTCTCGCTCAAGTACTATGAAGATTAATTGGAGCTGCTGTTTTGTGAAACATTACTATCCCTTTAACACATTAAAGTTCAGCTATAGCATCACCTATACACAGATTGTATACAGTTCTCTCCAATTATTCTGGTCCTCTTACATGGACACCAAGAGATAATGATTGAAAGCACTCTATTTGCTTTAAAAATATCATCCATGTTGTATTATACATTATTTATTTAGAAAACTCATTTTTAAATAAATTATATATATAGATGATGTTAATTAAGGCATGCTATGTTGGCTCTTCCTGTCTTGTCTCTACATTACCTCCCCAAATCACTGACACTGCTCAGCAATGCATTACCTACCTCCCTTATCACTTATTTCCTGCCTTATCCCGACATTACTTCACCCACTCACTGACACTGCACAGCAATGCGTTGTCCACATCCCCTAGAAGCTACTTCTTATCCTTACATTACCTCCCCACTCACTGACACTGCTCAGCAATGCATTGCCCACCTCCCCTATCACTGATTTCCTGTCTTATCACTACATTACCTCACAACTCACTGACATTTCTCAGTAATGCATTACCTACCTCCCCTAGTACTGACTTCCTGTCTTATCTCTACATTACCTCCCCACTTACTGATACTGATCAGCAATGCATTACCCACCTCCCCTAGCACTGACTTCCTGTCTTATCTCTACATTACCTCCCCACTCACTGACACTGCTCAGCAATGCATTACCCACCTCCCCTAGTACTGACTTCCTGTCTTATCCCTACATTACCTCCCCACTCACTGACAATGCTCAGCAATGTATTACCTACCAACCCTAGCACTGACTTCCTGTCTTATCCCTACATTACCTCCCCACTCACTGACACTGCTCAGCATTGCATTACCCACCTCCCCTAGCACTGACTTCCTGTCTTATCCCTACATTACCTCCTCACTCACTGACACTGCTCAGCAATGCATTGCCCACCTCCCCTATCACTGATTTCCTGTCTTATCACTACATTACCTCACAACTCACTGACATTTCTCAGTAATGCATTATCTACCTCCCCTAGTACTGACTTCCTGTCCTATCTCTACATTACCTCCCCACTTACTGATACTGATCAGCAATGCATTACCCACCTCCCCTAGCACTGACTTCCTGTCTTATCTCTACATTACCTCCCCACTTACTGATACTGCTCAGCAATGCATTACCCACCTCCCCTAGCACTGACTTCCTGTCTTATCTCTACATTACCTCCCCACTTACTGATACTGCTCAGCAATGCATTACCCACCTCCCCTAGTACTGACTTCCAGTCTTATCTCTACATTACCTCCCCACTCACTGACACTGCTCAGTAATGCATTACCCACCTCCCCTAGTACTGGCTTCCTTTTTTATCCCAACATTACCTCCCCCCACTCACTGACAATGCTCAGCAATGCATTACCCACCTCCCCTAGCACTGACTTCCTGTCTTATCACTACATTACCTCATCACTCACTGACACTGCTCAGCAATGCATTACCCACCCCCCATCACTGATTTCCTGTCTTATCACTACATTACCTCACAACTCACTGACATTTCTCAGTAATGCATTACCTACCTCCCCTAGTACTGACTTCCTGTCTTATCTCTACATTACCTCCCCACTTACTGATACTGATCAGCAATGCATTACCCACCTCCCCTAGTACTGACTTCCTGTCTTATCTCTACATTACCTACCCACTTACTGATACTGATCAGCAATGCATTACCCACCTCCCCTAGTACTGGCTTCCTGTTTTATTCCTACATTACCTCCCCCCACTCACTGACACTACTCAGCAATGCATTACCCACCTCCCCTAGCACTGACTTACTGACTTATCCCTACATTACCTCCTCACTCACTGACACAGCTCAGTAATGCATTGCCCACCTCCCCTAGTACTGACTTCATGTCTTATCACTACATTACCTCCCCACTCACTGACACTGCTCATCAATGCATTACCCACCTCCCCTAGCACTGACTTCCTGTCTTATCCCTACAATACCTCCATTTCACTGATATTGCTCAGCAATGCATTACCCACCTCACCTATGCACTTACTTCCTATCTTATCCCTGCATTTCTCCTCCACTCATTGACACTACTCAGCAACGCATTACCCACCTTACCTAGTATTTCTGACATGGGATCACATTGAGACTAAGTGTTAGAACATAGGTGACATGGGGGGAAATGAATATATAATGGATATATTCCAGATCCATTTCATTGTATGTACTAAGGTATTTTCACCATATCATCTCTGAAAATACTCATCAATACTCCTATCTATCAATATATTTTCGCCAAGCCTTTTCTAGGTTCATGATGTTGCAGTGTCTCCTTCACCAGTAGCTTATCTGTATATCCGAGTTTGGCTTAAAGGGATAGTAATACTTAAGTTTAACTTTATTTTATTTTGTAGGCATTAAAAAAACATGAAGAACGATATAAGTCTTACCTCTCAAACCTTTATGGTTTGAGAGATATTCACAAGCAAAGTTTCCCCTCCCGCCCCTTTTACCTAGTGTAATCCATCTCTTCTCAGATGTGGAATCCAGTCCATAGACCAGACAGATAACAGAAGGGGACAATCTTCTTCCTATGAGAACAATGAAAGCCCTGCCCCCCTTGACAAGTTTTTCAGGTTTTTCCCTTATCTTAATTGAAGATTGTCCCTTTCTGCAATCTACCTGGGCACCTCCCTTCTTCTCTGGCTGAGCAGTGTTACATCAGTAAAAGGGGCGGAAGGGGGATAGTTACACTCTCCAAGGTCCAAATACTATGATGATTAATTAGAGCTACTTTTGTTATGAAACATTACTATCCCTTTAACATTATGTTTTTTTTTTCTCAATATCCAGATATAAGGGAAGTTCCTAGATTCAGCTGATGCCTGTAAACTCGGTTGCTCTCTCTTGTTTGTTATCCGAGTTTGGCTTAAGAAGTCCTGTTTAATTTTTATTTTTTTCTAAGTTTATTAAACAGAAAAATGAATAGATATTACAGAGCCAGAGTGTCATATTGAATTACAGTCCACAGTTTAAATAAGTACAGACTTATATCCCCATCAGCAAAACATAAATGTACATGCTGAGAAACAATTTACCGTCAACTTGTCCATAAAGTTCTCACAGGTTCAGTTCAATATCATAACTTGAAATCGAATAACAAGTGAACTGTAGAGGAGGAGAAGCTATTCTGGAATAAGAACAAATAATTCCATTAGATGTTGAAATCTTAAGAAAAGAGTCAATTGACAATGAAATAAAGAATATAGGGAGAGGAGAAAGAAGAAGCTAAGGGGAGAGTAGAAGGGGAATTAAATAAACAGAAAGAAGGAAATGGTTAATAGGACGAGGATCCAGACCGACCGGACAGAGGGCAGTCTCATACGCCGCAAGAAAGAGCATTTCTCATAACATCAGTTTGGGATGGGGTTGTGATAGCGCAATCAAGGCTTCCAAGTCTCCGAAAATGTAACCTGATCTCTTAACAACAGAAATGTCAGTTCCTCAAGGGCCATTGTTTTAGTTACACGTGTCAACTAGTATAAAGTAGGAGGGGGAAATTTCCATTGAGTGAGGACACATATTTCACAGGAATCACCGCACCCCTGGCTCCTGGAGGGGTCTGAGGTCCAGCCTCCTGCGCACAGACTATGGATATGGCCCTGGAAATGGGTATGCCCGCCCCCCGACTAAACTCTGCCCTGTTTGTCCCTTGCCCTGGAAGCCTCCATGCCCTGGGATTTTGGAAGGGCCTGGGGCCCAGCCCCCACCCTATAGACTGCCCAGCTGTGAGGGCTGTCACAGGAACTGGGTGATGTAACTGTTGAGAAAGTTATGCTCTGATAGGATTATGTAGTGATGTAATCATGTTTGCTAAACCCAGCCCTATCCCATGGTCCCATTGTATAGTTAACTCACTCAGGTCTGGCCCATTGTATCCTGTTGTCACCTACCCATTGTCTCATCACACAGTATGTTTACACTCCCCTTGTATTCAGTGTACTCCATGTTTATACTGAAACCACCCTCCACCCATTGTAAAGATGTATATTACCACTTCACCACTGTGCCTCTTTGTATGATGTGCCCCTCCACCAACAACCCCCGTTATCTTCCCATATGTGGATTGCAGGACCTGTGTCCTGTTGGTTAGATAACTTATCGTGTGTGTATTTAAACCCTGTATGTTTTACAATAAACTTCACCCCAACTGTGACAAGTCAACACAGACCAAGAAGAATCCAAACCTGCGACTTCAAACCCAACCCGAGAAGATGGAGTAGTGAGGCCCAAGCCTCGGTATCCAAAAATCACAGCTGATGGATAAAATCTATCAGCAAGAAGACGATGACGTTTCTGCAATAAACATCAGTTCTGGTTGTCCCTACACTAGTGTTGTCTGGTGATTGGGACACTTGGTGATATATCAGAGGAGGTTTTTGCTATTCCAGAGAGGAGGAAGCTGTGACTGACAGAGACACCCAGGTGGGGTGTGAGCTGGTTCGGTCACACACATCTTTGCTGCATTTCAATGATACCTATAGAACAGAATTATTGGTCTTTTGGAGATGTGGGATTAGGTTGAGACAAATAACTAGTAGAGTAGGAGATAAGGATATTCTGGATGCTCTTGAGATATATGAAAATACAGGGTGCCAAAAGGGTTGTATCAGTGCACAATCAAACCATAGGTGTAGAATAATATGTTTCCCCCCATGACATCTCCAGTGTAAATCAGAAACTCCAGGGTAAAAGGAATGAAGAATTGCAGGAGTTCTGTACCACCTATGAAGCAGCTTATATTTTGTTTCTATGTCAGCACATTCATAAAGCTAGTCATGGTATTAGTAATCTCTTCCTTTCATTGTTTAATTAGTCCTTTTTGTATTCTGTATTCTGCTTATATGTTAATTTTGATGTTTGCTACATACGGTATGCTAAACTCCAATAGCTGGTGACGCTGTAGGAGCACACAGAAACACATCTGTCTCCCTGATGGTGAATTAGTGATCTTGCCCTTGTCACGGATCAGCTGATGAATGTAAGCAGTGTGGAGCCAACTATCAGCTGATTGATGAAAACAGTGAAGAGCTATGCGGTATCTGAGGGTTCAGGTCAACTTACAGTTATAGTATAAAGTGTAATATAAATCTACCTGCCTCATGTTACAAATATTACACAACAGCACTGTAACTTGATCAGAGACCTCGAATGTCAGCATAGCTCAGCATCAATCAGCTGATATTCGGCACTGCACTGTTTACAGCAAAGAGCAAATCGGCTTAGTGAGGAGGTGACTGTTCTGTGGGTGTGACTTCAAGCTCTGTGTTGTGATGAAGACATATTATCCTTTATCTCTTTCAACACCCAGAAGAGTATAATCATACCTGGGAACTTCCAGCTGAGGGCTACCTGGAGGGGAGTCCTCTGCTCAGCAGGGGTGTCAAAAATGATGCTAATCGTGTCAAAAAGGGGTGGGGCTTCACGCGAGCAGGGGGTGCTTAACCCTTTGAGTTTCAGAAATCCTGTCGTACGACCTCCGGTGGCTCTGCAGCAGAGCCGAGATCGTGTTAATAAAAAAGAATCCTTAACTTAAAAGGTCTTCTACGTATGCTTGCAAACCAATCACATGTAGAAGACTTTTTTAGTGAAGGATTTCTTTTTTGTTAACGAGATCTCGGCTCTGCTGCAGAGCCACCGGATGGTCCCAGGAGTGGATTTCCCTGCAGCCATCTAGAATGCTGACTTCAGGGAAAGGGGAGGGAGGGGGGAACTTTGTAAGCAGTTATCTCTCAAACCATAAGGGTTTGAGAGATGCCAGTGGGGGCATTTTTCTTCTTTATTTAATGGCTACAAAATAGTTGCTCTCTCTCCTTTCCTCTTTTCATTGACTTGTCAAAAACTGTGCACAGTGCCATCACTGATGACTGTACTCTGCTTTCTCCAAACAAATAATAGTCCCGCACCCAGGACCTCATGGGAGAGGGGAAAGGTTGAGAAGAATGGACTCTTTCTACTTCTCCACATTACCCTTCACTGTCTGGGGCAGATGATGATGTTTCTGCTGCTGCTGCTACTGCCTCAGAGTCAGCACTGCAACTAGGACCTGGAGTATTGCTGCAAGCAAGAGGAACCAGCCTAGTCCGTCATCACTGGACATCATTCCCACTGTTTCCATGGTGGTCTGCCGCATACTAGCCTGGTCCAGTCCTCAGTATCCTGCTGCCCTTGCAACTCAGAAGCAGCAATAATTATAGCAGCACAAACTCCACAAATTTCAGAATCTCACTGTTGGTGGTGGTGATCTCCATCCCCATCCCTGTCTCCCATTCCTTTTTGGTTTGGTCAAAAAAAGGCCATTAATGTCTCTTCCACACCAGCTTCTCCACCAGTCCTTCCTTGCTGTTGCTGCTCTATTACAGACATCTCATCGGTTTGAGGAGGTAAAGAGAAATGTAACAGAGGGTACCCTGCTGTCACACTTGCCATCACTTATTGAGCTGAAGAAGGCAGACTGGCAGCACTAGCAGCAGGCACATGCAGCCAATCTGTGCTCATGGTGGTGCTAGTATTCTTGCTGCTAGGTATCAGTTCTGCCTTCTTCAGGTCATGTTCCACCTGGACAATGTTGTTGGGGGAAGGGGACTCCCAGGGTCAGGGGAAAGCTGTAGGCTCCTTTGACCACTAGTCTGGGTGCTCTATATTACTTCCCCTGCCACCTCAGCATCAGTAGGAAGATCTACTGTGGTAAAGCTAGTCCCACCAGCTTCTTCACCATCACTATTACTACCAACACCAACCACATTAATTTCAGTCCCTGAGTCTTTCTCCTCACTAGTAGTATGATCACCCCTCCCTCATTCCTAACACTATGAATCTGTAGTTGCTGGACCTTCTTAGTAGTAGTAGTATTAGTCATGTTGGGGCTGCCTGGGGATGGAAAGTGCGATTCAGGATCCCCTGCTGTCACACATGCATAATCTCCTCCTTCCCCCTCGACTGAAACTCATAAGACACCCTGGCAATCGCAGCACTGTCAGCAGGTGCAGCTTTGGCCTCAAGTCCAGGCAACTGACCTCTACCGATTACACACATTTTCCAAGATCCCAAGGGATCGGCAAAGAGAACTGGGATGTTAAAGTGAGAGACACAGGGAGATTGTGAATCACCCAGCTCCTGCCTTCCTGCTGGTTAAAAGAGCAGTAAACTTATTTTTATGAAATCACACATTTTATAGAACTTTTCCTGCTGAATAAAACAAGGTCACTCCCATCGCTGTCAGGTGTTTTATTCAAAATTTATAGCAGTTTAGATAATCAGGAAGTGAATTTACTGTGTTTACTTCCTGATAGTTCTAACTGACAGGAAGTAAATTTACTGTTGATTCCTGATAGTTCTAACTGACAGGAAGTGAATTTACTGTGTTTACTTCCTGATAGTTCTGACAGGAAGTGAATTTACTGTGTTTACTTCCTGATAGTTCTAACTGACAGGAAGTGACTCAGCAGTTTCTATCACATTCTATGGAGAACTGTATGTCTCTGACTTTCCTCTCCATTAGAATCTAACAGGAAATCTAATTAGAATTTGACCACTACAGGGCACTGCTAATGTAAAAAAACATGGGTTTAAACTGTAATAACTCTGGAAATATAAATCTCTTGGCAGTGGGAGTACCTTTATCTTACTCAATAGGAAAATCCCTACAATATATATTTTTTCATAAAAAAAAGTGTACTGCTCCTATAAACAGATTTTAGCTGACACTATTTCAGATTGTCCACCTGCTTCACACCTGTACTGCTGTCAGAAAGAACACTACTATTATATTGTTACTACCATTCATATAGAGACATTCATTTATAGGAGAGGTGTTTGTGTTTGCCTTTATGTTGTAGCCTCTATATATACAGTTACCAAAATAAATCCAAGTTCCAGTTAAATAATGAATATGGGCATAAAGTGCAGCCTCTCAATTTGAGGGTATTCACATCCAAACTGGAGGAAAGGTTTAGGAATTACAGCTCCTTAACATGTAGCGCCCTCTTTTCAAGGGACCAAAAGTAATTGGACAATTGACTCGGAAGCTGTTTCATGGACAGGTGTGGGCTATTCCTTTGTTATTTCTTCATCAATTAAGCAGGTAAAAGGTCTGGAGTTGATTCCAGGTGTGGCATTCACATTTGGAAGCTGTTGCTGTGAACCCACAACATGCGTTCAAAGGATCTCTCAATGCAAGTGAAACAGGCCATCCTTAGAGAGAGATAGCAGGAACATTTGGAGTGGCCAAATCAACAGTTTGGTACATTCTGAGAAGAAAAAAATGCACTGGTGAGCTCTGCAAAACAAAAAGGCCTGGACATCCACTGAAGACAACAGTGTTGGATGATCGTAGGATCCTTTCCATGGTAAAGAAAAACCCCTTCACAAACATCCAGCCAAGAGAAGAACACTCTCCAGGAGGTAGGCATATCATTATCCAGGTCTACCATAAAGAGAAGACTTCACGAGGGCATATACAGAGGGTTCACCACAAGGTGAAAACCATTCATAAGCTTCAAGAATAGAAAGTCCAGATTAGACTTTGCCAAAAACATCTAAAAAAGCCAGCTCAGTTCTGGAACAGCATTCTTTGGACAGATGAAACCAAGATCAACTTGTACCAGAATGATGGGAAGACAAAAGTATGTAGAAGGCTTGTAACGGCTCATGATCTAAAGCATACCAGATCATCTGTAGGCAGTGGAGGCAGTGTGATGCTTGGGCATGTTTAGCTTCCAATCGCACTGGGTCACTAGTGTTTATTGATGATGTGACAGAAGACAGAAGCAGCAGGATGAATTCTGAAGTGTATAGGGATATATTGTCTGCTCAGATTCAGCCAAATTCATTGAATGTGATTGGATGGTGCTTCACTTTGCAGACAATGACCCAAAACATATGGAGTAGGCAACCTAGGGGTTTTTTAAGACAAAGAAGCAGAAAAGTCAATCACCTGATCTCAACCCGATTGAGCATTTATTTCACTTGCTGAAGACAAAACTTAACCCTTTCAGTGCCAGAGGCTTGGGCTATTTCCTGTACCCTGCAGGCCAGACACTTTTCCAGCATTTTTGCTATCCTTCTGTTTAGGCTTGATTTCCTCTGGGGATTTTTAGTTAAATATGGAAAACTATTTATTGCTTTTTTCAGAACAAATTGAGCTTTCTCGTAGTACCTTACATGAAGAGAATTTTACATCGTGCAAAAAGCTATGATGTCATAATGACAAAAAAGTGAAAATGTATTCATTTTGCTAAAATCACATACTATGTGTCAAAAACATTTACCTTGATTGAAAAAGTTTCAATTATTTGAAAAAGTCCTGAGTCCCCTGAATAAAAAAATACCAAATTTGTATAGTTTTACCTACGTCCATGGCTAGCATAGAGCCCTAATCACCAGCAGCGCAAAATGACATTTTCAACTTTATGAAATAATATGCGCATTCTAGGGTTTTTGTGGTAAAGCTACCCTAAAACAGTGGAATAACTATATAAAACTATATATTTATGGAAAGTAGACAATCTGCTGTATCTAGTTAGGGGTGACTTGCCTTTTTACCCAGAGCCTGGTGTGCACAAATGCCTCCAGAATATGGCGCTAATGAAAAAAAAAGTCATTTTCTAACATTTCTGCCCCTTCAAATGTACTAAAATTTGTGAAAACCATGGCATTTCCAACTGTATTCTTTAGCTAGTGCTCTTAGAAGAAAAATGACACCCCATTGGCATGAGTTTACCTACCTCAGGGGGTGCTAGAAGTGCAAAACTACACCTACTACAACCTAAAATTTTTCTAACATTTTCTCAAACATTACTTGTCTGTACACAAATGGTTATAACAACTACAGAAGTGAAGAAAGGGTACACAAACCATACCATTTTGAAAAGAAGACACACTGCCGCATCTAATGATGGGTGACTTGCCTTGTTACCCCATGCCTGGAGTGCACAAATGCCGCCAGAAGGTGGCGCTAATGAAAAAAAAGGCATTTTCTTACATTTCTGCCCCTTCAAATGTACTGAAATTTGTGAAAACCATGTCATTTCCAACTGTAATCATTAGCTAGTGCTCTTAGGAGAAAAAATGACACCCCATTGGTATGAGTTTAACTACCTCAGGGGGCGCTAGAAGTGCAAAACGACATCTACTACAACCTCAAATTTTTCTAACATTTTCTCAAACATTACTTGTCTGGACAAAAATGGTTATAACAACTACAGAAGTGAAGAAAGGGTACACAAATCATACCATTTTGAAAAGAAGACACCCTGCTGCATCCAATGATTGGTGACTTGCCTTGTTACCCCAAGCCTGGAGTGCACAAATGCCTCTAGAAGGTGGCACTAATGAAAAAAAAGGCATTTTCTTACATTTCTGCCCCTTCAAATGTACTGAAATCTGTAAAAACCATGGAATTTCCAACTGTATACATTAGCTATGCTCTTAGGAGAAAAATGAAACCCCATTGGCATGAGTTGACCTACTTCAGGGGGCGCTAGAAGTGCAAAATTACACCTACTACAACTTCTAATTTTTCTAACATTTTATCAAACATTACTTGACTATACAATAATGGTTATAACAACTAGAGAAGTGAAGAAACGATACCATTTTGGAAAGAAGACAACCTGCCGCATCAAATAAGGGGTGAATTGTCTTCTTACCCCAAGCCTGTTGTGCCCAAATGCTTCCAGAAGTTGGCACTATAGGAAAAAAATGGCATTTTCTTACATTTCTGCCCCTTCATCTGTATGGAAATCTGTGAAAACCATGGAATTTCCAACTGTATTCATTAGCTAGTGCTCTTAGGAGAAAAATGACACCTCATTGGTATGAGTACACCTACCTTAGGGGGCTCTACAAGTACCAAACTACACCTAATGCAACCTCTAATTTTGCTAACATTTTCTCAAACATTACTTGTCTGTACAAAAATGGTTATAACAACTAGAGAAGTAAAGAAAGGCTACACAAACCATACCATTTTGGAAAGAAGACAACCTGCCGCACCTAATGAGGGGTGAGTTTCCTTATTACCCCAAGCCTGTTGTGCCCAAATGCTTCCAGAAGGTGGCACTATAGGAAAAATGGCATTTTCTTACATTTCTGCCCCTTCATCTGTATGGAAATCTGTGAAAACCATGGAATGTCCAACTGTATTCATTAGCTAGTGCTCTTCGGAGAAAAATGACACCCCACTGGAATGAGTCGACCTACCTTAGGGGTGCCAGAAGCACATAACTACACCTACCTGTTTGCTTTTTCGAAAATGGCTGCTTGTACTAAAATGTTTATAACTGTTAGATTCATGAAGGAAAGGTATAAAAGCTATACCATTTTGGAAAGTAGACATTCTCCCGCATCAAGTGAGGGGTCACTTGCCTTTCTACCCCCTGGGCTGAAGTGCACAAATATTTCCAAAAGGTGGCGCTATGTGAATAAATACTTTTTTTACATTTCCACCACTTCAAAGATACTAAAATCTTTGAAAACCATAATATTTCCTGGTGTATTCAGTACCTGCTACCAACATGAGAAAAATGGTAGCCCATTTGTGTGGGTTAACATACAATATGTGGGTGCTAGGAACACGTACGTAAACCTGGCACTTTAGTTTTTTAAATTATCTGCTTGCACTAAATGGTTATAACCATAATAGATATGCAGTAAAGGTAGATAAACCATACCATTTTGGAAAGAAGGCAAGCTGCCGCATCTAATGAGGGGTCACTTGCCTTCTTACCCAAAGGCTGGTATGCACAAATGCTTCCAGGAGGTGGCGCTAATAAAAAAAAGTAATTTTCTTACATTTCTGCCCCTTCAAATGTATGGAGCTCTGCGAAAAGCATGGAATTTTCAACTGCTTTCGTTAGCTAGTGCTCTTAGGAGTCAAACGACACCCCATTGGTATGAGTTAACCTACCTTAGGGGGTGCTAGAAGTAGAAAACTACACCTACTACAACCTCTGATGTTTCTAACATTTTCTCAAATGTGACTTGCCTGTACATAAATGGCTATAACACCTTCAGAAGTGAAGAAAAGGTCGATAAACCATACCATTTTGGAAAGAAGACAACCTGCCGCATCTAATGAGGGGTCATTTGCCTTCTTACCCCAATACTGGTGTGCATAAATGTTTCCAGAATGAGGCGATACAGGGAAAAAATTGCATTTTTTTTTTACATTTCTGCCCCTTCAAATGTATGGAGCTCTGTGAAAACCATGGAATTTTCAACTGCATTTGTTTGCTAGTGCTCTTAGGAGTCAAACGACACCCCATTGGTATGAGTTGAACTACCTTTGGGGGTGCTAGAAGTAGAAAACTACACCTACTACATACTCTGATGTTTCTAACATTTTCTCAAACCGGACTTGCCTGTACAAAAATATCTATAACACCTTCAGAATTGAAGAAAAGGTAGATAAACCATACCATTTTGGAATGAAGACAACCTGCCGCATCTAATGAGGGGTCATTTGCCTTTTTAGCCCTAATTTAGTTGGCACAACTATTTCCAGAATGTGGTGCTACAGGAAAAAAAAAAACATTTGTTTTAAACATCAGTCACTTCAAAGATACTAAAATGGTTCAATGGCATGGGATTTCCTAGGAGGACTTCTTGCCAGCCTAAGAAAAATGGTACCCCACTGCTGTGGTATGACATACCAATTTGGGTGACAGGAGCGTAGCTACCAGTGAAACAGGATTGGGAAAGCACACAGTGTATGTGTGATTTTATGGCTAACAGATGAAAGAAGCTAGGGCGTCAGCCGGTGTAGATGCGGACCTGTGACTACCAGTGTAACAAAGTGTGTGGGAGGGTGAGGGATTAGGCAGTGTGTGTGGGTATGAGCAGAGGAGCAAGGATGGTGGTGATGGTGGGGCAGTGTCTGATAGTGTGTATGGGGGATCTGTGACTACCAGTGTGCACTGTATGTCCCCCTCATACAAAGTTTGATTCCCAGCCTGAATCTAGTGCATACTGGTACTTTGAGTCTACCAGTAGGCAGTGGAAACAGGCTGGGGGACAGGCTGGGTAATGGGACTGCCAGTTGGCTGTGGGGAATACGGTACGTGGGGGGGGATTGGAGGCATTTTTTGTGCATGCCACAGGGGTGCCCAATGCTCTGCAAAGCCCTTACTGCAAAGGCTAGTACCCTATTTGCTCTTGTAGCAGCTGATTGACTCTGCACACTGCTGTGAAGTCTATTGTCTATCAGTACTCCTAAATATTTCTCTAACGAGGATTCCCCAAGTTGTTTCTAATGTAGAGTATATGTAGCATGTTTATTTCTACAGCCCAAATGCATAACCTTACATTTATCTATATTAAATCATCTGCCACTTTTCTGCCCATTTACTTAGTTTATCTAAATCCTTCTGCAGAGAAAAAACATCGAGCTCTGTATGTATTTCCTTACAAAGCTTAGTGTCATCAGCAAAGATTGAGAAGCTTCTTTCAATTCCACTTCTAGATCATTAATAAAAAAATTAAACATAATAGGGCCCAGGACTGAACCCTGCGACACCCCACTTATAACTTTAGACCAACTTGAAAAGGTTCCATTTACAACAACTCTCCGCTATCTATCATTTAGAGGAGATTTGTCTAGTATCTTCTCTACAGTAAAAAAAACAAACACTTTAACTAGTACCTCTTCATAACAAAAATATATAAAAATGAGGTATGATAGATAGAGTGTTAGGAGTGTCTTCAGCCAAAATTGATTGAGAACCACTGGTGTATTAGTACTTCTTGCTCTATCAAGGATTTATCATGATGATATCAAGTAATAAAAAAAATAAAGTACAATCTACAATGTGGTAGATATGTATTGTAAACAAAGATAGAAAACCCACAGCGCTAAACAACCATGATTAATATATTTAATGTGAAGGATGTGAATGAATCTAGTGATTAAGGTATGGAACACTGTAAGGAAAGAGGGGGCTTGTCCCCAAACCCCCAAACTTAGGAAAAACCTAGAAGAAACACAAAAGCAAAAACTAACCTGCGCTGACCCATACTGATAATATAAATTGTAAACCCTGTAATAAGCCTTTATCATAATTGTGCTGTGCACATATTCAGGATAATATCAAGTAATAAAAGAAAATAAAGTACAACCTACAATGTGACAGATATGTATTGTAGTGGTGGTGGGGGGGACTGGCATGGTGTGATTTGTGTATGTATGTTTACCATTGTCATACTCTATCCTCCTTCTCAGATTATTGACACACATTACTTCTGTCATAGCAGTGGTCCCAAGTGGGGTTGATGGTGACAACCCTTCTTCACATCAGTCCTCCACCTCCTCATCTGTGCTGTTGTTAATATATTTGTCCTGGCTTTGTCTGTCATGTGTGGTTTCTGCTACTACTAGTACTACTGGAGCTGGATGTTGATATAATTCTACTGCCACTACTACTAGGAGTCAAAGGTGCAGCACTTACAGCAGCAGCACCAGAAGTAATGGTCATATCTAACACAACCTGTGTTGCTGGGTACTCAAAACAGGTGTATGTGGCTGAGTGGGATTTGGACTTTGAAGAGACAATGATGCTAAGTGTGACTGATAGGGTTACTGTGTGCTTTTTGACATCTGTACTTGTCCAGGGTCAGACTTTCCACTGGCTTTCTCAAACAGTTTATAGACAGGCACAGTGCTCCTTAAAAGTGGCGGAAGACACAGCCTTTGACTTTCTGCTAACCTTATAGCCCTGTCATCATCCTCACTCTCAACTTCATCTGTGTCTGAACAAGAGAAGGATTATGGATGGATATATTCTAGATCTGCATCATCATCATCAGTCATCATTAGGTCATCCTCAGCAGCATCAGCATCATCTGAGTAGTTCTTGCCCACTACTACCCTTATATTCCTCTAAGCTTTTGGAGGTCTCAAACAGTTTCTGTTTTCCTTTTGCTATAACAAAATTCACTACTACTTTGAGGACAGGTGTTTTGGCGTCTCACTGTCTGATACAGCAGGCGGTTCAGCTACTATTCCTTCCTCTATTATGCTTTTGCCAGCATCATCAACACTTAAATGTGACTTGTTGTCATCTTCAGTGTTCTTCTTATATGGTTCTATATTTCTACTGGCAGTGGTGGTGCTGGACCTAGTTTTGCTGGGACCTTGACAAACTGCACCCTCCCTTGGAGTAAAGGGATCATCATCATTGATTGCACACGCTGCAACAACCATTGCTGCAGTAGGTTTTTGGACTACTACTTCTCATGTCCCTACACTGCTCCCCCCCTCCCCCTTCCCGTTGTGTGTTTGCTGGACATTCTGCAACTACACTACACTATACAACTGATGGAGCTGTATGATGCCTTGCCTAAGCCCAGTCAGCTGTCTGTCACTGTCACCTAAGATATTTCGTTTTTTATTCTTTTTTATTTATTTATTTTTTATATTTTAAGTTTTCCACCCTGTTGTCTTATCACAGTCCGTCCAAAAAAAATTATAACTGATAAACAAAATCAACAACGTCTTTCCCCAGGTTTCCCCACCCAGCACAGAGACAATAACAGCAAGATCAGAAAGCAAATAGGTTGCCTTTGTCTTGCCTGTCAGTCACATGGAATTTTGGAGTATTTGGGGGTCAACCTCTTTCCTCCCTTCTTATCCCCTAGAGTATCCCCAGACTCCCCTAATACAAAGAACAAATGTCCTACCTAAATGACTTCCTAAACTAAACTTCAATTCCCCTTTATTTGTCTATCTCCTCTAGCTACAAAACATGCTACTCTCTCCTCTCACAAACACAAAATGGCTGCTGTGAGACCTGCCAGTCTTTTATATGGCTGCAGAAAACTTTTGTGTGGTGTAGAAATATTTCTTCCCATTGATTTCAATGAACGGAAAAGGCAGAAAAAAGATAAAAAAACCACACATTTCGAGGGAAATTTTTCACCAAGCAGAAAGTGCCATTATTCGCCAATTTCAGTTTGTGGTGAAAATTTTTACCCATCCCTACATATAACCTTACATTTATTTACTGTGTATTAAAACTCACCTGCCACTTCCTTGGCCATAGTTTACCCACCTCTTGCTGCAGAGAAAACCCAAGAACTGAGCTGACCCATGAACATGTCAATATAATGAATACACCACTATGAACACTAGGAATGACCTGTTAAACTTATCACTGCTGTTAAACAAGATTACACAATTTCCAAACACAGAGAGAGAATATCAAACAAGAGAGAGCAACCGAGTTTACAGGCATCAGCTGAATCTAGGAACTTCCCTTATATCTGGATATTGAGAAAAAAACACATAATGTTAAAGGGATAGTAATGTTTCATAACAAAAGCAGCTCTAATTAATCATCATAGTATTTGGAGCTTGGAGAGTGTAACTATCCCCCTCCCGCCCCTTTTACTGATGTAACACTGTTCAGCCAGAGAAGAAGGGAGGTGCCCAGGTAGATTGCAGAGAGGGACAATCTTCAATTAAGATAAGGGAAAAAACCTGAAAAACTTGTCAAGGGGGGCAGGGCTTTCATTGTTCTCATAGGAAGAAGATTGGCCCCTTCTGTTATTTGTCTGGTCTATGGACTGGATTCCACATCTGAGAAGAGATAGGTTACACTAGGTAAAATGGGTGGGAGGGGGATACTTTATCATTCAATTACTCTTGAACCACAACTCTGACAGTATTGAAATAGCACTCTCGCTTAAGTACTATGAAGATTAATTGGAGCTGCTGTTTTGTGAAACATTACTATCCCTTTAACACATTAAAGTTCAGCTATAGCATCACCTATACACAGATTGTATACAGTTGTCTCCAATTATTCTGGTCCTCTCACATGGACACGAAGAGATAATGATTGAAAGCACTCTATTTACTTTAAAAATATCATCCATGTTGCATTATACATTATTTATTTAGAAAACTCATTTTTAAATTAATTATATATATAGATGATGTTAATTAAGGCATGTTATTTTGGCTCTTCCTGTCTTGTCTCTACATTACCTCCCCAAATCACTGACAATTCTTATTCAACTTTCTAATGTAAAAACAGATAAATCAATGGGTCCAGATGGGATACACCCAAAGTTATTAAAAGAACTTAAGTGTGTTCTGGCAAAACATTTAACAGATTTATTCAATCAGTCACTAGCAACAGGAATTGTTCCAGAAGATTGGAAGGTAGCAAATGTAGTACCGCTTCACAAAAAAGGTAGCAGGGAAGAGTCTGGTAACTACAGACCAGTAAGTCTTACATCAGTAGTGGGAAAATTAATGGAGACTATGTTAAAGGAAAGAATTGTTGAATATCTGAATATAAATAGCTTGTAAGATACCAAACAGCATGGGTTTACAGCAGGGAGATCTTGTCAAACTAACCTCATAGATTTTTTTGACTGGGTAACTAAAATAATAGATCAAGGGGGAGCAGTAGATATAGCTTATCTAGATTTCAGTAAAGCATTTGACACTGTCCCTCATAGAAGACTCATAAATAAATTGCAGTGTTTGGGTCTAGATGTAAAAATAGTGAAATGGATAAGGCAATGGCTGAGTGACAGGAGACAGAAGGTGGTAGTCAATGGAGAATATTCGGACGAAAGGAGTGTTACTAGTGGAGTACCTCAGGGATCTGTACTGGGGCCCATTCTTTTTAATATTTTTATTAGTGATATTGCAAAAGGTCTTCAAGGAAAGGTATGCCTTTTTGCAGATGATGCAAAGATCTGCAATAGGGTAGACATTCCAGGGGGAAAAAGACAAATGGCAAATGATTTAGGTAAATTAGAAGAATGGTCAAGAGTGTGGCAGATGCACTTTAACGTTGATAAATGTAAAATAATGCACTTGGGACATAAAAATCCAAAGGAAAAATATACCATTAAGGGTACTGTGCTGTCAGAGACAACAGAGGAAAGGGATTTGGGAGTAATTATTTCTAATGACTTAAAGGTAAGCAGGCAATGTAATAAAGCGATGGGGTATGCAAGCAGGGCACTGGGTTGTATATCTAGGGGCATTAGTAGCAGAAAAAGGGAAGTAGTCATGCCACTGTACAGATCTCTAGTTAGACCTCACCTAGAATATTGTGTACAGTACTGGAGACCCCATCTCCAGAAGGATATTGATACTCTAGAGAAAATTCAAAGAAGGGCTACTAAAATGGTGACTGGTCTACAGGAAAAGAAATATCAGGATAGACTAAAGGATCTGAATATGTATAGCTTGGAGGAGAGAAGAGAGAGAGGGGATATGATAGAAACATTCAAATACATGAAGGGATTCAACAAAGTACAGGATGGAAGTATATTTCAAAAGAGTAAAAACATTAGGACAAGAGGCCATAGTCTAAAACTAGAGGGACACAGGTTTAGATGTAATGTAAGAAAGTTTTACTTCACTGAGAGGGTAGTAGACAAGTGGAATAGCCTACCAGCAGAAGTGGTAGATGTCAATACAGTGACAGAATTTAAGCATGCATGGGATAGGCATAAGGCGGTCCTTAACATAAGAAAAGACCAAGGACCAAAAAAGGTTTGAGTTTTTTTTTTTTTTTTTTTTTTTTTTTAAACACAGTAGGAAATTGGGCAGACTAGATGGGCCGATTGGTTCTTATCTGCCGCCAAATTCTATGTTTCTATGTTTCTATGTTTCTATAACACTGCTCAGCAATGCATTACCTACCTCCCTTATCACTTATTTCCTGCCTTATCCCGACATTACTTCACCCACTCACTGACACTGCACAGCAATGCGTTGTCCACATCCCCTAGAAGCTACTTCTTATCCTTACATTACCTCCTCACTCACTGACACTGCTCAGCAATGCATTGTCCACATCCCCTAGAAGCTACTTCTTATCCTTACATTACCTCCCCACTCACTGACACTGCTCAGCAATGCATTGCCCAACTCCCCTATCACTGATTTCCTGTCTTATCACTACATTACCTCACAACTCACTGACATATCTCAGTAATGCATTATCTACCTCCCCTAGTACTGACTTCCTGTCTTATCTCTACATTACCTCCCCACTCACTGACACTGCTCAGTAATGCATTACCCACCTCCCCTAGTACTGGCTTCCTTTTTTATCCCAACATTACCTCCCCCCACTCACTGACAATGCTCAGCAATGCATTACCCACCTCCCCTAGCACTGACTTCCTGTCTTATCACTACATTACCTCATCACTCACTGACACTGCTCAGCAATGCATTACCCACCCCCCATCACTGATTTCCTGTCTTATCACTACATTACCTCACAACTCACTGACATTTCTCAGTAATGCATTACCTACCTCCCCTAGTACTGACTTCCTGTCTTATCTCTACATTACCTCCCCACTTACTGATACTGATCAGCAATGCATTACCCACCTCCCCTAGTACTGACTTCCTGTCTTATCTCTACATTACCTACCCACTTACTGATACTGATCAGCAATGCATTACCCACCTCCCCTAGTACTGGCTTCCTGTTTTATCCCTACATTACCTCCCCCCACTCACTGACACTGCTCAGCAATGCATTACCCACCTCCCCTAGCACTGACTTCCTGTCTTATCCCTACATTACCTCCTCACTCACTGACACAGCTCAGTAATGCATTGCCCACCTCCCCTAGTACTGACTTCATGTCTTATCACTACATTACCTCCCCACTCACTGACACTGCTCATCAATGCATTACCCACCTCCCCTAGCACTGACTTCCTGTCTTATCCCTACAATACCTCCATTTCACTGATATTGCTCAGCAATGCATTACCCACCTCACCTATGCACTTACTTCCTATCTTATCCCTGCATTTCTCCTCCACTCATTGACACTACTCAGCAACGCATTACCCACCTTACCTAGTATTTCTGACATGGGATCACATTGAGACTAAGTGTTAGAACATAGGTGACATGGGGGGAAATGAATATATAATGGATATATTCCAGATCCATTTCATTGTATGTACTAAGGTATTTTCACCATATCATCTCTGAAAATACTCATCAATACTCCTATCTATCAATATATTTTCGCCAAGCCTTTTCTAGGTTCATGATGTTGCAGTGTCTCCTTCACCAGTAGCTTATCTGTATATCCGAGTTTGGCTTAAAGGGATAGTAATACTTAATTTTAACTTTATTTTATTTTGTAGGCATTAAAAAAATATGAAGAACGATATAAGTCTTACCTCTCAAACCTTTATGGTTTGAGAGATATTCACAAGCAAAGTTTCCCCTCCCGCCCCTTTTACCTAGTGTAATCCATCTCTTCTCAGATGTGGAATCCAGTCCATAGACCAGACAGATAACAGAAGGGGACAATCTTCTTCCTATGAGAACAATGAAAGCCCTGCCCCCCTTGACAAGTTTTTCAGGTTTTTCCCTTATCTTAATTGAAGATTGTCCCTTTCTGCAATCTACCTGGGCACCTCCCTTCTTCTCTGGCTGAGCAGTGTTACATCAGTAAAAGGGGCGGGAGGGGGATAGTTACACTCTCCAAGCTCCAAATACTATGATGATTAATTAGAGCTACTTTTGTTATGAAACATTACTATCCCTTTAACATTATGTTTTTTTTTTCTCAATATCCAGATATAAGGGAAGTTCCTAGATTCAGCTGATGCCTGTAAACTCGGTTGCTCTCTCTTGTTTGTTATCCGAGTTTGGCTTAAGAAGTCCTGTTTAATTTTTATTTTTTTCTAAGTTTATTAAACAGAAAAATGAATAGATATTACAGAGCCAGAGTGTCATATTGAATTACAGTCCACAGTTTAAATAAGTACAGACTTATATCCACATCAGCAAAACATAAATGTACATGCTGAGAAACAATTTACCGTCAACTTGTCCATAAAGTTCTCACAGGTTCAGGTCAATATCATAACTTGAAATCGAATAACAAGTGCACTGTAGAGGAGGAGAAGCTGTTCTGGCATAAGAACAAATAATTCCATTAGATGTTGAAATCTTAAGAAAAGAGTCAATTGACAATGAAATAAAGAATATAGGGAGAGGAGAAAGAAGAAGCTAAGGGGAGAGTAGAAGGGGAATTAAATAAACAGAAAGAAGGAAATGGTTAATAGGACGAGGATCCAGACCGACCGGACAGAGGGCAGTCTCATACGCAGCAAGAAAGAGCATTTCTCATAACCATACCTGGGAACTCTCCGGATTTGCCCCGGAGACTCCGGTTCTGACAGAATTTTACCGGGTCTCCAGGGCAGAGGCTGATTCCTCCGGATGTGGCAGAGTTTCTATTGAAACTCTGCCACATCCGCTTTTTCTCCCGCTGATCCTCAGTCCCCAGCCTTCTGTGTGACACCTTTAACCCTCTGAGTGCCAGAGTGGTAAGGAATGCATTGCTTTGCAATGCATTCCGTACCACTCTGGCACTCAAAGGGTTAATCCCCCCCTCAGTCGCGGCAAGCCCCGCCCCTTTTTGACGCGATTAGCGTCATTTTTGTCACTCCCCCTGGTGAACAGAGGACTACCCTCCGGGTAGCCCTCAACTGGAAGTTCCCAGGTATGCTCATAACATCAGTTTGGGATGGGGTTGTGACAGTGCAATCAAGGCTTCCAAGTCTCGGAAAATGTAACCTGATCTCTTAACAACAGAAATGTCAGTTCCTCAAGGGCCATTGTTTTAGTTACACATGTCAACTAGTATAAAGTAGGAGGGGGGGGGATTTCCATTGAGTGAGCACACATATTTCACAGGAATCACCGGACGCCTGGCTCCTGGAGGGGTCTGAGGGCCAGCCTCCTGCCCACAGACTATGGACATGGCCCTGTAAAAGGGTATGCCTCCCCATGACTAAACTCTGCCCTGTTTCTCCCTTGCCCTGGAAGCCTCCATGCCCTGGGATTTTGGAAGGGCCTGGGGCCCAGCCCCCGCCCTACAGACTGCCCATCTGTGAGGGCTGTCACAGGAACTGGGTGATGTAATTGTTGAGAAAGTTATGCTCTGATAG
Source organism: Rhinophrynus dorsalis (assembly GCA_037306005.1). Taxonomy (NCBI): domain Eukaryota; kingdom Metazoa; phylum Chordata; class Amphibia; order Anura; family Rhinophrynidae; genus Rhinophrynus; species Rhinophrynus dorsalis. The sequence continues at coordinate 184,129,109 of CM074726.1, forward strand.
GATTATGTAGTGATGTAATCATGTTTGCTATACCCAGCCCTATCCCATGGTCCCATTGTATAGTTAACTCACTCAGGTCTGGCCCATTGTATCCTGTTGTCACCTACCCATTGTCTCATCACACAGTATGTTTACACTCCCCTTGTATTCAGTGTACTCCATGTTTATACTGAAACCACCCTCCACCCATTGTGAAGATGTATATTCCCACTTCACCACTGTGCCTCTTTGAATGATGTGCCCCTCCACCAACAACCCCCGTTATCTTCCCATATGTGGATTGCAGTACCTGTGTCCTGTTGAGTGGATAACTTATTGTGTGTGTATTTAAACCCTGTATGTTTTACAATAAACTTCACCCCAACTGTGACAAGTCAACACAGACCAAGAAGAATCCAAACCTGCGACTTCAAACCCAACCCGAGAAGATGGCGTAGTGAGGCCCAAGCCTCATTATACAAAAATCACCGCTGATGGATAAAATCTATCGGCAAGAAGACGATGGCGTTTCTGCAATAAACTTCAGTTCTGGTTGTCCCTACACTAGTGTTGTCTGGTGATTGGGACACTTGGTGATATACCAGAGGAGGTTTTTGCTACTCCAGAGAGGAGGAAGTTGTGACTGACAGAGACACCCAGGTGGGGTGTGAGCTGGTTCCGTCACACACATCTTTGCTGTATTTCAATGATACCTATAGAACAGAATTATTGGTCTTTTGGAGATGTGGGATCAGGTTGAAACAAATAACTAGTAGAGTAGGAGATAAGGATATTCTGGATGCTCTTGAGATATGTGAAAATACAGGGTGCCAAAAACATTGTATCAGTGCACAATCAAACCATAGGTGTAGAATTATATGTTTCCCCCCATGGCATCTCCAGTGTAAATCAGAAACTCCAGGGTAGAAGGAATGAAGAATTGCAGGAGTACTGTACAACCTATGAAGCAGCTTATATTTTGTTTCTATGTCAGCACATTCATAGAACTAGTCATGGTATTAGTAATCGCTTCCTTTCATTGTTTAATTAGTCCTTTTTGTATGCTGTATCCTGTATATATGTTAATTTTGATGTTTGCTACACACGCATACCTGGGAACTCTCCGGTTTTGCCCTGGAGACTTCGGATTTCAAGGTGAATTACCGCGTCTCCGTGGGCAATGTGTGAATCACCGGGTGGGCAGAGTTTAAGTAGAAACTCTGCCCACTTGTGCTCCATCCTGCCCGGTTCCTCCCACTCCCCACCCTCTTACCTTCATTTTGCAGGGTTTTTTTTGTCCCGCCCCCGACGACTAAGCCCCACCCCTTTTATGACGGGAATCGCGTCATATTCGGCACTGACAGGGTTACCCTCTGGGTAGCCCTGGATGAAAAGTTCCCAGGTATGTACATACGGTATGCTAAACCAATAGCTGGTGACACTGTAGGAGGACACAGAAACACATTCGTCTCCCTGATGGTGAATTAGTGATCTTGCCATCGTCGCAGATCCGCTGATTAATGTAAGCAGTGTGGAGCCAACTATCAGATGATTGATGAAAACAGTGACGAGCTATGCGGTATCTGAGGGTTCAGGTCAACTTACAGTGCTATAGTATAAAGTGTAATATGAATCTACCTGCCTCATGTTACAAATATTACACAACAGCGCTGTAACTTGATCAGAGACCTCGAATGTCAGCATAGCTCAGCATCGATCAGTTGATAGTTGGGACTGGGCTGTTTACAGCAAACAGCAGATCAGCTTAGTGAGGAGGTGACTGTTCCGTTGGTGGGACTTCAAGCTCTGTGTTGTGATGAAGAAATATTATCCTTTATCTCTTTCAACACCCAGGGGAGTGCAATGCATTGCTCTACAATACATTGTTCACCCCTCCGTCACACAAAGGGTTAAGGGAGATCTGATGCTGTTCTTGGTTCTTAAAGGGATAGTAATACTTCAGAATTACTTTTCCCTATTTTGTAGCCATTAATAAAGACGAAAAATCCCCCCAGTGGAATCTCTCAAACCTTTATGGTTTGAGAGATAACTGCTTGCAAAGTTCCCACCTCCCTCCCCTTTACCTGAAGTCAACGTTCTAGCTGACTGCAGTGAAATCCTGTCGTACGACCTCCGGTGGCTCTGCAGCAGAGCTGAGATCGTGTTAATAAAAAAGAATCCTTAACTTAAAAGGTCTTCTACATATGCTTACAAACCAAGCACACGTAGAAGACTTTTTTAGTGAAGGATTTCTTTTTTGTTAACGCAATCTCGGCTCTGCTGCAGAGCCACTGGATGGTCCCAGGAGTGGATTTCCCTGCAGCCATCTAGAACGCTGACTTCAGGGAAAGAGGAGGGAGGAGGGAACTTTGTAAGCAGTTATCTCTCAAACCATAAAGGTTTGAGAGATGCCACTGGGGGCATTTTTCTTCTTTATTTAATGGCTACAAAATAGTTGTTCCAAGATGCTTTCTTTCCTTTCCTCTTTTCATTGACTTGTCAAAAACTATGCACAGTGCCATCACTGATGACTGTTCTCTGCCTTCTCCAAACGAATAATAGTCCCACACCCAGGACCTCAGGGGGGAGGGGAAAGATTGAGAATAATGGACTCTTTCTACTTCTCCTCCACATTACCCTTCACTGTCTGGGGCAGATGATGATGTTTTTGCTGCTGCTGCTACTTCCTCAAAATCAGTTCTGCAACTAGGACCTGGAGTATTGCTGCAAGCAAGAGGAACCGGCCTAGTCCCTCATCACTGGACATCATTCCCACTGTATCCATGGTGGTCTGTCGCATACTAGCCTGGTCCAGTCCTCAGTATCCTGCTGCCCTTGCAACTCAGAAGCAGCAAAAATTATTGCAGCACAAACTCCACAAATTTCAGTATCTCACTGTTGGTGGTGGTGATCCCCATCCCCATCCCCATCCCTGTCTCCCGTTCCTTCTTGGTTTGGGCAAAAAAGGCCATTAATGCCTCTTCCACCCCAGCTTCTCCACCAGTCCTTCCTTGCTATTGCTGCTCTATTACAGACATCTCATCGGTTTGAGGACGTAAAGAGAAATGTAACAGAGGGTACCCTACTGTCACACTTGCCATCACTTATTGAGCTGAAGAAGGCAGACTGGCAGCACTAGCAGCAGGCACATGCAGCCAATCTGTGCTCATGGTGGTGCTAGTATTATTGCTGCTAGGTATCAGTTCTGCCTTCTTCAGATCATGTTCCACCTGGACAATGTTGTTGGGGGAAGGGGACTCCCAGGGTCAGGGGAAAGCTGTAGGCTCCTTTGACCACTAATCTGGGTGCTCTATATTACTTCCCCTGCCACCTCAGCATCAGTAGGAAGATCTACTGTGGTAACGCTAGTCCCACCAGCTTCTTCACCATCACTATTACTACCAACACCAACCACATTAATTTCAGTCCCTGAGTCTTTCTCCTCACTAGTAGTATGATCACCCCGTCCCTCATTCCTAACACTATGAATCTGTAGTTGCTGGACCTTCTTAGTAGTAGTATTAGTCATGTTGGGGCTGCCTGGGGATGGAAAGTGCGATTCAGGATCCCCTGCTGTCACACATGCATAATCTCGTCTTTCCCCCTCGACTGAAACTCATAAGACACCCTGGCAATCGCAGCACTGTCAGCAGATGCAGCTTTGTCCTCAAGCCCAGACAACTGAAATCTGCCTATTACACGCATTTTCCAAGATCCCTAGGGATCGGCAAAGAGAACTGGGATATTAAAGTGAGAGACACAGGGAGATTGTGAATCACCCAGCTCCTGCCTTCCTGCTGGTTAAAAGAGCAGTAAACTTATTTTTATGAAATCACACATTTTATAGAACTTTTCCTGCTGAATAAAACAAGGTCACTCCCATCGCTGTCAGGTGTTTTATTCAAAATTTATAGCAGTTTAGATAATCAGGAAGTGAATTTACTGTGTTTACTTCCTGATAGATCTAACTGACAGGAAGTGAATTTACTGTGTTTACTTCCTGATAGTTCTAACTGACAGGAAGTGACTCAGCAGTTTCTATCACATTCTATGGAGAACTGTATGTCTCTGACTTTTCTGACTTTCCTCTCCATTAGAATGTAACAGGAAAATCTAATTAGAATTTGACCACTACAGGGCACTGCTAATGTAAAAAAACATGTGTTTAAACTGTAATAACTCTGGAAATATAAATCTCTTGGCAGTGGGAGTACCTTTATCTTACTCAATAGGAAAATCCCTACAATATATATTTTTTCATAAAAAAAAGTGTACTGCTCCTTTAAACAGATTTTAGCTGACACTATTTCAGATTGTCCACCTGCTTCACACCTGTACTACTGTCAGAAAGATCACTACTATTATATTGTTACTACCATTCATATAGAGACATTCATTTATAGGAGAGGTGTTTGTGTTTGCCTTTATGCTGTAGCCTCTATATACAGTTACCAAAATAAATCCAAGTTCCAGTTAAATAATGAATATGGGCTTAAAGTGCAGCCTCTCAATTTGAGGGTATTCACATCCAAACTGGAGGAAAGGTTTAGGAATTACAGCTCCTTAACATGTAGCGCCCTCTTTTCAAGGGACCAAAAGTAATTGGACAATTGACTCGGAAGCTGTTTCATGGACAGGTGTGGGCTATTCCTTTGTTATTTCTTCATCAATTAAGCAGGTAAAAGGTCTGGAGGTGATTCCAGGTGTGGCATTCACATTTGGAAGCTGTTGCTGTGAACCCACAACATGCGTTCAAAGGATCTCTCAATGCAAGTGAAACAGGCCATCCTTAGAGAGAGATAGCAGGAACATTTGGAGAGGCCAAATCAACAGTTTGGTACATTCTGAGAAAAAAGAACGCACTCAGTTAATGGGAAATGCATTGCTGAACAGTGTCAGTGAGTGGGGAGGTTATGTAGCTATAAAACAGGAAGTCAGTGCTAGAGGAAGTAGGCAATGCAATTCTGAGCAGTGTCAGTGAGTAGGGAAGGTAATGTAGGGATAAGACAGAAAGTCAATGATAGGGGAGGTGGGAAATGCATTGCTGATCAGTGTCAGTGAGTGGGGAGGTAATGTAGGGATAAGACAGGAAGTCAATAATAGGGGAGGTGGGAAATGCATTGCTGAGCAGTGTCAGTGAGTGGGGGAGGTAATGTAGGGATAAGACAGGAAGTCAGTGCTGGAGGAGGTGGGTAATGCATTGCTGATCAGTGTCAGTGAGTGGGGGAGGTAATGTAGGGATAAGACAGGAAGTCAATGCTAGGGGCGGTGGGAAATGCATTGCTGATCAGTGTCAGTGTGTGGGGGAGGTAATGTAGGGATAAGACAGGAAGTCAATGCTAGGGGAGGAGGGTAATGTATAGTTGAACAGTGTAAGTGAGTGGGTAGGTAATGTAAGACTAAGACAGGAAATCAGTACTAGGGGAGGTGGATAATGCATTGTTGAGCAGTGTCAGTGTGTGGAAGAGGTAATGTAGGGATAAGAAATGAAGTCAGTGCTAGGGGAGGGGGCAATGCATTGCTGAACAGTGTCAGTGTGTGGGGGAGGTAATGTAGGGATAAGACAGGAAGTCAATGCTAGGGGCGGTGGGAAATGTATAGTTGAACAGTGTAAGTGAGAGGGGTAGGTAATGTAAGACTAAGACAGGAAATCAGTACTAGGGGAGGTGGATAATGCATTGTTGAGCAATGTCAGTGTGTGGAAGAGGTAATGTAGGGATAAGAAATGAAGTCAGTGCTAGGGGAGGGGACAATTCATTGCTGAACAGTGTCAGTGAGTGGGGAGGTTAGGATATGTAGCTATAAAATTGGAAGTCAGTGCTAGATGAAATAGGCAATGCAATTCTGAGCAGAGTTGGTGAGTGGGGAAGGTAATGTAGGGATAAGAAAGGAAATCAGTGCTAGGAGAGGTGGGTAATGTATTGCTGAGCAGTGTCAGTGAGTGGGGGAGGTAGGGATAAGAAAGGAAGTCAGTGCTAGGAGAGGTGGGTAATGCATTTCTGAGCAGTGTGAATGAGTCGGGGACGTAATGTTGGGATAAATGAGGAAGTGTCTGCATGGTATGCCTTAATTACTAACATATTTAAATCAAATTAATTTAAAAATTAGTTTTTTAAATAAACAATGTTTAATACTGAAAAAGAGAAGAAACCTCGCAGCGCTAACTCATCATAAAATATCCATATAATAAATATAAATTACATATAAATATAAAGATGAAAGATATAGATAGCAGCGAGAAATGAGAGGGTTCTCCAGCCCCCCTGACATTGGGCCTAAACCCAAAAGTGAAAACATACAAACAAACAAATCTGCGCTCCTCTATATACTGTGAATGATGTGTGCCCTGTAATGGGCATATATAATAATCCTTAGTAAATCTAAGTGAAATAAGTGAGAATTTCGTCCCACAGATTGGCTAATCCATGTGTAAGCTTACCAACCAGGCCAAGGTATCTCACTTTATGGAAGTCCTACTCTAATACACCTACAAATACTAACTAAATTAAAAATCCCTGAAGAAAGATGTTATTTTGAAACGCGTCGGAGGGAACTCTTTAAATGGTATTTTGATGTTTTTATTATTATTTGTGGGTCCCAGTGTAGTGCGATTAAAAACAGCAGATATACAATAAAATAAAAAAAAGGTGTAGATGAAAGACTTACCTGGTGCACGGCCCTTATCTTTCTTCAGGGATTTTTAATTTAGTTAGTATTTGTAGGTGTATTAGAGTAGGACTTACCATGAAGTGAGATACCTTGGCGTGGTGGTAAGCTTACACATGGATCAGCCAATCTGTGGGACGAAATTCTCACTTATTTTAGATTTACTAAGGATTATTATATATGCCCATTACAGGGCACACATTATTCACAGCATACAGAGGAGCACAGATATGGTTGGTTGTAAATGTTTAATACTGCATGGAGGATATTTTGAAAGCTAATAGTCCTTGAAATCATTATCTCTTGGTGTCCATGTGAGAGGACCAGAATAATTGGGGAGAACTGTATACAATCTATGTATAGGTGATGCTATAACTGAACCCTACTGTGTTAACATAATGTTTTTTTCTCTCAATAACCAGATATAAGGGAAGCTTCTGGATTCAGCGGATGCCTGTAAACTCTGTTACTCTCTTGTTTGAACAATGTGCTCCTGTATGTAAGTTTAAAAGGTGATTCCTAGATTTACTAGTAGTGTACTCATTATATTGACATGTTCATGGGTCAACTCAGTTCTTGTTTTTTTTTTCTGTAGAAAGAGCTGGGTAAACTATAGGCAGGGAAGTGGCAGATGAGTTTTAATACACTGTAAATAAATGCAAGGTTATATGCTGGGATGAAGAAACAATTATGCTACATACACACTAAATAGGAAACTACCTGATGAATCCTTGTTAGAGCAAGAGATACTAATACACCAGTGATTATCAATCATTTTTGGCTCAAGGCATCCCTATCACTCAGTTAAAAATTTCAGGCCACATCTCATTTTTTTTTTTTTTTTTTTTTTTTTTTCCAAGTTTATTTTATTGAAAAAATCAAAGTTTTATGACATAGTAGAAAAACGATGCAGAAAAGCATCACATCAAGTTATGAAAAATAGTAGTACAACCGTTTGGTTAACAATATGACAAACAGAGTCACCAGTATTCTTTGAACAACATAAGCAATGGTAAATAGAGCCTAACATTTTTGGTTCAAGTAATGTATTGAAGTAACAAACTAAAACCACTTCGGCAACTCACAGCCAAAGAAAGAAGCGGAAAGCAGAGGAAAGAGTAAGACCTATAGTGTGTCAGAAGATAAAGAGGGAAGAGAGAGAAAAAAAAAAAAAATAAGAAAGAAGAAAGAAAAATATGAAGGACAAAGAGGAAATGTCCGAAGGGTTCAACCATTGAGCACATTGAAGGAGAAAGAGAAAGGGCTCTATGTCAGAATGCCAAGGGACTGAAAACAGAGAATTGTGACTGACCAATTCTTAATAAGAATCTATGACCTTAAGGGGTTCCCACAGGTGGCCCCGAGAGGCTGGAGCTTTGCGGCTTCCAACGAGACCAAGTTACTGTAAACATATGGAAAGAGTTAGTAAGAAGGGCATGGTGTTTTTCTAGCAGCAAGTAGGAATCTACCGCCTAAAACCATTCGGACAAATGCGGTGCATGCGTTTGTTTCCAATGTAATGGAATGAGGGATCTAGCAATATTGAGCAACTGCAGGACAGCCTTCCATTGGGGAGAAGTAAGATTAAGGGAAAGGTGAGTTTTGTAAGAGAAAAGGCATAGAAGGGGGTCCAGAGGAAGCGAAAGTTGGAAAGTAGTGTTAATTGACAAAATCACCTGCGACCAGAAAGAGGAAATTAGCGGGCAGGACCACCAGATATGAGATATAGACCCATGGTGCTGAAGACATCTCCAGCAGTTCGGAGAGACAGACGGGTACAATTTGGCGAGGAGTAATGGGGTTCTATACCAACCAGTAAGGAGTTTGTAATTAAGTTCCCTAGATTTAGTATCCCTATACAACTTAAAGATAGATACTAGGATTTGGGACCATTGAGTCAAGTCAAGAGAGAAACTAAGTTCAGATTCCCACCGTTTAAGAAAAAAAGGTTTCAGGGAAAGCTGTCGGAAGAGAAGAGAGTAGCAAAAGGAAAGAGGCCTGAAAGAGGTAGGTAAGTCAGTAAGTTTTTGCTCGAACAGGGTCAGGTTCCTATTCAAAGTCTCAGTGTCACAAAACGAGAAATACCAGTGTCAAACCTGAAATACAAGCCACCAAGGGGCAGCTCGTCTGTCCATCGAATCTGAAATTACAGACAGAGGAAGAAATGTGGAATAGCGTGTCAGGGAGCCAAGTGTGTGTAGACCCGCTTGCCGCCATTGAGTTTTTTGGGATTCCAAAAGGTCCGCTGTGAAGGTGGGGTTTCTCAAAAATGAGGTAAGCGGAGAAGGAAAAGGGGCAAGTTGAAATATAAGGTTAGTTCTGTTCCAAGTTCGTAAGATATGACCCAAGACAAGATGGGCCTTACAGTGTGAAGGAATTAAAGTTTTCTTGACGAAGAGCAGTTGCAAGAAATCTACCTCAGCCATAACATGGGATACTGTGGTTGTCCATCGTCTAGGAGGAGTAGATAAAAAGTCGAATAGTTTTGCTAATACTGAAGCAGTGTAATACTTATGGAAGTCAGGGATATTCAGACCCCCATGACTGATTGGAGAAGTAAGAATAGAAGAGCGTATTCTAGGTCTCTTATGGGCCCAAATGAATTGCAGGGAGAGGAAAGAGATTTTATCAAGGAAAGACTTGGGAACATGTAAAGGTAAAGCATTGAGGACATATAAGACTTTAGGAAGGATCTTCATTTTAATGACATTAATACGACCAAACCATGAAATAAAAAGAGAGTTCCAAGAAGATAAATCAGACTTAATAGTGTCTATCAAAGGCAGAAGGTTTCGTTTTGGAATGGAGGAGAGGTCAGGAGAAATGTGGATGCCTAAATATTTTATAGAGTCGTTGGACCAAGTGAGAGGAAATTTCTCACGAAGCAACTCCACTGTCTGTGAATCGAGGTTGAGATTTAAAACCTCTGATTTATTGTAATTAATTTGTGCTTGAGAAATATTAGAATAAACCTGAAGTGTCTCTAGTAGGGGAGGGAGAGAAGAGGAGGGGTGAGATATAAAAAAGAGAATATCATCAGCGAAAGCCGCCAGTTTGAAGTGTTCCTGACCAGCTCTAATGCCAGTAATCGACGGATTTAGTCTCACAGTCTGCAGGAGTGGTTCTAGCGTGAGTATGAAGATAAGCGGGGATAATGGACAACCCTGCCGCGTCCCATTCGTGATTGGAAAAGAAGAAGATAGCGTACCATTCACCAAGACCTTGGCGGACGGTGAAGAATATAAACTCATAATTCCTCGAAGCATGCAAGGCCCCAAACCAATGTTGATAAGTGTTTCTCTGATGTAGTCCCAATTGACCCTGTCGAATGCCTTTTCGGCGTCTGAAGAAAAGAAGATCGTCGGAATGGCCTTCGACAGGGCGAGATCTGAGAGGGAAATGACAGTAGAGATATTGTGCCTAGCTTCACGACCCGGGACAAATCCACTCTGATCCGGGTGAATAAGATAAGGGAGGAATGCGCGGAGTCTGTTAGCTAGTATCTTCGCGAACAATTTTAGGTCAATATTCAACAGAGAGATTGGGCGATAATTTCCACATTGGGTGGGATCTTTAGAAGGTTTCGGGATAACGACGACATGAGCTTCAAGGGATTGAGCAGGGAAGGGTTGTCCCTGTAAGACAGCATTGAAAGAGGATAATAGGTGAGGGGACAGAGAAGAAGCAAAAGCTCTGTAGTAGGGCAGGGAAAAGCCATCAGGGCCAGGGCTTTTTCCAAGAGGCATGGACTTCAGTGCAGCTGCAAGCTCCAGGTCTGTAATGGGAGTGTCAATAGACTCTGCATCTTGTGAGGATAAAGAGGGAACTTTAGCGCGATGCAGAAAATCTCGAACGGCATCCAAATGAGCTGACGGGGGAGAAATGGTTGGGGAACCTAAGTTATATAATTTCGTATAAAAAGCCCTAAAAGCCTCTGCAATCTGGGGATAATCCCGGAGAGGAGGGCCGTGGGAAGCTACGATTTTATGAACACTAACAGCTCGCCGTTTGATCTGTATTAATCGTGCAAGTGTCTTACCACTTTTATTTCCGGAAATGTATTTCTCGTATTTGAGACGCATGAAAGATTTCTGAACATCTGCTTTAAGAAGTGTGTTCAATTCGTGTCTAGCACTCTGGAGATCTTGCAGAAGTTGCGGCGACAAAGACTGTTTATGGCATGTCTCTTTGGTTCTAATATCCTGCATCAATTCGCTTCCATTTCTTCATCAATTCGCTTCCATTTCTTCTTCTTAGCAACGGCTCCAAGTTTAATCAGGTGACCCCGCACCACGCATTTGTGCGCTTCCCACACAATAGGAGCCGATACATCAGGGGAAGAATTAATACTAAAATATTCTGCAATAATGGAAGATAACAATTCCCGAGCGGAAGGGTCAGACAGGGTTAAATCATTTAGTCTCCAGGATTTAGAGGGGGTGTTAGTAGATAGGTTTGTTATCTTCATTGTGACCAAAGAGTGATCAGTCCATGAGACTGGGTCTATGGAGACCGACTTCAGGTGTGGTAGAAGGAATTGAGATATAAAAATGTAATCTATCCTACTGTAAGTAGAATGAGGGTGTGAGTAGAAGGAGAAATCTTTGTCTGTCGGGTGGAGAAGCCTCCATGTATCAAGGAGATGTCTATCCGAAAACTGTTTCCTAAGGTGACGAAGTTGTGATAGTTTAAAGGGGGATTTTCCAGAAGAGGAATCTAAGGAAGGATCAAGAGCTATATTAAGGTCCCCTCCCAAAATAAGTCTACCTTTAGAAGAAGAGTCAAGTACTGATAGTGTCTTAGAAAGGAATGAGAGTTGCGAGGAATTTGGACAATACACATTTAGAATTGCTACCGGTTTGTTGCACAGCAAACCAGTGACCATCAAATATCTGCCCTCCGGATCCGCAGTAATAGCATGAAGTGTCCAAGAGACAGATGCACGAAAAAGAATACAGACCCCCTTCTTCTTTTCAGTAGCAGATGCATAGTAAGTAGTGGGAAAGAAGCGGTTAGAGAAAGATGGTCTCGTGGAAGCCGAGAAATGAGTTTCCTGGACCAAAATTATGTCTGCCGCCCGTTTGTTCAAATCACGCAGCAGCATCGCCCTCTTTTCAGGGGAATTCAGTCCCTTGGCATTAACCGATATTATGGTGATATCAGACATGCATTACAAGTAGGATGGCAGTTGGAAGCAACCCTTCGGACACAGAGGAGAGGACGACAGGGGGGAGAGAAGAGGGGGACGGTAAGGTAGAGAACAGGAAAGAGAAGATGGGAGAGAAAGAAGAAAAAGAAAGAACCGTGGCAATGCATAAAGAGTACGATATGGGAGAGGAAGGGCACGGAGTGTGCCATAAGGCCTTTGGGGGAAGGCACAATTAGCAGTGGATAAGTGAAAGTGGGAGGATGAACCCCACTAAGCACCAAGAGGGAAAAGCTATCATGGGAGAGCGTAAAAAGGGCAAGGGCAGGAGGTTAGAGGTGAGATAAATCACTATGAAGGAAGAAGTGGTAGGGGCCTAAACACAGTAGTATTTAGTGTCAGTATAAGACATAAATAGAGAAGGGAAAGGGACATCAGTAAACATAAGAAGCAGGAGTAGGTAGAGTACCTGTTAAAAACATAAGCATAGTTTTATTCATCAAGCCCAAGTAAAGTCTGATATAGGACAAATGCAGCTATACAAGATATATAATGCAATGTCTGAACAACACTTATACATTTAGAGCAAAGTAAGGACTTGCTATATAACTTATACTTTAAGAGGTCCAACAGGACTAAGGGTGAATGGAGGCGGTTTCTATGATAAAGACCAATATGGTAACCTTAACATTGAGCTTGGGCACAAATGAGATAAATGGCCCTTCCAGTGCCAGAGCATCGCGGAGCACCACAAAAATGGGCTCTCTCCACAATACCCCGGCTCTCAAAGGACCACCATCCATCGTACAAACTAAGGTGAGAGTGCACACCTCCCTAAATTAGCATCAGAACCTTCACTTAAACCAGAGTCAGCATTGACATTTATAAAATTACAAGCTCAGTTTACATTAGGAGCTGGGTCTAATAACGGATAAGCCCCGTCCTAAAGTAAAGTAGAAATGGAGGTTACATCAATCAAACAATCGACAATCAACAAAACAGTAATCGTCTCGAACCCAGGAAGGTATGAAGGCGTCCCATGAGAAATACCTTATAAACAGTGTAAGTCAAACCTGCAGGAGGTTGTTGTAAACTAGCTGGGCAGCTAACCCGTTAGAGCAGTGGAGGCAAAACAAGTTCAGTCCAGGTGGGATCAGGTAACGGACCAACCAGTCTCGACTCAAAAGGGGTGGCCCAGTCCCAGTCAAGGAAACAAGCAGTAAGGCCCAAGGCTGCGGCCGAGGTAGAGGAGCTCAGGTCTGGGAATCAGCATACGCAGGTACATCAGCTGAAGGGTGGAAGATGCGGCGTTGCTTGGGTTTCTGTGCAGGTGATTCAGGTGACCATTCCAGGCGTTTGTGAGCCTTGGGATGCGGTGGAGTCTCCGGCCGGAGATCAGGTTGAGGGACAGATATCCCCAAGATAGAGCAGAACGACACCGTGTCGTCCGTAGTGCGGAGGGTAGCAGAGTTTCCGTTGAAGGAAGCTGATAGGTGGAAAGGGTAACCCCATCTGTACTTGATCTGTAAATTCCTCAGGTGGTCTGTGAGGAACTTGACTGAACGCCTAAGAGCAAGGGTATGAGGAGAGAGGTCATTGAAAAGGAAAACTTCAGAACCACCACACATGAGAGGGGTAGTAACCTTGCTCTTCCGCATAATGAGCTCCTTCAGTTCATATCGGTGAAAGCAGATAAGGACATCTCTTGGTTTGGATGGATCCTTGGCCTTCATCACCCTATGGATCCGTTCCAGCTCTATAGGGCCCATCTGAGGATCATCCAAGAGTTTGGCAAAGAAAGGTGTAAGAACGGATCTCAAATCAGGTGTCTGGATAGTCTCCGGTAGGTTCTTCAGTCTTATGTTACATCGGCGCCCCCGATTCTCAAGATCATCTAACCGGAGGGTAAGCAATTGTATAGTGTCTCGTTGGTCAGAGACAGTACGTTGTAAAAGTTGGGATGTCTCTTTCAGATGGTCTTTCTCCTCCTCTAGTTTGCTAACTCTGAGCGATAGTTGTGAAAATTCTGCTCGAATGTTAGCGAGCTCTGAAGCCAACATGTCCTTCATCTCGTCCATTAGCGAGCGCAGATCCTCTCTAGACGGTAGGCCTCTGATGTCGTCTTTCGTGGGTAAATTTGCCAGAATGGCCGCGATATTGCGACCGTCCATTGGGCCTTCCAGAGGGATAGAGAGAGGCTCAGAGGAGTTGTTCGGTGTAGCCATATCATCAGCTAGCGCGGAGACTGATGGCGCGTTCGGAGGTGAAGTAGATGCGTCACACAAACCAAGCGCGGGAAGCGCGGGAGAGGAAACAGGTCCCGGAATCAGGTATCCCGAAATCGGGTTAGTAGATCGTTTAGGGGCTTGAGAGGCAGATTTCCTCCTACCCCTCATCAGGAGGGGGCAAGTCTACCCCAAAAAAAAAAGAAAATAATTTTGCTCTTCCAATAGAAATCTGCAGAGATGCTTAGCAGGGAACGGAGCTCAGGGTCTACACGTCCGACTCCATTGGCTATCAGGCCACGCCCAGGCCACATCTCATTTTTATAGCTCATTTGTCTTAGAATAAATAATCTGTTCAAATACATACATATATCATTTAAATCTCACAATCAGAATGACAATAGAAATCATCTTTTGAGTAACAACTTCCATAAAGATATTTGAAACTCAAGATTGCCCCTGATGATTATCAAAAACTTCAAAGGAAAGCACTCGCACTCTGGTTGAGAACCACTATAATAGACAATATACTTCTCAGCAGTGTCACTTATCTTCTGCAACAGCCAATAGGGTGCATCTTGTGTAAAAAGAGTTTTAGATGCACGGCATAAGAATATAATTATATTAATATTATTATTGAGAATACCGAGTGCAGTTTTTGTCACTAATTCTTAAAAAAAATTAATGAACTGGAGACATGCAACAAAACTGATGAACAGATTGAAGTATTTTTGTTATAAAGAGGGACTTGCCAAAGTGTGTTTTTTTTTTTTTTACTGTAGAGCAGAGACTAGAAAAATCTCTTCTAATGAAAACAAGGCCAGGTTGGTTAGGGAGGATACGGTTACCATTTACAAATACAGTATATTTGAAAGACTAGGATCTTTCAACTTAGACAATTGCAGAGATTTTTTTCAAGTAATGGCAGTAAGGTTGTGGAATTCTTTGTCTCGGGATTCTGTATTTTCCGATACTGTAGATGCTTTCAAAAACATATTGGATACCTTTCTAGCTAAGAACAATACTGAGAATTATGACAACTGGTTTCAAAGCAGGCAAGATATATACAAAAGGAAAGCATTCTGAATAAGTATATATATATATATATAAAAATAAATGAGTATGAGGTGGTAGGGTACGAATATTTTATTATTACCAATAAAAAATATATACGCCACCACAATGGATATGAAATGAAGCAACTGAGATGCAATTGAAGTGCAGACTTTCAGCTTTAATTCAATGGTTTGAACAAAAATATTATATGGCACGTTTAGGAATTGCAACCATTTTCATACACAGTCTCCTTATTTCAGGGGCTCAAATGTAATTGGACAATCAAAAATAAAATGTTCATTTTTAATACTTTGTCAAGAATCCTTTGCAGGCAATGACTGTTTGAAGTCTGGAAAGCATGGACATCACCACACGCTGGGTTTCCTCCTTTGTGATGCTTTGTCAGGCCTTTACTTCCGCTGTCTTCAGTTGTTGTTTGTTGGTGGGTCTTTCTGCCTTACGTTTTGTCTTCAGCAAGTGAAATGCATGCTCAATCGGGTTGAGATCAGGTGATTGAATCGGCCACTGCAGAATATTCTGCTTCTTTGCCTTAAAAAACTCCTAGGTTGCTTACTCCATATGTTTTGGGTCATTGTCCATCTGCAAAGTGAAGCTTCATCCAATCAAATTCGATGAATTTGGCTGAATCTGAGCAGACAATATATCCCTATACACTTCAGAATTCATCCTGCTGCTTCTGTCTTCTGTCACATCAGCAATGAATACTAGTGACCCAGTTCCATTGGAAGCCATGTATGCCCAAGCCATCACACTGCCTCCACTGCCTACAGATGACGTGGAATTCTTTGAATCATGAGCCGTTACAAGCCTTCTCCATACTTTTGTCTTCCCATCATTCTGGTACAGGTTGAAAGTCTGCACTTCAATTGCATCTCAGTTGCTTCTTTTCATATCCATTGTGGTGGTGTATATATTTTTTATTGGTAATAATAAAATATTCGTACCCTACCACCTCATACTCATTTATTTTTATATATATAAACTGTAAAAGAAATTTTAGACAGCTGCAAGATCTCGCACGTTTGGGGTGAATGACTAACAGGAACATTTGGAATCATCATTACTATCGACCCATCCACTAACCTCCATCTGATGTTTTAACTCATTTTGTTCATTCCATTTCATCCTGCATCTAAAAACTAAGTACTAACTTCCTTTTCTACTATCTCTCAAGTGAATTTGTGGACTGAATGCAGTAATACTATCCACCATGTTTTGTTAAATTGTCTCAACTTCGCATTGTTTTTTTTAAATTTGTTTTTGTGTTTGAGTACCATATACACAGTTTGTATTTTCAGTGAGCGCCATCTAAAATTTCTTTTACAGTTTTCACAGCACCTGTTTTTTAATAGGGGAGTCCTGATTACAGAGGCAGTCTCCTGAAAACATAATAACTGAGTATTTGTATTAACTATCTATTATAAGTGTTCTTTCCAATACAAAAGCAGACACTCACACACACAGGATGTTAGAGTGCGTAAATAGACAGAATAGGAGAGAACAATTAGTCTCCAATTTCTTCTCCGATAACTTTAAACAAGTAGCTATAAAAGATATACCCAATAAGGAATTAAAAACTCAATTTTTTGAGCTAGAGAAGGCATTAAAATCTGAAATGTCCCAATGGTGGGAAATAGTTACATTACAGAAATACATAGATAAAAAACAGATCCCTAGAGGTCTAAGAATCATAAAGGAACCATCATTTGGGAAAAATCAGTCGGATTTCATATGTCAATGGCACGCTATTCTGGATCAATGCTCCTTTAATTTGATGACACTTATTATAGCAGATAAAGAAAAGAAATTGGAGGATTCAATTAACAAAATAGAAAGATTAAAAAACAATCTGGAAATAAGGAGTAAAGACCCTCATTTTAAATATTTTGACCAGCAGACCAATGAGAGAGTGGTCAAATTTGAGAAAGAAATTATTGAAAGAAAACAGAAAAAGTTGAGGAGGGATGAAGAGGATTATAGAGGAGGTTCTATTCGGAATTGAAAAAGAAACCATAATAACAGAGGACAAATATCATACAAAGGGCTACAGAAATATACTTCCCAGAAACTTCTACCGCAAGTTTGTACAAATGAAACAATAGTGAATACAAATAGGTTTAAGAACCTGGACATTGAATCTGATGATACAATAAAGACTCAAGAAATAGAAATAAAGGATCACAATAACTCCCCGGTGGGAGTCCAAGAAGTAACGAATCCCACCATTCCACAAATACAGGACACAAATTTTAAGGGGCAGGCTCTAGAAGTTAACCCCCGAACGGAGCGGAGACAACATGCTCCATGCTGATTAATCCACCAAAGAAAAAGAAATCTCTTAAGAAAAACAAGATCACAAACAAGTTCAATAAGACCAATATAAATGCCCCCCAGGCTACTAATGTCCCTCAGATTAATCCAAGTTCCTACGAGCGTTTGGGAGCAAGACCCCGTACCACCGACAGGGGAGAAAAACATATGTCTGATATCACCACTCATTTTTTATCCAAGGACCCCCAAACTCCCATAGCGGAGTGGGTAAGGAAAGAATGGAATTTGGAGAGGGACAAGACACCCAGGAAAAAGAGAACAGAAAGACCAGAAGGGGAACAAGAGGGGGAAAGAGAGAACAAGAGAAAAAATCAAAGTCCCATTGAATAAATCTAGGTGGAATCTTTAATCTTTCATCTTATCAGCTCACTGAGGATGACATTTCACTACTCAAAAAAGGATTCAAGTTTGCACCACACAACAAGCCAAATTAATTTGAACTGTTCATAGATGTACATAAGTTCGTGAGGAAACTCACACTTAAAATACATTTTTTGAAAAAAGAACAAGTGTCACGGGAACCATCATGCCCTTGGCTCCTGGAGGGGCCTGGGGGCCGGCCACCTCCCACAAGAAAGTGGATTCCATGCCCAGGGAAGCTCCTTTGCCCGCTTCAACGTTCCCTCTCGGGTCTAAGTCACCCTGTGCTTATTGGGGGCACAGGGTGACTGGGAACACCCAGTCTGGTCTGCCCTGGGCAGACCCAACAGACTCTGTGGACTGTGTTGTTACGTGTGTCAGGGGGTTTAGAGGTTGCCACTGCCCTATCCTCGGGCCTCAGGGCAGGGAAGCGTCCCATGCCCTGGAACTATACTTTCTTCCACTAAGGAGTGGAATTCACGGGGCGGAGGACAGCCAGCAGAACTAATCAAAAGCCCCATTGACATGGGGAAGTAGGCAGCTTCCTGATTGGCCAATGCCCTGGGTGATGAGTTTAAAGGTCCCCCATAGAGTTAACATGGGGGAAAGTAGGCAGCCCAGGGATTGGTCGGTTAGCTGCCCGCCTACAGAGTCTGATTGGCCGAGCTAGCCGTGACTAGCACAACCAGGATTGGTCAGCCTATTCTAGGCACTGGATTGGCCAGGGGTTGAAGCGGAATATTCAAAGATGCTTCAATCTCCTGGCCTTTGTTGTACAATATGTATTCCAGCCCCTCAGCCCTTTGTCCCAGTGTTTATCCCACAACAGTCCCCTTTTGTCCAAATAATGCAATCATGTCTGGTCCATTGTATGATGTGTACACCAAATGTTTATACCATTGTGTGTTTTGTTCAGCCCACCATTGTATAGCCTCTCCACCCCTCTTGGCCTTTTGTGTTAACCTGTATAAATATGTGTGTCTTGGTTCCAATAAAGGAGTTCTTGTTTTAACCTACACAAGTGTTGTCTGGTGAGGTTAAGCTGCTGGTATGCTGGGAGAGTTCTTGTTATCCTGACACTAGTCCTGCCTGGCGATTGGGATACCTTGGGAGAAGCTGGTGGAGTTTTCCTGTTCCAGAGCGAGGGAAGCGGCGACTAACGGAGTCACCCAAGGCTGGGTGGCAGCGGTATCTGTTACAACAAGGAATTCAAGGAAACGCTGGGGATGATATAATAGGTGAGCTAATAGATGATGAACAGCTCACAGAAACACTATTAAGCTTATGGCAAGAAAATTTGAATAATACACAATTTGAACATAATACCTCTGCTGAAAGGAGTCCCCAGTATAGACATACATCCCTGAAACCAGTTTCTAGATTTAACCCCACACAATCTCGAGGACATCATATTGAAATATTTCTGGAATTAGTTATCAGGGACATCAGGAAATTATTCCAAACCCCTTGTAAAATCAAATACAATTTGACTAAGAAAGAAAAATTCAGTTTAGATAAAATGATGGGGGACAAGTCTCTGGTATTCAGGAGGCAGATAAAGGGGGGGGGGTATTGTGATCCAAGATAAAGAAGATTACATGAAGGAATCCAGAAGACTATTAGGGGATACTACATTTTACTAATTACTTACAAATAATCCAATTAAGAACTATAAAAGAAAATATGATCTCCTTATAACTCAGGCATATCATTCAGGCATCTTGACTAAACAAGAACTCGCTTTTCTAACAGTTCAATATCCTATAACACCGATTTTTTATCACATACCCAAAATACACAAAAGTATTGAGAACCCCCCGGGGCGTCCAATTATATCAGGTATCCAATCATTGACAAGTAATCTGTCAGAATATATAGATCATCTATTACAGCCGTATGTGCAGAAGTCACTGTCATACATAAAAGACACTACACATATTCTAAATAAATTACAGGAATTACAATGGATGAAAGGCTTTCTACTAGTAACCTGTGACATAACTTCGCTATATACCATCATAGAGCATGAAGCTGACATAAGAGCGGTGGAAAAGATATTGAGAAGGGACAAGGATTTACCATCGGAACAAATTGATTTTATATTGGATGGTATAGCGTTTATATTACAACATAATCATTTTATGTTTGAAGGTAACCACTTCCGCCAAATCAGAGGGACAGAGATGGGTACACGCTTTGCACCCAGTTTTGCAAATCTGTTCCTAAGCGTATGGGAGGAAGACCTGATATGGAATAACCATATAAAAAATATGGCATTATATGGATGCTATATAGATGACATAATCCTTGTTTGGAAGGATGGGATACACTCATTAGACCAATTTATTGCCTCCATCAACAACAACTCAATGGGCCTTCACTTTACGTATACTAGTAGTCCTTCTACAGCTGTTTTCTTGGACCTGCAGATCAATGCAGAACCAGGTGGAATAATCTGCACAAATACCCACTATAAACTGGTGGATGTAAATGGATTTATAGAAGCCTAAAGTAACCACCATCGGAAATGGCTACAAGGAGTCCCATATAGCCAGTTCCTTAGGTTGAGAAGGAATTGCTCGAAAGAAGAAACATTTAGACTAGAAGCGGACATGTTAAAAAAGAGATTCCTGGAGAAAGGGTACCATGAAGCTAACATCCAACAGGCCTTTCAGAAAGCCATAAGCAAACCAAGGGAACAACTATTACAGAACAAGGAGGAAAGATCTAAGAACATCAAAAATAAATCTCATAATAAGAAACCTGAGATGCCTTTCATCACCAGGTTTACATCGTCCACGAAAAACATAGACTACATTATCAGGAAACACTGGAATATACTAGAAGGAGATAAAATCTTACAGACAATACTTCCCAAAAGACCATCTTTTGTCTATAGGAAATCTTCAGACTTAAAGTCTAAATTGGCTCCATCTATGATTCATCCCAGCCACAGTGGGGTAGTACAACAAGTGAATGTCCTAGGAACACCTATTGTGGGCACCTATAGGTGCAGCCACAATAGGTGCATCACCTGTGATCATGTCCGCAACGCTTGCAAGTCTTTTACCTCCTATCACACAAGGGAGGCGTTTCATAGTAAACAATTTATTAACTGTACATCGGATTTTGTAGTATACCTTTTAGAATGGCCGTGTGGATCTCAATACGTTGGTAGAACCACTAGACCCTTAAAAAGAATATTTCTGGAGCATAGGAACAATATTTTAAAACATAATAGACAACATTCATTATCCAAGCATTGTATGAACTGTCCCTCCTTTAAAAATATCTCAAATTAATGGGAATTGAACACATCCCCCCAACAGCAAGGGGGGGGCAATAGAGTTAAAAAATTGTCCAAACAAGAGGGCTTCTGGATTTTCAAACATTGCACACTAGCACCAATGGGTCTAAATGAAGAAATAGACCTTTGGTGCCTTTGAGAAGCTGTCTCTGGCATATAAACAGTCAGTTGGAAGATTTCCAACTATTGGTATGTGGGCTAGTTGATCCATCTGTATTATTTGCATATGGTCAACCCATTTAGTGAGAAATAATATGGATCTACCTGCAGCTCCATACCTTGAACCTCTTTCTACCATCTAAGATCTGGAAATATTTTAAAGCCTTTTTCCAAAACCTCTATACTTTATAAAAGTGTCGGTCTATAAGGAATTGTCACTATATAAATTAATAATTATCCCAAGAATCATTTACTGAGAAATTATAATGGATGAATATTTGTCCAATGGGACTTTTGAACTGAGAGATTGTTTAAAAGAAAAAGTCAGGATGGAAAGGAGTGTCATAATTTCTTAGAAAAGTCATTAGGATATAGCCTATATTTTGGGTATATTCTAGTTTTAAGAATAGACTATTTTATAAACCTATATGCACAAAAAGGAATGAGATCAAAACTAGTAGGAATCCATTAAGAGAAAATGTGTATGGAAGTAGTATAGATAGTGAGTATATATGTTTATAAGATTCTTTTAGTCAGTATACTCTTTTATTGTCAAAATCAATCAATTGATATATTTTTTGTATATTTTACAGATTTTAACAGAACACTTTGTATCATAACATTATATTACGAATGCTATGTATTTAGAACGATGCACGGCTCTACTCGGGTACGTTGTTACTTTGTAGCATTTGAACCCGAGAGAGAGCGATGATTGGCTGATTGATTCTTTTAAAGCCCGCAAGGTTTCTTTAATGTTTGTATCTTGAGAAAGGGAACGTAGATTCCCGAAATGCGTTGATTATCCAACATTGGAGTCTTAATTTTCTTAAGTGGTGTGTCTGATTACGGAATATCATTTTGGCTGATGAGCATTTATTCGAGCAAGAGTATCGCTGTGGAGACGGAGGAACCAAGGGGACGGAACTGATAACGGAGACTCTTGACCGGTCACTGAGGTGTCTGTAATACGAGCCCGTTATACAAGAAGGCATCCGTTGAGCGCTTAGCATATACCTGACTGTTATGTTTATTTTATACATCTCCATAATGATTCAGTAACTTTGTACATACCCCAGATTCATAGGTCCCGTCAGATACCACAGTTACTGTTTATATACTCGGGATTATTTCCCGATCTATGTTGCATGTTTTCTCACAGTATAATACATGGTTTTGGCCGTATGATCAGATTATTTTATATCAAGAATAAATTATATCTTTTATCTGCATATGTTCCATTGTTTATTATTACCACTACACTCAGAGATTTTTTGTGCGCTGTCTTCTTTCTGTTTCTTATTTTTATATATATATACTTATTCAGAATGCTTTCCTTTTGTATATATCTTGTCTGCTTTGAAACCAGTTGTCATAATTCTCAGTATTGTTCTTAGCTAGAAAGGTATCCAATATGTTTTTGAAAGCATCTACAGTATCGAAAAATACAGAATCCTGAGACAAAGAATTCCACAACCTTACTGCACTTACTTGAAAAAAATCTCTGCAACTGTCTAAGTTGAAAGCTCCTAGTCTTTCAAATATACTGTATTTGTAAATGGTAACCATATCTTCTGTAACCAAACTGGCCTTGTTTTCATTAGAAGAGATTTGTCTAATCTCTGCTGTACAGTAAAAAAAAAAAAACCACACACACACACTTTGGCAAGTCCCTCTTTATAACAAAAATACTTCAATCTGTTCAACAGTTTTCTTGCACATCTCCAGTTCACCAGAATTAGTGACAAAAACTGCACTCGGTATTCTCAATAATAATATTTATATAATTATATTCTTATGCCGTGCATCTAAAACTCTTTTTACACAAGATGCACCCTATTGGCTGTTGCAGAAGATAAGTGACACTGCTGAGAAGTATATTGTCTATTATAGTGGTTCTCAACCAGAGTGCGAGTGCTTTCCTTTGAAGTTTTTGATAATCATCAGGGGCAATCTTGAGTTTCAAATATCTTTATGGAAGTTGTTACTCAAAAGATGATTTCTATTGTCATTCTGATTGTGAGATTTAAATGATATATGTATGTATTTGAACAGATTATTTTGTCTAAGACAAATGAGCTATAAAAATGAAATGTGGCCTGAAATTTTTAACTGAGTGATAGGGATGCCTTGAGCCAAAAATGATTGATAATCACTGGTGTATTAGTATCTCTTGCTCTAACAAGGATTCATCAGGTAGTTTCCTATTTAGTGTGTATGTAGCATAATTGTTTCTTCATCCCAGCACATAACCCTACATTTATTGACAGTGTATTAAAACTCATCTGCCACTTCCCTGCCATAGTTTACCCAACTCTTTCTACAGAGAAAAAACAAGAACTGAGTTGACCCATGAACATGTCAATATAATGAGTACACTACTAGGAACTCTAGGAATCACCTTTTAAACTTATCACTTCTGTAAATCAGACAGAGAATAACATACAGGAGCACACTGTTCAAACAAGAGAGAGCAACAGAGTTTACAGGCATCAGCTGAATCCAGAAGCTTCCCTTATATCTGGTTATTGAGACAAAAAAAATATTATGTTAACACAGTAAGGTTCAGTTATAGCATCACCTATACATAGAGTGTATACAGTTCTCCCCAATTATTCTGGTCCTCTCACATGGACACCAAGAGATAATGATTTCAAGGACTATTAGCTTTCAAAATATCCTCCATGCAGTATTAAACATTGTTTATTTAGAAAACCATTTTTTAAATTAATTTGATTTAAATATGATAGTAATTAAGGCATACCACGCAGACACTTCCTCTTTTATCCCAACATTACCTCCCCGACTCAGAAATGCATTTCCCACGTTCCCTAGCACTGATTTCCTGTCTTATCCCTACATTACCTTCCCCACTCACCGACGCTGCTCAGAATTGCATTGCCTACTTCATCTAGCACTGAAGTCCTATTTTATAGCTACATAACCTAACCTCCCCACTCACTGACACTGTGCAGCAATGCATTGCCCCTTCCCCTGGCACTGACTTCCTTTCTTATCACTACATTACCTTCCCCACTCACCGACGCTGCTCAGAATTGCATTGCCTACTTCATCTAGCACTGAAGTCCTATTTTATAGCTACATAACCTAACCTCCCCACTCACTGACACTGCTCAGCAATGCATTACCCACCTCTCCTAGCACTGACTTTCTATCTTATATCTACATTACCTCCACTAGTTATTGACACTGTTCAACAATGCATTATCCACCTCCGCTGGCACTGGTTTCCTGTCTTATTCTTACATTACCTACCACACTCACACTGTTCAACGATACATTTCCCACTGCCCCTAGCATTTTCTTTCTGTCTTATCCCTACATTACCTCCCCCACACACTGACACTGATCAGCAATGCATTTCCCACCTCCCCTAGCATTGACTTCCTGTCTTATCCATACATTACCTTCCTCACTCATCAACACTGCTCAGCAATGCATTGCCTACTTCCTCTAGCACTGACTTCCTGTGTTATCCCTATATTACCTTCCCCACTCACTGACACTGCTCAGTAATGTATTGCCCACCTTCCCTAGCACCACTTAAATGGGATCACATTGAGAATAAAGAAGGTAAGTGTAAGAACATAAGTGACAGTTGATATATCATCTCCAGTCAGCACTACACACCTGCACCTCCAGAATGTGAACAAATCTTACTGTGCAATCTGGATAGCTACTTATATTGCTGGCTAGTATGTTTGAGTCTATGAGCTTGATATGAATAAAGTAATGTCAGCTGGTTATGCATGTGAGAGAGAACACCACAATTAATTTCCTAATCCAGTGGATAGTGAATTAATCAGGACTACTAAAGTAAAAAGAGGAGAAGTAATAGTGTATGGAAATACATGGACATGGTAGCTCATTGTTCATGAATAGTAACCACATCAATTTATGTTCATTGTTAACTTGTAACGGTTACTTTATCTGGTAACTTGAAGCTCCATGCTTATGACTGTAACAAAAATCGTACTTATTATTCAGTCACCAAAATTTGAAGAGGACCCGATTGAATATGATGATGTGAAGATTTTCTACATACAGTTTATGTTCTGCAGATTTATGGTTAAGAACAAAAGGCTAAATAAAAATAATTTGCTTATTCATATCTTGCTGTTTTACGATCCGTAATATTGAGATCCCATGCAGTACTGAACTGATTTACAGCTGTAAACAATATTAAGTGTCATAGAATGCTGGTAAGCAGGGTGAGATTCTCATGTCGCCCTTTTCAACATGGAGACCTGTTCAGTGTGGTGTGTGGCCACACGCTATTTCAAATGAGATATTTTAAAAGGACACCTTATAGAACAACGTGTTGTGTTGTGAATCAGCAAATAATTCTTATTTTGTCTGTTGTTTATGCTTGTATATATGTATGTATAACTGTTGTGTGTATTTGTATACCGTAAAATCTCAGGTATAATACGCACCTGTGTATAATACGGAGGTGTATATTATGCCCAAGATTTTAGGGGAAAACAACAACGCCTATGTATAATACGCACCCTTGGTTTCCCCCTTACTTAAAAAAAAAAAAATGTTAGCGCTTCCAGCTACCTTCCCTCCCTCCCCCAGCGCAATCCGGCGACAAAGTAAAACTTACTTCTTGAGGCTGCCCTTTCAATATGCTTATGGTGTATCTGAAAAAGATCCCTCTCTCCCATCCTTCCTGCGGGCAGCATGCTTGCATTTGCCGCCCACATCCTTCAATCGGCTTGCAAGACCTTCAGCCGCCAGCCAATGGTAATGCCCTGTGAAGATCTCAAGGTCCTCACAGGGCAATACCATAGGCTGAAGGTCCTGCAAGCCAATTGAAGGAAGCGGGCGGCAAATGAATGTGTGCCACTCGCAGGAAGGATGGGAGAGAGGGATCTTTTCCAGATACGCCATAAGCATATTGAAAGGGCAGCCTCAAAAAGTAAGTTTTACTTTGTCGCCAGATTGCGCTGGGGGAGGGAGGGAAGGTAGTTGGAAGCTCTAACATTTTTTTTTTTAATGCTGAAAAAAAAAACTCTCGGGTATAATACGCCCCCCCCACTTCACATAAGGTGAGATTGGTAAAATTGTGCGTATTATACCCCAGATTTTATGGCATTTGTAGGAGAGTATTGACAACATAAACACAAAACCTTGTTAGCCATTATCATGCTGTCCATCATTAAATTCACATGGCTCTCATATATGTCACATGGCTCTATCTTGCTCTATCTTGCTCTGTCTGGCTCTATCTTGCTCTGTCTTGCTCTATCTTGATCTATCTGGCTCTGTCTGGCTCTATCTTGCTCTATCTTGCTCTTGTTATTTTTTGCTCTTCTTGTTTTTTTCATGGGAAGCTGGGAACTCTGTATCCAGAAATCTCTAGACTCAAGATGCCAACCATTGTGTAATGCAGTTTGCACCTTCACAGCTGTCATTTATGTAAAACTTTTGCAATGTTTCCTAGAAATTTTTTATTTTATGTAGAATATATTACCCATTTTGCACCAGCATTGACTGTTATATTCGCTCAAAGGGAGTACTGGCTTACAATCAGGGAATAATGGCATCAGTAACAAAACAATATACTATCTCTCTGTGCTCCCAAAAATGTCATAATTACAGATTCACAAAAAAGCATTGTTCTAGCAGGTGCTTTGAGATATATATATATATATATATATATATATATATACTACAGTTTTATCCTATAAAGGACTAAACGATAAACAAGTCACTGTCATTAGTACAGGCTAGTCCTACGAAGGACTGACCATGGGGTGTTGGTAGGAATGGTATTAGAGGGCTAACGCCCAGCTTGGGTCATGTTGTTGTGCGATTTGGCTGCACAGTGCACTAATAATGCATGGATAGAACACTGATTAAATAATAGATGGCAGAGAGTTGTTGTAAATGGAACCTTTTCAAATCATTGTAAAGTTATAAGTGGGGTGCCACAGGGTTCAGTCCTGGGCCCAATGCTTTTTAATTTGTTTATTAATGATCTAGAAGTCGGAAATTAAAGTAGCATCTCAATCTTTGCCAGTTACACTAAGCTGTATAAGGAAATACATACAGAGCAGGATTTTTTTTTTAACAATGAGAGCCAACATCCAACCTAATCCACAAGGAACAGAAAGCCATACAGTCACCTAACCAGGACAATATTATTAAGCCTGCAGATAAGGGGAGCTGTTGTTATTATGAACACTGTGGACTACATTCAAGAAGCAAATAGGCAACTTTCTGATGAAAGAAACTATGTGAAATTACAAGATGATCCCACCAAACATTATACAAAACAACTTAATAGGATCATAAAAGAACTGCCCTCCAACATTGGAGAACAGATAAGGCCCCTACTACCAGCAGATCCAAAAATAGGCTCCTTCTACATCCTACCAAAAATACACAAAGAAGGAAACCCAGGAAGACCTATAATTTCAGGAACTGGTACACTTGCAGAGAATATCTCTGGCCGGGTAGAAAATACCTTAAAACCCCAGTTAAAACAAACACCCAGCTTCCTTCAGGACACCATGGATTTTTTTAAACAAATTAACTGACTTGGGCCCAATTCCAGAGAGCACCATCCTGGCCACTATTGATGTAGAATCCCTTTACACCAACATTCCACACACGGATGGCATAGCAGCATGCCAGGGATATCTGGAACAAAATAACCCACCCATGGAACCATGGAACAAAACTCATCCAGTTTACTCTCACCCACAATTACTTCAAGTTTGGACAGGACCTCTGCCTTCAGAAAATGGGGACTGCAATTGGTACCCGAATGGCACCACAATATGCTAACCTGTTTATGGCAAAACTGGAAGAGGACTTCCTGTCTACCTGCCAGATAAAACATCTGGTCTAACTCTGCTACATAGATGATATTCTTATCATCTGGAACGCCAGTGAAGAGGAACTTCTCAAATTCAATTAAAACTACCACACATTCCACCCCAATATCAACCTAACAGTCACTCACACACACAAACATTAATTTCCTTGACACAACTATCAGTATTCAGAACAACTCCATCCACACATACCTGTACCGCAAACCAACGGACAGACCGACCTACCTGAAAAATAATAGCTTCCACTCAAAACACAAAGAACTCCATCATATACAGCCAGGCCGTCAGATACCACTGCATCTGTTCTGACATGGTGGAATGTGACAAGCACCTCCAGAAACTTTTACTGATGTAACACTGCTCACCTCAGAGCAGCAGGACTGAATGGATCTCAGAGAGGGACAATCTTCAATGAGAATAAGGAAAAACCTGAAACACCTGTCGAGGTGGACAGGGTTTTCCTTATGTTCACAGTAAGAAAATTGTCCCTTGCTGTGATCTGTCCAGTCAAGTGACCAGATTCCATATCTGAGGTGAGCAGTGTTACACTAGGTAAAAGGGGCGGGAGGGGGATACTTTATCATTCACGTAATCTTGATCTACAACTCCGACACTATCGAAACTACCGAACACTCTCCACGGCCCAAATACTATGAAGATTAATTGGAGCTGCTGTTATTGTGAAACAGTACTATCTCTTTAACCTTTTCTGCAACATTGAAACATGTTGATCAGTCAAGAGAGGGCAATTGAGTTTACTGGCACCAGCTTATTCCAATTGAGGCCAAGATCATTTTGATATCAAGGCAAAAGTTCAAAAAGGAGGACTTTGCACTCAAGATGTAAGGAACGAGAGCTATAGAATACTAATGGTCTAATTCATCAGCTAAAGACCTACAATTCTGGAGCAAAAAAAGCTGCACAATAAAATAGAAATATAAAGCTCTGATTGATTTATATGGATCTTTTAACCCCTGGCTCACTGCTATGCAAAGTTTTGGAGATTTCAGAAGCATGTAAGGAGTTAAAAGCCCCATTTAAATGAATGCAAATTAATTTATTTAGCTTGATGAATTACTGTACCCAAAACATGCAAATCTGAGCTTCGATAACCGGATTAAAACAGAGCGCCCATGTGCTCTTTCCAATATATAATTAAAATAAATAAATGTAGTCAGCCTTGGACATCCCTCATTGCAGAGTGAGACAGAACACTTCCGGGTCAAGCAAGGAAGCACTTTATTCCAGCTTCTTCTGATGATGATGATGTTGGTGCTTGCTTGACCCAGATGTGTGCTGTCTGAATCTGCAATTTGGGATGCCCCAGGCTGAGTACATTTATTTCTTTTTGGGGGAAGTGCACCCAATATCCTTCTTATGATTTGATTATTGGTTTGTATTGCTTAGTGTGTGTCACTGCCCTTCTTATTTTATATACACATGCTCAGTCTGGAGGGTCCCTGATAGCAGAGACACAGCATGCATGTGATATGTGCTATCTCTCTCTGCTACCAGGGACACCCCAGGCTGACAACATTTATATATTTACTTGGATGGAACGTGCATCATCATATTATGCTTATATGAAATAATAATAATCCTTTATTTATATAGCGCACACAGATTCCGCAGCGCTTTACACTCATATTGGTTCCTGTCCCCATTGGGGCTCACAATCTAAATTCACCTATCAGTATGTTTTTGGAGTGTGGGAGGAAACCCACGCAAACACAGTGACAACATACAAACTCATTGCAGATGTTGTCCTTGGTGGGATTTGAACCCAGGACCCCAGCGCTGCAAGGCAACAGTGCTAACCACTGAGCCACTGTGCTGCCCCGTGAGAATTTGTTTTTTTTACTTTAGTGTGTTCAACTGTCATTTGCTATATTTCTTATATATATATATATTTTTTTTTTTTGTGAAAGCATTTTACCAGGAAGAACACATTGAGATTGTCTCTCGTTTTCAAGTATGTCCTGGACACATTTTATCTACCTTAGAAAGGTGAAAAGCTGAGCTGACCTTGCCAGGACTAGAACCTGCAACCTCACTGTCTGAGCTTTTAACTTTATTTTATTTTGCAGGCATTAAAAAAAACAGGAAGAACGATATAAGTCTTATCTCTCAAACCTTTATGGTTTAAGAGATATTCACAAGCAAAGTTTCCCCTCCCGCCCCTTTTACCTAGTGTAAGCCATCTCTTCTCAGATGTGGAATCCAGTCCATGGACCAGACAGATAACAGAAGGGGACAATCTTCTTCCTATGAGAACAATGAAAGCCCTGCCCCCCTTGACAAGTTTTTCAGGTTTTTCCCTTATCTTAATTGAAGATTGTCCCTCTCTGCAGTCTACCTGGGCACCTCCCTTCTGATCTGACTGAGCAGTGTTACATCAGTAAAAGGGGCGGGAGGGGGATATTTTGTCATTGAATTACTCTTGAACTAAAACTCTGAAAGAATTGAAATAACACTCTGCAAAGTCCAAATACTATGATGATTGATTAGAGCTGCTTTTATTATGAAACATTACTATCCCTTTAATGGCCTGCGATTTTGGGGTGGCTACAGCATGTTATGGAGGTTTATGTACAACGGACCGTGGCTGTCCATAGACTACTGTATCAACATTTTAGGCCATTGGAAGTACTGCACCTGAAAAAATGCACGTTTGAGCTGAAATAACTTTTCAACAAAACATCTCTCATCAGTGGGACCTTTAATTTACTCGACAGGATAAAAGACAATATATTTTCTTTCAAGTTATGAATTACTGTCTCTTTAAATAGATAGTAACATTTAATGTGGATATCATATTTTTTACATAGATACATCTTACACGTACATTTATAGCAGAAGAGGACATACAGGTTTCTGTAATGTGTTAATAGATTAAATAGGTAAAAATGTTAACATACATCTTTTATTCAGAAAGGATTATGTGGTTCTCTTTTTCTTTTATCTACTGTGATAAAGGCTGAACTTGATTGTCTTATGCCCTTTTACACCTAATTTATGATGTAACTAAGCACAGTATAAACATGTTGGGCTGTCTCTCAGTTACATTGTTCAAGCAGAGCCAAAATCACAGCTAGACAGTGGGCAGCCAGCCCAGCACAGCTATACTGACAACACTTTGGGTAGTACCCACTGCCTGAGTCCCTACTATTCCAAGGGTACTGCTATCATAGGCTAAGAAACAGTGATTCATATAAAGATGGCAAAGGGAGGCTAGTCCTCCCGAAGACACGTAAGATGGAGGCCCTCCTGCATTCGTCCCTTGATTGTGAGGCCAGGTCCTGACACCTGGAACAAGGAGAAAGGGCTTGGCCTTCACAATCAGCATTGAAGTTAATAAATATTCAGTTTTTGCTGGCATGTGGCTCTCATGGGCACTGTGCCATTGTGGCATGCCTGAAGGATTAATTTCAATGCAGGGCTTCGCTGTTTATGTGGCCAGGGTGCTCTCAGGGGCAAAGGGTTTTTGCCAATCAAGACAACAGGGGGCACAGAGTGGTGAGCCCCAGCGGATGTTTGGAGGTTTTACTATGAATGTCTCATAAAAGCTGGGGGTATGTGGGTGGTGCAGTTTCCATGGCAGGACCCCATTGTCCAGGAGCACCATATTACGTAGGAGGGTTCCAAGTGATTAAATAGTCGAATAAGATATAAATAAACCACTTTCCCACCAAAAATGTTGTGTTTTTATTTCAAGTTTGATTGTAATAAACTATGGTCTCTTGTTAAGCTGGAGATATGGGGGGACTGCAAGGTTTGCCATGTAGCCAGTGAGCTTGGTGCAGCTGTCCAGGACACTGATAGTCCATTTCCCTCTTTACTCCTCTTTAAGCAGTGTTTCTCAAGTGCTGCAACCGTAGCCTCGTGTGGCCACCAGTGAGGTACTGAATGGCCACCATGAAAAATGCAGTAATGGTGGCTGCACCAATAGAATCTAATTCTGCTCAGCCCCCTGATCCTGATAGGCTGAGATTTCCTGCCTGTCATTGCCTCAGCCCATGAATCTGTTTTCAGCCTGGTCTTCAGCTGCTTTAGAGCAACTCTATCGTCACATGTGCCAGACTGGGACAGCGCGTACAAGTAGAGTGCGCAAAAGAAAAGCAGAACGCACAACAAGAAGCAGAGCTGTCTGCATATGACAGTGGGACAAGACTGCCGTGGGAATGGCAATGGACAGCTATTGTCATGGGCTTGATATATGCGGTTCTAGGGCTCTTGTGAGAGAAGAACGGGGGGGGGGGGGTATGCATGTGTTGGTCCATGGATTCTGTGGGCAATGGTGTGGGGACTTCAGTATACGTATGTCTCAAGGACTGCAATTCTTTTGCTATCAGTACATTGCCACAAGGCTGGGGGGGGTCAGTATGTGTGTATGGTTCAATGGCCACCAGTGCAGTGGGACAACTCTGGAGGTCAGTATGTGTGGGTTTATGGCTACAAGTACAGTGGCACAAGGCTGGGGATTAGTATGTGTGGTTACTGTGGGACAAAGCTGGGTCAGTCTGTGTGGTTCCGTGACTACCAGTGCAGTGGGACAAGGCAGGAGTTAGTATGTGTGGTTAGAAGGCTTGGGGTCAGTGTGTGTGTGGTTCTGTGGTTACTGAGAGACAAGGCTGGGGGTCAGTACGTGTGGTTCTGTAGCTATTGTGAGACAAGGCTGGGGGTCAGTATGTGTGGTTCTGTAGCTATTGTGAGACAAGGCTGGGGGTCAGTATGTGTGGTTCTGTGGCTATAGTGAGACAAGGCTGGGGGTCAGTACGTGTGGTTCTGTAGCTATTGTGAGACAAGGCTGGGGGTCAGTATGTGTGGTTCTGTGGCTATAGTGAGACAAGGCTGGGGGTCAGTACGTGTGGTTCTGTAGCTATTGTGAGACAAGGCTGGGGGTCAGTATGTGTGGTTCTGTAGCTATTGTGAGACAAGGCTGGGGGTCAGTATGTGTGGTTCTGTGGCTATAGTGAGACAAGGCTGGGGGTCAGTACGTGTGGTTCTGTAGCTATTGTGAGACAAGGCTGGGGGTCAGTATGTGTGGTTCTGTGGCTATAGTGAGACAAGGCTAGGGGTCAGTATGTATGATTCTGTGGCTACCAGCGCAGTGGGACAAGGCTGGGACAGTCTGCATGGGTCTATAGCTACCAGTGCAGTGGGACAAGGCTGGGTCAGTCTGTGTGCGTCTATGGCTATCAGTGCAGTGGGACAAGGCTGGGGGTCAGTACGTGTGGTTCTGTAGCTATTGTGAGACAAGGCTGGGGGTCAGTATGTGTAGTTCTGTGGCTATTGTGAGACAAGGCTGGAGTTCAGTATGTGTAGTTCTGTGGCTATTGTGAGACAAGGCTGGGGTTCAGTATGTGGAGTTCTGTGGCTACTGTGAGACAAGGCTGGGGGTCAGTATGTGGAGTTCTGTGGCTATTGTGAGACAAGGCTGGGGTTCAGTATGTGGAGTTCTGTGGCTATTGTGAGACAAGGCTGGAGTTCAGTATGTGTAGTTCTGTGGCTATTGTGAGACAAGGCTGGAGTTCAGTATGTGTAGTTCTGTGGCTATTGTGAGACAAGGCTGGGGTTCAGTATGTGGAGTTCTGTGGCTACTGTGAGACAAGGCTGGGGGTCAGTATGTGTAGTTCTGTGGCTATTGTGAGACAAGGCTGGAGTTCAGTATGTGTAGTTCTGTGGCTATTGTGAGACAAGGCTGGGGGTCAGTTTGTATGATTCTGTGGCTACCAGTGCAGTGGGACAAGGCTGGGTCAGTCTGTGTGCATCTATGGCTATCAGTGCAGTGGGACAAGGCTTGGGGTCAGTATGTGTGGTGACTGTAGGACAAGTCTAGATCAGACTATGTGGGACAAGACTAGGGGTCAGTATGTGTGTTATAAGGCGTGGGGTCAGTATGTGTGGCTCTATGGCTACCAGTGCAGTGGGGCAAGACTAGGGGTCAGTATGTGTAGTTATAAGGCTGGTGGTCAGTATGTGTGGCTCTATGACTACCAGTGCAGTGGGGCAAGACTAGGGGTCAGTATGTGTGTTATAAGGCTGGTGGTCAGTATGTGTGGCTCTATGACTACCAGTGCAGTGGGGCAGGCTAGGGGTCAGTATGTGTAGTGACTGTAGGACAAGACTAGGGGTCAGTATATGTGTGTTTATAAGGCTGGTGGTCAGTATGTGTGGCTCTATGTCTACTAGTGCAGTGGGGCAGGCTAGGGGTCAGTATGTGTAGTGACTGTAGGACAAGACTAGGGGTCAGTATGTGTAGTGACTGTAGGACAAGACTAGGGGTCATTATGTGTAGTGACTGTAGGACAAGACTAGGGGTCAGTTCTATGGCTACTAGTGCAGTGGGACAAACTAAAGGGTTTTACGCATCAAGCTAAAGAGTAGCGACTCGAGAGAAATCCAACTGCAGTATAGGGGGACATTAAACTTTCCACAGATTTAGATGCCATTTTAACGTTTTGAATGCTAGTGAGGTCACCAATGCATTGCTTTGCAATGTGTTTGAGACCTCACTAGCATTCATGGGGTTAAAACCCATTTAAAACAATGCTCATGTACAGAATTTTCACCCTCCCATGGTGCAGTTGGTTTGGTCCAGTAATATGATGCATATTTATTGTTGTTGCACATAATTATATACAGCTGTATGCCTTAATCACATTGTACCATATGTACATGGTATTTGCTAGTGTGGCCACCAGAAAAATCCTTTGAGCAACACAGTCTTTAGGCTTGTACCTCACTCTCAAAGGTCCTTAAAATAGAGCCAATATGGCTTAATAACAGCCCCAACTTACCTTACTTCTGCCGGAAAATCCTAATGGCCCCTATGAGCTTTATCCTTGATTCTTGCTTCAAGAGATAACATCTTTAACCCCTTAAAGGGGAACTACCACCCCGCAAAAACTGTATGTTAATTAAGTCTTCATCTGACGACTAGCTGCTTAGCAGCGCTAGTCACCAGAAATATTACCTGGTTTCAAAGATTTTCTACTTATTCAGAGACTGACAGTAGCAGGAAGCACGGACATCTTGCCATAGTGACGTTCATGCGCCTGCTCTGTCAGTCCCTTTTGGAGCCGGACAGTTTTTGCGGGGTGGTAATTACCCTTTAAGGACCACGTGATGCGCTATGACCATCAAACTGGGAGAGCTGTAAGTAAAACGGGTCTGAAATTGTATAGCGGAACTGTTGCTACACCATCTTATAGAGGTTTATGGTCAACTTACCAGAGCTGTCCATAGGAGTGTGTAGCAACAGCGCCACTTTACGGTTTGAGGCCACTGTCATACTGCACCAAGAAAATACAAGTTTGAGCTGCAATATCTTTCGAATGAAACACCTTTCAGTAGTGGTAGTACCTTTGTTTTACTCAGGGGGATAAACCCTACAATATATATTTTTTAAACTTTAATTATTACTATCCCTTTAACATTATGTATCACTCACACTACTTAAAAACTATAATACATAACATTCAAAATATAATTCACAATAAGTAACATTCAGACTGTTTAACACTGGCACCAAGTAATGTTCATATTAAGTGACATTCACAATACATAGCATTCACTCAACCTAACATCTGCACTGCGTAACATTCATAGAATCTATCTTTAACTCTATAAATATTTACACCATTTAACTCTCACACTACATAACATTCACACACCGTAACATCCACAAAACATTCACGTTGCAATACAACATTCCTACTGTGTAATGCTGACATTGTGTAACAGTTACACCACACAACATTTTTACTACATAACATTTATACAATGTAACATTCTTACTACATAACATAAAATTCCCAAATTCACATTCATTTTAATAGCGGAACTCAAGCAGTTTTGGAGCAAATCGATGGAACCATAGGGACAAATCAAATTTCCACTGATTTAATTTTTTTAACCCTTTGAATGCAAAAAGGGGTTTTTATGTGTTCTTATTTGTACAGATGACTTACTCCAGAATTAGACCATTTGATTTTAAATATTTCTATTCCTTTTACCCTTTGAGTGCCAGACAGGTAATAGAAGAAGTCCATCGCACTCAGACTTGTTTCCTTTAACCCTTTGAGTGCCAGAGGGGTACGGAATGCATTGCAATGCAATGCATTCCGTACCCCTCTGGCACTCAAAGGTTTAAAATCACTTCTTTACTGAGAAATAGACAGAAGACTGAGAGACTGTCTCATGCGATTCATATGTATCATGCTTAATCACAGAATGTCAGTGATTAAGCATGATACATGTGAAACGCGTGAGACAGTCACTCAGTGTCCTGCCTATTTCTCAGTAAAGAAGTGATTTTAAAGGAAACAAGTTTGAGCGTGATGGACTTCTTCTATTCTCTAACATTGATGGCTCATTTGTCCGTATAGCACCTTGTTTTAGGTGAATACTCATGATGGTGGTGTTAGTGTTTTACTTTGGATGAGAATGTTGCTGTTCTTTCATTCCACATTGAAGCATGCCAGACAGGTATTAGACGCATTGTGTTGGATACGTACCTGGCACTCAAAGGGTTAATATTTATATTAAATGATACCTGGGAACTCTCAGGGTTTTGACACAAATCTCAGGGTTTCAGGGTAAAGGGCAAAAATCTCATTGTGAAAAGTCCTGTGTTACTGACAATATGAATTACACCATTTATACATTTCTTTTGTCTCTAAACTGGTACCAGAAAGACAGGAGGAGAAGTCCTGATTCTTTTGTTCTGTGTTTAGGCAGTGAGATCTCTATGTTGTAGCATGTTAAAGGTTCCTTGCAGACCAACTGGAGCACCTCTGGATTAAAGAAAGCAGGGACATATTGCATAAAATCTATATTATGGGAAGCTTTAAGGTTTAAAAAATCTCAGGGTCTGCTCATCTTGACAGTCCCCAGGTAAGTAAATGAATCGCACATGAGCGACTAATCCCTGGACTGTGCGACTCTTTCGTGAATTAGATATGAAGTGTTTTGTATGGACAAACAGAAAGGAGGAGAGCTGACTATTGGGTAACCCACAGACCGTGGAGCAGAGCCAGATTCACTCCTTCTGCACACATCGCTGTATAAATATCACTGGGAGAGGAGTATTGGGTTCAGGACAGGTCAGCCTCAGCATGGAGATCCTTAGTGCTACAGCCGTTCTGTTAATCGCCTGTGTGATATTCCTGATCCTAAATATAACCCAGAAGAGAAGGCAGCAGGGCAAGGGTAAACTGCCCCCAGGACCCACTCCACTGCCCATCCTGGGCAACGTCCTGCAGCTGAATGGAAATGACATTGTCAAGTCCCTTACTGAGGTATGGAAGGGTAGTGAGTGCATGGAACAGAATGCAAGCAGAGGTGGGCACTGAAAGGTTTAAAGAGGAACTATCACCCCAAATAAAATCTCTTACTAGCTAACGATATGCTTAACAATAGTAGTATTAACATAATTACCTCATTACTGAGAAATCCTACTTCTCCTGAGAGTGACGGCCAGGCAACAGCACAGACATCTTTGCTTACAGACATCTGCTGCACCTGCACTGTCAGCCCCGGTCTCCTCTAGGAGGCGCTGCATGGTACCTTTAGGTACCGGAAGGGACTGATGGCTCAGACACAGATGCCTCTAAAGTGCTGTTGCTTTGCAGTCAGTCTCTGCAGAAGTAGGATTTCCCAGTAACGCAGTCATTATGCTGCAGGGCTCAAAATTTCCTCTCGCCACTAGCCAATGGCGAGTGAAAATTTAGCCCTGGCGAGTAGAAATTCAGCCCTGGTTGGTATGTTTTGGCTTGCAGTTGTGAGTAACTTTTCAGGTCTGGCTAGTAGCAAAGGGCTTCAAATTATAAGCCCTGATGCTGTATCATAGCACTATTGTTAAGCTTATCGCTAGATGGGTAATGGTTGGGTGGAGACTTAATTTGGGGTGATGGTTCCCCTTTAAAGAAAACCTAAAGATGGAAAATGTTTTTATATGCAGAAATGACTACAACTGTTGTTATAATACTAATTTTCCTATTTCACCTAGAAATTGCATTTCAGATAAAAACTTACAGCACTATTTTATACAGAGAAACTAAAAAAATGTAGCAACAGTGTATGATAAAGTCCTGCCACGTCAGGGTGTAATATACATAGTAACATAGTAACATAGTAATTTAGGTTGAAAAAGACTTACGTCCATCTAGTTCAACCCTTTTCCTATTCCTGTTTACCATCGTTGATCCAAAAGAAGGCAAACCCCCCCCTCAATATAGCAATTTCAAATTCTGCCTTGAATGGGGGGGGGAATTCCTTCTTGATTCCAAATGGCAATCAGATTTCTCCTTGGATCAACAAGCCCTAACTAAATATTAATCCCAATACTAACGTACATAGCCCTCTATGAAATGCTCTTTTAAATAAGTATCCAGGCCCCTTTTAAAGGCATCTAATGTATTCGATAGCGCCACCTCCTCAGGCAGTGAATTCCATACCTTTATTGTCCTTAGTGTAAGGAACCCTTCCACTGTTGTTGATGAAATCTCCTTTCCTCAAGTCTAAGCGGGTGACTCCTTGTCCTGTGTACTGTTCTGTTAATGACCAGGTCTTTGGAGAGCCCTTTGTATGGGCCCTGAACATATTTATATAGTGTTATGATATCCCCTCTAAGACGCCGTTTCTCTAGTGTGTACAAGTTTAACTTTTCTAGCCTTTCTTCATAACTAAAACTTTCCATTCCCCTTACTAAGAACTGCTCATCTTGTAGTACAGAACAATCAATGCAATTACAGATTTAACTCACCAGCTGCCAAACAGGCTGCAGCAACCATTTACAGTAAAAGAACAATCATCTTTCAGTATGGGAGAAGTGAAACAGTCAATATAAGAAATGGTGGGGAAGATCATGAAAATGATGTTAGACTTAGATGTGTGATCTTGGTGGTCCAATAATTTTTGTCCAATTTATGGTTTATAACTACAAGTTAGATATGTGCACATTACCCTGGCATACAATGCTATAAGGACCCATGATGTGCCAGGACCATCATGGGTAAACTGGAAATAAGGACCCATGACGTGCCAGCACCATCATGAGTAAACTTGAAATATGGACCCATGACGTTCCAGGACCATTATGGGTAAACTTGAAATATGGACCCATGACATGCCAGGACCATCATGGGTAAACTTGATATAATGACTAGTGATGAGCGAGCGTGCTCGGCCGATGCTCGGATCGGCTCGAGCATCGCTCTGCTCGGCACATGGCGGTACTCGTCGAGTACCGCCATGTGCTCGCCCGACAT
Source organism: Rhinophrynus dorsalis (assembly GCA_037306005.1). Lineage (NCBI taxonomy): Eukaryota > Metazoa > Chordata > Amphibia > Anura > Rhinophrynidae > Rhinophrynus > Rhinophrynus dorsalis. The sequence continues at coordinate 184,168,501 of CM074726.1, forward strand.
GTTCGGGTGGCGGGGATCTGTGCCGGAAGAGGCACAGATCCGAAGAAGCTCCGCTGGACCACCAGGGACTGGAGGTACGGGGGCATTGCGGAGATGAAGGGGGCATTGCGGAGATGAAGGGGGACATTGTGGAAGAGGGGCATAGACTCTATGCCCATCTTCCACAATGTCCCCCTTCATCTCCGCTATGCCCGTCTTCCACAATGTGCCCCTTCATCTCCGCTATGCCCCTCTTCCACAATGTGCCCCTTCATCTCCGCTATGCCCCTCTTCCACAATGTCCCCCTTCATCTCCTCTATGGCATAGAGGAGATGAAGGGGGACATTGTGGAAGAGGGGCATAGCGGAGATGAAGGGGCACATTGTGGAAGAGGGGCATAGCGGAGATGAAGGGGCACATTGTGGAAGAGGGGCATAGCGGAGCTGAAGGGGGACATTGCGGAGCTGAAGGGGGCATTCTGAGATGAAGGGGGCATAGCGGAGATGAAGGGGGCATTGACCAGGCACCCTCCCCTCATCAGAGCAGGGGGTGCCTGGTGTTGCCCCATTCATTCCAATGGGGCTCGGGTGCTCGGCCGAGCACTCGAGCCTCAGGGGGTGCTCGGTCAGAGCACCCGAGCACCCGAGCATCGTGGTGCTCGCTCAACACTAATAATGACCCATGACGTGCCAGGACCATCATGGGTAAACTTGAAATATGGACCCATGACGTGCCAGGACCATTATGGGTAAACTTGAAATATGGACCCATGACATGCCAGGACCATCATGGGTAAACTTGATATAATGACCCATGACGTGCCAGGACCGTCATGGGTAAACTTGAAATATGGACCCATGACGTGCCAGGACCATTATGGGTAAACTTGAAATATGGACCCATGATGTGCCAGGACCATTATGGGTAAACTTGAAATATGGACCCATGACATGCCAGGATCATCATAGTTAAACTTGATATAATGACCCATGAAGTGCCAGGACCGTCATGGGTAAACTTGAAATATGGACCCATGACGTGCCAGAACCATCATGGGTAAACTTGAAATATGGACCCATGATGTGCCAGGACCATTATGGGTAAACTTGAAATATGGACCCATGACGTGCCAGGACCATCATGGGTAAACTTGATATAATGACCCATGACGTGCCAGGACCGTCATGGGTAAACTTGAAATATGGACCCATGACGTGCCAGGACCATCATGGGTAAACTTGATATAATGACCCATGACGTGCCAGGATCATTATGGGTAAACTTGATATAATGACCCATGACGTGCCAGGACCATCATGGGTAAACTTGATATAATGACCCATGACGTGCCAGGACCATCATGGGTAAACTTGATATAATGACCCATGACGTGCCAGGACCGTTATGGGTAAACTTGAAATATGGACCCATGACGTGCCAGGACCATTATGGGTAAACTTGATATAATGACCCATGACGTGCCAGGACCATCATGGGTAAATTTGAAATATGGACCCATGACGTGCCAGCACCATTATGGGTAAACTTGAAATATGGACCCATGACATGCCAGGACCATTATGGGTAAATTTGAAATATGGACCCATGACGTGCCAGGACCGTCATGGAATTCAGGACCCCCTGCTCATCTACACGTCGTTTGGGGAGTCCTGAATCTGATGCAATTAAAAGAAAAAAATCATCTGTGGTCCTTAAGTGGCCAGTCTTTAAGAGGTTAATACATGGCAATGCCTAATGCATTGCTTTGGTGACCTCTCAAATGAGTTAAATGTAAGAGAAGAGTGCAAAGGAAGTTGCACATCTCTTTGGCAATCAAGGTGTTAAGCGAACTACACTGGGGTTGTCTGCAGTGCAATTCTGAGTGGGAGGGAGAAGGGTGACTATAACAATGAGGACTGGTATCTCGTCTGCTAAACAGCATTACAACAGTTTCCCTGCTCACTTATAATCAGGTATCTTTGTGTAAGTGTAATGGTGTATAGATAAACTCACAGCTTCTTCCTGCAATTATTTTACATTAAATGTCATGCTGTCTGCATTTCATGTCTGTTGTTTTATGGTGATAGTTCCACTTTAATGTGGCCAATTTTACTTGAAGGTGACAGGTTCATGTTAAGGAGACAATTTCACTTTAAGGTGACAGTTTCACTTTAAAGGATTAGTAATATCTGAATATCTTCATAACATGTTAAATTGTTGATAGTAAAAAAAAATAAATTAACTGGTGTAAGTCCCATCTATCAAACATTCATAGTTTGAGATGTATAAGATTTTAAAATTCCCTATTCCCTCGCCTTGGACTTCTGTCAGAGTTCTAGCTGACAGAAGTAGATCCTGGCACCGGGACCAGCCGGCGGCTCTTCAGCAGAGCTGAAACAGCGCTATCTAAAAATAAATATTTCAGTGGAATGGTCTACAAAGCGTGCTTGCACTTTGTAAACCATTCCAATGAAGTATTTCTTTTTAGATAGCGTTATTTTGGCTCTGCCGAAGAGCCACCATCTGGTCACACAACCCAGATCTCCTTCTGTCAGCTAGACAGCTGACATCAGTGAAAGGGGAGGGAATGGCGAGATTTAAAATGTTATATCTCTCAAGCTATAAATGTTTGAGAGACGGAACTTGCTCAATTTAATTTAATTTTTTTAATATCTACAATATAACATGTTATTATACTAACCCTTTAAGGTAACAGTTCTGCTTGAAGGCATCAGTTTTACTTTAAGGTGACAGTTTCACTTTAAGATTGCAGTTCCACTTCACTGTATACATTCATAGTGGACACTATTTATCAGTTCTTTGTGGATTGGTTCCCCCAAATCAATGTTTACCTAATACTGGTTATAATGTCCATGGAGGAAGACAAGAGATTGTACTTTGTTATCTGTCTCAGGTACCTTAAATATCTTCAGTGGGTGGAGTTTGTAGTCCTGTATCAAAGAATCATATCTGCTTCAATGGACATAACATCCAGTACTGATTAAAGATGAATTTTTGGAACCAAGGCACATAAAATGGACTCTGAGAGGCCATTGGTATTTACTTATATCTAGGGAAGGGCAAAAAAATTTGCCTCACACTGAAATCGGTGAATAATGACACTTCCCGCTTGGTGAATAATTTCCAGTGAAAAGTGCAGTTTTTTAGTTTTATCCTGCTTTTTTCTGCTAGCTCAGATAGTTGACGTGATAGAGTATTTTTTAGAGGATGATTTGTTAAATTTGTTGCTAGGGGCCCAAGCCCTGAGGAAACATTGATTTATAGGACTTAGACGTGTTGGCACAAGTCCTAAGGAAACATTGATTTGTAGAACTTATACTTTTTTTTTAGGGCTCTGTTTAGTTATTTATTTATTTATTTAAAGCACAAGCCCTGAGAAAAAAATGCTGTACTGGCCTAGTGCTAGCAGGTCATGTTGTGTTGGCTAGTAGACACTGGCCATTGCCAAATGTCCTGAGTCTATAATTGAGGAATTTGCAACTGTTGTTCATGCTGCAGTTGCTGAGTTGCTTAAGCATCAGGATGTTTAGGCAGCTGAAAGGGAATGGGGTCAACAACAGCAGTGATATGGGTGATGGATGATGATGGTTCCACTTGCCACAACTATCTCCAGTGATGCTCCTGAGGCAGTAGCAACACAATAAGTAGCCCCCAGTATATGTGGAGAAAAGAAGAAGTTGGCCAATAATTCTTCTCCACCAGCCCCTGCTCCAAAATCATGTTTGTGTTGTTATTAGAATAGAAAATGTTCCCTTGAGAGCAGGCTATGTGATTCTCATCACCAACTGCAATGTGCACAGTGTGTGTGGTAAATAAAATCTGGGGGCACAACTGTATCCAATCACCATGACACCAGAACCCAAGTACTTCCACTGTAATTATACCCCTTGTCTAGACCCAGCTAAGGACACATGACAACTTGCTGACAGCTTAATAGTAATGATGAACCCTCCCTGCCACCATCTTAGCATATTCTGTGGGATGGAATCTCCTCAGATGCCGCTTGATGTCCTGCTTGTGATTCTCCTCCTATATACTGTCATATGTTGTCAGTGCACCACACAGTGTGCAATGAGTGGAGACAAACTGCCACATCCTAACATCAACAGAGTGGCTATCATTTGGCAGGGGAGGTAACAATGAACGAGGTAGATTGGCAGAAGATGTAGTTACCCTAGAGGAAGAAGGCCATGGCGAGTTATTTCTTTCACTCATCATGGATCTTCCAGTCTCTGTCTGGGTTTCTCTATTCTTTCTCCTCTTTGATCTCTGCCTCACCTCTTGTTCCCTTTCTTGAAAGTCAGGGGGTATAGCAACACTGGTGCTTGATTTCTGTGGTGGGTGTTTGGCTTTAACATGTTTGACATAAACGTCATGCTGTCTGCATTTCATGTGTGTTATCAGGGCGGTTGTGCCAAGGGGCAGCATGTCTGGCAGCAGGGGCAGCATTAGTGGCAGCAAGGGCAGCACTTCTGACAGCAGGCACAGCAATGGTGGTAACAGTAGCAGCACGTCTGGCTTTTTTTAGAACAGGCGCCCAAAATTGTATTCCATATTCTAGATGAGGCCTAACCAAGGATTTATACAGAGGTAGGATAATATTAGCATCCCTTGCCTCTACACATCTTTTCATGCAGGCTAGTACTCTATTTGCTCTTGCAGCAGTTGAGTGACTCTGCACACTGCTGTGAAGTCTATTGTCTATCAGTACTCCTAAATCTTTCTCTAATGAGGATTTCCCAAGTTGTTTCCCATTTAGAGTATATGTAGCAAATTTGTTTCTACATCCCATTGCATAACCTTACATTTATCTACATTAAATGACATCTGCCACTTTTCTGCCCATTCACTTAGTTTATCATACATCCTTCTGTAGGGAAAAAACATCCAGCTCTGTATGTATTTCCTTACATAGCTTAGTGTCATCAGCAAAGATTGAGATGCTACTTTCAATTCCCACTTCTAGATCATTAATAAACAAATTAAAAAGCATTGGTCCCAGGACGGAACCCTGCGGCACCCCACTTATAACCCTAGACCAATATGAAAAAGTTCAATTTACAACAACTCTCTTCCATCTATCATTTAACCAGTTCTCAATCCATGTACAGATAACACCACCCAAACCGAAGCCTTTTAATTTATGCAATAACCTGTTGTGAGGCACTGTGTCAAAGGCTTTTGCAAAATCCAAGTATACTACATCAACAGCAATTCCCCTGTCCAAATTACTACTCACTCTTTCATAAAATGCAAGTAAATTAGTCTGACATTAATCATTTGTCATTAACCATTTGAGTCTCACAGAGGTATGTTTTTATAAGCATTAACCATTTTAGTCCCACGGGTACATGCATTTATAGGTATTTACAATTAGTCTGTGAGAGGTTTGTGTAACACATTACAAACCATGTAGTTTGTCATGGACCGCATGATTAGAAAGCCATAAGGGTGAGGGACGCATTTTTTTTATTGATGGTGATGATCTATAAGCCTGTTATCTATTTAAAAACATGCATTTTGTTTATCAAGTAAATTAAAATATAGATCTTTAAAGGGATAGTAATGTTTCATAATAAAAACAGCTCTAATTAATCATCATAGTATTTGGACTTTTGGAGAGTGTTATTTCAGTTCTGTCAGAGTCGTAGTTCAAGAGTAATTCAATGACAAATTATCCCCCTCAAGCCCCTTTTACTGATGTTCTGCCAGATCAGAAGGGAGGTGCCCAGGTAGACTGCAGAGAGGGACAATCTTCAATTAAGATAAGGGAAAAACCTGAGAAACTTGTCAAAGGGGGCAGGGCTTTCAATGTTCTCATAGGAAGAAGATTGTCCCCTTCTGTTATCTGTCTGGTCTTACAACCAGATTCCACATCTCAGAAGAGATGGCTTACACTAGGTAAAAGGAGCGGGAGGGGAAACTTTGCTTGTGAATATCTCTCAAACCATAAAGGTTTGAGAGATAAGACTTATATTGTTCTTCATATTTTTTAATGCCTACAAAATAAAATAAATATAAAACGAAGTTTTACTATCCCTTTAACACACATCAATTCTTGACCTGTACAGTAATGGTAGACCGGGGGTTAAGTCTTACTGGCCTACTAGTTCATTAGGTAAAAAGATATATATAAAAAAAAATCTCAGACAAGCCAAACCCTGGATTAAAAAAAAAGAATAAAAAAAGATAAAGGAAGTGCTCCTAGTGTAATATGTTCAGATGAATACAATCACCTATGGACATAACTCACATGAACATGTGGCTGCAACAACGCATACGTGGACTAGCTAAATGACTTGGGGGAAATTCACACTGCACCCCCAGTACATTATATCTGGCACTTGAAATGAAGGCTTCTCTTCTAAAAACTTACCAAAAAGAGCATTTGACATATAAAAAAAACCCAAAAAAACCCAAGAAGGCACCTATAATGCCTATTATCCACCATAAATAGTGGGAAGCTCTCAACACTGCTGTGTCCAGTGTGCAGTGAAAACGGCAAAAGGAAAATCCTTTGTATCTCTTCTCACTATTTATTTTCAATAATAGGCACTTTAGGTGCCTTCTTGTTTTTATGCACCCTGGGGTAAGGCAGGCTGCATTTGGACCACGGGCCGCACATTGGACGCCCATGATGTATAATGTAGGAAAGGTCTAAGGGAAGGATATCGGTAACTCTAGATGTGGAGATAGAGGAGATTAGAAGATGTGAGAAAAGAGATATAGATAAAAACTAATTAAATGATTGTGAGAAGGGGACAGGAGTAGGAATGGGCTAAAATTTTCACCTCAGACTTAAAATCGGTGAAAAAATGGCCCTTTCTGCTTAGTGAAAAATTTCTTGCGAAAAGTGCCATTTTTCCAAATTTTCACGCTTTTTTCACCAAGATCATTGCATTGAAATCAATGGGTAGAAATATTTTTTTGTCCACCTCACAAAAGTTTTCTACAGCCATATAAAGGGTTTCAGGCTCTTACAGCAGCCATTCTGTGCTTGTGAGAGGAGAGAGCAGCACCTTGTTTGAGCTAGAGGAGGTATGCAAATAACGAGGAATTGACGCTTAGTTTAGGGAGTCATTTAGGTAGGACATTTGTTCTCTGTAGCAGGGGATTCTGGGGCACAATGGGGGGAGAAGAAGGGAGAAAGGAGTTTGACCCAAAATACCTCATAATTTAATGTGACTGACTGGCAAGACACAAGCAGCTGGGTTTCGAATTGCTTGCTGATTTTACTTTTATTGTCTCTGTGCTGGGGAAGTCTGGGGAAAGAAGTTGTTGATTTTGTTTTTTAGTTATGTTTTCTTTTGTGGACAGACTGTGATAAGATAGAGTGGTCAACTTAAAAACATATAAAATAAAAATAAAAACATAAATAATTAAACAAATAAATATATTAGACAGCTGAGTGTGAGCTCTGTGACTGAGGCAGACTTGCTAGACAGCAGACAGCAACATTGAGAATTTTGTTGAGGGCCAAGGCAAGACATCACACTCAATCAGTTTTGTACAGTCGTGACCAAAAATTTTGAGAATGACACAAATATTAATTTTCACAAAGTCTGCTGCCTCAGTTTTAGATTATGGCATTTTGCATATACTCCAGATTGTTATGAAGAGTGATCAGATGAATTGCAAAGTCACTCTTTGCTATGCAAATGACCTTAACCCCGAAAAACATTTCCACTGAATTTCAGCCCTGCCCCAAAAGGACCAGCTGACATCATGTCAGTGATTCACTCGTTAACACAGACGAGAGTGTTGACGTGGACAAGGCTGGAGATCATGCTGTTATGCTGACTGAGTTAGAAGCTTTAAAAGGAGGGTGGTGCTTGAAATCATTGTTCTTCCTCTGTTAACCATGGTTACCTGCAAAAAAATATGTGTTGTCATCATTGCGTTGCACAAAAAGGGCTTCACAGGCAAGGATATTGCTACAAGTAAGATTGTACCAAAATCAACTATTTATCGGATCATCAAGAGCTTCAAGGAGATTGTTGTGAAGAATGTGTCAGGGCACACAAGAAAGTCCAGCAAGTGCCAGGACCGTGTCCTAAAGTTGATTCAGCTGAAGGATCGGGGTGCCACCAGTGCAGAGCTTGCTCAGGTAGGCAGCAGGTGTGAATGCATCTGCACTCACAGTGAAGTGAAAACTTTTGGAGGATGGACTGGTATCAAGAATGGCAGCAAACAAGTCACTTCTTTCCTGGAAAAACATCAGGGACAGTCTGATATACTGCAAAAGGTACAGGGATTGGACTGCTGAGGACTGTCATTTTCTCAGATAAATCCCCTTTCTGATTGATTGAGGCATACGGAAAAAGGATTATCCGGAGAAAACAAGATGAGAGCTACCATCAGTCCTGGGTCATGCCAACAGTAAAGCATCCTGAGACCATTTATGTGTGGGGTTGTTCTCAGCCAAGGGAGTGGACTCACTCACAATTTTGCTTAAGAATACAGCCATGAATAAAGAATGGTACCAACACATCCTTCAAGAGCAACTTCTCCCAACCATCCAAGAACAGTTTGGCGATGAACAATGCCTTTTCTAGCATAATGGAGCACCTTGCCATAAGGTAAAAGTAATAACTAAGTGGCTTGGGGAACAAAACATTGAAATTTTGGGTCCATGGCCAGGAAACTCACCAGACCTTAATCCCATTCAGAATTTATGGTCAATCTCAAGAGGCAGTTGGACAAACAAAAACCCACAAATTCTGACAAAAACTCCAAGCATTGATTATGCAAGAATGGGCTACAATCAGTCAGGATGTGGCCTAGAAGTTAATTGACAGCATGCCAGGGTGGATCGCAGAGGTATTGAAAAAGAAGGGTCAACACAGCAAATATTGACTTTTTGCATAAACGTAAAGCGGAACTACCACCGCTAAAAGGTAGATCTCCAATAATTCTTCATCTGGAGACCAGCTGCTCAGTAGTGCTAGTCACTAGAATTATTACCTTGTTAAATAGAATTCTTCATTCTTCCCGGGCTGACACTTGCCATAGTGACTTCTGCACACCTGCGCTTTCAGTCCTTTTTGGAGCTGAACGGATCCTAGCAACTCCTCCTAGAGCCGGCTAGGACTGACAACGCAGGTGTGCAGATGTCACTATGGCAAGATGTCTGCTCTCCATCCTCCCTGTCAGCCCGGGAAGAAAGGAGAATTGTATTTAACAAGGTAATTTTTCTGGTGACTAGCCATACTGACCAGCTAGTCGCCAGATGAGGAATTATTGGAGATCAACTTTTATAGCAGTGGTGGTTCCGCTTTAATGTAAGGTAGCTGGTGAGATAGCTCAGTGGTAAAGTCCCTGACTATGGAGCCTATTCCAACTGTAAGGTAGCAGGTTCGAATCCCAGCAGGGTCAACTCATCCTTCCAAGGTCAATAAATGAGTACCATTAATTGGGTAATAATAACATATATTATTTCAGCTGCCGATTTGGTTAATTCCGAGAGCGTGCGCTGAAAGCGCTTTGAGTCCCACTGGGAGAAAGGCGCTGTATAAATACTAGTTATTATTATTATAAATGTCAATAAAAGCCTTTGACACTTATGCTTGTAATTATACTTCAGTATACCATAGTAACATCTGGAAATAATATGTAAGAACACTGAAGCAACAAACTTTGTGAAGACAAATACTTGTGTCATTCTCAAAACTTTTGGCCATGACAGTGCTGCTTAGACTAAAAACATACACAGGAGTTGAGTAATATTTAGCAAATGCACAAGAGGGAGGGGAAAGGTGGAACAGTACAGGGATGTGGAAGCAAACTGGTAGTACAAAAACTAACACCAGCAATGGTTGCTGCAGCAGGTGCAATAAATGATGATGATCCCTCTCCTCCCAGAGTGGATGCAGTTTGTCAGATTCCCATCACACCACACCAGTCCCATACAACAAATACCATACAAATCTGCCACATTGTAGGCTGTACTTGTATTTTTTTAATCACTTGACATCATCAGGATATGTGTCAGTGTCACTTAAGCAGGAAGTAAGTGTTGTGGGCAAAGGACGAAAGCATTCTGCATGCTATCATATTATTGAAGGTGTATGTTGCTGTAGGACTCACAGCTTTCACTTCCAGCTACTTATTTCTCCATTACAGACCTCAGAAGAATTAATATTGTGCTGGGAAATGTTGCACCATATTAAACATATGAGAAAAATGGGTTCTAAAAAGGAGAAATAGGTGTTGGAATAGGATAAAAATTTGCTGGAATAGGTGAAAAGAAGGAAAATATTGCATTGGAAAAGTGGATAAAGAATTCATAGACTGGGAGAAGATACAAAAATGAAACATAAGGAGTGTTGGTAAAGTATACATTGGTGGGGAAGAGATGTAAAGGAGAAGAAGGGAGAAGGGTTAATGTATGAATGAATATCAACAGGATAGACAGAGGGGGAAAAAAAGGTGGTGCTATCTTCAAACTAGATGGAAAGGAGGTGTACAGACAGAAGTTGGGATAGTGTGTAAATTATTCATAGATGGGAGGAGATGTACAGACAGAGGCAGGGATAGTGTGTAAATTATACATAGATGGGAGGAGATGTACAGACAGAGGCAGGGATAGTGTGTAAATTATACATTGATGGGGAGGATATGTACAGACAGAGGCAGGGATAGTGTGTAAATTATACATAGATGGGAGGAGATGTACAGACAGAGGCAGGGATAGTGTGTAAATTATACATAGATGGGGAGGAGATGTACAGACAGAGGCAGGGATAGTGTGTAAATTATACATAGATGGGGAGGAGATATACAGACAGAGGCAGGGATAGTGTGTAAATTATACATAGATGGGAGGAGATGTACAGACAGAGTAGGGATAGTGTGTAAATTATACATAGATGGGAGGAGATGTTCAGACAGAGGCAGGGATAGTGTATAAATTATACATAGATGGGAGGAGATGTACAGACAGAGGCAGGGATAGTGTATAAATTATACATTGATGGGAGGAGATGTACAGACAGAGGCAGGGATAGTGTATAAATTATACATAGACGGGGGGAGATGTACAGACAGAGGCAGGGATAGTGTGTAAATTATAAATTGATGGGGAGGAGATGTAAAGACAGAGGCAGGGATAGTGTGTAAATTATACATAGATGGGGAGGAGATGTACAGACAGAGGCAGGGATAGTGTGTAAATTATACATAGATGGGAGGAGATGTACAGACAGAGACAGGGATAGTGTGTAAATTATACATAGATGGGAGGAGATGTACAGACAGAGGCAGGGATAGTGTGTAAATTATACATAGATGGGGAGGAGATGTACAGACAGAGGCAGGGATAGTGTGTAAATTATACATAGATGGGAGGAGATGTACAGACAGAGGGAGGGATAGTGTGTAAATTATACATAGATGGGAGGAGATGTACAGACAGAGGCAGGGATAGTGTGTAAATTATACATAGATGGGAGGAGATGTACAGACAGAGGCAGGGATAGTGTGTAAATTATACATAGATGGGGAGGAGATGTACAGACAGAGGCAGGGATAGTGTGTAAATTATACATAGATGGGAGGAGATGTACAGACAGAGGCAGGGATAGTGTATAAATTATACATAGATGGGAGGAGATGTACAGACAGAGGCAGGGATAGTGTGTAAATTATACATAGATGTAGAGGAGATATACAGACAGAGGCAGGGATAGTGTGTAAATTATACATAGATGTAGAGGAGATATACAGACAAAGGCAGGGATAGTGTGTAAATTATACATAGATGGGAGGAGATGTACAGACAGAGGCAGGGATAGTGTGTAAATTATACATAGATGGGGAGGAGATGTACAGACAGAGGCAGGGATAGTGTGTAAATTATACATAGATGTAGAGGAGATATACAGACAGAGGCAGGGATAGTGTGTAAATTATACATAGATGGGAGGAGATGTACAGACAGAGGCAGGGATAGTGTGTAAATTATACATAGATGGGAGGAGATGTATAGACAGAGGCAGGGATAGTGTGTAAATTATACATAGATGGGAGGAGATGTACAGACAGAGGCAGGGATAGTGTATAAATTATACATAGATGGGAGGAGATGTACAGACAGAGGCAGGGATAGTGTGTAAATTATACATAGATGGGGAGGAGATGTATAGACAGAGTAGGGATAGTGTGTAAATTATACATAGATGGGAGGAGATGTACAGACAGAGGAAGGGATAGTGTGTAAATTATACATAGATGGGGAGGAGATGTACAGACAGAGGCAGGGATAGTGTGTAAATTATACATAGATGGGGAGGAGATATACAGATAGAGGAAGGGATAGTGTGTAAATTATACATAGATGGTGAGGAGATGTACAGACGGAGGAAGGGATAGTGTGTAAATTATACATAGATGGTGAGGGGATATACAGACAGAGGCAGGGATAGTGTGTAAATTATACATAGATGGGGAGGAGATGTACAGACAGAGACAGGGATAGTGTGTAAATTATACATAGATGTAGAGGAGATGTACAGACAGAGGCAGGGATAGTGTGTAAATTATACATACATGGGGAGGTGATGTACAGACAGAGGCAGGGATAGTGGGAAAATTATACATAGATGTGGAGGAGATGTACAGACAGAGGCAGGGATAGTGTGTAAATTATTCATAGATGGGGAGGAGATGTACAGACAGAGGCAGGGATAGGGGGAAAATTATACATAGATGGGGTGGAGATATACAGATAGAGGCAGGGATAGTGTGTAAATTATACATAGATGGGGAGAAGATGTACAGACAGAGGCAGGGATAGTGTGTAAATTATACATAGATGGGGAGGAGATGTACAGACAGAGGCAGGGATAGTGGGAAAATTATACATAGATGGGGTGGAGATATACAGACAGAGGCAGGGGTATTGTGTAAATTATACATAGATGGGAGGAGATGTACAGACAGAGGCAGGGATAGTGTGTAAATTATACATAGATGTGGAGGAGATGTACAGACAGAGGCAGGGATAGTGTGTAAATTATACATAGATGGGGAGGAGATGTACAGACAGAGGCAGGGATAGTGTGTAAATTATACATAGATGGGAGGAGATGTACAGACAGAGGCAGGGATAGTGTGTAAATTATACATAGATGGGAGGAGATGTACAGACAGAGGCAGGGATAGTGTGTAAATTATACATAGATGGGAGGAGAAGTACAGACAGAGGAAGGGATAGTGTGTAAATTATACATAGATGGGGTGGAGATGTACAGACAGAGGCAGGGATAGTGTGTAAATTATACATAGATGGGATGGAGATGTACAGACAGAGGCAGGAATAGTGTGTAAATTATACATATATGGGATGAGAAGTACAGACAGAGGAAGGGATAGTGTGTAAATTATACATAGATGGGGTGGAGAAGTACAGACAGAGGAAGGGATAGTGTGTAAATTATACATAGATGGAGAGGAGATGTACAGACGGAGGCAGGGATAGTGTGTAAATTATACATAGATGGGGAGGAGATGTACAGACAGAGGCAGGGATAGTGTGTAAATTATACATAGATGGGAAGGAGATGTATAGACAGAGGCAGGGATAGTGTATAAATTATACATAGATGGGAAGGAGATGTATAGACAGAGGCAGGGATTGTGTGTAAATTATACGTAGATGGGAAGGAGATGTACAGATAGAGGGAGGGACAGTGTGTAAATTATACATAGAGGGGAGGAGATGTACAGACAGAGGCAGGGATAGTGTGTAAATTATACAGAGATGGGAGGAGATATACAGACAGAGGCAGGGATAATTGTAAATTATACATGGATGGGAGGAGATGTACAGACAGAGGCGGGGATAGTGTGTAAATTATACATAGATGGGAGGAGATGTATAGACAGAGGCAGGGATAGTGTGTAAATTATACATTGATGGGGAGGAGATGTACAGACAGAGGCAAGGATAGTGTTCAAATTGAAAAATCTTTCCTAATTATTTTCTGCTCTCTCTCCATTTCTGTATTAAATGGGTTATCACATCAGTAGGATGGAATGATATCAAGTTTTTTCCTTGTCCCATCTGTAGCTCAGTAAGAAGTATGGTCCGTTATACACCATTCACCTGGGCATGGAGCCAGTTGTCGTGATGTGCAGCTATGATGTAGTGAAGGAAGCTCTAAATGATAATGGAGAGGTATTTGGTGCCCGGGGACACATGCCTCTGCTGGAGAGAGCAAGTGCCGGAGGTCATGGTGAGAATCCGAGAGATAAGTCTTCAGTAATAGTCATTCCCTATTATAAATATGTAGGGAACTGATATGATAACCATATGAACCATAAAATCACCTGCAATTTTTGTGTTACTAGAACACAACACATTATGAAGGAATCTGTGTCCTATATCTTCCTTCTGTCTGTGTCACCCTGCAGTGGGAGGGACAGACTCCATGCCCCATCGCTCCCTTCTGTCTGTGTCACCCTGCAGTGAGAGGTACAGACTCCATGTCCCATAGTTCCCTTCTGTCTGTGTCACCCTGCAGTGGGAGGGACAGACTCTGTGTCCTATATCACTCCCATCTGCCTGTATCACCCTGCAGTGGGAGGGACAGACTCCATGTCCCATAGTTCCCTTCTGTCTGTGTCACCCTGCAGTGGGAGGGACAGACTCCATGTCCCATAGTTCCCTTCTGTCTGTGTCACCCTGCAGTGAGAGGGACAGACTCCATGTCCCATAGCTCCCTTCTGTCTGTGTCACCCTGCATTGCAAGGTATAGACTCCATGTCCTATATTTCCCTTCTGTCTGTGTCACCCTACGGTAGGAGGGACAGACTCCACGTCCCATATCTCCCTTCTGTCTGTGTCACCCTTCAGTGGGAGGGAGAAACTCCATGTCCCATAGTTCCCTTCTGTCTGTGTCACCCTACAGTGGGAGGCACAAACTCCATGTCCCATAGCTCCCTTCTGTCTGTGTCACCCTGCATTGCAAGGGACAAACTCCATGTCCTATATCTCCCTTCTCTCTGTGTCACCGTGCAGTGGGAGTGACTGACTCCATGTCCCATAGCTCCCTTCTGTCTTTTTCACCTTACAGTGTCACCCTGCAGTGTTTGTGACAGGTTCCATTTCCTGTAGCTCCCTTCAGTCTGTGTCACCCTGCAGTGGAAGGGACAGACTCCATTTCATATAGCTCCCTTCTATCTGACAGTGAGAAGCATCTACATATTTAATGCTAATCTCTCATTTCTTTTAGGGGTTGTTGCCAGTAATGGGGAACGCTGGAAGCAAATGAGACGCTTCTCCCTGATGACACTGAGAAATTTTGGGATGGGAAAAAGAAGTATTGAAGAGAGGATCCAAGAAGAGGCCCAGTTCCTTACAGAGGAATTCAGGAAAACCAAAAGTAACGCAACTCAATAAGTACTGCACCCATCAAACTGAACAGTACCCATAAAGTTAATAGATTCCAAAGTCACAAAAACATGATCCCAACTATAGACCTGTGAATCAGCCTTAAAGGGATAGCAATACCTGAAAATAAGTTTATTTTATATTGTAGCCCTTAAAAAAACATGAACCTTTATGGATTGGGAGATATTCATATGTAAAATATAGTAAAGTTCTCTTTTCCTGGTTATTTCAGCCAAGTCTGCCATCTAGTGGACAGATTTGGAATTCGGTCCACAGAGCAACCGGCAGCTCTTTAGCAGTGCCGAGATCACGATCTCTGAAAAGAGCTACTTAATTGGAACTGTCTACAAAGTGTGCCTGGCTTGAAAGCACACTTTGTAGACCATTCCAATTAAGAAATTATTTTTAAAGATCATGATCTCAGCACTTCTGGAGAGGCACTGCTGGTCAGGCGACCGGATTCCAAATCTGAAGGGTGGAGCAATGACATCACTGCAGGGGAAACTTTACTTCTGAATATCTCACAAACCATAAAGGTTTGGGAGATAAGACTTATATCATTTTTAATGGTTTTTTAAGGGCTACAATATAAAATAAACTTATTTTCAGGATTGCTATCCCTTTAAAGGAGAAATAACACTTCAAAATATTAACCCTACATTTGCCTTAATATGGTCAGAAAATACTAATGACCACTATACATATTGCTTTTGAGGCTTGGTTCATGTTCAGTCAGTCCTGGAGGTCAGGAGGAATTGCTGTCAGTTTTGCCAAAATGAAGAAGACAGAGTACATAACCTTATTTTTTAAGAGCAATGTTTAAGTGCTTTTAAATTCAGCATGTTTTTTCACAAGTAATTTCATCAAAGGTAATTTTTAGATTTAGGAGTTTTTAATTTTAAATACTTCTGTAAGCCATAAAATGTCAATATGTATTGGATAGGACTCACTTACAATTGGGAGGTAAGCAAGCTTAAACATACTTTGGTCAAACTATGCAATAAAACCATAATTTTTTTAAATAAGTAAATTCACAAATTGGAGTAATGTATGCTCTACAAAGTGGTCACATTTGGGTTATTATTTGTATGGAGCAGCACACGACTGCTTTTTGATGTTACTTTAGGGTTATTCTTATTTTGGGGACTTGGGGAATCCCCTCGTTCCTTGCTGGTCTCCATACCTTATTCGTTTTGATTATTAATTTTGTATATATATACTAGCAGTGATAGAAGGCATTGCCCATCTGTTTGTTTTTTTAAGCAATGCATAACCCTTTGAGTGACAGAGTGGTACACAAGGCATGGTGAAAGTCAGCCATTTTTTTGGTTTTGCTGAACGGATAGTGATGGGTGTGGAAAAGTAAGTGGCTGTGTATATGTTGTACTGAGGCAGTGTGTAGGAGATATGCAAATCTCCTCCTAGCTGCACCCTGGTGTTTGTATCTTGGGCTCAGGCAGTGTGGAGGAGATCTGCATATGTCCTGTTTGCTGCCAGCCCTGTGGTGTGTGTATTATAATTGTGTGTGTGTAATACTGGGCTCAGGCAGTGTGTAGGAGATATGCAAATATCCTCCTAGCTGCCCCCCTGGGGTATGTGCGAGGCACACACATAGAATTTTTGGTCACCTGACCACTTCATATTTTATAATATAGATTTTATGTATATATTATGGTGTGCTAGAGCTTTGAAGTTCTTCTTTTGTCTTGGGTCTGTAAATTTGCCTGGTCACACCCTTTACTCATAAAGTGGGTGTGCATAGCTTAATCTCAGCCTCTCATAACTTGGCATTCTAGGCTGTTGCCCATATTGCCTAATGGGAAATCCCTCCCAGAAGTTGTGATGTTCTGGGAGTTTCAGATACTTTGATAATTAGAGACTAGAACGGGAGTGAATTGAAACATTTAGTTATAAGGAGACACTCAACAAATGGTGTTTATTTACTTTTAAGAAGAGGTGTGTAAGGGGAGATGTGATTGAAATTTACAAATATATTCAAAATTGATTCTAAAATCTCCCTGGGGCACTTTAATTCAAGCAACACAAAACAAAGACTGGAGTCTTCTCCATTCAATGCAACAGAAATTTGGAGGACTGTCTTTTGTCCCCTGTGATGAAGTTGTCTTATTCCAGTATTGTACTTATTTATCTTGGCCCAGTGTTACTGCATCTACCAGCCAATGCAGCCTCCCAAGGCAAGTATGTCCACATATTTACTGCCCATCAAGGGGTGACTATCATCATAGAGCCCCTCCACCCACCTCCACCACCATTCTCCCTGCTGCATTCTACAGGACAGCTTCCTGTGCCATGTGATGTAGGACTTCATAGACCTGCTATATTAGGCAAGACAGCCAGACACAGCAAGAATATGGGGGATGCAGATTCAGCCCATGCGTGGTTGAGAGTCACAAACTCATTACAACTGAGGGTTTCAGTGTTCAGATACCCTCCCTTCAGAGCAGCTGATAGGAGCTATTTGGGGATGCACAGAGAACCTCCCATGCATAGTAAAACATGATATTTTAACTTTAAATTTTAAAAAACACAACAACAAAAAACTTACTGTTTAATTTCTTGATGAATACCTTTATGTTTCTGTACAGTCCTTTGAATAAAAAGTTCCCCAGAGATTTATTTTTTCAGACCTTAAATATATCTGTTTATTATGATCATGTCATAGAAGTCCTTAGTCGAACCTAATTAGATAAAATGTTTTTCAGAAATTCATCAGTTTCTTTATTCCTTTTGTCACACATCTCTGAAGTCTTTACAGTTCCATGATCTCCTTTTTAACCCTTTTGAGTGCCAGAGGGGTACGCAATGCTCTGTAAAGCAATGCATTGCATACCTCTCGGGCACTCAAAGGGTTACCCAAAACTGTACTCAATATTCCAGGAGAAGATTTATAGAAAGATTTATAGAAAGGGAGGACTGTACCCTCATCCTGGATGTCTATACAGATTTTTATACATGATAGTATCTTACTGGCTCTTGCAGCAGCTGAGTGAC
Source organism: Rhinophrynus dorsalis (assembly GCA_037306005.1). Classification (NCBI taxonomy): domain Eukaryota; kingdom Metazoa; phylum Chordata; class Amphibia; order Anura; family Rhinophrynidae; genus Rhinophrynus; species Rhinophrynus dorsalis. The sequence goes on from CM074726.1 coordinate 184,186,905, forward strand.
ACTGCAATGCCACACATACAAGAATGCTCAACACAAGACTGTAACACTTTCTCTATAAGAACATAACAGAAATAAATGATTTGCGCACCTCTATGTGAATTATCAATATGAACCCTGTATAAGGTGTATTTCATACATGTTAATAAATTTGAAGTTTTTGTTTGCGTAGTTTGGCCAGAATATGATTAAGGTTACTCACCACGTCAAGTTACCCCAATATTTCAAGTGAGTCCCTAACTTTTATATTTTTATAAACTTTTTTGTATTATTTAATTTTTATATACATTTTTCTGATGCTTTTTTGATATAAACATGTAGAACCTTGGATCGAGGTTAAAAACATTTGAAACACAATCTAAACACAAAATGTATTGATACAAGGACTCACACTGAAACCAATGTGAACCTGCAATGAGTGAGTGGAAGCCCAAGAAGACTGAAAATCCATCAGCCCCCTTTATTGATCTTCCCTACTCACCCCCACAGTCCACGTGGGGTTGATGTATCACCTTGATTACTTCAAAACATAGTACAAGCAGCCAGACCAGAATACCAAAAACTAAGCCCTTAAAAACCTCTTTATAAATAAAAATGTGTTTTGTGCTATATAATTTATAGAATTAAATACAATATAGCAATAAAGCAGCTTCAATGAGGAAGAAAGTGCTGGGAAGAAAAACGGACAAAAATTCACAGCACTAGATCACCAGAGTGTAAACTCAAATAAGTAAATAAAACATGTAAAGCAGCTGCTATATATGTTTTATTTATTTACTTATTTGTGTTTAGACTCTTACAAATGGTGATCTAGTGCTGTGAATTTTTTTGTCAATAAGAACATGATCACTTTGAGATGTTGTTCTGGTTGATATGTCCATCAGATGATAATGTCACATTCTCCACCCCCAGGTCAGCCTTTGGATCCCACATTTTATTTCAGTAGAGCCGTTTCCAACGTCATCTGCTCAGTGGTTTTCGGAGACCGTTTTGAATATGAAGATAAAAACTTCCTCAAGCTTATGGAATACTTAAATCAAGTACTAAGAGGTGTCAGTAATATTTGGGGACAGGTAAGGAGGGATCCATTAGGGAAACTAGCCCATTACATGTCACTTTGTACCAACATGACCTCATGGAAGGTGGAAAGGTCTCCAACACATTCATATTCACATTTTTATAAATATGATGCCACAGTTTTATAGAAGAACCTTGACAGTAGTCATACTGTAATTTTTTGAAGTAACATAGTAGCATAGTAACATAGTTGATGAGGCTGAAAAAAGACATGCATCCATCAATTCCAGCTCAAGCCAAATCACCTCTGTTGATCCAGACGACAAAAACAAATGAAGTTATTTCCATTTAAGCCCCAAGTGGGTAAAAAAAATCCTTCCTGACTACAAATGGAAGTCAGATATTTCCCTGGATCAACATCCTATCTGCATTGAAGCCATCTGTCATAATTTTCCATATTGTTCTGTACTAGATAGGCATCCATTGCTTCTTTGAAAGTTAGTTACAGTATCTTCAAGCACAGCACCCTGAGGCAAATAATTCCATAGCTTTACCACCCTTTCTGTAAACAAATCCCTGCCTTTGTTTTATATATATATATATATATATATATATATATATATATATATATATATACATTGTCTATTGTGATCATTATGGTAGTGTTTACTGAACTGTAAATTCAACTGGCTTTTATACTCCCAAAAAAACCTGCTGACATTTCTCCTATTTTTTATACTTAACTAGTTGAACAGCCCGTTACACGGGCCACAATGCCACGGCAACCCGGTCGTAGGGCAGTCATGAGCAGTGGGGACTGCCCGCGCCACGGCTGATACAGAGCTGCGACGCGGGCAGTCTCTACTGCGCATGTCGCGGCGTTACACACAAATTAGCAAATTATTATATAGGATTAGGACATTCTGACCTGGAGGACCAGCATAAATAAGACAATACCATGAGGGCATTTCTAATCCTGCCCACTGGGCCATAAGTACAAAGTAATTGGAGCAATTCTAGCACAAAGTCACTGCTCCATTGGGGACATATAAAGGTGACCCAAATTCACATTGATTTAACCCGTTACGTGCCAGAGAGGTATGCATTTCAATATGTTGCATATCTCTCTTACACCCAAAGGGTTATGTGTTGCTTTTTAACCCTCTTGAATGCTGGAGAGGTCTCTCTAACACAACAGTGGGGATTTTTTTCTTGTATGGTGCAGTTGGTTTGTCCCAGATTTGCTCAATTTTTGAATCTTTGTGCATATGGCCTGTTGCCTCTGTTTGTGTTTGGACACTCCCCAATTTTGGGAGTAAAGGGACCATTCTCTCCTTAGTAAAGGGGAACTAACACCCCGGAAAAACCTAACCTGTATTGATTCTTCATCTGGCGACTAGCTGCTTAGTAGCGCTAGTCGCCGGCCGGCTCAAAAGGGACTGACAGCACAGGCGCACGGACGTCACTGGGACGAGATGTCCGTGCTTCCTGTTCCAGTGACAGTCAGAAAAAGGACGAAATCTTCAGAACCGGGTAATATTTCTGGCGACTAGCGCTACTAAGCAGCTAGTCGCCAGATGAAGAATCAATACAGGTTAGGTTTTTGCGGGGTGGTAGTTCCCCTTAAATGCCCCACAGAACTGTCCTGGGTTCTTCTACTGAGTTTGTTCTTTGGCTCAGTCCCCTCTCAGTCCTTGAGGTTGATGTACTAAGAAAGATGATCAAATTAGGTGCGATCCAATGAATAAATACATTCTCCAAGTTCTCAATGGGACATTTTGCCAGCTCTGCACATCCAGATCCTGCAATGTTTGCCCATCCTTCTTGGAAAAATTCCTCAATCTTCTCCAGGTTAGAAGAAAGTAATTGATGAACACTAGTCTTGCCACAGATTTTCAATTGGTTTGAGGTCTGCACTTAGACTGGGTCATTCTAAGACATTTGGTTTCGATATGTTCTTGCAGTCTGACCATTTTGGATATAATAATAATAATCATTTTATTTATATAGCAGACACAGATTCCGCAGCGCTTTACACTCATATTGGTTCCTGTCCCCATTGGGGCTCACAATCTAAATTTACCTATCAGTATGTTTTTTGGAATGTGGGAGGAAACCCACGCAAACACAGTGAGAACATACAAACTCATTGCAGATGTTGTCCTTGGTGGGATTTGAACCCAGGACCACAGCGCTGCAAGGCAACAGTGCTAACCACTGAGCCACTGGATATTACCGATTCTTGCAATGAAATCTCCCATTATAAATTTGCAGTAGTAATTTGTCCTGTGGCTACTTGTAGGGGCATAAACTTGAATGATTTGAAGAGTATAGCGATTGTTTAGTTTCACAGGAAGCATTTCTTTCTAGTTTTTTGTTAATCAAGAATCTGATTTATCCTCATCATTCATCATTGATTCTTTTATAGTACAGCCAATGTCCATCTCTACTGTCACTAAATATACATCTTTTTTATGAGCCTCACATAAGCCGGTTACGTCACTGCTGATGTGATTTAGTTCTTGTACTAGTTCCTCTAAGCATGAAACCAATGAATCTAATGTTCAGTGTTCGAATTTCTATAGACTAAAGGCAGCCTGATAGAACATGGTGATTCTTAGCACCCTCTGCCATTGATCTGGTCTTCCTGCTGCTGTAGGAAGTAGCTCACAAGCCCTGCAAAGAATGAGGGCCGCTGCTTTTGCTGTGAAGCCATGCTATGGGAACAGATCATAATCTGGCATGCTGGTCCAGGGTGGGCTGGCAGCTTTTGGATCGATGTAATCTAGAGTCTTAGTTTTGATCTGTGGCATGGGTGATCCTGCTAGGATTATTTGCTCCTGATGGCAAAGTTCTCTGCTTCACTGACACATGCAAACACGTTAGCCATGATAAGGCTTCAACTCATGGGAGTGATATATTTAATCATCAACATCATAGTAAATTAGATTAAATAAAGACACAACTCCATCAAGTTCAACCTTTGCCTCATGCCCCAGTGACTGAGAATTTTATAGCTTTCCTGCTAAAAAAAAGTTAGCCTTTATCAGACCTTCCTGATCTGCCTACTAAAAAACAGTATAACTCTGTATGTTCCCTTTTGAAAGAAATGTATCTAATCTTCTCTTAAATGTATCCATTGTATCTGCCATAACCACCTCCTTGTGCAAGGAATTCCACAATTTAACAGACCTTACTGTAAAAAACCCCTTCCTCTGCTGAAGTCTAAACCTCCTTTCCTCTAATCTCAAGGTGTGTCCCCTGGTCACCTGATAAGGCCTTGGAATAAATAGCTCACCACAGAGATTCTTGTATTGAGCTCTCATATACTTGTACAATGTGATAAGGTCCCCTCTTAGTCGTCTTTTCTCTAGAGTAAATAAACCAAGGTTGTCTAGTCGTTCCTCATACATCAAGTCCTCCATTCCCTTAATTAATTTTGTTGCTCTTCGCTGTACCCTCTCTAGTTCTAGTATATTCTTTTTCAGAACTGGTGCCCAAAACTGCACTGCATACTGAAGGTGAGGTCTTACCAACGATTTGTATAATGGCAAAATAATGTTATCCACTCTTGCTTCAATCAATACCTCTTTTTATGCATGACAGTATTTTGTTGACATTTGCTACTGCTGGCTGACACTGGTCACTGTTTCCAAGTTTGTAGTTGACAAGGATACCCAGGTCTTTCTCTAGCAATGAGTCCCCTAAAATTATTCCATTGAGTTTATAAGTCACCTTGGGATTATTTCCTCCTAAATGCATGACTTTTCACTTTCCCACATTAAACTTCATATTCCATTTGTTTGCCCAAACTGACATTGTATACAAATCTTTCTGTAGAAAGAAAATATCCTGTTCTGAATTAATTACTCTACATAATTTAATGTCATCTGCAAATATTGATATTTTGCTTTCTATACCTATTTCCAGATCATTTATAATCATGTTAAAAAGCAGCGGACCTAATACTGAACTCTGAGGTACTCCACTCTTCAATTTAACTGTATTGGAGAATTTTCCATTTACAACCACACACTGTTCCCTGTTCTTCGACCAGTTTTGTATCCAATTGCAAAGGTTATCTCCTAGCCCCAATTTCCTTATTTTATACCCCAGCCTTGTGTGTGACACTGTATTAAATGCCTTTGCAAAATCTAGATATACTACATCAACTGCCTTGCCATTATCAAGGTTGCTGCTTACTCCCTCATAGAAGCTGAAAAGATTAGTTTGGCATGATCTAGTCTTCATAAAGCCATGTTGATTCATGCTAATGATCTTATATTTTGTATTGTAATTCCGAATTTTGTCCCATATTATCCCTTCTAGCAGTTTTCTCACTACAGATGTCAAACTCACAGGTCTATAATTCCCACGTTCTGTTTTAGTTCCCTTCTTAAATAGAGGCACTACGTTGGCTCTTCACCAATCCTGTGGCACTGAGCATGTGGTGATAGAATCTTTAAAGAGTAAATATAGGAGTTTTGCTAACACTGCACTGAGTTCCTGAAGAACCCTTGGATGTATACCGTCAGGACCCGGTGCTTTGTCCGTCTTAATTTTGTTCAGTCTTTCCATGACATCTTCTTGAGTTAACCCAATATCTGATAATTGTATTGTTTTATTTGTTACTTGTTGAGGCTCTTCTACCATTCCTTGCTCCCTTGTATATACTGATGCAAAGAAAGTGTTCAAAACATCAGCCTTTTCCTTATTCTCACTAACCAACTCACCCATTTCAATACACTTCCTCTTAAGTTTTTTGCTATTTATATATTTGAAAAACTTTTTTGGATTAGGCTTTTCCTTGCAATTCGAGTTTCATTATCTATTTTTGCTACCCTCATTGCTTTTTTGCAAGCTTTGTTACCCTCCCTGTATTTTAAGAAAGATTGTTCAGTTCCCTCAGACTTAAGTAATTTGAATGCTTTTTTTTCCTTGCCATCTCCTTCTTTACATGTGCAGTTAACCACATTGGCTGTGACTTACTTCTTTTGCATTTGTTCCCCATTGGTATATACTGTTGGGTACATTTCTTCAACCTAAATTTGAATTCTGACCATTTTTCCTCAGTATTTTTGCCTTTAAATAATATATCCCAGTCTGTGTGTTGCATTGAAGCCATTAACAATTTGAAATTAACTTTTTTAAAATTAAGAGTTTTGGGCGAACCTATACACTTTTGCTTTGCCAGACTAATCTCAAATATAACCGTGTTGTGATCACTGTTTCCCAAATGTTCTCTTACCTTAACATTGGATACCATTTCTGTGTTATTCGTTATCACTAGGTCCAATACATTGTTCTTTCTTGTTGGCACTTCCACCATTTGTGACATGTAGTTTTCCCGAAGTATGCTCACAAACCTGCTTCCCATAGCACTCTGACAGGTCTCATTTTTCCAGTTGATATCTGGATAATTAAAATCTCCCATAATTATAGTATGCCCAATCTGGGCAGCTTTCCTCATTTGCAATAGCAGTTGGGCCTCAACATTGTCATCAATATTTGGTGGTTTGTAGCACATACCCACCAACACCTTTTTTTTACCTTTTACACCACATTTAGTCTCAATTTCTACCCACAAGGACTCCACAATTTGGCTAGTTTCCTCACTAATATCACCCCTCAAAACTGGATTTAGATCTGGTTTCAAATATAAGCACACACCTCCCCCTTTTCTATTAATCCTGTCTCTTCCAAACAGGGAATAGCCCTCTATATTTACAGCCCAGTCATGTGCATCGTTCCACCATGTTTCTGTTACACCAGTTATGTCCAATTGTTCATTAACTGCCAGCAATTCTAGTTCTCCTATTTTATCTACCATACTTCTTGCATTTGATAGCATACAATTCATTTTGAAGTCTTTATATATATATTACTCACTACATACCTTTTTTCTACATCTTCATTTACTATGAGTTCGTCCCTATTGACTACATTTAGCCCCACCCTTTCTCCACCCCCCTGATCATTTACTTGGACCCAGTTCCTATCTGCTCTATGTACCCAATTTTTGCTATCTATACCCACTCCCCCCTTTCCTAGTTTAAAAGCTCCTCCAAGCTTCCTAGCATTCTCTCCCCTAGCACAGAGGCTCCTCTACCATTTAGGTGCAATCCATCACTTCCATATAGATTGTACCCAAGAGCAAAGTCAGACCAGTTCTCTAAAAACAAGAAACCCTCCTTCCCACACCATTGCTTGAGCCATGGATTAAGCTCCCTGAGCTCCCTCTACCTACCTGCACTGGTGCATGGCACAGGTAGTATTTCAGAAAAACACTACCTTAGAGGTCCTTGCCTTGAGCTTGCAACCTAAATCCCTGAAATAATTCTTTAGGGACCTCTATCTTCCTCCTACTTTGTCATTGGTACCAATATGTACCAAGACAGCTGGATCAATTCCAGCTCCTCCCAATAATCGGTTAGCCCTGTCTGCAAAATGCCAAACCCGAGTACCTGGGAGACAGCATACTGTTCGGCATTCACGTTCCTGGCGGCAGATTACCCTATCTAACCTCCTAATAATAGAGTCCCCTATTACAACCACCTGCCTTGGTTTCTGCCTACTCTGCATCCCATCTAGCCTGGAAGGAGGAATGTTCCCCTGGCTGCTATAGGAATCAGCCCTCTCCAGTGTTGCCAATTCTGAGCAATCCTCATCAACATCTTCACACAATCTTGTAAATCTGTTGGACTGAGTCAACTCAGAACTGGCCTTCCTCTTCCTCTGCCCACTACCTCCCCTCCTTACTGTTACCCAGCTGCCTACCTGTTGCTCCTCATCTACAACTCCACCCTCTTCACCACTAACCCCACATACTACCTGCTCTGTGAGTTCTAAACTCATTTCCAGGTTTCCAATGTCTCGCAATGTTGCAATATTTCTCTCCAAATCCAATATCTTAGACTTTAAAAAGAAAATCTGCTCACACTTGGCACAGCGGTATGATCCCTGAAACGATTGCTCCAAGGGTTCAAACTTGTGACAAGATGTGCACTGCGTGAGATTGGCTAACCTGCTATCACTCATGCTTGGTTTTACAATTCAAATGGATTTATATTGTCTTCTAATGCTCACTCTAAGGTAATTAAGCAGCTTTAAAAATGAATGCAGTAGATCCCTTGAAATGATCGTTACCTCAGAGTTCTGCTGATTTCCAACTCCTGTTTCTATTCTAACTCCAGATTCTTTTAAACTCTCACTTAAATGCAGTCACTTCTATGCAAGTTCAGATGAGCTATGGGACTGTATTTATTGTTGTACCACAGCCAGGTGACTCTCCTTAGCAATCACCCCTAATCATACAGGCCAGAGAAAAACCCAGTAAACAGTTTTTTTTAACTCTTGCAGTACCCACACAAAATGATTTTTTTTTATAAACCTTAATAAAACACAAATAAAACACCAAACACACTCATGTGCTTAACTAGATTCTTTCTCACACTTGAATGCAGTCTTCAGCTATTGTCAATCCACTGCAGGATGAATGCTTCCTCGGCAAGCCTCCAACAACTTCTGTCTTGTGATTTTTTTGTTGCCACTGTGCAGCAGTAGATTTGGTAAATTACTACTTTTGGTCTATTTCTTGCTCATTTAGTAACGAGTGGGATCCATTCCAAAATGTATTTGGTCCATCTACTGTCAGGTCTTCTTGCTATGTGGCCTGCACATTTCCATTTTAGGCAATTCATTCTTTAAATGATGTGAGAGAGCTTGCTTGCTGACAAATCCATACACATTTTTTTTGGTCTCTTTTTGTTATGGTCCAGACACTGAACTTGGCTTCACAAAAAATAAAGAAATAAAAAACAACATCAAAAGAAACAGTAAGAGCTCCACCTTGTAGTGACAGTTTTAACTGCATTAACATATGAATTAAAGGGATAGTAATGTTTAAAAATAAAAGCAGCTCAAATTAGTCTTCATAGTATTTGGGCCATGGAGAGTGTTATTTCAATACCGTCAGAGTTGCAGTTCAAGAGTAACTGAATGATAACGTATCCCCCTCCCGCCCCTTTTACTGATGTAACACTGCTCACTTCAGAACAGTAAGACTGTCCGGATGGATCACAGAGAGGGACAATCTTCAGTGATCATAAGGAACAACCTGAAAATCCTGTCAAGGGGGGGCAGGGTTTTCCTTATGGTCACAGTAAGAAGATTGCCCCTTGCTGTCACCTGTTCTGTCAAGAGTCCAGATTCCACATCTGAGGGGAGGCAGCTTAGACTAGGTAAAAGGGGTGGGAGGGGGATACTTTATCATTCAATTACTCTTGAACTACAACTCTGACAGTAGTGAAATAACACTCTCCATGGCCCAAATACTATGATGATTAATTGGAGCTGCTTTTATTTTTAAACAATACTATCCTTTAAACACTTCATAACAGAGGGAACAATAAATAAAACTACATACTAAAGCCTTATTGGTCCTATAGTAATTAACATGTCCATCCACTGACCTACATTTCATCTCTTCCAGCTGTACAATATCTACCCGAAAGTCATGAGCAAGTTACCAGGTCCCCACAATAAACTGTTTGAGTATATCGAGAACATTAAGTGTTTTATTACGGAGAGAGTCAAAATGCATCAGGAGTCTTTGGATCCCACTTCTCCCCGAGACTTTATTGACTGTTTTCTCATAAAGATGGAGCAGGTGAGTCCATCATATGCCATGATCCATATTTATTACAGTGAAACACAAATTTGAGTAGGCACTGACTTAATAAAGCTCTAAACTATAACCACTCAAATAGCAGGGTGCACTCTGGGAATTCAAAACATAGCTAAATATACAATCCAGGGGAGATCCCAGATACAACAGCCTGAGTTAGGTGAAGTGGAGACTGTGAACTCCGACAGCAGAGGCTGCTATCTGAGTTTACTGAATAATTCAAAGTGTCACATTATAATATAATCACACCCCCTTGCATATGAATGTATCTGATTATGCTTCACTTCCATATGGAAATAAGCAATTGTCGATTCGAAGAATAAAAATTCGGAGACATGGTATCACGGTGCCCGTGATATACGGGCGACATTTTGACATGTTTACTTCCTGATATCTTTTTATTGGCTACGCTGTCTTTGCTCCTCCCAGTGACAGCCTTTAAATACCTTGGGCTGTCACTTATGCTCTGCCCTTTCGTGGTGTATCCATTGCCTAGTGCTTATTCCGTTACTCTCGTATGATACCAGTGTATGACCCAGACTGTCTGACTACTCTGCCTGTTTACCATTCCTGCTCTGTGTACCAATCCGGATTGGCTGACATTCCTGCTTCGTGTACTGACCCGGCCTGGCTGACATTCCTCCTCCGTGTACTGACCCGGCTTGACTGGCTATCCTGCTCTGTGTACCGACCCGGCTTGACTGACGATCCTTCTCCATGTACCGACCCGGCTTGGCTGACGTTCCTGCTCTGTGTACCGACCCGGCTGGGTTGAAGTTCCTGTTCCTGCACTGTCCCTGCTTGCTAGTCACTCTGCTTCTGCTGTTGCTCACGCTTCAGTGGTCTTGCAGACCTCCGGTTGCCTCGGTTCTGTACAGTAGTCCAGTCCGTGATCCGTTCACTCATAGTGCCTTTGATACCTTCCGGTTGATCCCGGTTGCACCACGTTCACTTGGTCCGTTACTGCCGTTCCTGAGGTTGGGTTCAGTCGGGCACCTCAGGCTATTTCCCATCTGCAGACCGGAGCGTTTGTTAACCCCTTCAGGGGCGGTGCCGGGCATTCGTATCAGTATTTGTAGTCTCAGTTTGGCGTACGTTATTCCTCACGGCACTAAACAGTGGCTCACGATATCTTTGCGGTCTCCGGTGGGCGTTCACCTTCCTCCTATGGTGCCTTAGCCAGTTCTACTCTGGCTTCACCAGTTCCATATAACTCCAGTCGCTGTTGCTACTCTCTGCGTAGAGAGCTCCCTTGGGCCTTCCACTATTAGCAGAAAGAGAAGAAAAAGGGACAAAACAGGGGTGTACCCTGTGCACATCAATATTATATTCCTCAACCACCACCAGGCACTAACAGGTGTAAACTCACAATGTTGAATGGCTGACTAATGGCTTAAGCCACAATCAGCACTCTCGCATCTGTGGTTAAATCCCGTCCCCAATAACAGGTACACTGGATAGATATATCCGCAGCTCTCCTCCAAAATTCACGCCTCCCCTAACAGCGGTACAAGATATGCAAATAGCCAAAAAAAGAAAAAACAAGAAGAGCGCCAAACAGTGTATTAATACACTATTTGGCGCGCTTCTTGTTTTTTCTTTTTTGGCTATTTGCATTTCCAGTATTAAGGCCAACTACTGTTCTTGGCCTAATAAGTATCTCTGTTATATTCACACTGTATCATATGCGATTTACCTGACCTGTGTCAGTATTGTATATTGTATCTACATACTGGACCCGTGTGGGTTAATCTTATCATTGTAACCTGTCCTGTGTCAGTCTACCGTTTATCTGTATGCTGGACCCACGAGGGTTACTGTTATTCATTGTGTGCAAATAAAACCGTGTTTTACCAAAACCTTCAGTTTCTGAGTGTACTGATCCGTAACACATGGTGAAGGCATGTCGGATTGATGTTGATGATTGCCTATTTTTGTTAGAGTGCTAGTGAAGTGGTGTCGTAGACACTCTGTGAATACTGAGGATGTGCCTATGACAGTGTTACGATAGAACAAAGACATTCATAGCCCTCTTCAACCTTTAGTGCATCTAGGCCCACTTCTTGTTAGCATTTGGTGATACTGATGCATTATGTTATATTAAATATATAGAGAGAGCAATGTTGGATCTCCTGCTGTTGATGGAATTGAGTCCAATGACAGCTAGAATGCCAGAGATAGCCCATGGGGGAGTAGACGATAGCTTTGACTATATACAAACAGGGAGAAAAGTGTAAATGCTGATTTAAGGCATTTGGGGGGATGATATAGAGTAGAGTAGAGAAGTTGTCCAGTCATCATAATCCTTCGCCTCTAAAATCATAGGTGTTGGAATATTTTCCTTGGTGGGGGAGGGGCATGCACTTATCAATGACTGCAATGTATACATTGTGTGAAAACACTGTGAAGAGTGTCAAGGACTGGAACTGCACCACTGGGCAAGTCTGCTCTGATTAAGCAAGATTACAGTGTTAAATGACACCCCGCAGGTGGCATGTGGTGTCATTTACTATGTCCTTGTCTGTCCAACAAAACAGAACAAGTAATATTTACTGTGGTGGTAGGGAGGTGAGAGACTGACATTCCCATTGGGGCATTACATTACCATTCAATAAAAGTACTTTACCCTCCCCTATATGAGTATGACATATTCTGCAGAAAGGGCAATCTGCAGATGCTCCTTTATTCCCTACATTCTTTTGGTCTCCAACATATTGACAGTCGTTGTCATTGCACCACACAATAATCAATGTGTGGATACATATTGCTAGATCCTTATAGCTACAGATTTGCTGATGGTACTGGCAAATTCGTCAGAGGCAGAGGTGAGGAGTAGGAGTCTGATGGTACGATGGTATAGAAGTAGTAGCCTGGCCTTCGACTATAGCATGGGATGATGATGATGCAGGTGGGGTCATCAATGTTCCGGGCAGGTGGGAGTTGCTTCACACTTTTTTGTGAGATATTTTTGTGCTACATTTTCCTTATTGTTAGGATGGACAGGAGAGACATTGACAATAACAAATTTTATTATTCTGGGAGATGGTTCTACATGTTACACATGCACCTCAGAGTGGTCATGTTGCATGTACTTTATTAGGGCAGAATTGTCAAGGTGTTGTCCCTCTTTCCTCCTCTTCACAACATTGTCAGAGTGTGTATATTGCAGTTGTAGGTGATTACACACTCCCTGCCCCGAATGAAAACTATTTTCACACTCATGATTTTGTGTGTGGGGGTGGGTCTTCTTGACAGGGAACCTTTGCTGCAGATGCATCTGAAATGGCTTCTGGTGGCCCCACTGTTGCTTGAGCACTAGTGGCAGGATCTACCACCATCTGTCCATATCACTGCTGGGCCTCGTACTCCAACCCCACAGTGCGTGTGGAGGGGATGATGACACCACTCCCACCACTACTACTATGACTATCCAGCATTGTGGGGGGGACATCATCCTGATCCTGCTGTTATGTTTGCTGACCCTCAGACTTTGCTTCAGAAAATTCATGAGCAATAGGAACTAAAACATCAGCAAACGTCCCAAAGCCATCAGTGACACCCCATTGACACCTATTAACGCTTTCCCATGCCCATCTGGTCTGATCTAGGAAAGCTCTCATGATCTCTGAAATCCTATTCCCCTCTAGTTCCTCCCTTTTCAGCACCGCCAGCAACATCAGATTCTTCCTCCATATTTCTGCTTCTCTTTTGCTGGTGAAGATAATGAATATGACATAGGTGGTGCACCTGGTGGTAAGCAGCAATAGCAAGCATCACAAAGCCATCAGTGAAACCCCATTGACAACCACGCCCAGCTGGTCTGAGGTAGGAAAGCTCTCATCATCTATGAGATCCTATTTCCCATCAGTTCCTCCCTCCTCAGCACCACCACTACCATCAGATTCTTCCTCCAGATTTCTACCCCTCTCTTGCTGGTGAAGTTAACTAATATGACATAGGTGGTGCACCTGGTCTTAAGCAGCAATAGCAACACAATTTTCCCACTTCAAACTCAAACCCCAGGGACCCAGGGTCAAAAACACCTTTAACAGATACTGAGTGCTATGAGACTCCTGTAGTATTAGTGTTGGAACCATCTGGAAGGCTCCATTCAATGGGCACCGGACTGGGACATCCAGTTAAAGGAGTCGATGTATTCAAAGATATTCATGTCCACGTAGAAGGAAGACAGGATTCTTGGTTGCAAGATTCAAGGATCGTATACTTATCACGGTGCCCGTGCTCTTTTTTGTCACTCTCGGGGTGGTGCGCTCCCATTGGCTGAGCTTAGTTTGGCCCGCCCAGTATGGCCTTTTTATACTGGGCCTCTGGGACCTGTCAGGTGCCCTTTCGTGGTGTTCCTGTACCAGTGCTACTGTGTTGCTGTGTTCATGTGTTCCTGTGTACCGACTTGGCCCGTTTGACTACTCCCTCTGGTTCCTGCTCCGTGATTCGACCTGGTCTGGCTGACGTTCCTGCTCCGTGACCTGACCCGGCTTGTCTGACGTTCCTGCTCTGTGATTCGACCCAGCCTGGCTGACGTTCCTGCTCCATGACCTGACCTGGCTTGTCTGACGTTCCTGCGCTGTGATCCAGCCAGCTATTCTGATCCTGTTCCCCGTGTCGCTTGGGCGACATTCTTACTTCCGCATTGCTGGCCTAGCAGAGTGTTGTGGCCTCCATCCCACTGAGCCTTCGTTTACTCTTGCAGAGCACTGTCGCCTCCGTTAACTCTGAGCCTTCCGTTAATACTTGCAGAGCACTGCTGCCTCCATTAACTCTGAGCCTTCCGTTAACACTTGCAGAGTACTGTTGCCTCTGTTACACTGGGCCTTCTGTTGGCTCTTGCAGAGCACTGTTGCCTCCGTTATACTGGGCCTTCCCTTAACTCTTGCAGAGCACAGTGTTTCCGTAACTGCACCGGTCGGGTGCTATTGGCTCCAATCCTCCAGCTCTTGCAGTGTACAGTGTTTCCGTTACTGCACCGGTCGGGTGCTCGTGGCTCAAGTTTGTGCTAGCTCTAGCAGAGTATTGTGGCCTCCGTTTCTGCTCAGCAGGGTAGAGTCACAGTCCTGCTTTACAGACTAGATGCTTCCACTTCTCGCACCACAATCTCTTGCTACCATTACCATCATACTGGGCATTGTCAAACACACCACATCAGAGACTGATTACCTTCTATGAACTTTAACCCATGTTGTGCTGAAGTTGCCTGGTTATGCCTGACCTGTGACAGTATCTTACTCTCTACCTGGGCTGGGCAGCACGGTGGCTCAGTGGTTAGCACTGTTCCTTGCAGCGCTGGGGTCCTAGGTTCAAGTCCCACCAAGGATAACATCCCACCAAGGACAACATCTGCAATGTGTTTGTGTGGATTTCCGCTGGGTACTACGGTTTCCTCCCACACTCCAAAAAAAACCATACTGATAGGTGAATTTAGATTGTGAGCCCCAATGGGGACAGGGACCAATATGAGTGTAAAGCGCTGTGGAATCTGTGTGCTCTATATATAAATAAAGAATTATTATTATTATTACCTTGTATACTGGGCCTGTGTGGGCATATGTACATGATTGATATTTTCCTGTGATTTACTATAGCCCGTAGCGGGCACTATAGCCCGTAGTGGGCAGTGGCCAGTGTATCTTTTAATAAAACTGTGTTTTATTCTAACCTACTGTGTCTGAGTGTCGTACTAACCGTTACAATACTGCTCTCGCTGAAGACTTTGAGAGGTAAGAGTTTGAGGTCCTTGAATCCTGCAATGAAGAATCATGTCCACCTGCATGGATATGGTGTCTAATACAAATCAATGGTTGATTCTGGGAAGCAATCTACTCCAAAGTGATTCATAGCAGACATTTATCCCCAGAATAAAAAAAACAGGAATTTTATTTTGAAGAGCTGTCAGTGTTCCTTTAAATATAGGGAATGATTCTTGGAGCAGTAAAAATATGCAAAAATAAATTCTCGTTAACCTCATTCTTCTCACTGTGTTTTAGGAGAAGAATTTGCCACAGAGTGAGTTTAACATGGTAAACTCCATCAACGCCACGTTTGATTTGTTTGTTGCGGGTACAGAAACCGTTAGCACAACCCTACGGTACGGTCTGATGATTCTACTGAAGCACCCAGATGTAGAAGGTAAATGGAGCCAGAAGGGTACCTGTTATATTGTGCGTAAATTAAAGAGGAATGAACGTTACTTGATAATAACAGTCCACTTTCCTTGGTATGATCAGATAATCCTAATGGCCCCCATGAATTTTACCCATGTGACTTTGTTAAACAGATAGCAACTTCAATCAGTCATGGAGGTGCAGCCGAGCAGCCATCCCAGAATTCCATGATGTGCCAGGACCATCACTGGTCCTTAAGTGCCAGGAGTGGTGTGACGGTCTTAGTATGTCATTGGTCCTTAAGAGGTTAAGCTACTGGATGCTGACATCACCAGTGTATTGTGAAGCACTGTGTGGGAGGCAACTAGTATCCACTGGCTTTGTAACAACCACCATTCAACATTCATGTTCTGGTGATATGAAAGTATGATCTAAGTAAATCACGGTACCACATTAGCCGTAGAGAAGGCTGTAGATTGATGGAGTAAAAGTGATACCTTTATTTTCTTACTAAGTGGTTCTAAGATGCAAGCTTTCAGGACACCTAGGTCTCTTGTTCAGGCAAATTTAGAAGGAAAACTGGATACAAAATACATGACAGGTAATGCACACATGCAAATTATTTTTACAGTTAAATTGCACTGTTCTCCTGAGGAAAGGGTTTGATGCCCAGAAATAAGTAGAGCTTTTAATTGTTTTTAAGTATCATAATAAATTGTCTCAATCATTCTTATTTGTGCACACCTTTGTATTCAAGACAGCTACTTCTGTAATATAGCTATACCACAGCAGGGTGAGTTGTGGTCGCTGCAAGCATTTGAACCTGCTTCCACCTTCAGCCGGTATAGAGTTTATCATCATCATCATCATTATCACTAATAATAAAAAGCCAGATGTATGTTTGTCAGATGCAGTCATGTGCAGTAGAGACTGTCCAAATGCAGGATGCAGTCATTCACAGTAGAGACTGCCCGAATGCAGAGAATTCTGGGAGGTGTAGTTCTGCATGACGCACGTTTCCCTTGTACACAGGCTTTTACACTAGTCTTATATATTAGAATACAAACTTGATGAGGCGATAAACAATGAATACTCTGTCTTACATAGAGATGGGGAAGATACTGTCCTGTAGCCTTGACTCCTCTAGGTATCCGACAAACCCAATTCAAAAAGATAGTAAACTCTACACAATAGAGGCAGCGCTGACACCCGTCAACCTCCCAAAGGAAGTACCTTTAATAAAAAAAACACTGTATTTCTTCAGAATAAAATTTTCTGACCAATATATATATAAAAGTATACATTTCTTTTGATACAAAGAATAATAGGTAATAGATACTAATTATAGTATATTCAAACAATATACACATATAGCACAGTTAAACTATAATGTCATCATATGCTCTTGAATGGATATATACATTCCCTTTAAACATAAAATGCTTTAAATAATAAATGTACACTTATATCATGTTTTAAAGGACTCTAGTACAAAAATGTTGAACTTCTGGCCAGAAGGTTTCCGCTTGTAACGCGTTTCAAACTAGAAGAGTCCTTTCTCAAAAAATAACTGAATATGAATTTGTATTATTTAAAGGGATAGTAACCCCCCCTGAACAATGTGATGCCAGAAGAGAGTAATCGTGAAAACATACTGAACTCCCTTATTCCCATCTCTCAAACCTTTATGGTTTGAGAGATGTAAGGCAAGAAAGACCTCCACTCCATCCCCCTTCTCATACATCCGCTGTATAGCGGACGTCCTGAGATCCTGCTCCCAGGACCAGACGGCGGCTCCTTCCCCTTTCTGCCTGACAAGCTGTAAAGCTGTCAGAGACAGAATCCGGCCGGCCAATTTACGGCGGTTCTGCAGGAGCTCTGTCATCTAGATTTCTCCGTATAATTACTTCATTGGAATGGTCTACAACATATGCTTGCAAGCCAGGCACACCTTGTAGACCGTACCGATGAAGTAATAATACGGAGCTATCTAGATGACAGCGATCCTGCAGAACCGCCGTCTGGTCCTGGGAGCAGGATCTCAGGACGTCCGCTATACAGTGGATGTATGAGAAGGGAGAGGGAGTGGAGGTCTTTCTTGTCTTACATCTCTCAAACCATAAATGTTTGAGAGATGGGAATAAGGGAGTTCAGTATGTTTGCACGATTGCTCTCTTTTGGCATCACGTTGTTCGGGGGAGTTACTATCCCTTTAAAGGTATTGCCTTTGGGAGATTGACTGGTGTCAGCACTGACTCCATTGTACAGAGTTTATTATCTTATATATAATTTGATTGTTTTATGAAGTCTTATTTGAAGGTTTCTTATGTGGCACCTGAGACTGATTGAGTGGAGGCAGTCTAGAAACCTCTGTCCGAATTACTGACCACTACTAGCTGTCTCTTCTATTGTGAGCACCCTGGTGTTTCTGGTGATGGCCTTGGGATACCAGTATATGTTGCACTATGAGCATTCCTTTTGCTTTTCTTGTTTGTACTGATGGGAAACATTCAGACACAGAGAGACAGAAAGATCAGACAGAATGATGTCCAGCTGTGATCTGATTCATGACAAGTGATTATCCCACACAATATACATATTTTGGGGCCTTTGGGTGCCAGAGAGGGTGTGCAATGCATTGCAAGTGATGGGCTGCACACCATAAACTTATCTATCTGTGACTGCAGTCAAACACTTTACCTAGTAATTTACTGGGGCAGACAAAGGTAAAAAGTTTTTTACCACATAGCCAGTTACAAAGAGATGCCTCTACTAGATCCCGGGGAATATGTTTTAATGACAATGGTGATAAGAATTTCACTTTCAGTGGAATTTACATTTAAAAACAATTTACATGAGTGTATAACCTGTCATGAATTTTTTATTCAGACTTCATTCTTATTATGTCTGAAGAAGAGACCTAAGTTGTCTTGAATGCTTCTATACTAGAGCTACTCAGTTAGCCAATAAAGGTATCACTTTCACTCTACCAGTAAGATATAAGACAGTGGTTCTCAACTAGGGTGCCATCTAGTGATGATCGAGCACCCCGATGCTCGGGTGTTCGGGTGCTCTGGCCGAGCGCCCCCGGAGGCTCGAGTGCTCGGCCGAGCACCCGAGCCCCATTGAAGTCAATGGGAGGACTCGAGCATTACACCAGGCACCCCCTGCTCTGATGAGGGGAGGGTGCCTGGTTCATAGGAAAAGGTCAGAAAATGATGGAAACACCACAGAAATGGTTCAGGGACAGCATAGGGAGGATGTCTGGATGCATCTTGGACTCCAACGTCGCTGCTGGGAACGATGTTTCGCCCGTAGTACGCCATTTTTACAGACTGACCGTAAAACACACAAAAAGGAAGATAAAAACGATTTTAGGCGAAAAATTGTTACCAAACAGTATTTGCTGTATATTTACTTGAACTATCAGGATCACGTCCACTTCCCCGTCCCTTTTTACCCGCCTTCTTCATATTAAACGGAATATATGCCGGTAATCTGCGGCTAGGCACACGAAACAGAATGTGACGCTAATCTGCGGCTAGGCACACTAAACAATATGTGACGTTAATCTGCGGCTAGGCACACTAAACAATATGTGACGCTAATCTGCGGCTAGGCACACGAAACAGAATGTGACGCTAATCTGCGGCTAGGCACACGAAACAGAATGTGATGCTAATCTGCGGCTAGGCACACGAAACAGAATGTGACGCTAATCTGCGGCTAGGCACAGTGAACGGAATATGTGACGTTAATTTGTGAATTTGCACACTAAACAGAATGTGACAATAATCTATGGCTAGGCACACGTTTAAAATGGCCCTTTTTGTCGCTGCGTTGTAAAATATTTGTCCCTGTGCACCTAGTACAATGTCACCTTAGAACATGTCCCCCCCCACAAAAAAATGAAATTCTGCCACCCCCAAAAAAAATTAAATGCTGCCCCCACACACAACAGTCCTAAAAAGGACTTTTGGGTCTTGAAAGAGTTTCAACAATTTTATTCTCCCTACACTGACTTCCTGTGCATCTAGTATTATATGTCACCTTACTAATATCCCCCCCACAAAAAAAAAGGAAATTGTGCCCCCCCCAAACAAAATATAAATGCTGCCCCCACACACAACAGTCCTAAAAAGGACTTTTGGGTCTTGAAAGAGTACCAACAATTTTATTCTCCCTACACTGACTTTCCCTGCCTGATCTCATCTCTCCCTGGCTAAGAATGAGCCGAACTCGCGCGTCGGGTGCTATACAGCACCCGATCACGGGTTCTGGCCAGCCAATCAGTGTAATGCCAGCAGCCAACATGGCTGCTGGCATTACACTGATGTCAGAGCCTCCCCGCACGTTTATTGGCTGCGCAGCAGCCGCGAAACGTGCGGGGAGGAGACCCGAACATGGCGGGTGAGCACATGCGGTACTCGTACGAGTACCGCCATGTGCCGAGCAGAGCGATGCTCGAGCCGAACCGAGCTTCGGCCGAGCATGCTCGCTCATCACTAGTGCCATCCATGGACAGCCACTTAAGATGCCCTGTCTATTCCATGAGGATGAACACAAATGTGACTATTTTGTTCCAAGTTTATAATTGACATTATTTGAGAAGCAAAGCGTTGGAATCCTCCCTGTCATTCATGGGGCTAAAATCCAAATTTAATTTAACAGAAATTTGTATTTCTCCTCTATGGTGTAATTGGTTTACTCCAGCATAACTCCACTTTTATAATATTTATAACTTTTATAAATATGTTTTTTAAAATATGCCTTAGATCCTAAATGGGACTAACCATTTAACCCTATTAGTGCTAGAGGGGTGTGCAAAGCATTGCTTCACAATACGTTGGACACCCCTGTGGTATTCAGAAGGGTTAATCCATTAAACCCATGAAACATCAGTCATAATGTCTCTTTGCCACTCCTTGGGAATGATTAATTGTTCTAGTAACTGTGGTAGCTGTCATTAGACATATAATGGTCAACAGTTCAAGAGCCTCATGTTAGCTACCAGCGCCATAGAACAACACATACTGACCTTTCTGTCTTGTCCCACAGTAAAGGTAGTCATAGAATTACACATACTGACTCCCAGTCTTGTCCCACAGTAGCCTTGAACCACACGTATTGACCTCCAGATTTGTCCCACGGTAGTCGCAGAACCATACATATTAACCTGCAGCATTGTTCCACTGGAGCCAAAGAACCACACATACTGACCAAAAGATTTGTCCCATGCTAGCCACAGAACCACACATACTTACCTCCAGAGTATGCTAGACACAGAACCACACATATTGAACTCCAGACTTGTCCCATGCTAGCCACAGAACCACACATACTGACCTGCAGACTTGTCCCATGGTAGCCACAGAACCACACATACTGACCTCCAGACTTGTCCATTGCTAGCCGCAGAACCACACACACTTACCTCCAGACTTGTCCCATGGTAGCCACAGAACCACACAAACTGACCTCCAGCATTGTTCCACTGGAGCCACAGAACCACACATACTGACCTCCAGACTTGTCCCATGCTAGCCACAGAACCACACACACTTACCTCCAGACTTGTCACATGGTAGCCACAGAACCACACAAACTGACCTCCATCTTTGTTCCACTGGAGCCACAGATAAACCACACATACTGACTTCCAGCTTTTTTTCCAGTAGAGCCACAGGACCACACATATACCACACATACTGACCCCCAGCCTTGTCTCGCTGCACTGGTAACCATAACACTACACATACTGATCTTTGTGTCCCAGCTTTGTTGTCCCACTCCACTGGAAGTCCTTTGGAGTCTGAACACTGGAGGTGTGTCACAGGCATAGGCAAAAACTGGCATATTCCTTGTGGGAAATATGTTGATGTTATTGACAAGGTTTACAATTTATTGGGTTTCCATAAGTGGGAATTTCAGCAGAAAAAGCAGCAAATTGCATGTTTGCTGTGGAAATTTCAGTGGAAAAAAAGCAGGACTTTTTCCCGTCCCCTACTCATCTTTTATGGGTCCCTGTGGATGGGTTTGAGAAGTGCTGCATTAGATCATCAGCAGAAAAAGAGAAGAAAATAAATTAGCAATTTCATCTGAAGCAAACAGCCAATCAGTGGAAGATACTTGTTAATGTGTCTAGATTAAGTGGCAAAGATTAATTCACTTCTTTCCATCCCTACAGAACGCGTCCAGAAAGAAATTGATCAGGTGATTGGCAGGAACCGAGCTCCCTGTATTGATGACCGTTCCTGCATGCCGTACACAGAAGCAGTCATTCATGAGATTCAGAGGCTCGCTAACGTTATACCATTGGGAGTTCCTCACAAAGTGACTCGTGACATTCACTTCAGGGACTTTGTCTTTCCAAAGGTAAAGACCTTGTCCACCTCCTGTTTTTAAACGTAACCACTCAAGCTCATTAGGACAAGCACAGCTATGTGGACACTGGCCAGCCAGGCAATGGCCAAAAAAATAGTTCATGAAGTATCAAGAGTGTGTTTCAAAGGAACCTGAAAGTATCTTTCTAGTCCAGTGATTCTCAGTAATTTTTTGCTCAACATACAATCTGGAATTTTCAGGAGGCAAATATAGTCAGGTTGACACCTTTATTGGCTAACTAAGTGTATTTAGGATGCAAGCTTTCAAGACCTCTTAGGCCTCTTCCTTAGGCATGTTAACATGCCTGAGGAGAAGCCTAAGAGGCCTTGAAAGCTTGCAGCTTAAATCTGCTCAGTTAGCCAACTTGATTATATTTGCCTCCTGTGTTTCTACAGCTACCACGGTACTAACGCTCATCTAGGATTTTCAGGGCATATCTAACATTTCGAAATGGTGGTTATCAACTTCAGTCCTCAGGTCAGGTAAGCAGATAAACTCTAATTAAGCAAGGGCAGCTCAATTCTAATGACTAAGCCACTGTTTTCTCACCTGTGATTACCAGGGATACATTAAAAAGACTACCTATTGGTGTGGCAGAGGACTAACTTTAAGAAACACTGTTTTATATGATGTTTGTCAACCACATTTTGAAGGAGGGGTAATATATTCTTAAATCTCACCATCAGGCTAAGAATAAAGAGTATTTAGTGAATAACAATTTCAAGAAATAGATTTTTAAAGCAATTAACATTTTTTTTAATGAAAAAATAAAATGGCACCCTAAGCGGAATTCTGCAGAACACAAAAGCGTTAGGGCACGCTGGCCATGAAAAACACTGCTCTGACCCAAGTGCAGGACATGAGACACAGGCTGTTTTACTAAGAAATTGGAGCAATTCAGGGGCAAGTAAAGTGCACCATAGGATCACTAAAGATTGCCTATGATTTTAATGTACCCTTTAGCCCTTTTTAAAGTAGCAAGAATGTTGATAACGTTGATTAATAAATAGACAAAATAGAATGCCAATTTATGGAAAATGTGCTTGAAATATTTTTTCTCAGGATTCTACTTAGATCATTTTTAAATGTTTTTAATTTTTTTTTCATAGTATTAACATCAACAGGATTTTAAAAGTGTACCAAGACCTCCTAAATATAAGAGAACCCCTCATACCTTAATCGGAGCAAAAAAAAACTCCTGATGTCCATTCAATTCTGTGTGAATTGGTTCCTATAAAATAATCTTTAATTAGTTCTGTATATCATGTCCATAGAGGAATATATTAATTATTTGCAGCATTGTAGAACTTTAAACTCCTGGTGTATTCATGGGAAGGAAGGAAACAATTCAGTAGGAGGAGTTTTGGTTCCTGGAATCCTACAGCTAAGAATTATGTCGACCCTATGAATATGGCATCCTGCCCTAATTAACCCTTTGAGAGCCAAAGTGGTGGGCAATGCATTGCTCCGTAATGCATTGCATATCTCTCTGGCACTCAGAGCATTAAATATTAAGTCTGGCGGATCAGTCAACGCAGAACGGATACACAGTGGCTGATAGAATTTCCTGTCCAGATTAGGGCAAGTGGGGGCTTATTATGAGGTTTTCCTGTAAAAAAAAAGGGCTTCAATTTTGCAACCATAAATACAGAAACACTAACAAGTAGGAAAGATCTATAGTTGCAAACAAGAAAGAAATATACTAGAATAATTCTGGACTAAACCAACTGTATTATAGGGACAAATGAAAATTCCTCAAACCAGCTTGGTTATATCTAGTAATCCTGGATGTCTACTCCTGACCTCTTGTCTGATTTCCTGCTACACATTCCCTAGCTCCTAATATGGTCTCTGTTACTGACAATGAAAACACTCTGTGCAGCCCTTCAAGGATGGCAGTTACTATAGGCAGTGACAATGGCTATATGAAAACTAGTCTATGACTCATATCCAGCTCTAGGCGTTCAGTTCCTAAAGTTCTTCTGTCTTATTACCAGTGTAAACAGGGCTGGATATACATCTTAGGCCTCAAAGGGGCTGCACTTTAGTTCCTCCCATGGCCGCCCCCACTCATCATACTCCTAGACCAGTATCAATGCTCCTAGGCACAAAAAAATTCTCTTACCCATGGGTTTTGCTCGGTAATGGTTGACAAGCTAATGTTATCCTTTTTGGGTGGAAGATGATTGTTCAACACATTGTTTTGCAATTCATTAGGCAGTGGCACTCAAAGGGTTAAAGTCCAGGGCCTTGTAATGTAATGGAGCCAATGTTCCTACTAGAAGTGATGCAATTGGGCTGCACAATGATAAAGACTTCTCACATACCGGCTCTTGTAAACATGGGCTGTTTCACGGGAGGAAACTCTTTGCCCAAGGATGTGATAATGGCCGATACAATGGATACAGTTAAAAGGAGATTAGATGCATTTCTTTCTAGAGGGGACATACAGGGTTATACTGTGTATTAGTAGCTAAAACCCATGGAGGCAGGAAAGCGTATATATTTCTAATTTTTCTGAGTTTTGAGGCAAAGGTTGAACTTGGTAGACTTATTTTTTTCTATCTATCTATCTATCTATCTATCTATATATCTATCTATCTATCTATCTATCTATCTATCTATCTATCTATCTATCTATCTATCTCATATCTATCTATCTATCTATTTACTATATTACAATGTTAGAATGTAAAACAACTCACTCACCAGATAGTCGTGAGACAAAGTTTCCAGACATCTAATTCTCTCAAAGTCCAATTGAGAATAACATGAACTGCACAAATTGAAACTGATGACAAGTCTAAGTGAGTTTCACATGAACCGTGTTGATCCAATTCTCTTCTACCCATCAACTTAAAGGGATAGTAATGTTTCATAAGAAAATAAGTTCTAATTAATCATCATAGTATTTGGGCCTTGGAGAGTGTTATTTCGGAGTTGTAGTTCAAGAGTAATTCAATGATAAAATATCCCCCTCTCACCCCTTTTACTGATGTAACACTGCTCAGCTTAGAGCAGCAGGGAGTGTCCAAGTAGACTGCAGAGAGGGACAATCTTCAATTAAGATAAGGGAAAAAACCTGAAAAAACTGTCAAGGTGGCAGGGTTTTCATTGTTCTCACAGTAAGAATATTGATCCTTGATGTGAGCTGTCTGGTCTATGGACTGGATTCCACATCTGAGGGGAGGCGGCTTACACTAGGTAAAAAGGGCGGGAGGGGGATACTTTATCATGCTATTACTCTGGAACTACAACTCTGACAGTATTGAAATAACACTCTCTATGGCTCAAATACTATGAAGATTAATTGGAGCTGCTGTTTATGTGAAACATTACTATCACTTTAAAGAAATGTCATATTCTTCCATGATCTGTTGGAGTATGGCAAGATTAGCTGAAAGGCCCCTCAAAATGTCTGCCCTAAACTAGAGGTTCTCAATATATATATATATATATATATATATATATATATATATATATATATATATATTTTTTTTTTTTTTTTTTTTTTTTTTTAAAACACCTTTAGCACAGTTTTAAATCTGACAGGGAATCAGTAGCATATGACAATTATTTTCTTTATGGTGTAATGTTGGCTACTAAAGTAAATATGTAGTTATTCTTAAAGGGATAGTAATGTTTCATAATAAAGGCAGCTCTAATTAATCATCATAGTATTTGGACTTTGGAGAGTGTTATTTCAATTCTGTCAGAGTTTTAGTTCAAGAGTAATTAAATGATAAAGTATCCCCCTCCCACCCCTTTTACTGATGTAACACTGCTCAGCCAGATCAGAAGGGAGGTGCTCAGGTAGACTGCAGAGAGGGACAATCTTCAATTAAGATAAGGGAAAAACCTGAAAAGCTTGTCAAGGGGGGCAGGGCTTTCATTGTTCACATAGGAAGAAGATTGTCCCCTGTTGTTATCTGTCTGGTCTATGGACTGGATTCCACATCTGAGAAGAGATGGCTTACACTAGGTAAAAGGGGCGAGATGGGAAACTTTGCTTGTGAATATCTCTCAAACCATAAAGGTTTGAGAGATAAGACTTATATCGTTCTTCATGTTTTTTTAATGCCTACAAAATAAAGTTAAAACAAAGTATTACTATCCCTTTAAGTATCATAATCGGAATGACAAAATCTAGGATATTGAGCATAACATTCTCTATAAATAAATCGGTGATGATGAACCTATGACATGGGTGCAACCACTGGCACACAGAGGCTCTACCCCTTTGCCATCTAACATTTTTCCTGAGCCTTCCTTCTCACCACTAACAGCTTCTGGATTGGCTCACCTTTCTCACATGTTCCCTTCCATCCCATTAAAAGTCACACAGAGACATTCACTTCTCCCACAGGGTATTTGGTGTGTTGTGGGAGCAGGGAGTGAGAGCATGGGCTGAAGTAGAATGGGAGAGAATATCTGGCTGCAAAACTGTTTTAGCACCTGGGTATACCAAGATTTGAAAGGACCTCAGGCTTCTATCTAGTCTCAATAGAGAGAGAGATAGCTGAGATATTTTATTGCTTGGATTTAACTTGGATGCTCATGCCCCTTTAAGTGTACTGTAATACAACTGGAGATGGGTCTCCATCACACTCCTAATGATCCTTTCCAAGGCTCTCTTTGCCTTGCACCCCCCCCCCCCACACACACACATAATTATTGTCAGACAATCACAGATGCTTATGAATTGTGCCCGGGTGGCAGCAGGCACTGTACGCTCATTCAAAATGCAGATAAGTGAGAGAACAGGCAGGGCACTACCATCATCCATCCTCTCTGTGGCCTTGCCAATTAATGCAAGGGAAGAGCGGGATAGCTTAATCCCGGTGCCAGTTGGAGCTGGGGGTAGGTAGGCCCTTATATTTGGAAGGTAGGTGGGTCTTCCACCCAAACCGAGCAGTTTGCGGTAGGGATGCTGTAGGGTTGATTAAGGTAGGTAGTCAGGGAAGGAGAGGGGTTATTGCTGGACATTTTGCCCAATTCATGTGAGGGAGGGAAGAAAGAGGTGCACAGTTAAATCGGTCTCCTGTGGGCATATTCTAGTGAGGAGTGGGATTAGGCACAAGAGATAGGCCTTCTGTCAAACAGATTTGTAATGGAGGATAGAATTGGGATTGGTGTCCAATACAGTGTGGAAGGGGTGGGGAGATACAATAAGACAGTTTTGCCACCGTACTAATTCAAGGGCTGATAAAGCTAAAAATACATGGGCCTTTACTTTGTGCTTGGCCTGCCTCAATATAAAATATGTATTTGTTCCCTGCTCATACTGAGCCAGATAGAGGAGGGAACCCAGGTATGAATCTACAATCTACAATTCATTAGTGTAAATTAAATGTTTTAAGCTGCATTGCAGACTCTTATGTAGTTCAAAATAGGAGCAATAGATAGAAACGCTCCATTAGTTTCTCTAGTGATTACTTACTCCCAATTTACCCCAAAATGAAGAGCAGTTGGTGTTGTTGAAGGACAGGTATTGTGAACTGAAAGCCTCCTTTGGCCAAAGCCATGCTTTTCTCAAGTGTACATAAATGCAGTAATAATGAAGGTCAAACTGAAGCAATTCTGGGGGCAAAGTGTTAAATTAAGAGCAATCACCTGAGTATTTTACATTGCTCCCAATGTAGCATTTTACTCCCAAATCCTATTTACCTTTATAAAAGCTGATGAACGAACAGTATTGTGAACTCTAAGTCTCCTTTGCTCAAAGCCATGTTGTTACTCAGATTAAAGTGATAGTAATGTTTCTAAACATATCAGCTCTGTTTAATCTTCATAGTATGTGGGCCATTTAGCATTGTATTTCAATAAAGTCTTTGTAGTAGTTCAAGAGCAATTAAATTCTAAAGCATCCCCCTCCCGTCCCTTTTTACCTCTCTCTAGCTGCTCCTACCAGGTAGTCAAAATGAATGAGCCACTGATTAACTCACCTGCCTTTTATCAGTGAAATCTTTATATACTGGCCTGTTGGTGGCCCTTGAGGACTGAACTTGGACAGCCTTGCCCTAGGTCAGTGATTCTCAACCAGGGTGCGTGGCACTTTGGTGTGTCATGAACATCAACTTAGGGTGCCCCATGTTTTCTATGAAGTCTAACAAAAATGGACTTTTAAATAAAGATTTATAGAAATTGTTAGGCACAATATGTTTAGTATTGTTATTAAGATTAAAAGACCTAATAATAACTGTATATTTATATATTGTACCCTTCTTATGCACTTGATAAAGTACATTAAATTTGTTAGGGGTGCCCCATATGTTCTACATTGTGTGTTAGGGGTGCCCCGAAAAAAAAAAGATTGAGAACCACTGCCCTAGGTGGTTGCCTATGCTGCTTACTGGGAAATCCGTCCCTGAATGTGAAAGTAAAATGCAATCACTATTCCAAATATCTTTCTGATGTCTCATTCACAGGACACCACAGTCTACCCCATGCTCAGTTCTGTACTACAGGATCCAAAGCAGTTTAAATATCCTGACCAGTTCCACCCCGGACACTTCCTGGATGAAAATGGGAAGTTCTACAGGAATGAAGGATACATGCCTTTCTCCTCAGGTACTTGTTTAACTCCTTGAAGACATGAGGATGTGCAATGTATTTCAAAGCAATGCATTGCTCATCCCTCTGGTCTTCAAGGTGTTTAAAAGAACATTTGCAACTCCTACAAATTATTTCTGCATGAAGTGATTGCCATAAATTAATCTTGAATTAATACTGAATATAATGTCCATAGGTCAAATATGATTATTTATCAGACTTCCAGACTTCAAACTCCTCTCACTGAAATTTTCTTGGTAAGGAAGACTTCAATGGGATGTTCGAATTCCCAGGGGAGAGATGCATTAAAGGGCGATAAGAGCCAGGATGGGCATATGGTAGTGGATTTGTGTGTATGGCATATGGATAGCAAACACTAAGATGTTTTCTCTGTCATATCCCTGTAAATTTGCCACCAATCTGCTGACATATCCATGAATTTGTCATACCTTCAACAGGTTTATGATTTTGCACTAATATAACACTTTCTAATTTGCATGTGGAAATGTAGGTTAATGACCAATTGTTACATTCATGGAGGTGTGTTTATATGTTAATGTGACACATCGTTACATGTACTAAGCTCCGATAACAGCCTTTGGGGTTGGAGTTCACAGTACCATTACCAGCTTGAGGTTGGCAATGTCGGGACCTCCCTATAGTGCATTGTAGAGCCAGAGGACATTTGCTCACCCTATTCTGAAAAGCAGAGTTAGCAGCTGCCCCCATAACTCTTTCAGTACCATAAAGATGTGAATTGAACCCCACCCCGGTGGCACTGAAAGGGTTCCGAAACGAGAGAAAGGCAGAGAAGCTAGATTCTCTACCCTTTTGTACTGACTGAACCAGATGTGTGGATTATCCACCGATCATCATCTGATTCAGGTAAAGACAGGACTCTCCAGGCACTCTGCAACTGAGCTCCTTGCAAAACCTGTGTTTACAGGAAAAAAATGTAGTGGCATTGATATGAAATGTATCAGACAAGATAAAAGTGTGACATATTAAAATAAATTAAAAATGACTAAATGAGAGTGGAAGCTCTTAAAAGCTAATTTATAAGTTTATTAGGAGGTGTTACTTCTCCTTTAAAGGGATAGTAATACTTAAAATGTAAAAAAAAATATGTTGTAGGGTTTATCCCCCTGAGTAAAACAAGAGTACTCCCACTGCTGAAAGGTGTTTCATTCAAAAGTTATTAATTTTCAAAGTTGAATTTTTTAGGTGCAATATCACAGTGGCCTGAAATTGTACAGTGGCGCTGTTGCTACACGATCCTATGGACAGGTCTGGTCCCGGGACCATAAATCTCCATAGGATGGTGTAGCAACAGCGCCACTGTACAATTTCAGGCCACTGTGATATTGCACCGAAAAAATTCAACTTTGAAAATTAATAACTTTTGAATGAAACACATTTCAACAGTGGGAGTACTCTTGGTTTACTCAGGGGGATAAACCCTACAACATATTTTTTTTTACATTTTAAGTATTACTATCCCTTTAAGCACAATTAAATATGTGAAACACCTAACACCTCATAACAACTCTATGTTCAGTGTTTGATATCTTCAATGAATACTTTGGTTTTACCTTTTCCTGGAGATTTTTATCTCTTTATCTTTCTGCTGTTCCACTATACTGTTCAAGTTGTAGCCCAGCAGTAACTGGTGAAGTTCCCACATGCACGACTGCATATGATGGGTCAGAATAGTCCAAGGGGTAGATCTGGGAAGCTAGAAATCCACTTCTGTTTTGCCCTTACTTAGTGAAATGTATATCTCATATCTCTCACCCCACAGGGAAGCGGATCTGCTTAGGAGAGGGCCTGGCCCGTATGGAGCTCTTCTTGTTTCTTACCACTATCCTACAGAACTTCACCCTCAAGTCCGCGGTGGACCCAGAAGACTTGGACCTTACAGCAGAGATGAGCGGATTTGGTAACATTCCCCGTCCCTACCAGCTGTGCTTCATTCAACGTTAACTGTGATTATTTCTATTTCTCCTCATGACGGTCTATGAGTTACATATTAAGAAGACTTCGAGCCTACAGTAGGACACAGTAGTACTCTTGAGCTAGACTTTTTTCATCATCAACAGAGTCAAAGAAACATGGTTGGCAGAGCTCCAGGTTTTCTTGTTTAGGCACTGGTGGTTCACACACTAGACCTGAAACTGAAAGAAACAACTGGCTCCATGTTGGATTTAGAGCTACAACCAACTCTAGGCTGCATTCAGATTAGAAAGACTGTTCCTGCTGCAGAGCTACTTTAGGGCAATCCTACCAGTGCTGCTTTGACATCACCTTTTACTGAAGGCCCCTCGAAAACAGTTTAGATTAACATGGGATAAATATGTTTGCTGACCATTTTCAGTTGAGAATTATTCACTACAAATATAAATGTATTAGTAAAATGACATATACTTACTAAATAAGAATACATTTTTACATACTTCTCAGAATAACAGAATAACAGACATTTTTTAATTCTCCAAAAGTGTTGTCCTTGCCAGCACTGCTGGGAGGCTATTTTATGAGTCTATCACCTTTTCTGTAAATTAGTATTTCTACACATTCAGGCCAGATGTACATTCCCAGATGACCCTAGGAAAGGCACTCTAGGTGCCCTTAGCTCCACCCATGACCACACCCCCACTGCTTACCTGGTCCCGCCCCTAATCTCATCCACTGTTTCCTGACACAGAAAACACTGTTGACCCACAATACACAAGGACAAAAAAAACTTTAATCTTTGGTTGCAAGAGATACCTCTAGCATCCAAAGGACCAAATAATAGCTTATAAAGGATCATAAAACTGACACACACATAGAGATAGCTCTGACCACACCCACAATTCAGAATGTGTGTGGTCAGCACAGCTGATGCACTGCTCTAAAGTTTGGAGCTCTAGACAGTTGCCTACTCTACCTATTGGTAAATCCGGTCCTGTACGCATTACTTTAGATCATGACCTCTTGTCCTAGTATACCTCATGATTTCTTGTCCTAGTATACCTGATTTTTGAAAAAAATGTTCCTCTTCTGAACTCTTTTAAACATATTAATATAGTTTAAATGTTTCCATCATATGACCTCTCTCCCTACTTTCTTCCAAGAAGTAGATCCTAAGTTCTTTGAGTCTATTCTGGTATCTTGTGTCATAAAGACCCTACATCATTTTGGTTGCTCTTCTTTGATCTATGTCCAGTGTATCAATATCCTCCTGGAGATGTGGTCTCTAGAACTGTACACAGTACTGTAGGGGAGGTCCTACCAGTGATCTATGTAGTGGTATTAATACATCTCTTTAACTGCTCCTAATGCCTCGTCCTATACAACCAAGATCCCAGTTTACTTTTCCCACTGCTTTATTTCATTGCTTGCCTACCTTCAAGTTAACTGAAATAGTAATGTAAATCCCTTTCCACTGATGTATTTTTTTCATCACAGTGTAAATAAACCTTCATTCCACTTCAGGGTTTCTGTGTCCTAACTGCATTTTCTAGAACTTATCAGTATTAAACTTTAGAACCCAAACTCTTGTACACTGGTCCAATTTTCCAAAATCCTCATGCATTTGTTTTACCCCCAGTGGTGGTGCTACAATATAAGTAAATTAAGTGGTTTCTTAGGGCCCCCATATGGTCAGTGGGGCACACAAAGTTTATACAGCACCACCACTGCATGTAAACAAAATTCAATGGCAATATCTTATTAGAAATACTGACACAGGGGCTAAGGAGGGGGCCCATATGAATTTATCACTTAGGGCACCCAAAAATCTAGATCTGCCCCTGTTTACCTGGTGAGTTAATCCTATAAACATGCAAGATACAGTGGTTCAGTTTTAGGTCTCTTGCTCCAGACTTCAGGACATTCTGGGGAGCCTGAGCTGACCTCCAAATGCTGCTACATCCCTTGCCAATCTCCAAAGTTCAGGTAAAAATATAGCTCTGGGTCTTGTATCTGGTTCCAGTGCTAGAGAACAGCTGACTCTAGAGACATACAACTATATACAAAACAACCAAACAAAAAAATAAATAATTAAACAAAATATAAAAACTTAAATCAGTGAGACTCAATATGGGAAGCCAATTATTATTTTGGACCGGGGTTCCCTCCAGGGTTCAATGCACATTTATGAGCTGCAGCCCCAAATATGATGTGTTGCACTGTTTTCAGATATTCTTATGATTTTTTGATGCACAGATCTGTGATTTTTTTTTTCCAACTATGCATCAGAAGTATCACCTCCCAATATTAACCCCTGACTTGTCTTACCATGGACCCTAGGAATGTTGCCTTTCTGCCTTTGTATGTGGAGATGACTTCTCCATCCAGGCCTGGAGGTTAGGTTCATGGAAGTGCACATGATAACGGCTGGCAGATTCTTCTCAGACTGAAGAAGGAAGGTGTCCTTGAACCTACTTATTCATTTAAAGTCCAGAGAGGAAGTGCAACACTTTGTGAAGCAACATGTTGCACACTGATCTTTAAAGGGTTTAATTACCATGTGCAGTGTTTGACGTCCTCTAGTCCTGAAAGCAACTATTATGTCTACGTCCATGGTCTTGACATCCAGAACTGAGTGAATATGTTGTCACATGAACCAAAGTGAAAGGGCAAAACATATAGGGGCCATTAGGATTTTCAACCATAGTAAGATAAACTTGATGGTGTGTGTGTGTGGAGGATTAATATGTCATGTGTATTCTCCATTAAAGAAGGCTGTGTCATAAATTAAAAAAAAAGAAAACAGGTAATCACTGTTTACACCAGGTGGAGTCAACATTGGTCCTAAATAGCTACCAAACAATGAATGGTCTCAGGATGTCCCCTATGGATCACAGGTGGACTAATTAGGGGCTCAGTCACTTTAATTAATCCACCTGTACTCATTCAGGGTTATCCTGAAAACATAGAAGTAGAAGAAGTCAGAGATGTTCATGCACTGTCCGTAGCTCTTGAGAACCAGGGTTGGCTGCGCCTGGTTTAGACTATACTGCGATTTGTACTCTGGGGCACCCACTAACACAGCAGTCAAGAAAGTGGTGCATCACGGACCTTATCAGAAAGCAGAAGAGGAGCAATTCTCGAGCAAACTAACTGCATCACCATAGGAACAAATACACATTCCCAAAGTCTTCATACGTTGAAATGGGACTTTTAAAGGAAAGCTGTCAAATAAAATACATTTTGGTGAATTTGAAAGAGCTTTCAAATAATTTGTGTTAAACATTTCCTAAATTTACAGATCTAGGAGTTCTTGAGATGTATAGGTGATGGTAATTAAGGCAAACAGTGCAGGTAATTCCTGTCCTATCGCTACATGACCTCCTCCCACTCACTGACACTGAACCCTTTTAGTAGGGAGGAGGGTAATGCATTGCTGAGTAGGGGAGGTAATGTAGGGATAAGACAGGAAGTCAGTGCTAGAGGAGGTGGGCAATGTATTGCTGACCAGTAGCAGTGTCAGTGAATAAGGGAGGTGATGTAGGGATAAGACAGGAAGTAAGTGCTAAGAGGTGTGGGAAATGCATTGTTGAGCAGTGTCAGTATTTGGGGAGAGATATTTTGGGTTAAAACAGGGAACCAGTGCTAGGGGAGGTGGGCAATGCATTGCTGAACATTGTCAGTGAGAGGGGGAGGTAATGTAGGGATAAGACAGGAAGTAAGTGGTAGGGGAGGTGGGTAATGCACTGCTGAACATTGTCAGTAAGAGGGGGAGGTAATGTAGGGATAAGGCAGGAAGTCAGTGCTAAGGGAGGTGGGTAATGCATTACTGAACATTGTCAGTAAGAGGGGAAGTAATGTACAGATAAGACAGGAAGTCAGTGCTAGGAGAGGTGGGTAATGCATTACTGAGCAGTGTCAGTGAGTGGGGAGGTAATGTAGTGATAATACAGGAAGTCAGTGCTAGGGGAGGTGGGTAATGTATTGCTGAGCAGTGTCAGTGAGTGGGGGAGGTAATGTAGGGATAAGGCAGGAAGTCAGTGCTAAGGGAGGTGGGTAATGCATTGCAGAGCTCTGTCAGTGAGTGGAGCAGGTAATTTGGGATAAAATAGGAAACCAGTGCTAGGGGAGATGGCCAATGCATTGCTGATTAGGTATGGGCATAAAATTTTGCCTCAAAAGAGAAAAAGGAGAAAAATGGCAATTTTTTCCAAGCTATACATATTTTACAGAAAGTGCCATTTTTTTCGCCTAGCTCATTGCATAGAAATCAACAGGAAGACTGAATTTCTCCCCACCATGTGCCAAGTTTCCCTTCTTTTCCCACAGGCGTAGTATAAAAGGGGTGTCAGGTTCCAGCAGCATGCCATTCTGTGTTTGTAAGAGGAAGATAAAAAAAGCGCAGTTTTGAGATAGAGAGACAGACAAATAAAGTGGAGTTAAAGCTTAGTTTAGGGAGTCTTGTTGTAATGAAATCTGTTTATGTTAGGGGAGTCTAGGGGACTCTGAAGGACAGGAAGGGAAAAAGGATTTTGACCCCTAAATACCCCAAATGTTGGTGTGACTGACTGAGAAGACACAGGCAGGTGGGATCCAAGTTTCTTCCTATCTGTTTGTTATCTCTGGTCTAGGGGATTCTATGGGTTTGAAAAGGGAGGAAATGAGATTTACCTCAAATACCCCAAAATATTATAAGACAAAGGGACTGGCAAGATACCAGCAGTCTTGATCCACGTTCCTTCCTGACCTGTCTATTATTTCTCTGCTAGGTGAATCAGGTGGTGTGTCAAGAGAGAGAATATCCCCCAAATACCCCAAAATTCTGTGTGACTGATTGGAAAGGCACATGAAGCAATGGTCCAAGTTCCTTCCTGATCTGGCTGTTATCTCTGTGCTAGAGGATTCTATTGGTATGAGAAGGGAGCAAAAGAGATTTACCCAAAATACCCCCCCAAATTCTGGGTGACTGATTGGAAAGATACAGGCAGCTGTAATCCAAGTTTCTTCCTAATCCGGCTGTGATCTCTGTGCTAGGGGAGTCTAGGGGTGTGGGAATGGAGCAAAAGGATAATTACCCCAAATACCATAAAATTATATGTAACTGGCTGGGAAGACACAGGCAGAGGTGATCCAAGTTTCCTCCTGCTCTGGCTCTATGCTAGGAGAGTCTAGGGAAAGAAGCAATAGAATAGGGAGTGTGTTCTTTATTGTTTTTGTTGACAGTGATAGGGATAGGAGGACAGGTGTTTAAAATAATAATAATAATAATAGGTGACAGAGACAGGGACCCTCGGATGTGCTGTGACTGAGGCAGACTGATACTAGATTTTGTAGAGGGCCAGGATAAGAGATCACACAACCAGCTCTGTTGTGAAATTTACATTAAAAGCACACACAGTAGTTGAATAATGACCAGTAAACACACGGAGGAGGGTGAAAGGAGTAAGACGAGTGCAGGAATGTGTTAATAAAGTGGTAGTCCATAAATTGACTGCAGCATGTTCAATAAATGATGGTGATCCTTCTCCTCTCGAGTAGAGCGCAGGTTGTCAAAATCGCACCAAAAGTTCCATCACCAGCACAAGTACTCTTAATAAACCATCTCCAAAAATTGAAGTGGACAAAGAGTTGCATTCTAATGTTGATGGAATAGTGAAAGAATATGTAGCAGCTCAACCAACTTCTGCATCTAATAGTGAGACAAAAAAGCACAAAAACACCTTTCCTGGAAGTAGTAGGGAACCTTGTGAAAATCCCTCAAAGAAGAAACGTAAAAATATATTGTTTGAGACCTCTAAACTCTTAGAGGCATATCAGTGTAGTGGGAAAGAAGTGCGAATGATGCTGAGGATGACCTAATGATCACCGATTATGATGATAATGATGATGATGATGCAGATCTAGAATATATCCCTCCAGCATCATCTTCTTCTTCAGATACTGATGAAATTGAGAGTGAGAGAGATGATGACATGGCCAGAAAGGCAAAGGCTCAATCTTCCACCACTGAAAAGGACTTTGTACCTGTCTATAAATTGTTTGAGAAAACAATTAGCAAGTCTGACCCTGGATAAGAAAAGTTGCAAAAAATAAACAGTCAACCTGTCAGTCATCATTAGCATCATCACTGCTTCCAAGTCCAAGTCCACTCAGCCGCACGCACTACTTGTGTTGAGTAACCAGCAAACAACACAGGTTATCAACATCTGCAACCTTAGCTATGATGAGTGCATCTGCTGCTTTTGGAAGTACAGAATTTGTGACACCTAGTAGTAGTAAGCAACATCTATCCCCAGTAGTAGTAGCAGCCTCTCAGGAACCCCTCAGTCAATGAAGACCACAGTATGGAGATACTTTACTCTTGATCCAAAAGCTAAATATGTTGTAGTCCGTGTAAAAAGCATATGAGCAGGGGGAAAACAGGCTCACAACTAGGCACCTCCTCAGTGAGATCCCACCCTGACTGAGAGACACACCATCAACAGGTCAGAGGTGCCACAACCAGCATCAGCATCAGCAGAAGCCCTCCCAAAACTCTCTGGGGCTCTGGGGAACTTAATAGAAGTAGTGATGTTCATGTGTCAGAGAGTGTGCAAAGAGTTTGTTCATTCAAAATACCACCTATAAGTTATGCTTATAGAATGAGTGGAGGGTTGCATTGTGGAGGATGAGAGGGAAAAAATCTACTAGAAAGCATCATGAAAAGGAAGGTAACAAAGATGTTAGACCAGCAGCAGTAGGAGCATAAATATTAACCTGTCACGGAGGACTAGACAAATAACGACTCTGACATGTACAGTTAAAATAAACACCACTTTATTGAAAGATATAATACAAATGAATAGCAGATAAGGCACTTACCCAACCCTCCCCGGGGTCAGGCGTGGGGACAGTGCACAGTCCACTACCCAGGAGTTGTCACTGAACGTAGCCAGAAATATTGGAACCAGGAACCCTGAAGCAAACCTATCCTACGGTGCTGGCCAAACATATATGTTTTAGGGTTTATCCTACTGAGTAAAACAAGGATACTTCCAGTGCTGAGAGGTGTTTTGTACAAAAGTTATTCCAGCTGCAACATGAATTGTTTTGGGGCAGTATCTCCATGGCCTGATGTGTTACAGTAATGCTGTTGCTACATACACCATCCTATTGGGGTTTATGGTCAACTGGCCAAAACTGTTCATAGGTTGGTGTAGCAACAGCACCACTGTAACATTTCAGGACACTAAGATACTGCACCAAAAAATTCATGTTTGAGCTGCAATAACTTTTGAATAAAACACCTTTCAGCAGGGGGGATAGCAGTGTTTTCCCCAGGAGGATAAACCTTACAATATATATTTATTTGCATATTATGTGTTACTATATCACTTTAAAGGCAGTATTTGGTGATAGTCAGGTAACAAGCAATATTGTATCCAGAAGCATAATTACAGGGGTGTAGTGGGTGTAGCTGTGAAAGGGCCTGGTGTACATGGGGGCCCATTGGCCACAGGGTTTAACAGGCACTAGTTATGCCCATGGTAGACTATATTTAAGTTAGGGGGCCCAATAAAATGTTTGCACCAGGGACCTCTAATGTCAAGTTACACCACTGATTATATCTATCTCTGCTCTCAAAAACATAACTACTTCTTTACTAAAAATCATTTGTTGTAGCAGCAGCTTATCTGCATTTACTACCTTCTGAGCCAAGAAACAATAAACTATAAACATGTTGCTGTTATTAGTAGACTTTGGTCCTAGGAAGGAGTGATAACATGTCACTGTCATTAGTAGACTTTGGTAATGGGAAAGACTGACCCATAAACATGTCACTGTCATTAGTACACTATGGTCCTAGGAAGGACTGACCCATAAACATGTCACTGTCATTAGTACACTTTGGTCCTAGGAAGGACTGACCCATATACATGTCACTGTCATTAGTACACTATGGTCCTAGGAAGGACTGACCCATAAACATGTCACTGTCATTAGTACACTTTGGTCATGGGTAGGACTGTCCCATTAACATGTCACCGTCATTAGTAGACTTTGGCCCTAGGAAGGACTGACCCATAACACATCACTGTCATTACTACACTTTCGCCTAGGAAGGACTGACCCATAAACATGTCACTGTCATTAGTACACTTTGGTCCTAGGAAGGACTGACCCATAAACATATCACTGTCATTAGTACACTTTGGTCCTAGGAAGGACTGACCCATAAACATATCACTGTCATTAGTACATTTCAATCCTAGAAGTACAGACTTTTGGTCCTAGGAAGGACTGACCTATAAACATGTCACTGTCATTAGTACACTTTGGTCCTAGGAAGGACTGACCCATAAACATGTCACTGTCATTAGTACACTTTGGTCCTAGGAAGGACTGACCCATAAACATATCACTGTCATTAGTACACTTTGGTCCTATGAAGAACTGACCCAGAGATATTGCTAAGTAGCGTTTTTAGGGTGTAAAGCCCAGCTTGGGTCATGCTCTTTGGCTGCACAGTACAGTAATCATAAATTAAGCTGGCCTAAGAATCTGGGGGGAGATGCACTAAGATGTGATAAAGAGGTGATAAAGTGGAAATGACTTCTCCAGTTATGTTACTTCTCCAATTCCTATGATATTCTATGAAACCAGTGCACTAAGATGTTTCCCATGTGAGAAATCTTAGTGCAGAGGCTCTATAGCATAACATAGGAACTGGAGAAGTGATATCCCTGGAGAAATTATCTCCGCTTCATCACATCTTAATCACGTCTTAGTGGACCTGCTTCCTGGTCTTTTGGATAAAGCCCCTTTTCTTTTGGGAATTTAGCAGCTTACCTGAACTTACTCATAAACATGTTACTATAGATACTAGTACTGTATACATCGCCAAGACACACCCTGATAGAAGCTGTTTTTAAGAACACGCTTTCCTAGCGATGAACAGCCTTTCAATATTACATAAGTAGGAACACAAACAGAAGATAAGTCAAGATAAATAAAGTGAATTCTTCAACGCTGGAACAGGTCTATTAGTCAAGAGAGGGCAGCTGAGTTAACTGGCACCAACTAAATCCAAGATCTGCAGAGATCATTTTTTTTATCAAGGTAAAAGTGCATATCGAGGACTTTGTGCGCAAGACATAGGAGAGGACGCCTGTAGAGATTAGGAGACGCAGGATACTAATGGTCTAATTCATAAGATGAAGCCCTGCAATTCTGGAGCAAAACATCATGGATTAGAAATGAAAATTCTCATTGATTTTGCAATGCAATGGATACCTCGCTAGCATTTCAGATGTTAAAAATGAAATTTAATCAACCCTTTGAGGGCCAGAGGGGTACAGAATGCATTGCTTTGCAATGTATTCCATACCCATCTGGCACTCAAAGAGTTAAATGAATCTGAATTTATGACTTATAGAAATGAGAGAACAGGTGCTACACAATCCACATATAATCAGAAAACTCACATGGGGGTACTTGAAACAAGATGACTCACCGAAGATTGCGAGGTGCTACACCGGAATCAGCTCTCTAAAACTGATACATCTATCAATGTAACGAACAAAAGATGCGGGCGCACCCTCAGGTCCGCTTCTTTGTGATAATAAAATCAACTGTGACTCACTCAATATAAAACTTGAATCATTTATTGTTAGCTTTAAAGAAAAACAAAAAGGGGTCAGTGTGAAAAAAGCAGAAATACTATTTGCACATACAGCTTGGTAAAGTACAAAACATCTGACGCGTTTCGCACTTCAAGAGTGCTTCATCAAAGATACAACGTATAACTAGAAACCCATTTAAAACATTCAGTGACTTCTTCATTGGATAATACACTGAATTAGTATTTTAACCAGCCAAGGGGCGATTGAGGCCAAGCATAACTACAGGTATGCGGCTCGAAAGCGGACCAGGTGCACGTACCGCTCATCAAGGTTCTAAATTTAACCTGTTGCTTAACTGCAACCCGGAATGGTAGTTCATTCACACAAAGGGTGAGGACAAAAACTTCTACATACATAATTAAATAAATAAACATCTAAATAATAAATATGGTGCAATAGTCACTATTACAGCCCCAAAATAAGAGAAAAACCTACCTCCCAATAATTAAATAGATCTGAATTTATGACTTTTCAATTTCAACCTTATGGAGAAGGTGCTTTGCTACTGAATTGTACAGCTTTACTTGATGAATACTGCACCCAAAACACACACGTGTGAGCTGCAATAACCTTAATAAAACACCTCTCATCAGTATGTGTCTATTTTCAGTTCAGCAGGATAAACTCTGCCCCATATCATTTTTCACTATTAAAGGGGATCTTTCACTGCAATTGAAGTGGATTCCCATGCAATCCTCAGATGCCATGTGACACAAACTTGTGTTTTTGATTGCACTCTGTAAAGAAAAATGTTCTTTTACATTACTGTGCAGTAAAAAAGATGTACTGCACAGCTTATTAGCATTCCTCCCAAGTGTCCCTTTTTAGGAGATATTAGAGATCCATACCTCCCAAGTATCCCTCTTTAGGAGATATTAGGGGTACATACCTCCCATGTGTCCCTATTTAGGAGATATTAGGGGTCCATGCCTCCCAAGTGTCCCTCTTTAGGAGATATTAGGGGTCCATGCCTCCCAAGTGTCCCTCTTTAGGAGATATTAGGGGTCCATGCCTCCCAAGTGTCCCTCTTTAGGAGATATTAGGGGTCCATGCCTCCCAAGTGTCCTCTTTAGGAGACATTAGGGGTCCATACCTCCCAAGTGTCCCTCTTTAGGAGATATTAGGGGTCCATACCTCCCAAGTGTCCCTCTTTAGGAGATATTAGGGATCCATACCTCCCAAGTGTTCCTATTTAGGAGATATTAGGGGTCCATACCTCCCAAGTGTTCCTCTTTAGGAGATATTAGGGCTCCGTATCTCCCATGTGTTCCTTTTTAGGAGATATTAGGGTCCATACCTCACAAGGGTCCCTCTTTAGGAGATATTAGGGGTCCAGAACTCCCAAGTGTCCTTCTGTAGGAGATATTAGGGATTCATACTTCCCAAATGTCCTTCTTTAGGAGATATTAGGGGTCCATACCTCCCAAGTGTCCCTCTTTAGGAGATATTACGGATCCATACCTCCCAAGTGTCCCTGTTTAAGAGATATTAGGGGTCCATACCTCCCAAGTGTCCCTCTTTAGGAGATATCAGGGGTCCATCCCTCTCAGGTGTTCCTCTTTAGGAGGGACAGTCCCTCTTTGAGACCCAAATCCCCCTGTCCCTCTTTCCCACCTGGTGTCCCTCTTTTTAGGAGATCATACTGTGTGGTGTGTGTATAACACTCTACCACATTAATTTGCATTAATGTTTTTGATTAAACAACAGTGTATGTGTTCATAAATTAGTCTGTGTAAGGAAAATACTCTAGTCTTGTTCTAACTCATTTATTCAGTTACACAGGGAGGTGTCAATAGGTCATGAAATAACCTGAAAATTCTCTCTAATGCCATACCCACCAGCCACACCAACTAAAAGTGTCCCTCTTTGGCCATTTTAAATGTTGGGAGGTATGTATACGTCCCTCTCCTCACTGCAGAAATCCAGCCCCATGGAGGCATAGCTCGGCTCTCAGAAGGAAAGCAAGCAAAATGGGGAGGTATTTGCAATGCCCATTAACTAGGATGTCGACAAGATGGATGCATTCTGTCTCCTGATGCCCCTGGAGGACACAGTATTGTACAGGTATGGGGTAACATTTCTTAAACTTTAAGCATTATTTTGGGTGCCTGCAAGATTAATAAAGATGATGGGAAGGGGGTTTAGTAAAGTTGAAAGTTCTACTTTAAATGTGACTATCCATTTAACCCTTTGAGTGCCATAGGGGTATGCAAAGCAATGCTTCATACCCCACTGGCATTCAAAGGGTTAAAACTTCACTGCTCTCGGGACACATGAATGAATTCCAGCAGTGGAATAAAACTTCTATCACCCAAACTTCTACCACATTTACCAGTCATTATTATCAATCAATTTTTAGAGGAAATGGGACATTTTAATAATAAAAAAAAACAACTTGAATATTATTATCTGCCTAATTTTTAGATTCTGATATGCGATTCCCCATAATGCACTGCACTGAACTAGATGTTGTAGGCAATGAGAAACAGTTCTGTTTGCGAAGGGTTTCTTCAGACAACGGAGCAAAAGAGACAAACCAACATCATGACTGGAAAAAAAATAAACATTCCTATTGGTTGAGGCTATTGTTGCTTTGCAATATGCTGGAAACATTTGGCATTCAAAGAGTTAAAGGGAACTCCTTATAAACACTTCTCACCTTACCATACTATGGACAAAAAATCCTAATGACCCCTCAGAATTTTTGCCTTGCTCTTTGATTCCAAAGTACTAAATATCATGTCCGTGGAGGCGGACATGACACTTCCTAACAAGATCATAGAACATAATCTCTACCCACTGTACAGGGTAGCTTAACCTTGTGAAGACCAGAGTTTTTTGCAACACATTGCTTTGCAAAGCGTGGTCACCCCACTGGTTCTTAACCCTTTGAGTGCCAAGGGAATATCCATCGCATTGCAAAGCAATGCATTGAATATTCCTCTGTCACTCAGTGGGTTAAAGGATCATTCACTGTGCCTGCTGTGATGTCCACCAACATGGACATGAGTGACATCCAGGACTCTTTAAAGATATTATTTCTTGAAACAAGTAGCAATGCACTGACATACCTGGGAACTCTCTGCCCCGGAGACTCAATTTTTTAGAGATAATTACTAGGTCTCTGGGATACAGAATGATTCTCCAGCGGTGGTGAGTTTCTACTGAATCTCTGTCCACTTCTCTTCCTCCCACCCGCCAACCCTGTTCCTTCTACTTCCTATACACGTCTCTTCCTTACCCCCATTCCTCCCACTTCCTATCCACTTCTCTTCCTTACCACCCTGTTTCTCCCACTTCCCACCCACTTTTCAATAACAGAAGTAACATGGAAGATGGATGCTGAAGGTTCCACTTGCCACGACTGGCTCCAGTGATGCTCCTGAGGCAGTAGCAGCACAATAAGTAGCCCTCAGTGGAGAAAAGAAGAAGTTGGCCATTAAACC
This sequence comes from Rhinophrynus dorsalis, assembly GCA_037306005.1. NCBI lineage: Eukaryota > Metazoa > Chordata > Amphibia > Anura > Rhinophrynidae > Rhinophrynus > Rhinophrynus dorsalis. Next base: position 184,230,721 of record CM074726.1, read on the forward strand.
TTCTCTACCTGCCCCTCCTCCAAAATCATCATGGGTGTGCTGTAATTAGAATATATTTTTTTTCCCTTGAGAGTAGGAACTGTGCCTCTCATCAGCAACTGCAATGCGCACAGTGTGTATGTGGTAAATAACATCTGGGGGCACAACTGTATCCAAACACCATGACACCTAAAACCAAGTACTGCCACTGTCACTTTACCCCTTGTCCAGACCCCTGTAAGGATAGATGACAACTTGCAGACAGTTTAATAGTAATAATGAACCCTCCCTATCTCCATCTTAGCATATTGGAATATCCTCAGATGTCGCTTGATGCCCTGCTTGCGATTCTCCTCCACCACACTGGCATGTGTGGTCAGTGCACCATACAGTGTACAATGGGTAGAGATGAACTGCCACATCCTAACATCTACAGAGTGGCTATCATTTGGCAGGGGAGGTAACAATGAACGAGGTGGATTGGCCAAAGGTGTAGTTTCCCTAGAGGAAAAACGTGATGGTGATGGTGAGCTAATTGTTTCGCTCATCATGGAAATTCCAGTCTCTGCCTGGGTTTCTCTATTCTTCCTCCACTTTGATCTCCACCTCACCTCTTGTTGCCTCTCTGTAGAGTCAGGGGGTATAGCAACAGTGGTGTTTGATTTCTGTGATGGGTGTTTGTCTTTAACATGTTTGGAGTAAATGTCATGGTGTCTGTGTTTCATGTGTGATATCAGAGAGATTGTGCCAAGGTGTGTTCCCTCCTTTCCCCTTCTCACTGATTTGTTACAAATTGTGCACTGTGCCGTTGGTGATGACAGCGCTGTACCTGCCCCAAGAGCAAAATAGTCCCACACCTAGGGACGGGTGAAAATTTTTGCCTCAAAATGAAATAGGTGAATAATGGCACTTCCTGCTTGGCAAATAATTTCTGGCAAAAAGTGTTGATTTTCCACTTCTCTCACCTAGCTCATTCCTTTAAAATTAAAGGGAATGTTGAATTTCTACACAACACATAGCAAATATTTTTTTTATTTCACAAAGACATAGTATAAAAGGGGCATGAGGGTGTCTGTGTTGGTGGGGTGTGGGGAAAGAATCAGTTGAATATGGATTTTTTTGGTAGGGGGGGGTTGTTTACTGGGATTGGGGGGCAGTAATATAAAATAAATCCTAAATCCAAATAAAATACCCTATAAGACATGGTATAAAAGGGGACTGAGGAGGTGCCTGTGTTGGTGGATGGAGTCTGAGGAATGAATCATTTGAACAGGGAAATTGTTTGGGGGGGGTTCTTGACTGGTATTGGTGGGGCAGTTAATAAAAAAAAAAATAATAAGACATTTGTATTTAAAGTGATAGAGACATGAACCCCCTGACATAAGCTGCCACTGGGGTGGACTGATACTTGACTTGATAGAGGATGATTTGTTTGATTTGTTGTTAGAGGTCCAAGCCCTGATGAAACATTGATTTGTAGGACTTAGGCTTGTTAGAAACAAACCCAAAAAATTGTTTATTTTTTTTGTAGGACTATGTTTTTATTTATTTATTTAATTTTTTAAGCACAACCACTGAGAAAAAAAAAAACAAATTCCTGACTGGCCTACTACCAGCAGGTGATGTACTGTTGGCCAGTAGCCACTGGCCTTTGTCAATTGCCCTGATGTAGATGCAGAATTTGCGACTGCTGTTCTTGTTGCTGCTGCTGAGTTGTTTAAGCAGCAGGATAATTAGGCAGCTCAAAGGGAATGGGATCAACAACAGTGACATCGTTGATGGATGATGAAGGTTCCACTTTCCACGACTAGCTCCAGTGATGCACCTGAGGAAGTAGCAGCACCATAACTACCCCCTACCACATCTGGTATATGTGTTGCTACTGGCAAGTGGAACGTTCCCTAGTCCCAGATCACTTATTGACCCCATTCCCACTGTGTCCACTGTGGTCTGTGGCACATTAACCTGCTCCTCAGCACCCTGCTGCCCTGTAACTTAGCAGCAGCAGCAGGAATTAGAGCAGTTGCAAATTCTGCACATTTCCAAATGTTCACTGCTGGTTGGAGGAGGTAACAAGCAATGTGACAGAGGGTCCCCTAATGTTCCAGTTGCCATTTCTTGTTGACCTGAAGAGGACTGGCAGCGGTAGCAGCAGGCACAGGCAGCTGATCTGTGCTCCTGCTGGTGGTGGTATTATTACGGTGGTGACAGTTCTGCCTTCTTCAGGATCATGTTCCACAAGGACAATGCCGTGGGGGGAAGGGGGCTCCCAAGTTCAGGGGAATGGTGTGGGCTTCCTTGACCATTAGACTGGATGCTCTCAATTTCTTCCTCTACAACTCTCTTAACACTAGTCTCACCGGCTGTTTCACCATCACTGTTACTACTACTATTAATACTAACACAAGCCACATCAATTTCAGCCCCTCACTGTCACTATTAATAGGAGGCTATTGATTACCCCCTCCTTCACTCTTAACGCTAACAAGCTGCTGTACCTTAGTAGTAGCGGTACTAGCACTAGCGGTACTGCTTGGGGATGGCAAGTGTGACTTAGGGTCCCCTGCTGTCAAACTTGGCATCATCTTCTTCTCCCCCCCTGGCGTATTAGAAGACACACTGGCAATAGGTTCAGCACTGGTGGCAGCAGGTTCAGCACTGGCAGCAGGCACAACACTGGTGGAAGCAAGGGCACTACTATCAGCAGGCACAGCACTGGGAGAAGCAAGGGCACTACTGTCAGCAGGCACAGCACTGGGGAAGCAAGGGCACTACTGTCAGCAGGCACAGCACTGGGGGAAGCAAGGGCAGTACTGTCAGCAGGCACAGCACTGGAAAGCAAGAGCAGTACTGGCAGCAGACACAGCACTGATGGTGGCATTGGCAGCAGGGGGATCACGTCTGACAGCAGGCACAGCACATCTTACAGCAGGCACAGCACGTCTTCAAGCAGGCATAGGCAGCTGACCTGTCCTGCTCTCACTTCTCCTACCCTTTTGTTCCTCCCTTGACAGTAATTTCCCTAAAAACCCTAGGGGGGGATTTAGGGGGACTGCTATGCTCACTTCCTCCTCAGACACAGACTCAGTGGACACATAATAGTCCTTCTACTTCCTCCTTTGATTATTTGTAATCCTGCTCCTAGTGATACAGTCACTATAATCCTCTCCTGCCTCATTTTTGCCTCAAAATCACTGAAGAACAGCACAGCACATCTATCTCCCTCTCTAGCTGCTTCTATTGTGTATCATTTCTGGAAATACGTCACTTTTTTTTAGCGAAAAAGCGAAAACAACGTAAACTTTCTAGCCATTGAAAAAATGGCAAAATAGTTTGGCCAATGGGTGAAAAATGTGGACATTTTAAATGCTAGTTTTACAGCAGATTTTTCAGTGAAAAAGCAGGGAACAATGCGGTTTTCATGGTATTTCCCACGGGAACATGGTGAGAGATTTCACCCACCCCTACTTCTTTGTACTAACACTGACGGACTGCTTGGGGATGGCATAATTTAGGGTCCCCTGCTGTCACACTTGGCATCATCTTCTCCTTCTCTCTTCCTATTTTCAAACCTGCTCATAGTAATAGTAGTCACTATGAGCCTCTCCTGCCTCAATTTTCCAAAAGATCACAGCAGAATAGCACATCTATCTCTCTCTGTATCTCCTTCTATTGTGTTTGACTTACACAAATACGTCATGTTTTATAACGAAAAGGCGAAAACCACGTAAATAAATGGGTGAAAACTTTCTAGCCAGGCACACTTTGTAGACAGTTCCAGTGAAGCATTTGTTTTTAGATCGCTCTATTTTGGCTCTTCTGAAGAGCTGCCAGCCATTCTGCAGACCAGGATCTCCTGCTGTAATATAGAGGCTGACATCAGTGAAAGAGGAGGGAGGGGTGAACTTTGTAATCGTACATCTCTCAAACCATAAATGTTTGAGAGATCAGGCTGGCCTCAATTACTTTATGTTTTTACTACCTCCGATATTAAATATACTTAAAACGGTCCATTACTATCCCTTTAACAGACCTTACTGTGAAGAGACCCTTTCTTTGCTGAAGTTGAAAACTACTTTCCTCTTGTTATGAGGGGTGGAACCGAGTTATCTAATTGGGCCTTGGAATCTAGTTCCAGCAAGGACAGCTCAGCCTTCCACCCTACTGAGGTAGATAAAATGAGGCCAGGACATACTTGAAAACAAGAAACAATCTCAATGTATACTGCCTGGTAAAATACTTTCACAAAAAAAAAAAGATGAAAAGCTCACGGGAGAGTTATTTGTATTTTCTATTCTTTATATAGCACACACAGATTATGCAGCACTTTACACTCATATTGGTCCCTGTCCCCATTGGGGCTCACAATCTAAATTCACCTATCAGTATGTTTTTTGGAGTGTGGGAGGAAACCCACGCAAGCACGGTGAGAACATACAAACTCATTGCAGATGTTGTCCTTGGTGGGATTTGAACCCAGGACCCCAGTGCTGCAAGGCAACAGTGCTAACCACTGAGCCACCTTGCATGCACTTATGCAATGTAACAAGATACCCTCTTAGACATTTTTCTGCAGAGTTAATAAACCAAGTTTGGCTAGATATTCTTCAGTTCTTCCAATCCCTTAATTAATTTTGTCACTGTTCTCTGTATGCTCTCCAGTTCTAGAATACACTTTAACTGTACTGCAGAATATTTCATTTTCAACAACATTCTGTTTCCTATCCTTCAACTAAGTTCTATGCAAAATAAATGAATAAAAGAGAGAGCATTACACCACCTCCCATTTAGAAAAGATTTACTAACTCAAATAAATGTATAACGATGAAAAGACGTGGTACCACTTACCTCCATTAATACAAATATATGACAAGAGAGGACCTTGCACCACTTCTATACCAAAATATATATTTATCCTCTGCAGAAAAGAATGTCAGTAAAAAATCCAAAAAGCACCACAAATTCACCATCCCATGAGGCTTTTGTCCAAGTCTAATGCTGCAGCATTAGACCTGGACAATAGTTGCATGGGATGGTAAAGTTGTAATTGTAATTTCTCTCATTGGTTTATGACTAGAGGATAATTGCCATTTGGATACAGCATGTACTTTGTTGAACTGTGTCTCTTCTAGAATGGACTTTAAAGGGATAGTAATACTTAAAATGTAAAAATAAATATGATGTAGGGTTTATCCCCCTGAGTAAAACAAGAGTACTCCCACTGCTGAAAGGTGTTTCATTCAAAAGTTATTAATTTTCAAAGTTGAATTTTTTAGGTGCAATATCACAGTGGCCTGAAATTGTATAGTGGCGCTGTTGCTACACCATCCTATGGAGATTTATGGTCCCGGGACCAGAGCTGTCCATAGGATCGTGTAGCAACAGCGCCACTGTACAATGTCAGTCCACTGTGATATTGCACCTAAACAATTCAACTTTGAAAATTAATAACATTTGAATGAAACATCTTTCAGCAGTGGGAGTACTCTTGTTTTACTCAGGGGGATTAACATATTTTTTTTTACATTTTGAGTATTACTATCCTTTTAATATACAATGAAGTTATAAGATTATGTTCAATATCGTAAGATATTTAGTTATAGACCATTTAGAATCTTGATACTGTGATACAATATGTCCAGTTCTGACTATGTTTTTTTTTGGATGCACTGAGGAGATGTTATATGATATAGTCCGCTTTTTTGTAGAGAATAAATTTATATTTTTTGGTATAGAAGTGGTGCAGAGTCCAGACTTATCTTTTGTTGATCCTTTCAACGTTCTATTCAGTTACATAGGTTATCTCTAGGGGTGGGCGAAAAATTAGAAAAATTTCCCACATGACTTTTTGTGAAAAATGGACTATTTTTCTCCAGGACATACTTGAAAACAAGAGACAATATCAATGTATTCTTTCTGGTAAAATACTTTCACACACAAAAAACATGAAAAGCTCACTGGAGAGTTATTTGTATTGACCTTGCATACACTTATGCAATGTAACAAGATCCCCTCTTAGGCATTTTTCTACAGAGTAAATAAACCAAGTTTGGCTACACATTCTTCAATTCTTCCAATCCCTAAATTAATGTTGTCACTGTTCTCTGTATGCTCTCCAGTTCTAGAATACACTTTAACTGTACTGCAGAATATTTCATTTTCAACAACATTCTGCTCCCTATCCTTCAACTAAGTTCTATCCAAAATAAATAAAACAGAGAGCATTACACCACCTCCCATTTAGAAAAGATTTACTAACTCAAATAAATGTACAACGATGAAAAGACGTTGCACCACTTACCTCCATTAATACAAATATACGACAAGAGAGGACCTTGCACCACTTCTATACCAAAATATATATTTATTCTCTGCAGAAAAGAATGTCAGTAAAAAATCCAAAAGGCACCACAAATTCACTATCCCATGAGGCTTTTGTCCAAGTCTAATGCTGCAGCATTAGACCTGGACAATAGTTGCATGGGATGGTAAAGTTGTAATTGTAATTTCTCTCATTGGTTTATGACTAGAGGATAATTGTCATCTGGATACAGCATGTACTTTGTTGAACTGTGTCTCTTCTAGAATGGACTTTAAAGGGATAGTAATACTTAAAATGTAAAAATAAATATGTTGTAGGGTTTATCCCCCTGAGTAAAACAAGAGTACTCCCACAGCTGAAAGGTGTTTCATTCAAAAGTTATTAATTTTCAAAGTTGATTTTTTTAGGTGCAATATCACAGTGGCCTGAAATTGTATAGTGGCGCTGTTGCTACACCATCCTATGGAAATTTATGGTCCCGGGACCACAGCTGTCCATAGGATCGTGTAGCAACAGCGCCACTGTACAATTTCGGTCCACTGTGATATTGCACCTAAACAATTCAACTTTGAAAATTAATAACATTTGAATGAAACATCTTTCAGCAGTGGGAGTACTCTTGTTTTACTCAGGGGGATTAACATATTTTTTTTTCTTACATTTTAAGTATTACTATCCCTTTAATATACAATGAAGTTATAAGATTATGTTCAATATCATAAGACTAGTTGAACAGCCCGTTACACGGGCCACAGTGCCTCTGGCAGCCGGTTGCGGGGCAGTCACACGCAGTGGAGACTGCCCGCGCCTCGGCTGATACAGAGCCTCTGTCAGCCGGTCGCGGGGCAGTCACACGTAGTGGAGACTGCCCGCGCCTCGGCTGATACAGAGCTGGACGCTCCAAAGGAGCGCCCAGCTCTGTCTCAGCGGCGGCGTGGGCAGTCTCTACTGCTCATGCCTGCCGCACGTGCAGCAGTGTGTACTGCGCATGTCGGGCGTTACACACAACTTGGCGAATTATTATATAGGATATTTAGTTATAGACCATTTAGAATCTTGATACTGTGATACAATATGTCCAGTTCTGACTATGTTTTTTTTGGATGCACTGAGGAGATGTTATATGATATAGTCCGCTTTTTTGTATAGAATAAATTTATATTTTTTGGTATAGAAGTGGTGCAGACTTATCTTTTGTTGATCCTTTCAACGTTCTATTCAGTTACATAGGTTATCTCTAGGGGTGGGCGAAAAATTAGAAAAATTTCCCACATGACTTTTCGTGAAAAATGGACTATTTTTCTCCAGGACATACTTGAAAACAAGAGACAATCTCAATGTATTCTTCCTGGTAAAATACTTTCACACACAAAAAACATGAAAAGCTCACTGGAGAGTTATTTGTATTGACCTTGCATACACTTATGCAATGTAACAAGATCCCCTCTTAGGCATTTTTCTACAGAGTAAATAAACCAAGTTTGGCTACACATTCTTCAATTCTTCCAATCCCTAAATTAATGTTGTCACTGTTCTCTGTATGCTCTCCAGTTCTAGAATACACTTTAACTGTACTGCAGAATATTTCATTTTCAACAACATTCTGTTCCCTATCCTTCAATTAAGTTCTATCCAAAATAAATAAAACAGAGAGCATTACACCACCTCCCATTTAGAAAAGATTTACTAACTCAAATACAAGTATACAACAAGAGAGGACCTTGCACCACTTCTATACCAAAATATATATTTATTCTCTGCAAAAAAGAATCTCAGTAAAAATCCAAAAGGCACCACAAATTCACCATCCCATGAGTTGCATGGGATGGTGAAGTTTCAACACCTTTTTTATTTTTTTAACGGTAATTTGTCTCATTGGTTTATGACGAGAGGATACTTGTCAAATGGATACAGCATGTGATTTGTTGAACTGTGTCTCTTCTAGAGGAAAAAAAAAGCAGATACACAGCGCAAAAGATCAAGATCTAGAGGTGGCAAATTAACAGTAAAACAATCAGAACAATCAAAAAAGATCGCACTTTTATCTTCTAGAGGAGACTTTAATATATGATGAAGTTATGAGATTTTGTGCAATATCATACAATATTTAGTTATAAACCGTTTAGAATCTTGATACTGTGATACAATATGTCCAGTTCTGACTATGTTTTTTTGGATGCACTGAGGAGATGTTATATGATATAGTCCGCTTTTTTGTAGAGAATAAATTTATATTTTTTGGTATAGAAGTGGTGCAGACTTATCTTTTGTTGTTCCTTTCAACGTTCTATTCAGATACAAAGGTTATCTCTAGGGATGGGTGAAAAATTAGAAACATTTCTCCTTTTCTCCAATGCATAGCCGTACTTCTTTTCGCCTATTCCAGCAAATTTTTCGCCTATTCTACACATTTTTCGTCTATGCAACACATTTTTCTCCAATTCTAACACATTTTTCTCCTATTCCAACGCATTTTTTCCTATTTCAACACATTTATGTCTTATGTTTCATATGTTGCAACATTCCCCAGCACACTATTACTTCTTATGAGGGCTGTAGTGGAGAAATAAGTAGCTGGAAATCAAAGTTGTGAGTCCAACAGCAACATTTACCTTGAGAAATGTGTTAGCATGCAGAGTGCATTTGTCCTTTACCTACAACACTTACTTCCTGCTTAAGTGACACTGGCACATATTCATGATGATGTCAAGTGATTAAAGAAAAATGAAATACAACCTACAATGTGGCAGATGTGTATGGTAGTGGTGGTGGGGGACTGACGGGGTGTGATTGGTGGGACCTTGACAAACTGCATTCACACCAGGAGGAGAGGGATCATCACCATCATTTATTGCACATGCTGTAGCAAGCATTACTGCAGTCAATTTTTGTACTACCACTTTAGTCCCACATCCCTGTACTGATCCAACTTTCACCCTCCCACTTGTGCATTTGCTAGATGTTACTCAACTACTGTGTGTGTTTTTACTCTCTACAGTACACAACTGATGGAGTGTGATGTCTTGCCTTGGTCCTCAACAAAATTCTCAATGTTGTCTGCTGTCTATCAAGTCTGCCTGAGTCCCAAAGCTCCCAATCAGCTGTCTAATATATTTGCTTCATTATATATGGGTTTTTTTATTTATTTATTTATTCATTTAAGTTGTCCACTCTATCTTATCACAGTCTGTCCAAAAAAAAAAAATATAACTAAAAATCAAAATCAACAACTTCTTTTCCCAGACTTCCCCAGCACAGAGACAATAAAATCAAAATCAGCAAGCAATTTGGACCCCCAGCTATATGTGTCTTGCCAGTCAGTCACACCAAATTCTGGGGTATTTTGAGTCAACTTCCTTCCTCCCTTCTTCTCCCCATTGTGCCCCAACATTCCCCTACTATAAAGAACAAATGTCCTACCTAAATGACTCCCTAAACTGAACTCCAATTCCCCTTTATTTGCCTATCTTTTCTAGCTCAAAAACATGCTGCTCTCTCATCTCACAAACACAGAATGGCTGCTGTGAGAGCCTGACAGCCTTTTATATGTCTGTACACAGAATGGCTGCTGTGAGAGCCTGATACCCTTCTATATGGCTGTACACAGAATGGCTGCTGTGAGAGCCTGACAGCCTTTTATATGTCTGTACACAGAATGGCTGCTGTGAGAGCCTGACATCCTTTTATATGTATGTACACAGAATGGCTGCTGTGACACCCTTTTATATGTCTGTACACAGAATGGCTGCTGTGAGAGCCTGACAGCCTTTTATATGTCTGTACACAGAATGGCTGCTGTGAGAGCCTGATAGCCTTTTATATGGCTGGAGAAAACTTTTGTGTGATAGATAACATTTTTTCTACCCATTGATTTCAATGCAATGAGATAGGAGAAAAAAGCAGAAAAGCGGGAAAAAGTGCACTTTTCGATGGAAATTTTTTGCCAAGCAGAAAGTGCCATTTTTTCTGCAATTTCAGTTTGAGGGGAAAATTATTGCCCATCCCTAGTTATCTCCTAGACCCAGTTTCCTTATTTTATACATCTTGTGTGGCACAGTATCCAATGCCTATGTACAATCTAGATAAACTACATCTACTGCTTTATTATTATCTAGGTTGCTACTCACTTTTTCGTAGAAGCTAGAAATAAGTATTCAGCAATATCTATTCCTCGTGAATCCATGTTCATGTCTGATAATAACTTTGTGTTTCGCAATATAATCCTGAATTGAAATACTTACCCTATAATCAGTTTTCCCTATAACAAGGTCAAACTCAGAGATCTATAATTCCAAGGTTCTCTTTCGGTTCTTTTTATAAATAAGGAAGGCAAGTATGGTACCTTTATTTTCTAACTAAGTATATTTAGGATGCAAGCTTTCAGGATATCATAGGTTGCTTCTTCGGCCATGTTATACAGACAGACATGAAAACATCTCTCTTAAAGGGATAGTAATACTTCGTTTTAACTTTATTTTATTTTGTAGGCATTAAAAAAACATGAAGAATGATATAAGTCTTATCTCTCAAACCTTTATGGTTTATGAGATATTCACAAGCAAAGTTTCCCCCTCCCGCCCCTTTTACCTAGTGTAAGCCATCTCTTCTCAGATGTGAATCTGGTTGTATGACCAGACAGATAACAGAAGGGGACAATTTTCTTTGTAAGAAAACAATGAAAGCCCTTCCCCCTTGACAAGTTTTTCAGCTTTTTCCCTTATCTTAATTGAAGATTGTCCCTCTCTGCAGTCTACCTGGGCACCTCCCTTCTGATCTGGTTGAACGGGGGGGGGGGATACTTTGTTTGTGAATATCTCTTAAACCATAAAGTTTTGAGAGATAAGACTTATATCATTCTTCATGTTTTTTTAATACCTAGAAAACAAAATAAAATTAAAACGAAGTATTACTATCCCTTTAAATACAAGTACACATTGCATTGTTTAGAATGGAAAGAAGATAAGATCAGTTTAGTCCAGACCCAGGTTCTTTGATCTGTCAATGGTAAAGGAATGGAATGTAAATTGCAGTTATACTCTGGAGGTGTCAAAGGTATTTTACTTTCAGTGGTACTCTGGATGTCTATTGTACAGGCTAATCCACAATGTAATAATGTGATAGAAATTCCTTATCCCAGTTCAGGCCATTATTTACGGTATTAAACTGGAGCATTAATTTAACCTCCCATATTTTTCTCTCGCTCTGGGTGCGGACACATTGTGGATTAGCCTGTACAACAGATATCCTGAGTCCTATTGAAAGAGTAAATATCTTTGACCCCTCCAGAGGATGACTGCAATTTACATCCCATTCATAGGAACGGCAAATGTTACTGTTGTTTTCCCGCAAAAAAAATCTGCAAAAAGCACATGGTTGTCCGCTTTTTTTTAGGAAAATCCACCTTATTAATACTGCAAGCTGTCACATGTCCTAAGTGAGGAGTAAACAAGGAGCATAGTGATAGCAGAAGTACTTGGTTTCTGGTGTGATGATTCCACTTTGCGGACCTAAGTGTCATGGTGTTTGGTTGCAGTTCTGCCAGTTGTTTGATGCAAATGCAGATATGGTCGTTGTTCCTAGTCCTTCCCCTATTTCACAACTTTACTACACACACTGTGCACATTGCCTTCCTGCTGTCAAGGGAAAAATCAGTATTCCAAAATAACCATGATTTTGGAGGAGGGGCAGCAAAAGAAGCATTATTGGCCAACTTATTTTCTCCACATACACCTGAAGTCATGGAACTAATTATGCTACTTCCTCAGGAGTGTCACTGGAGCTCGTAATGACAAGTGGAACCATGATCATCATCACCCATATCACTACTGTTGTTGATCCCATTCCCGTAGAGCTGCCTAATCATCCTGCTGCTTAAACATCTCACAGCAGCAGCATGAGTAGCAGTTGCAAATGCCGCAATGACACAGGGGATTTACCAATGGCCAATGGCCAGTGGCCAACATTACATGACCTGCTGGCACTAGACCAGTAGGGCATATATTTTTTTCCTCAGGGATTTTTTAAATATAAATCAGAGGACTACAAAAAACAATTTCTGGGGGCTTTTTTCTAATAGACTTGTGTGATTCGGTTCGGCCAATTTCGGAATTCGGACAAATAAGGAGTATTATCACTGTGCCTGTGATTCCAGCTCCTGGGAGACATTGCTACTTCCGGGATTACCATTGCCTTATTCTTATTGGCTTTGGGACTGTGTCTCCTCTCAGGGCTTGCTTTTATATACTCTCTCCTGTAATCTTTACAGTACCCTTTTGTGGTGTACCAGTACCTAGCGTTTGTTTATTGCTTGTTCCTGTTTCCGTGTATGACCCGGCACTCCTGACTATGCTCCTGGTTCCTGATGCTCCTGTGATCTGATTCCATTACTGATTAGGACTGGCTGACTAACTCTGTGTGTACCGACCTGGCTTGGCTGAGTATCCGATTCCATTACCAACTAGGACTGGCTGACTAACTCTGTGTGTACCGACCTGGCTTGGCTGAGTATCCGATTCCGTTACCAACCAGGACTGGCTGACTAACTCTGTGTGTACCGACCTGGCTTGACTGAGTATCCAATTCTGTTACCGACTAGGACTGGCTGACTACTCAGTATGTGCCGACCTGGCTGTGTATCCGGTTCCGTTTCTGACCAGACTGGCTAACTACCTCCATGTGTACAGACTGGGGCAACGCTGGCTTCTGGTCTGTCAGGGTACGCACCCTGTATCTCGTTCCGCCTACTCCCACTTGCTATACTACACAGTGCCTGCCTGGCCTGTCTATCACCATAGTCACCAGGGGTCTGTGGGAGTCTGGTCACTTGCCAGTGTCTGTGTTGCCTCCGTTAACCCTAGCGTTCTAGGGTCAGGTCACTGCCAGAGTCCTGTCTGTGTTGCCTCCGTTAACCCTAGCGTTCTAGGGTCAGGTCACTGCCAGAGTCCTGTCTGTGTTGCCTCCGTTAACCCTAGAGTTCTAGGGTCAGGTCACTGCCAGAGTCCTGCCTGTGTTGCCTCCGCCATCCCTAGCCTCCTAGGGAATTGTCCTACAGTCACCCATCACCCTATCTCACCTAGTTGCTGTGTGGGGCTGTTGTGGTTCTACTTGTTTCTGAACCTGTCCACGGATCAAGCCTACAGAGTCCTATTGTTGATTACCACTGTGATATTCATACATTCAGACCTGAGTCAGATTTGGGAAGTACTAGGTACGGACCTCATCTGGACCTGAGTAGGGTGATTGTTCCATTTATTTTCAATAAAGCTTTTAAACCTTACCTAACTGACTGAGTGTTCTTACAAAACTGTCACATGTATTCGGCATCATTTGGACCTTCCGAAAGCTAAGGTCCGACCACAAAAAAAAATCAGAATCCAAAACGGACCTAGTCCGAAATTTAGGTGTAAATTTCGGATATTCGGATGGCGCTTTCCCGCCTGAAACTATTACAATGTTGCTACATGCTGCTAAAAATAGATCTGGTAAAACAGGTGCTTTATAGTTCATGCAAAGTGCAGATATTAACCACATTAGGACACAAGCAATTTTGGCATTTTTGCTATGTGTGTGTTCAACCATAATTCCTATCTTTCTCATTTATTGCACAAACACATATTATATACCATTTTAAAGGGCAGAAAGGGCTTCAATTTGATGTGACATATACATATATAAATTCTCATTTATTATTATTAAAAAAAAATAAAAAATTATAAAATGAAAAAACAAAAAACACTTTTTTTTACAATTTTGACAGTAATAATGTGTTATATAATGGGTGCAGCTTAAGAAAAGTCATTCAAAATAATTTATTTGTCCTGATGGACTCACCTATGAGACTTGCCTTGACGCGGCAGGTGAGCTTACATTCAAATGGCCATTGGAGTGAAACTAAAAGCCTCCAATTATTTAAATGTGCTTAGGGATTTGGGACAGAGCGCAGGTAACTCCTTTTGTTTTTTGTACTATGTATTTTGGGTAGATGAATACTATAGCCATTACTGCTGCCCAGGAGTACTGGGAGTTTGAGCTCAGGGGTTTATTTTGTGTGTTTGTTGTATATTCATTTGTATCACACAGCCATGTTACATTGCTGCCACTCACCCCATAATTGCCCTATTAAAGGTTAATAAGTGTGTAGGGGTTTATAAAATACCCCTTCCTGTCTCATAAGAGATTTAATATTATTATTAATTTAGTTTAATGTATTGTTTTATTTTTAGTTGTTTAATTTTAAATTTTTATTGAATATTTTAAAGTTTTTTTTTTTAATTTGGCTGAATAATTCGGACTATTGCCGAATTTCATCCGAGTCGAACAGGTCCGGTCTGAGTCCGAAGTCTGAGTGCTAAAAATTGTCTCTGATTCCCTCGAGCTTGTCATGCTAACAAAACTGAGTGTAAAAAATTATCTCTGGTTCCTCGGGACTTGTGATGCTAACAAGACTAAGTCTTACTTGTGATGCTAACAAGGCTAAGTCCTACAAATCAATGTTTCCTCAGGGCTTTGCCCTAAAAAGTCTAAGTACTACAAATCAATGTCTCCTCATGGCTTGGGCCTAACAAAACTAAGTCCTACAAATCAATGTTTCCTCAGGGCTTGTGCCAAACAAGTTAAATCCTACAAATCCTTTTTTCCTCAGGGCTTGGACCTCTACAACAAGTCTAAGTCCTACAAATCATCCTCTACAAAATACTCTATCCCATCAAGTACCAGTCTGTCCTAGTAATAGCTTACGTCAGGGGGTCCCTGTCTCTGTAACGTTACATACCAATTTTTTATTTTATTTTTTATTTTGTTTTTTTATATACCCTGTTCAACTGATACTTTCCACAGACTCCACCAACACAGGCAACCTCCCCAGACCCATTTATACCATGTCTTATTTTTTTTATTACTTTTACTTTTTTTTAATTAACTGTCCCCTCAACAAACAGTCAACAAACCCCCTCAAAATAAATTTCCTCTTCAACTGAATATTTCCCTAGACTCCACCCACCAACACAGGCACCCTCCTCAGACCCCTTATATGCCATGTCTTACGTTTTTTTTTTAAATTTTATTTAGTTTTTAATTTTTTATTAACTCTCCCCCAAATCCCAGTAAACAACCCCCCAAAAACATTGCCTGTTCAACTGATACTTTCCCCACACTCCACCAACAAAGGCACCCTCTGACCCCTTTTATACCATGCCTGTGGGAAATAAAATAACATTTGCTACGTGTTGTGTGTAAATTCAATCTTCCCATTGATTTCAATGCAATGAGTTAGGCGACAAAAGCAGAAAAAATACACTTTTCGATGGAAATTTTCCTCCAGGCAGGAGGATTTTCATTTGACCATCCATACTCATTTCTTCATCATTCACTGATCAAAGAATCTGGGTCTGGACTGAGTGTATCTTATCTGCTTTCCTTTCTAATCAATAAAATGTGTACTTGTATTTAAGAGAGATGTTTTCATATTTATATGTAAAGTATAACATGCCTGAAGAAGAGACCTAAGAGGTTTTGAAAGCTTGCATTCTGAATCTACTTAGCCAACAAAGGTATCAACTCACCTATACCTGCCTCCTGTATTTCTATTTCTGACATGGTACCAACTTTTCAAATAAAGGCATCATATTGGCTTTATTCCAGTCTTGTGGTACTGAACCTGTAGTGATCATCTTTAAAGTTTGAAGTCTAACACTGTACTGAGTTTCTTAAAGGGATAGTAATACTTCGTTTTAGCTTTATTTTATTTTGTAGGCATTAAAAAAACATGAAGAACGATATAAGTCTTATCTCTCAAACTTTTATGGTTTAAGCGATATTCACAAGCAAAGTTTCCCCTCCCGCCCCTTTTACCTAGTGTAAGCCATCTCTTCTCAGATGTGGAATCCAGTCCATAGACCAGACAGATAACAGCAGGGGACAATCTTCTTCCTATGAGAACAATGAAAGCCCTGCCCCCTAGACAAGTTTTTCAGGTTTTTCCCTTATCTTAATTGAAGAGTGTCCCTCCCTGCAGTCTACCTGGGCACCTCCCTTCTGATCTGGCTGAGCAGTGTTACATCAGTAGAAGGGGTGGGAGGAGGGATACTTTGTCATTGAATTACTCTGGAACTACAACTCTGACAGAATTGAAATAACACTCTCCAAAGTCCAAATACTATGATGATTAATTAGAGCTGCTTTTATTATGAATCATTACTATCCCTTTAAGAACTTTTTGATGTATACCTCAGGAACAGACTGACCAGTCAGGCTATCAATTAAGGACCACGGACCCCCCTCACTTCAATGAAAAGGTGCCCTCTGCCATTGAGAAGCTCAGACTGGAGCTGACTGCCACATAAATCTTCTCCTCATTGAATCTCTGGAGACTCAATGAAGTGAAGGTAGTCAGTTCACACTGCCTGTTGGTGTACGTGGCATGTAGGTCCAGTTTTTGAATGAGGAGTTTGTGTTTCTGTTGCTCTGTACTAGGAACAGTATTGCGACTCCATTCTCAGCCACCTTTAATGTAGTATCTGAATTTGTGGCAGTGTGACACCCACCTTAAAAGGATAGTAATGTTTAAAAAAAAAGCAGCTCCAATAAATTTTCATAGTATTTGGGCCATGGAGACTGATATTTCAAAACTGTCCGACTTGTAGTTCAAGAGTAATTAAATGATAAAGTATCTCCCTCCCGCCCCTTTTACCTAGTGTAAGCCACTTCCCCTCAGATGTGGAATCTGGTCCACAGACCAGACAGATCACAGCAAGGAACAATCTTCTTACTGTGAGAACAATGAAAATACTGTGCCCCTTGACAGGTTTTTCAGGTTTTTCCTTATGCTCACTGAAGATTGTCCCTCTCTGCGATCCATCCATATAGTCTTACTACTCTGAGGTGAGCAGTGTTACACTAGGTAAAAGGGGAGAGAGGGGGATACTTTTTCATTCAATTACTCTTGAACTACAACTCTGACAGTATTGAAATAACACTCTCCATTGTCCAAATATTATGAAGATTAATTGGAGCTGCTTTTATTGTAAAACATGACTATCCCTTTAAGTGGTCTGCACAAAGATATAAGAAGTATGTAGGATCTAGTGTTCAGGTCTAATTAATGTTTACAGTTACATTGTATCTGTGGCAGTGACTGGATATCCTCCATTTTAGAATATCGGTAGTTACCACTGTAATGTTAGTGAATCATTCACTTGTTTTTTTATGTTTACACACTTTCGCCATCAACATAAGATGATATTTATACAAAAGAACACAAAGTGCTTTTATGCCACTTATACAAATTGACCGTGAATGTACTCTCCAAAATTTCAGCTGTGACATTTTAATTAAAATATTTTGCTGAGTAGAACAAGGGTGTTCCCCCCGATATGCTCATTATTTTGTTACTGCACCTGAAATGCATTTATTTTAATTAAACTTGGCAACAGTTCCAAATGGTATGCAGAAGGTGGCTATTTTGTATTCTCTGTGGGAGAGTGTGAGTCAGACTATGGCTCTCCTATGGACATGACAGGAACAGCACCACCTGATGACAGTAGAAAATGACACTTTAATGAACAGATATAACTGGAATAAGGTCTGAATGAAATCTCATCAAGCAGTGACAGTATCTTTTGCTTTGCCAAGCAGTAAAATAGCAACTTGGGAGTCATTCATGTCTATTGAATCTTGTTATTTGCTGTGAGGGCTGTGGTGTGATCTAAAAGCAAACTTCAATAGAGAAATATATGCAGGATATGCAAAATAAAACCATAGCCCTCACAACTGAAACACAGATACACTAATGAAACCACAGAGCTTAAAATCTCTTAATTTGGGTTCCAGAGCCTTCATTTATTGTCTTGAATGTCTTTGTCACGGTTAGTTAAGACTCTCAGACTTAAGGTTTAGGTAAAAACATAACTTTATTGAAAAGTTAAGGCAATCCCACAGGTTATCATACACATACAAACAATACAAATAAGCAAATGACCATATGAATAGGTTCTACCGGCCTTGCCAATAATACCGGGCAAGGCAACCCATGCGACTCAGATGAAATAGCAGTAGCAGGCTCTACTGGCTTTGCCAATACCGGGTAAGGCAACCGTGCGATGGTAACGTACCGGTTCTACCGGCCTTACCAATACCGGGCAAGGCAGCCTGAGGGAATACTGTGAGTAGGCTCTATCGGCCCTGCCAATACCGGGTAAGGCAACCTAAAGGATGGCAACGTCAATAGGTTCTACCAGCCTTACCAATACCGGGCAGGGCAGCCCAAGAGAGGAAACCCTCCTGGAACCGACTGACTGTCAGGTGACAATGACAGTAGGATGGAAGAGGTATCAACTAGGATAAGCGGTCTCGCTCAAGCAGAAGTCTGATGCCAGAGAACTACAAGACAACTGCATAGGGACTGGATAGGAACTCGGACCTCACAGTACCTGACTACAGTCAGGGAGTAAGCCAGCGTCCGCACGCTGGGACCAACAGACAGGATGTGAATCGCAAGGCGCACTGGAGTAAACCAACAGTAGTAATGGCACAGGGTTAATGGAGTAAACCAGCGTCCGCACGCTGGGACCAACAGTAGTATGAGCCACCAGGTTTAATGGAGTAAACCAGCGTCCGCACGCTGGAACCAACAGTAGTATGAGCCACCAGGTGGAATGGAGTAAACCAGCATCTGCACACTGGAACCAACAGTAGTATAGGCCACAAGGTTTAATGGAGTAAACCAGCTTCCACACGCTGGAACCAACAATAATATAAGCCACCAGGTTTAATGGAGTAAACCAGCGTCCGCACGCTGGAACCAACAATAGGAATATCGCCGGAGCGAAATGAGAGCAATGTCGCCTCAGCGACTGCAGACAGGGAACCACTGAGACCAGGCAGAGGATCAACCGGAACGAGCACCGCTGAACTGACAGGCGACCAGAACATCAGCAACCACAGAGAACAACCGGAACCGACTGTAATGACAAGCAGGCAGGTACACAGGAACAGGTAGACTCAGGAACTCAGGAACTCTGAATCACTGGAACACTGGAACACTGGAACTCTGGTACTCTGGAACTCAGGAACCCTGGAACTCAGGCCCAATCAGCATGGCAGGCAGGACAGAAAAGATGCTGTCAGAGACACCATGAAAGGGCAACCAAAGGGTGCCCGGACTGAGTTTAAAAAGGCAATGTGAGGCGGGCTGACAGCAGACAGCCAATGGGGAGCCTCCTGCAAGTGATAGACACTGGATAGCATGAATCACGGGCACCGTGATAGTCTTATGCAGGTGTCCACTCTTCCTCTGAGAGAAATCCTCTGACCATTATGATTGTGTGATTAGTGGCTTAAAGGCATAGTAATGCCTCAACCTTTACCTCTTAGTATTGAAAGGGATAGTAATACTTCGTTTTAACTTTATTTTATTTTGTAGGCATTAAAAAAACATGAAGAATGATATAAGTCTTTATGGTTTATGAGATATTTACAAGCAAAGTTTCCCCTCCTGCCCCTTTTACCTAGTGTAACTATCCCTTTAATTGTAATCTCTGTGGTATACTTTGTAAGGTATGTGGTATTAGTAATGTAGCTCAATTTCAACCATAAGTGTTGTGCTATAACTAAAGTAGCTCTAATTCAGCTGTAACCTCTGTGGTATCATGTGTGCTGCTCCATTTCAATCATAAGCTCTGTGACATTACTAGTGTAGTTCCACTTCAATTGTAATCTTTGTGACCTGACTGGTGTAGATCCCTTGCAACTGTAAGGTCTGGGGTATCACTTGTGTTGGTCAATTTCAGTTGTAGAATCTGTGGTACTAGAGTAGCTCAGTTTCAAAATGACTTCTGTGGTTTCACTAGTTTAGCTCTATTTCAGCTGTAATCTCTGTGGTATCACTTGCGCTGACCCATTTCAATTATATAGCTACATTTCAGTTATAAGCTCTGCTGTATCGCTTGTGTGGCTTCATTTTAATTGTAAGGTCTGTTTATCACTAGCATAGATCCATTTCAGTTCTAATCTCTGTGGTATCACTAGGGTAGCTGTATTACAATTGTGTGTTCTTTGGTATCAATAGTGTAGCTATAATTCAAGTGTAAGCTCTGTGGTTTTGCAATCGAAATGAAGCTACACAAGTGATACCACAGATCTTACAGTTAAAATTTAGCTGCACTATACATACTACAGAGTTCGCAATTGAAATTGAGCTACAAAGGAGAGTGGGCTGGGACAGTGGGTTGGAGCAGTATATCTGGGGGTGGGGCATAAATATGTGTGGGAGTATAACTGAAGGTGGGGTAAAGGGAGGCCATGACCTCCATTTTCCCAGGAGCCCCGGGTGCTGACAGTCCTCATTTGTATGAAATCAGGTCCATGACTTTGCCTAATTGCCAGTCTTAATTTTGTCCTGTCTTCCCTTGACCTCTACTTGTGTTAATCCTATATATGACAAAGTTATGGTTAAAATAGCTATTTGTTGCGGCTCTTCCACCCATGTTTATTCCCTGGTATATATAGATGAAAAAGTGTGCTTAGAACATCAGCCTATTCCATATCCTCCAGGGTTTTTTTTTTTGTATTTCAAAAAATGTTTTGGATTAAACGTGCTCTCCTTTGCAAATGGCATTTAATTTTCTATTTTTTTTAATAACCTAATTGCCTTTTTACAGTCATTGCTGAACTCCCTGTATTTCAAGAAATAACTATCTGTTTCTTTGTCCTTGCCTTTTTCTTTTATTGGCATTTGTATTTAAATACATTGGTTATGAATTATTTACTTTTTAACAGTTGTTGAAAATGGTATAGAAACTATTGACTATATTTCTGCAACCTAAATTTAAATTCTGACCATTTTATCCCAGTCTGTGTGCACTAATACAGATAACATTTTGAAGTTAGTCTTTTTAATTTATTTATTTATTTTTTTAACAGAGGCAGCCTCAGGGTACAAACAGAAAATAACTTGTCATATGTTACAAAAGGGAACATTACATCTGATAGAGACAGCAATATAAACAATTAGTTACAGAGCAGGTAGGCATGAGACAGGCATTCCAAGACAACCCCAGTGGTGTTTTGTATTAACTTGAAACAACACCCACTAACAAAACATAAAAATACTATAACAGTTTCTCCCAGACCCCAGAGTGACCTCCACCACTCCCAGCTCCCACTTGCACTTCCATGCAGTCAGGATACGTGCATCCCCACAAGGAGAAGGGGTATGCTAGAAATATTGCAACCAAGCCCTCCCAAATGATGATGATGACAAAGTATCCCCGCCCCGCCCCTTTTACTGATGTAATACTATTCACCTCAGAGGAGCATGACTGTCTGGATGGATCACAGAGAGGGACAATCTTCAGTGATCATAAGGAAAAACCTGAAAAACCTTTCAAGGGGGGCAGTGTTTTCCTTATGATCACAGTAAGAAGATTGTCACTTGCTGCGACCTGTCCGGTCAAGAGACCAGATTCCACATCTGAGGGGAGGCGGCTTACACTAGGTAAAATGGGCGGGAGGGGGATACTTTATCATTCAGTTACTATTATACTACAACTCTGACAGTACTGACATAACACTCTCCGTGGCCCAAATACAATGAAGGTTAATTATAGCTGCTGTTTTTGTGAAACATTACTATCCCTTTAATGCAAAGCAATGCTTTGGAAACCCACCTGACATTCAAAGGAGTTGAAAGTCTAATTTAAATCAATGGGAATTTTTTTTGGTCCTTATAGTGCAGAGGGCTTGCCCCAAAATTGTTTCTCTTCCTCTTTCTGCATATGATCTTTTGTGTTTAAGCATTACTGTTCCTTTAAATGTAATTATATTAATCCATTTAGTTACAGGTAAATAATTCACATCTGACAGACTAATCTCTGGCTGTGATATGGGTTGTTGTGTATGGGCAAAGACAAATTAGGAGAGCTGACTGTTGGATAACCCACAAACAGTGGCACAGAGCCAGGCTCACCCCTTCTGCACATCGCTGTATAAATATCACTGGGAAAGTAGCATTAGGTTCAGGAGATGACAGCCTCAGCATGGAGATCGTTAGTGCTACAGCCGTTCTGCTAATTGTCTGTGTGATATTCCTAATCCTAAATATAACCCAGAATAGAAAGCTGCAGGGCAAGGGTAAACTGCCCCCAGGACCAACCCCACTGCCCATCCTGGGCAACATCCTGCAGCTGAATGGCAAAGAAGTCTTCAAGTCCCTTATTGAGGTACGGAAAAGCAGTGGGTGCATGGAGCAGAATGCAAGTAGAGGTGGGAATATAAGTTAAAATAAATTAGAAACTTTTATATGAGAGTGTAATAATATTAATTATTTATGGAGCAGAGTGGTGTGTGCAATGCATTGCTTCCAAGGAGTTGCATACTCCTCTTATCTTTCTATTGTCCTTTATTAGAGCACAAACGTCTCTTAATAACAGTCCCCCACTTACCTTAATCTGTACATACATTCCTATTGGCCACTATGATTCTTTGTGGAATGGTTCCCAAAAATGAATCTTTATCCAGCCCTGGATATGATGTCTAATTTAGTTTGTGGATTTGTAGTCCGGTAACAAAGGATCATGTCATGTCTGCTGGACATAATATCCCATACTGATTAAAGATTAATATTGGGGAACCAATCGGAGAGGCCATTAGGATTTTCTCTTAAAATGAAAGTAAATGGAGGGTAGTTATTAGGTAGTCAATGGAATATGTATAAATATATAGAGATGAGCTGTAAAGAAATAAACAGGGAGAGCAGATAATGTATACACAGATGTGGAGGAGATGTAGAGATAGAGGACAGGAGAGTGGATAATGTATACACAGATGTGGAGGAGATGTAGAGATAGAGGACAGGAGAGTGGATAATATATACATTGATGGGGAGGAGATGTAGAGATAGAGGACAGGAGAGTGGATAATATATACATTGATGGGGAGGAGATGTAGAGATAGAGGACAGGAGAGTGGATAATGTATACACAGATCGGGATGAGCTGTAAAGAGATCATCAGGGAGAGTGGATAATATATACATTGATGGGGATGAGATGTAAAGAGATAGCAGGGAGAGCAGATAATGTATATATAGATAGGGATGAGATGTAAAGAGATTGTCATGGAGAGTGGATAATATATACATTGATGGGGAGGAGATGTAAAACTAGAGGCAGGGTGAGTGGATAATGTATACATAGATGGGGAGGAGATATAAAGAGAGAGAAAGGGAAGAGCGTATAAGGTTTATATAGATGGATAATAGATGTAAAGAGAGGAGGAGATGTACAGACAGAGGCAGGGATAGTGAGAAAAAGTATACATAGATGGGGAGGAGATGTACAGACAGAGGCAGGGATAGTGTGTAAATTATACATTGATGGGGAGGAGATGTACAGACAGAGGCAGGGATAGGGGGAAAATTATATATAGATGGGGAGGAGATGTACAGACAGAGGCAGGGATAATGTGTAAATTATACATAGATGGGGAGGAGATGTACAGACAGAGGCAGGGATAGTGTGTAAATTATACATAGATGGGGAGGAGATGTACAGACAGAGGCAGGGATAGTGTGTAAATTATACATAGATGGGAGGAGATGTACAGACAGAGGCAGGGATAGTGTGTAAATTATACATAGATGGGAGGAGATGTACAGACAGAGGCAGGGATAGTGTGTAAATTATACATAGATGGGAGGAGATGTACAGACAGAGGCAGGGATAGTGTGTAAATTATACATAGATGGGGAGGAGATGTACAGACAGAGGCAGGGATAGTGTGTAAATTATACATAGCTGGGGAGGAGATGTACAGACAGAGGTAGGGATAGTGTGTAAATTATACATAGATGGGAGGAGATGTACAGACAGAGGCAGGGATAGTGTGTAAATTATACATAGATGGGAGGAGATATACAGACAGAGGCAGGGATAGTGTGTAAATTATACATAGATGGGGAGGAGATGTACAGACAGAGGCAGGGATAGTGTGTACATTATACATAGATGGGGAGGAGATGTACAGACAGAGGCAGGGATAGTGTGTACATTATACATAGATGGGGAGGAGATGTACAGACAGAGGCAGGGATAGTGTGTAAATTATACATAGATGGGGAGGAGGTGTACAGACAGAGGCAGGGATAGTGTATAAATTATACATAGATGGGGAAGAGATGTACAGACAGAGGCAGGGATAGTGTGTACATTATACATAGATGGGGAGGAGATGTACAGACAGAGGCAGGGATAGTGTGTACATTATACATAGATGGGGAGGAGATGTACAGACAGAGGCAGGGATAGTGTGTAAATTATACATAGATTGGAGGAGATGTACAGACAGAGGAAGGGATAGTGTGTAAATTATACATAGATGGGATGAGATGTACAGACAGAGGAAGGGATAGTGTGTAAATTGTACATAGATGGGGAGGAGATGTACAGACAGAGGCAGGGATAGTGTGTACATTATACATAGATGGGGAGGAGATGTACAGACAGAGGCAGGGATAGTGTGTACATTATACATAGATGGGGAGGAGATGTACAGACAGAGGCAGGGATAGTGTGTAAATTATACATAGATGGGGAGGAGGTGTACAGACAGAGGCAGGGATAGTGTATAAATTATACATAGATGGGGAAGAGATGTACAGACAGAGGCAGGGATAGTGTGTACATTATACATAGATGGGGAGGAGATGTACAGACAGAGGCAGGGATAGTGTGTAAATTATACATAGATTGGAGGAGATGTACAGACAGAGGAAGGGATAGTGTGTAAATTATACATAGATGGGATGAGATGTACAGACAGAGGAAGGGATAGTGTGTAAATTGTACATAGATGGGGAGGAGATATACAGACGGAGGCAGGGATAGTGTGTATATTATACATAGATGGGAGGAGATGTACAGACAGAGGAAGGGATAGTGTATAAATTATACATAGATGGGGAGGAGATATACAGACGGAGGCAGGGATAGTGTGTATATTATACATAGATGGGAGGAGATGTACAGACAGAGGCAGGGATAGTGTGTAAATTATACATAGATGGGAGGAGATGTACAGACAGAGGCAGGGATAGTGTGTAAATTATACATAGATGGGGAGGAGATGTACAGATAGAGGCAGGGATAGTGTGTAAATTATACATAGATGAAGAGGAGATGTACAGACAGAGGAAGGGATAGTGTGTAAATTATACATAGATGGAGAGGAGATATACAGACGGAGGCAGGGATAGTGTGTATATTATACATAGATGGGAGGAGATGTACAGACAGAGGCAGGGATAGTGTGTAAATTATACATAGATGGGGAGGAGATATACAGACAGATAGAGGGATAGTGTATAAATTATACATAGATGGGAGGAGATGTACAGACACAGGCAGGGATAGTGTGTAAATTATACATAGATGGGGAGGAGATGTAGAGACAGAGGCAGGGATAGTATGTAAATTATACATAGATGGGGAGGAGATGCACAAACAGAGGAAGGGATAGTGTATAAATTATACATAGATGGGAAGGAGATGTATAGACAGAGGCAGGGATAGTGTGTAAATTATACATAGATGGGAGGAGATGTACAGGCAGAGGCAGGGATAGTGTGTAAATTATACATAGATGGGGAGGAGATGTACAGACAGAGGAAGGGATAGTGTGTAAATTATACATAGATGGGAGGAGATGTACAGACAGAGGCAGGGATAGTGTGTATATTATACATAGATGGGAGGAGATGTACAGACAGAGGCAGGGATAGTGTGTAAATTATACATAGATGGGGAGGAGATGTACAGACAGAGGAAAGGATAGTGTGTAAATTATACATAGATGGGGAGGAGATATACAGACGGAGGCAGGGATAGTGTGTATATTATACATAGAGGGGAGGAGATGTACAGACAGAGGAAGGGATAGTGTATAAATTATACATAGATGGGGAGGAGATATACAGACGGAGGCAGGGATAGTGTGTTTATTATACATAGATGGGAGGAGATGTACAGACAGAGGCAGGGATAGTGTGTAAATTATACATAGAAGGGAGGAGATGTACAGACAGAGGCAGGGATAGTGTGTAAATTATACATAGATGGGGAGGAGATGTACAGATAGAGGCAGGGATAGTGTGTAAATTATACATAGATGAAGAGGAGATGTACAGACAGAGGAAGGGATAGTGTGTAAATTATACATAGATGGGGAGGAGATATACAGACGGAGGCAGGGATAGTGTGTATATTATACATAGATGGGAGGAGATGTACAGACAGAGGCAGGGATAGTGTGTAAATTATACATAGATGGGAGGAGATGTACAGACACAGGCAGGGATAGTGTGTAAATTATACATAGATGGGGAGGAGATGTAGAGACAGAGGCAGGGATAGTATGTAAATTATACATAGATGGGGAGGAGATGTACAAACAGAGGAAGGGATAGTGTATAAATTATACATAGATGGGAAGGAGATGTATAGACAGAGGCAGGGATAGTGTGTAAATTATACATAGATGGGAGGAGATGTACAGACAGAGGCAGGGATAGTGTGTAAATTATACATAGATGGGGAGGAGATGTACAGACAGAGGCAGGGATAGTGTGTAAATTATACATAGATGGGGAGGAGATGTACAGACAGAGGAAGGGATAGTGTGTAAATTATACATAGATGGGAGGAGATGTACAGACAGGGGCAGGGATAGTGTGTAAATTATACATAGATGGGAGGAGATGTACAGACAGAGGCAGGGATAGTGTGTAAATTATACATAGATGGGGAGGAGATGTGCAGACAGAGGCAGGGATAGTGTGTAAGTTATACATAGATGGGGAGGAGCTGTACAGACAGAGGCAGGGATAGTGTGTAAATTATACATAGATGGGGAGGAGATGTACAGACAGAGGAAGGGATAGTGTGTAAATTATACATAGATGGGGAGGAGATATACAGACGGAGGCAGGGATAGTGTGTATATTATACATAGATGGGAGGAGATGTACAGACAGAGGCAGGGATAGTGTGTATATTATACATAGATGGGAGGAGATGTACAGACAGAGGCAGGGATAGTGTGTAAATTATACATAGATGGGGAGGAGATGTACAGACAGAGGAAGTGATAGTGTGTAAATTATACATAGATGGGGAGGAGATATACAGACGGAGGCAGGGATAGTGTGTATATTATACATAGATGGGAGGAGATGTACAGACAGAGGAAGGGATAGTGTATAAATTATACATAGATGGGGAGGAGATATACAGACGGAGGCAGGGATAGTGTGTATATTATACATAGATGGGAGGAGATGTACAGACAGAGGCAGGGATAGTGTGTAAATTATACATAGATGGGAGGAGATGTACAGACAGAGGCAGGGATAGTGTGTAAATTATACATAGATGGGGAGGAGATGTACAGATAGAGGCAGGGATAGTGTGTAAATTATACATAGATGAAGAGGAGATGTACAGACAGAGGAAGGGATAGTGTGTAAATTATACATAGATGGGGAGGAGATATACAGACGGAGGCAGGGATAGTGTGTATATTATACATAGATGGGAGGAGATGTACAGACAGAGGCAGGGATAGTGTGTAAATTATACATAGATGGGAGGAGATGTACAGACACAGGCAGGGATAGTGTGTAAATTATACATAGATGGGGAGGAGATGTAGAGACAGAGGCAGGGATTGTATGTAAATTATACATAGATGGGGAGGAGATGTACAAACAGAGGAAGGGATAGTGTATAAATTATACATAGATGGGAAGGAGATGTATAGACAAAGGCAGGGATAGTGTGTAAATTATACATAGATGGGAGGAGATGTACAGACAGAGGCAGGGATAGTGTGTAAATTATACATAGATGGGGAGGAGATGTACAGACAGAGGCAGGGATAGTGTGTAAATTATACATAGATGGGGAGGAGATGTACAGACAGAGGAAGGGATAGTGTGTAAATTATACATAGATGGGAGGAGATGTAGAGACAGGGGCAGGGATAGTGTGTAAATTATACATAGATGGGAGGAGATGTACAGACAGAGGCAGGGATAGTGTGTAAATTATACATAGATGGGGAGGAGATGTGCAGACAGAGGCAGGGATAGTGTGTAAATTATACATAGATGGGGAGGAGCTGTACAGACAGAGGCTGGGATAGTGTGTAAATTATACATAGATGGGGAGGAGATGTACAGACAGAGGAAGGGATAGTGTGTAAATTATACATAGATGGGGAGGAGATGTACAGACAGAGGCAGGAATAGTGTGTATATTATACATAGATGGGAGGAGATGTACAGACAGAGGCAGGGATAGTGTGTAAGTTATACATAGATGGGGAGGAGATGTACAGATAGAGGCAGGGATAGTGTGTAAATTATACATAGATGAAGATGAGATGTACAGACAGAGGAAGGGATAGTGTGTAAATTATACATAGATGGGGAGGAGATATACAGACGGAGGCAGGGATAGTGTGTATATTATACATAGATGGGAGGAGATGTACAGACAGATGCAGGGATAGTGTGTAAATTATACATTAATGGGAGGAGATGTACAGACAGAGGCAGGGATAGTGTGTAAATTATACATAGATGAGGAGGAGATGTAGAGACAGAGGCAGGGATAGTATGTAAATTATACATAGATGGGAAGGAGATGTACAGACAGAGGAAGGGATAGTGTATAAATTATACATAGATGGGAAGGAGATGTATAGACAGAGGCAGGGATAGTGTGTAAATTATACATAGATGGGGAGGAGATACACAGACAGAGGCAGGGATAGTGTGTAAATTATACATAGATGGGAGGAGATGTACAAACAGAGGAAGGGATAGTGTATAAATTATACATAGATGGGAAGGAGATGTATAGACAAAGGCAGGGATAGTGTGTAAATTATACATAGATGGGAGGAGATGTACAGACAGAGGCAGGGATAGTGTGTAAATTATACATAGATGGGGAGGAGATGTACAGACAGAGGCAGGGATAGTGTGTAAATTATACATAGATGGGGAGGAGATGTACAGACAGAGGAAGGGATAGTGTGTAAATTATACATAGATGGGAGGAGATGTACAGACAGGGGCAGGGATAGTGTGTAAATTATACATAGATGGGAGGAGATGTACAGACAGAGGCAGGGATAGTGTGTAAATTATACATAGATGGGGAGGAGATGTGCAGACAGAGGCAGGGATAGTGTGTAAATTATACATAGATGGGGAGGAGCTGTACAGACAGAGGCTGGGATAGTGTGTAAATTATACATAGATGGGGAGGAGATGTACAGACAGAGGAAGGGATAGTGTGTAAATTATACATAGATGGGGAGGAGATATACAGACGGAGGCAGGGATAGTGTGTATATTATACATAGATGGGAGGAGATGTACAGACAGAGGCAGGGATAGTGTGTAAGTTATACATAGATGGGGAGGAGATGTACAGATAGAGGCAGGGATAGTGTGTAAATTATACATAGATGAAGATGAGATGTACAGACAGAGGAAGGGATAGTGTGTAAATTATACATAGATGGGGAGGAGATATACAGACGGAGGCAGGGATAGTGTGTATATTATACATAGATGGGAGGAGATGTACAGACAGAGGCAGGGATAGTGTGTAAATTATACATTAATGGGAGGAGATGTACAGACAGAGGCAGGGATAGTGTGTAAATTATACATAGATGAGGAGGAGATGTAGAGACAGAGGCAGGGATAGTAAGTAAATTATACATAGATGGGAAGGAGATGTACAGACAGATGAAGGGATAGTGAATAAATTATACATAGATGGGAAGGAGATGTATAGACAGAGGCAGGGATAGTGTGTAAATTATACATAGATGGGGAGGAGATACACAGACAGAGGCAGGGATAGTGTGTAAATTATACATAGATGGGAGGAGATGTACAGACAGAGGCAGGGATAGTGTGTAAATTATACATAGATGGGGAGGAGATATACAGACAGAGGCAGGGATAGTGTGTAAATTATACATAGATGGGGAGGAGATGTACAGACAGAGGCAGGGATAGTGTGTAAATTATACATAGATGGGGAGGAGATGTACAGACAGAGGCAGGGATAGTGTGTAAATTATACATAGATGGGGAGGAGATGTACAGACAGAGGCAGGGATAGAGTGTAAATTATACATAGATGGTAGGAGATGTACAGACAGAGGCAGGGATAGTGTGTAAATTATACATAGATGGGAGGAGATGTACAGACACAGGCAGGGATAGTGTGTAAATTATACATAGATGGGGAGGAGATGTAGAGACAGAGGCAGGGATAGTATGTAAATTATACATAGATGGGGAGGAGATGTACAAACAGAGGAAGGGATAGTGTATAAATTATACATAGATGGGAAGGAGATGTATAGACAGAGGCAGGGATAGTGTGTAAATTATACATAGATGGGAGGAGATGTACAGGCAGAGGCAGGGATAGTGTGTAAATTATACATAGATGGGGAGGAGATGTACAGACAGAGGCAGGGATAGTGTGTAAATTATACATAGATGGGGAGGAGATGTATAGACAGAGGAAGGGATAGTGTGTAAATTATACATAGATGGGGAGGAGATATACAGACGGAGGCAGGGATAGTGTGTATATTATACATAGATGGGAGGAGATGTACAGACAGAGGAAGGGATAGTGTATAAATTATACATAGATGGGGAGGAGATATACAGACGGAGGCAGGGATAGTGTGTATATTATACATAGATGGGAGGAGATGTACAGACAGAGGCAGGGATAGTGTGTAAATTATACATAGATGGGAGGAGATGTACAGACAGAGGCAGGGATAGTGTGTAAATTATACATAGATGGGGAGGAGATGTACAGATAGAGGCAGGGATAGTGTGTAAATTATACATAGATGAAGAGGAGATGTACAGACAGAGGAAGGGATAGTGTATAAATTATAAATAGATGGGGAGGAGATATACAGACGGAGGCAGGGATAGTGTGTATATTATACATAGATGGGAGGAGATGTACAGACAGAGGCAGGGATAGTGTGTAAATTATACATAGATGGGAGGAGATGTACAGACACAGGCAGGGATAGTGTGTAAATTATACATAGATGGGGAGGAGATGTAGAGACAGAGGCAGGGATAGTATGTAAATTATACATAGATGGGGAGGAGATGTACAAACAAAGGAAGGGATAGTGTATAAATTATACATAGATGGGAAGGAGATGTATAGACAGAGGCAGGGATAGTGTGTAAATTATACATAGATGGGAGGAGATGTACAGACAGAGGCAGGGATAGTGTGTAAATTATACATAGATGGGGAGGAGATGTACAGACAGAGGCAGGGATAGTGTGTAAATTATACATAGATGGGGAGGAGATGTACAGACAGAGGAAGGGATAGTGTGTAAATTATACATAGATGGGAGGAGATGTACAGACAGAGGCAGGGATAGTGTGTAAATTATACATAGATGGGAGGAGATGTACAGACAGAGGCAGGGATAGTGTGTAAATTATACATAGATGGGGAGGAGATGTGCAGACAGAGGCAGGGATAGTGTGTAAATTATACATAGATGGGGAGGAGATGTACAGACAGAGGAAGGGATAGTGTGTAAATTATACATAGATGGGGAGGAGATATACAGACGGAGGCAGGGATAGTGTGTATATTATACATAGATGGGAGGAGATGTACAGACAGAGGCAGGGATAGTATGTAAATTATACATAGATGGGAAGGAGATGTACAGACAGAGGAAGGGATAGTGTATAAATTATACATAGATGGGAAGGAGATGTATAGACAGAGGCAGGGATAGTGTGTAAATTATACATAGATGGGAGGAGATGTACAGGCAGAGGCAGGGATAGTGTGTAAATTATACATAGATGGGGAGGAGATGTACAGACAGAGGCAGGGATAGTGTGTAAATTATACATAGATGGGGAGGAGATGTATAGACAGAGGAAGGGATAGTGTGTAAATTATACATAGATGGGGAGGAGATATACAGACGGAGGCAGGGATAGTGTGTATATTATACATAGATGGGAGGAGATGTACAGACAGAGGAAGGGATAGTGTATAAATTATACATAGATGGGGAGGAGATATACAGACGGAGGCAGGGATAGTGTGTATATTATACATAGATGGGAGGAGATGTACAGACAGAGGCAGGGATAGTGTGTAAATTATACATAGATGGGAGGAGATGTACAGACAGAGGCAGGGATAGTGTGTAAATTATACATAGATGGGGAGGAGATGTACAGATAGAGGCAGGGATAGTGTGTAAATTATACATAGATGAAGAGGAGATGTACAGACAGAGGAAGGGATAGTGTATAAATTATAAATAGATGGGGAGGAGATATACAGACGGAGGCAGGGATAGTGTGTATATTATACATAGATGGGAGGAGATGTACAGACAGAGGCAGGGATAGTGTGTAAATTATACATAGATGGGAGGAGATGTACAGACACAGGCAGGGATAGTGTGTAAATTATACATAGATGGGGAGGAGATGTAGAGACAGAGGCAGGGATAGTATGTAAATTATACATAGATGGGGAGGAGATGTACAAACAAAGGAAGGGATAGTGTATAAATTATACATAGATGGGAAGGAGATGTATAGACAGAGGCAGGGATAGTGTGTAAATTATACATAGATGGGAGGAGATGTACAGACAGAGGCAGGGATAGTGTGTAAATTATACATAGATGGGGAGGAGATGTACAGACAGAGGCAGGGATAGTGTGTAAATTATACATAGATGGGGAGGAGATGTACAGACAGAGGAAGGGATAGTGTGTAAATTATACATAGATGGGAGGAGATGTACAGACAGAGGCAGGGATAGTGTGTAAATTATACATAGATGGGAGGAGATGTACAGACAGAGGCAGGGATAGTGTGTAAATTATACATAGATGGGGAGGAGATGTGCAGACAGAGGCAGGGATAGTGTGTAAATTATACATAGATGGGGAGGAGATGTACAGACAGAGGAAGGGATAGTGTGTAAATTATACATAGATGGGGAGGAGATATACAGACGGAGGCAGGGATAGTGTGTATATTATACATAGATGGGAGGAGATGTACAGACAGAGGCAGGGATAGTATGTAAATTATACATAGATGGGAAGGAGATGTACAGACAGAGGAAGGGATAGTGTATAAATTATACATAGATGGGAAGGAGATGTATAGACAGAGGCAGGGATAGTGTGTAAATTATACATAGATGGGGAGGAGATACACAGACAGAGGCAGGGATAGTGTGTAAATTATACATAGATGGGAGGAGATGTACAGACAGAGGCAGGGATAGTGTGTAAATTATACATAGATGGGGAGGAGATATACAGACAGAGGCAGGGATAGTGTGTAAATTATACATAGATGGGGAGGAGATGTACAGACAGAAGCAGGGATAGTGTGTAAATTATACATAGATGGGGAGGAGATGTACAGACAGAGGCAGGGATAGTGTGTAAATTATACATAGATGGGGAGGAGATGTACAGACAGAGGCAGGGATAGTGTGTAAATTATACATAGATGGGGAGGAGATGTACAGACAGAGGCAGGGATAGTGTGTAAATTATACATAGATGGTAGGAGATGTACAGACAGAGGCAGGGATAGTGTGTAAATTATACATAGATGGAGAGGAGATGTACAGACAGAGGCAGGGATAGTATGTAAATTATACATAGATGGGGAGGAGATGTACAGACAGAGGCAGGGATAGTGTGTAAATTATACATAGATGGTAGGAGATGTACAGACAGAGGCAGGGATAGTGTGTAAATTATACATAGATGGGAGGAGATGTACAGACAGAGGTAGGGATAGTGTATAAATTATACATAGATAGGAGGAAATGTACAGACAGAGGCAGGGATAGTGTATAAATTATACATAGATAGGAGGAGATGTACAGACAGAGGCAGGGATAGTGTGTAAATTATACATAGATGGGAGGAGATGTACAGATAGAGGCAGGGATAGTGTGTAAATTATACAGAGATGGGAGGAGATGTACAGACAGAGGGAGGGATAGTGTGTAAATTATACATAGATGGGAGGAGATGTACAGACAGAGTCAGGGGTAGTGTGTAAATTATACATAGATGGGGAGGAGATTACAGACTGAGGAAGAGATAGTGTTCACATTGAAATGTATTTCCTAATTATCTTCTTTTTATTATTATTATTATTTCTTTTTATTTGCATTTTATTAAGTGTGTTATCATGTCTGTGGGAGTGAATGGTATCAGGTTTTTTCCTTGTCCCATCTCTAGCTCAGTAAGAAGTATGGTCCTGTATACACCATTCACCTGGGCATGGAGCCAGTTGTCGTGCTGTGCAGCTATGATGTAGTGAAGGAGGCACTAAATGATAAAGGAGAGGTATTTGGTGCCCGGGGACACATGCCTCTTCTGAAGAAGATAAGCGCTGGAGGTAAGAACCACAGAAATTAGTCTTTTACCATGTTTTCTGATACAGACTGGTGACCAAATAATTTGAAAAACACATGTGGACCATTCAATCACATACAGTGTCTCTGTTATTGCGACACCCTCCCCACCCTTGGAAGGGAGATACTTTATGTCCATAGCTCCCTTCAAACGTGTCACCCTGCAGTGGGAGGGACAGACTCTATTTCCCATAGCTTCCTTCTATCTGTGCAACCCTGCAGTGGAAGGGACAGACTCCATTCCCCGTAGATCCCTTCTGTCTGTGTCACCCTGCAGTGGGAGGGACAGACTCCATGTCCCATAGCTCCCTTCTGTCTGTGTCACCCTGTAGTGGGAGGGACAGACTCTATGTCCTATAGCTTCCTTCTATCTGTGTAACCCTGCAGTGGAAGGGACAGACTCCATTCCCCGTAGATCCCTTCTGTCTGTGTCACCCTGCAATGGGAGAGACAGACTCCATGTCCCATAGCTCCCTTCTGTCTGTGTCACCCTGTAGTGGGAGGGACAGACTCTATGTCCTATAGCTTCCTTCTATCTGTGTAACCCTGCAGTGGAAGGGACAGACTACATTCCTTGGAGATCCCTTCAGTCTGTGTCACCCTGCAGTGGGAGGGACAGATTCCATGTCCTATATCTCCCTTCTGTCTGTGTCACCCTGCAGTGGGAGGGACAGACTCCATGTCCCATAGATCCCTTCTGTCTGTGTCACCCTGCAGTGGGAGGGACAGACTCCATTCCCCGTAGCTCCCTTCTGTCTGTGTCACCCTACAGTGGGAGTGACAGATTCCATTTCCTATAGCTTCCTTCAGTCTGTGTCACCCTGCATTGGGAGGGACAGACTCTATGTCCTATAGCTCCCTTCTGTCTGTGTCACCCGACAGTGGGAAGGAAAGACTCCGTGTCCTATAGTTCTCTTCTGTCTGTGTCACCCTGCAGCGGGAGGGACAGACTCCATGTCCTATAGTTCTTGTCTGTCGGTGTCACCCTGCAGTGGGAAGGACTTACTCCATGCCCCATAACTCCCTTCAGTCTGTGTCACCCTGCAGTGGGAGGGACAGACTCCATGTCCTATAGCTCACTTCTGTCTGTCTCACCCTGCAGTGGGAGTGACAGACTCCACGTCCTATAGCGCCCTTCTGTCTGTGTCACCCTGCAGTGGGAGGGCAGACTCCATGTCCCATAGCTCCCTTCTGTCTATGTCACCCTGCAGTGGGAAGGACTTACTCCATGCCCCATAACTCCCTTCAGTCTGTGTCACCCTGCAGTGGGAGGGAAAGACTCTATGTCCCATAACTCCCTTCTGTCTATGTCACCCTGCAGTGGGAGGCGTTCTTCTGACTGACACTGAAAAGTTTCTACATTCTTATTGCTGATCTCTCATTTGTTTTAGGGGTCCTTTCCAGTAATGGGGAACGTTGGAAGCAACTGCGGCGTTTTTCCCTGATGACACTGAGAAATTTTGGGATGGGAAAGAGAAGCATTGAGGAGAGGATCCAAGAAGAGGCCCAGTTCCTTACAGAGGAATTCAGAAAAACAAAAAGTGAGTCTGTTTATTTATTTAGATAACAAGTTAGCCCTGTTTTGTGTTCCCTCAAAAAGGTTTCTGGATTGGATGATGCAACACTGAGGGGGCATGATAAAAGTGATGGAGCGCGGACATCTTGCCCTAGTGACGTCCACGAGCCTGCACTGTCAGTCCCTTCCGGAGCTGAATGGCTCCTAGCAACGCCTCCTACAGCCGTCTTGGACTGACAGCTAGTCGCCAGATAGGGAATTATTACAAACAAAATTTCTTAGCGGTGTTAGTTCCACTTTAAACAAGAAGCAAACCTGACTCCTCCATACCAATGTGTAAATGTGTGCCCTACCTTAGAAAAATATAATAATAACTCTATTGATAAATATGAGGATAAAGTCCATAATTCGGCCAAAGAATGTTAAGCTTGCCAACCTGGTTAATGTTAAACTTTGCTTTTTATTTTGTATGCACACTTTGGGTTTTGGCCTAATGTTTGGGGGTACTGGAGAACCCCCTCTTTCCTTGCTGCTATCCAAATGCCAGTCATTTGATATCTTTCTTATATTATTCACTACATAAATATATTATTTACAGCTAGAACTGTGAGCATTTTTCAGTTTTTGCTTTTGTTTCTATAAATCTCCTTTGCTCATTCTAGCTGCTTTTTCCTAGTCCTGAGACCGGCCGGCGGCTCTTCAGCAGAGAAGAAATCGCATTATTTAAAAAGAATTACTTCATTGGAATGGTTTGCCGTTCCAATGAAGTAGTTCTTTTTAAATAAAGCGATTTCGGCTCTTCTGAAGAGCCCCCTTGAATTGGCAACTCGAATCTCCTGCTGTCAGCTTTACAGCGGACATTAGGAGAAGTGAGGGAGGGGGGAAACTTAGTGGTGAATATGGTTTGAGAGATGGGTTTTACTACAAATAATTTATTTTTTTTAAAGGGATAGTAATACTTCGTTTTAATTTTATTTTATTTTGTAAGCATTAAAAAAACATGAAGAATGATATGTCTTATCTGTCAAACCTTTATGGTTTAAGAGATATTCACAAACAAAGTATCTCCCCCCTGTTCAACCAGATCAGAAGGGAGGTGCCCAGGTAGACTGCAGGGAGGGACAATCTTCAATTAAGATAATGGAAAAAGCTGAAAAACTTGTCAAGGGGGGCAGGGATTTCATTGTTTTCATATAAAGAAAATTGTCCCCTTCTGTTATCTGTCTGGTCTTACAACCTGATCCACATCTGAGAAGAGATGGCTTACACTAGGAAAAAGAGGCGGGAGGGGATACTTTGCTTGTGAATATCTCATAAACCATAAAGGATTGAGACATAAGACTTATATCATTCTTCATGTTTTTTTAATGCCTACAAAATAAAATAAAGTTAAAACAAAGTATTACTATCCCTTTAATCTACAATACCAAATAGAATGATTACTGGACATTGCTATCCCTTTAAAGGTCCTTAAAGGCATGGTTTTTGACCTGTTAATGCTTACACACACCTTGTCTGTTTGTAATGGTTATTCCTCATGTGCCCTGTGGGGGTGGTAAGTTCTGGCTTATAAGCAGGAGTGAAGGACCCACTGTCCTCTGGTGCCAGTATCTACCTTCTCCAGGGGAAATACATTTTTATCAGGCAAGTCCTCTTTTACACCTTTTTAAAATAGTTGTTTGTCCTCTTATTTTAAATTGCATGCACTGTATCACTCAAGTATTGTTTATTATCAACAATTTGCTACTCATTTCCTTATAACATATTTTCAAAGCCTCATATTTTTAATTTAGATAGGGACTGAAAGGTGTGTTAAAGTAGGTACTTGTCATATTTTGAGGTACCTTGATGGGGTTGGCAAGCTTAATTCTTTGGCCAAATTATGGACTAAATCCTCATATTTATCAACAGAGTTAATATATATGTCTAAGGTAGGGCACACATTTACAGATTGGTATGGAGGAGCGCATGTTTGCTTTTTTTGTTTCTGCTTAATGTTTTGGGGTACTGGAGAACCCGCTCATTCCTTGCCGATATCCAGACGCCAGTAAATTGATATCCTTCTTTTTTTTTAATAGTTTATTGAAGATATTAATTAGTGCAACAAGAAAAGACAACTGCATGCTCTTCCTATGCAGTAATGGTAACAAGCATTGACTATAGAGTAAAGCAAGGAAATGACATTGTAAGCTTCAGCCTCTAAACAGTGAAAGGATGTGAACATTACAATTCAGCATGTTGTCTCCATTCATACACATTCAAGAAGATCGGTGAACCCAAAGTGAACATTTGAACGTGTGTAAGTAAAGAAGAGAAAGGAAAGACATCAGAGTGGTAAAGAGGAGAGAGAGAGGTGAAGAGCAAAAAAAAACCCAAAAAAACAACAGATTGGGGGGGGGGATTGAATGTGTCGTAGGTTAAGAGAAACTTAAAGGGAAGGGCCAAGGGTATAGAAATAGGATGTGGTGTAGACTAACATGGAATAGCAATATGTCAGGAAGTTGTAGTTTATAATTTGTATTATTATTATTATTATTATTTATTTATATAGCCCCAACAAATTCTGCAGTGCTTTACAGTAGGAAATAGACATACAGAGGTATTAAATAGTACAATCAGATGTGGAGAACAGAATGATCAGAGGGCCCCCTGCTGGTGAGAGCTTAGAGTTTAGAGGAAGGAAGGTTGGACACAGAAGGAGTAAGTGCTATTGGGTGTAAGTGCCTCCTGCCGCATGAACTGCCAGTCAGTGAGTGGGAGTGAGAAGTGCTGGTGAGTGCAGTGGTCCAGGGAAGGGGTGGTTCTTAGTGATAATGTTTATGGAGGCAGTAGATAGGCTTCCCTGAAGAGGTGAGTCTTCAGGGAATGTCTGAAGATCTGAAGGCTGGGGGAGAGTCTGATTGGGCAGGGGAGGGAATTCCAGTGCTGAGGTGCAGCACGGGAGGAGTCCTGTAGGCGGGAGTAGGAGGAGTCCTGTAGGCGGGACTGGGAGGATGTGATAAGAGCCGTGGAGAGCAGAAGGTCATGTGCAGAGCGAAGATGGCGAGACGGAGTATATTTGGAAATGAGAGATGAGATATAGGGGGGTGAGGTGTTAGTGAGGGCTCTTTAAGTTATCTTTCCAAACAAAAGAGAGTGAAAGATTTGTATTGTGAACCGCAGATCTTAAATCTCTCAATATGAAACAACAAAAAAAGAGAAAGAAATGCTATTGTAAATTCAGAATAGTCTATTAGTGGTATTATAGACTATATCTGAATAACAATAGGCAGAGATCAGTTCAGTTCAAGGTAATGCCCATATGTATTAAATACCAGTTAAAAGTCATCAACTTTATTATCTAAATTAAAAACTTATAATAGTGTATGTCCCTTCACAATGGAATATATAAATAATGGGAACCTCTAAAAGCAGTGAACCCAATGGCCCACAAAAAATTGGTACAAATCTCAGGGACGTGGGAAAACAGGTCTACTTGTCAGTGAACACATATCTCTATTAACACTCTAATTTCATGTGTTAATTACTGATGCCTATATCAATGTGTATCCTGTGTACACCTCGGGGATATGATGATTAATTGTTTTGTTATTATCAAAATCCCTCATGGGAACTGTTATATAATCAGCACCCATTAGTCAAGTTTATTCGATTGTAATTGTGTAACCATGTACACTAATAGGCTTATATTTTATTGTATATTCTAAAACACCACAATCCAAAGGCTGTATACACTCGCAACCTTTAAGGATGTATAGCGTAATAGTTCAGTAATTACACTAGTAGATATGGAGCGTGAGTTTTCTGTTTATAATATACTTTAAAAAGCTAGGCAATCCTCTCACTCCATCAGTACACTTGCGGTAAAACAACAGCTGAGCTATAAACTAGTAAAAGCGTCCCATCACAACACACTGAGCAAGACGGATCTAAAATGTAGCGATCCGTTTGCACGCCAATCAACTAAACACCATGTAACAAAAAGGTGTTCAAGTAACAAACACCCAAGCTACATGAGAGACGAGACAGATCTCTTAGTCCTAAGATCCGCTCTCGTATGCTGACTAGTATTTAATGCCGCGTCTCCGTGTGAGACGCTAGGAAGATGGATACCGCGTTTAAACTCAGCTATCTCGCTGCCTCTTGTGATTACAGCTGACTACCTAACTACAATCATTTTCCCACATAGTATCCCCCAACACAATGTAGAATCGCCCAACGCGTTTCACCCTGCGGCTTCGTCAGGGGCAATGTTGCTGTGGCGCGGGCAGTCTCCACTTCGCGTGACTGCCCCGTGACCGGGTGGCAGTAGCACTGTGGCCCGTGTAACGGGCTGTTCAACTAGTATAATAAATGAATAAATAAATGAAATTAACACTGGCACATATTCATGATGATGTCAAGAGATTAAAAAAAAAGTACAACCTACAATGTGTCAGATGTGTATGGTAGTAGTGGTGGGGGACTGGTGTGATTGATGTGAATATATATATATATATATATATATATATATATATATATATATATATATATATATTCATTCTAACAAAAGGCAAGCACTCACACTTCAGTTTATTACAGTTCAACGTTTCGGTCCGGTAGGGACCTTTCTCAAAAACAAAAAACACAAACATAGACCGTGCCTTAAATAACACACAACAGATCTACGCTTCCAAACAGTGTGACGTGTACATACTCCGGTGTCCGGTGAGTGAAAGAGTGTTAGTGCAAACGAGACGAGAGATACAGCCCCTCAAGCAACATGCTCCCTCTAGTGAACCAATGGTGTTTCAATTTGGTGAAAAGATTGTATCAAACATGCAACTTAATAAAGATACATACGAACATATCGAGAAACTCTGTTGGAATCATGACTCAGGAGACATATGTGATAAGTGTCCAAAACTGGATTAGTTTGACTACAATAGTGAGAAAAGTGAGAAAAGAAAAAAAGAAAAATATTTCTTATTAAATTCAAAAGTTTTTAAAAAAAAACAAAAAAAAACAGGAATGCACTATCCCAATGCAATTCTTTTCATTACTTTGACAAAAGACTGCAAAAGATGCAAAAAAAAGGCTGCAAAAACTATGAAAAAAATTAAAAAATAATGGTAAATTAATAAAAAATACCAAACATTTCTATAAAAGAAAAAAGAAAAAATAAGGATATAGAAAAAGGCAAAAAAAGGAATAAACCTTGAAAAATGTACAGATTCATTCAAACCATATGGAGTTACGGTATTTAATGTTCTTATCCAAAATGTTTCCCTTTGCAGAAGCATCTTACTACGATTGCCACTCCTTAGTGGTGTGGGGGGGGGGGCAATATGATCAATAGGCATCACACTGAATGATGTTGGAGAATGGCCCATCTGTAAAAAATGTTTTGCCACCGGTTTATCTGTATTGCCATCTCTATGTGCAGTTTTGATAGATGAACGATGACCAGTAATTTTTTCCTTCAATATTCTGTCAGATGCCACGGGGATCTCAACAAATAGTTTACATATTCCGTGCTTCATGTTAACCTATGTCTGATTTTAAACATTTTACCAGTATGGGGATGCTGAAAATACCTTCCTGTTTTCATCTGTTTGCACATTGTACAGCCAGTGCACTTAAAGGCTCCATTTTTTGGTTTGGGTATCCAACTTCCCATACCTTTATCCACGTTGGTATTGATTGTCTTCACTAGTAAGTCCTTCAAACTTTTACCTTTCTTATAGCAGACAATAGGTCTCTCACGGAACATAACAGGTAAATTATTGTCTTTTTGTAAATTCTCCCGTTTCTTCAGCAAAGTGTCTTTGATTACAACTGTATTGTAGGTGGTTTGTAAGATACTGTGATTTGCCTTATCCTCTTTCACATTGTCCTCTGTACTTCATTTCAATGCTTTCGATAAACTGTCCAAAATTACTTTTTGAGGATAACCTCTTTCAGAGAAACTTATAGCCATTTCTTCCAGTTGGCTCTACATCGTTTCAATATTAGTTTTATTTCTAATTACCCTTAAAAATTGGGTAAAAGGCAAAGAATTCTTCATGGCCACTGGA
Organism: Rhinophrynus dorsalis; assembly: GCA_037306005.1. Classification (NCBI taxonomy): domain Eukaryota; kingdom Metazoa; phylum Chordata; class Amphibia; order Anura; family Rhinophrynidae; genus Rhinophrynus; species Rhinophrynus dorsalis. Next base: position 184,273,149 of record CM074726.1, read on the forward strand.
TGCTGGCTATTAAAATGCAAGAGAGTATTTCTGTCAGTCTGTCATAGCTTACCTAGATTACCTTGACTCCAGCATGATATCAGGCGCGAGGCTTCAAGCATGCTGCAGGCCTCTGTTTTATCTGTTTGCTTACTGTAGTCTCCTCCTACCTACTTCCTACTTCCTCCCTCTGAGCTGCTCCTCCTACTTCCTGTGGAGGGGTTTATAAGGCAGACTGAGGCCTGACTCAGATGCCCTTGTGTTGTTGTTCTTAGGTGAAGTACTTGGGCTCTGTGTATGACCTGGCTATCTACGAAAATCCACTCTGTGTATGACCTGGCTATTTATGAGAACCCGCACTGTGTATGACCCGGCTAAGTATGTGAACCCTCTCTGTGTATGACCCAGCTAAGTATGAGAACCCTCTCTGTGTATGACCCAGTGATCACGAGTATCCCTTACTGTGATCAATTTGTGCTATTGGCTTAAGACAGATTACTGTTGTGGAGGTAAACTGTGACACAGTCGCTTTTCTGAATAGGGTATACTCCAATGTATTTCCTTCCCGATAAATCTCCAAATCCAGAAATGATATCTTGTTCCTGCTCACTGTGCTGGTCATACCGGACTGTCCAAGTGATTTAAATGATTGAGGAAACTGTAGAAGGATTCCTCACCCCCTCTCCATAAGATTATAACATCATCGATGTAACGCTTGTACAGCAACAGATTCTCTGAATATGCACTTAGAATCTCATTCTTCTCATAATCGTGCATAAAGCAAGTTGCATATGATGGAGCCATAGGGCCCCCATTGTTGTCCCTGCTTTCTGTGTGTAAAAGTTTTTCTCAAACATAAAAAAATTGCTAGTTAGCTCAATTTCCAGGAGTTTGTTGCGACAGGGTACTGGTGATCCTTCGTACTCAACTGATTCTTCCAATAGCCTCTGGACCGCTAGAATTCTTTCCTGATGAGGAATAATAGTATATATACGTTTTTGACATCCATCGAGACTAGTAAAATATCCCCTTGGTTGTCTGTAAAGAACACGCCATCAATTATGCCTCTCAACATGCCTGAATCCTCACGATAACTACTCGTACTTTGAACTGTTAGTTGAAGCCAATAATCAATGGCTTTACCAATGGGGTACATTAAACTGCCCCTAGATGATACAATCGGCCTGTCTGGTTGGTGATCCAGCCTTTTGTGCACTTTGGGCAGGGTATATAATAAAGGGCATATTGGATGTTTCTTATACAGATAATCAGCCAGGTCTTTGCTCAACCAGTTCAGATGAACTGCATCCTCCAAAAATTCTCCTATTTTCTTCATGAAACATCCAGTTGGATTAACTTTCTCCATATATATATGTATATTATAGATATATAAAAGAGGAAGCATCATGTGACTGACAAGCTTGTCCAAAGCCTAACACACCCATTGACAGCAGTAAGGAGGAGTTATGCATGTCTCCTCCATACTGCCATTCCCATTGGTGTAAGCATGGGGTGTGATTTTCACAGGAATGCACTTATGTGAAAATCTCTGCATGGACATTCCCATCCACCACAGTACACACCTCCTCACCATACACTCTCCCTCCTATTCACCTCCCACTCTGCTTTGCCTCCTCCCCTCCAATGTCTGAAAGGAATTTCACCTTCTACACCATACACCCTCACTGCTCTGTGCCCCTTCTTCATCTCACGGCCATCCTTACTATGTTCCACACCCCCCAAAAAAAAAAACATTGCCGTCTCATGCGGCTCCATCACTCACACATCATCTTATAATAATGCAGATGTAAAACTGTTCCCCCTTTCCTCACATTCCACCTTTCTCCCCATCTCCTCCTTCTACACTACTGTCCCTCCTATTGTGTCCCCCTTCTCTGCTCCATTGCTTATGTAACTGATTACTCCTAACACGTTTTCACCATAATCATGACTGATGAGGATGATGGGAACTTTAGTCCAGCTACAGCTGCAAGCCAACGAAGTTCCACCTGTCACCACTCAGCAAGCTCAGCCTCCAACCAATTAGCAGACTTCTGGGGAGCAAGTAACTCACTTACTAGCAGTCAGACACCTGGGGAACTGGAACAGTTTATATTCTACACAACTAGCAAGACAATCACTGTATTTCCTGTGTAGAGAGGCAGGTCCCATTGTATCTACTCTTCTTTTTGCTCCATCATCACCCCCCGGCATTCCTTCTACCTTCCACCCTCTCCATGCTGCAGTAAGAGGTAGGTACATAGAGAGAGTGTGTGTGTGTGTGTGTGTGTGTGTGTGTGTGTGTGTGTGTGTGTGTGTGTTTGTGTGTGTGTATGACTGTGTCTCTGTCTCTTTCTTCCCTTCTCAGCAACCACACCGAATGATCCCCTGTACCTCCCTATCCACTACTCTCTTATAGGAGTGTGTTGTCTTTTGTGTTTTCAAACATTTCAGTGCCAGACAGCTATCCAATGCATTGGATACCTCTTTGGAATTGAAATGGTTAACATTTCACTGCCACTGACCTATCCAATGCATTGATACCTCTTTGTCACTGTAAGAGTTAACCCTTTCGGTGGCAAAGAGGTATTGAATGCATTGGATACCTCAGTGCCACTGCTAGGGTTAACCCTCACAGACCTACCCAATGCATTCCATACCTCTTTGAGACTGACAGGGCAGTCAGAGGGTTAAGCGGTAGTTCCCTGAGCAGTCTTTCTTTATGTGTGTGTCTGTCTCTTTTATGTTTTTCACAATTTGCTGCCACGGACCTATTCAATGCATTCAATACCTCTTTGGTGGCGAAAGGGTTAATCAATTCCGTGGCAAAGAGACAGCCAATACATTGGATAGCTCATTGCACTGAAAGGGTTAACCCTTTCATTGACAGAAGGCTCCACAACCCATAGGTTATTTCTTTAACCCTTCCAGTGGTATAGACATATCAGAATCATTGCAATGCATTATATACCTCTTTACCTGAATGATTGCCTCTGACTCCCCTTCTCCTAATCACCTAACCCTGCACTTTGCCTCCTCGTCTCCCTCCTATCGGACTTATCGCACTGCAGTGCGTTGGATACCTTTCTCACTCTCAGATGGTTACATTTCCTAATAATACAGCTCCCACTATGTAGAACACACGATCACACTGATCACATGTACACCACCAACCAATGAATGGACAGTAAAAAATTAGAACCGTTACATCAACCCAGATGTTGAGCACTTTACTGGCCTGCACCTCTAATCAGCACGACCCTCACCCTCCACCCCTCCGAATGCACAGTGCGCCATGCTTGAATTCCCAGCTGCTTCCTCTGCTGCGGTGTGTGTCTCCCTTACAGGACATCTTCCAATCAACATACATTCCTGCTGGGTGAGACCTTCAGCTCCACACAGGCCGCTACCGTACTTTCACTGCTCATAGGTGTGGACATGTAAAGTATCTTACTGCCTGGTGAGAACCTCAAGCTCCTCACACGCCAGGAATCTATGTTCATTTGAAGATGTCCTGCAAGGGACACACACAGCAGTGAAGGAAGTGGCTGCCAATTCAAGCATGCCACACTGCCTCCAGAGGAACGGAGGACCATGATCATTACAGCTATAGGTCAATGAAGTGCTCCACGTCTGAAGGAGTGTGATTTCATTTTTTTACGTACATTCATTCATTCATTCATTCGTGGAAGGCGTGTGAGCAGCTCTGATTTTTCATTTTCTACATACTGGGAGCTGTAGGATTACCAAACTTAACCCTTTGAGGCATCCAACACATTGCAAACAATGTGTTGCATACTACGGTGTCACTTAAACAGTTTGCAAACGGGCAATGCCGTGCCAACACTGCTCCTATGTAATATGTATTATATATGCACTCCTGTGTCACTGAGGCTCACGTTAAGTCTTTGAGTGCCAGAGGGGTACGCAATGCATTGCAATACCTTGTGTATCACTCTGGCACTGAAAGGGTTAACTATTGTTTGAAAAAAAGAAAGACACAGACGGGCAATGCCGTCCCATATTGCTAGTGTATATATATATATATATATATATATATATATATATATATTTATATATATACTAGCAGTTTGGGACGGCGTTGCCCGTCATGTTATGCAGGAAATGTTTCTTTTTTTTAAATAAATGTTATGATAGTGAATTATAGCGTAGGGTGTACGTGTCAGAAAGGTACACACAGTGATAGACAGAGACACATGCAACACAAACATATACACACACATGCACTGACAACACAAACAGTGACACACAGCTGCAAATCAGAACATAAATACATACAGTGTGAGCAGTGTAAGTAACATACCTCCCAACATTTCATATGGCCAAAGAGGGACACTTGTGTTTTCGGTGGTGTTACTGGGGGCGTGGCTGGTGGTGTATTTTAGAGATTTTTTAACCCTTTGAGTGCCAGGGGGTAAGCAATGCATTGCATCCCCTCTGGCATTGAAATGGTTAAGTTACTCTTTCTGTAAGTGAATGATTTAGAAGAAGATGAAAGTATTTTTTTTACACAGACTAATTTAACAGATATATACAGAAGTTTATACCCACATTACTGTGGGTTTTATTGATGTGGAGCAATCTGATACACTGGTATATACACCACACAATGTGATCTCCTAAATAGAGGAGCAGAGGGATTTGGGTGTCAAACAGGGACTGTCCCTCCTATACTGTATAGTGACAGTCCTTATACACAGACACATGCAGACTGTATACTATACAGCAGAGGTTCTCAGCCCATGCCCTCAGTGGCCACTAACAGGCCAGGACTTAGGAATTTCACTGCTAGAACACAAGTGTGTTGATCAGAGGCTCAGTCATATTGATTAACTCACCTGTGCTCTTAAAAGGAAATTCTAAAATCCTGGCCTGTTAATAGCCACTGAGGGCACAGATTGAGAACCACTGCTATACAGTGCCAGACCATTGTAGAGAATTTTTAACCCTTTGAGTGCCAGGGGGTAAGCAATGCATTGCATCTCCTCTGGCACTGAAATGGTTAAGTTACTCTTTCTGTAAGTGAATAATTTAGAAGAAGATGAAAGTATTTTTTACACAGACTAATTTAACAGATATATACAGAAGTTTATACCCACATTACCGTGGGTTTTACTGATGTGAAGCAATCTGATACACTTGTACATTAGGCTGACCAGACCTCACCTTTAACCAGTGACACATATGAAAAATGCATACTGCAGGGCTGCTTTGATTTTGGTGCACTCCTGAAATATGCTTATTTCCTATGTGTCCCCGGTTAAAGGTGAGGTCTGGTCAGCCTACTGTATATACACCACACCGTGTGATCTCCTAAATAGAAGAGCAGAGGGATTTGGGTGTCAAACAGGGACTGTCCCTCCTATACTGTATAGTGCCAGTCCTTATACACAGACTGTATACTATACAATGCCAGACCATATATAAATAGTTTGTCATACATGCTATACAGTGAGCTATGTACAGCATGGATATGATTGCAGGAACTGGCACCTCTACTTACAGACAGACTGACAAACAACCTGCTCTCTTTCTCTCTCTTTGTGCAATATATAAATACAGTCACATCCATGTCTCTGCCATTTACCAGCTCAGCTGAAGCCTTGCTCTGCACTGCCTGATCACCTCTCTGCCGTTGTTTCCACTTTCTCAGCAAGCCAGTATCCTCCTGCTGATTGTTTAGAAATCAGCTCACTTGTAGTAATTAGCAGAGCTGTGTAGGCTCAAACACGGGGAATGAAGAAGCTGCATAATACAGATTGGACCATGGCCTTCCAGCTGTAGCTTGAACATTGTTCCCATCATCCTCAGCGTGTGTATGTGTGTATGTGTCTGCTAGTGTGTGTGTGGGAGGGCATGTGCATGTGTCTGTGGTGTAGGAGTGTGTGGCAGCCATTGTTTTTTTCAGCCTTAGATAGTGGTGGGCGGGCTGGATAGTGGGGGCAGGCCAAAAATCACACTCCCACAGAATCACCCAATGGCAGCAGTAATCCTTTTTACTGCCGCCCCTGGGTGTGTTTTGCCAGGCACAAAGTCTTCTTTTATATATATAGAAGATATAGAGAGAGAGAGAGATTCTGCTGGTTGAAATGCTTTGTTGCCTTCTTCACTATGCTGTCTAGATGTTTGCTGTGTCCTCACTTTCTCCCTCTCGTCCTCCACAATGAAACCTCCCACTCAATCAATAAACATATCTCTATATTCCTTGACAGAATCCAATTCCTCAGATAGATGCTGCTGATTGTCATTGCAATTCTGCAAGAATGCTGGAAAACTGCACTTTGCACTGGAAATTTTCAGCTAAGTGGGACGTGCCATTTTCACCGATTATGGTTTGATTTGGATTTTGGTTGGCAAGACTAATCTACCTTACTCATCGGTTCTCTAACACCAGTCCCCTTTGCCGATCCCTACACTGGCTCCCATTAGCATAGAGAATTAAATTAACAATTCTAGTGCTAACTTACAGAGCCCTCACTAACACCACACCCCCCTATATCTCATCTCTCATTTCCAAATACACTTCCACTCGAAATGTTCAGTCTGCACATGACCTTCCTCTAGACTTAAAGGAGAAGTAAACTTTTTGTTATGAAAACACATATTTTATAGATCTTTTCCTGCTGAATAAAACAAGGTCACTCCCATCGCTGTCAGATGTTTTATTAAAAAATATAGCAGTTTAAATAATCAGGAAGTGAATTTACTGTGTTTACTTCCTGATAGATCTAACTGACAGGAAGTGACTCAGCAGTTTCTATCACATTCTATGAAGAACTGTATGTCTCTGACTTTTCTGACTTTCCTCTCCATTAGAATCTAACAGGAAATCTAATTAGAATTCGACCACTAGAGGGCACTGATAATGTAAAAAAACATGGGTTTAAACTGTAATAACTCTGGAAATATAAATCTCTCAGCAGTGGGAGTACCCTTATTTTACTCAATAGGAAAATCCCTACAATATATATTTTTTCATAAAAAACGTTTACTGCTCCTTTAAGTTCTCATGAGCAGGGCCCTCAGAATCTTTTGTTTTTCATATTCCATTTTTCTTCTGTTTAATATCTCCGTATGTCTATTTCATATTGTACAACGCTGCGGAATAAGTTGATGCTATATAAATAAAGAATGACAACAATAATGATAATAGTAACATAGTAACATAGTTGATGAGGCTGAAAAAAGACATGCTTCCATCAAGTCCAGCCCATGCCAAAAACAACCCTGTCGATCCAGATTTAGCCCGAGGTGAGTAAAAAAAATTCCTTCCTGACTCCAAATGGCAGTCAGATATTTCCCTGAATCAACATCCTATCTGCTTTCAAGCCATTTGTCATAATTCTCAATATTGTTCTGTGGTAGATAGGCATCCATTGCTTTTTTGAAAGCAGTTGCATTATCTGCAAGTACAACATGCCAAGGCAAAGAATTCCACAGCTTTACCACCCTTACTGTAAATAACCCATGCCTTTGCTTTTATAATAATAATAATAATAATAATAATAATAATGAGTTGAACATTTTCACCCATGCCTACTAATTACCTTAATTTGTTTAAAAAAAATTAACTTATTCCATAGGCACATTGGGGTTAGATATAAGATGTGTTAGTACTGGCGTTTTTGTTGATACATCCATCAGCTAACAATGGTTCCTTCTCCACCCCCAGGTCAGCCTCTGGATCCCACATTTTATATTAGCAAAGCCGTTGCAAACGTTATTTGCTCAGTGGTTTTCGGCGAACGATTTGAGTATGAAGACAAGGAGTTCCTCCGGCTTTTAGGATTCTTAAATCAAATAATCAGATATGCAAGTTCTATTTCGGGACAGGTAATGACTGAACCATCGGGGAAACTCACCTGTTATACCTGTCCTGTTATATCTGTCTCTTTGCCTCAGCATCACACTGATCTGTTTTTTTACCACCCTTATCTCCATTGTATTCAATTTTTTTTTATTAACCCTTTGAGTGCCAGAGGGGTACGCAACCCCTGGCACTCAAAGGGTTAATATATTGTCACCGGTTAGGAGAGGAGTCATAAGCTATTTTTTGTGGCTTAGTGAATCTTGCCTTATGGATTATTGTTGTAGATATTTGTATCATATTTTCCATACAGAGGTCTTTGAGGCTGATTTACACATTAGAACTGGAATAATTCTGTGACGCAGCAACCACCTTAGGACTGAACTAAACATTTCCTTTATTTTAACTGAGCTTTTAACTCTTTGAATGCTAAAGAGGATTTCAGTGCATTGCATAGCAATGCGTTGGATACCTCTTTGCCACTCATAGGGTTAAAAGCTAAAGGTTAATGAATACAAATTGGTATTTATCATCTACAACACAGCTCTTAGTCTATATCACCTCAGGCAGAGACATCAGTTGTTGGGGAGCTGATGTCATAGCTTTTTACCCCACAATGGCTGCTCACATTTCACTTATTTTTGCCACATAACAAGAACAGCACCACTGAAAAACAATTTGAGCTCCAATAACATTTGAATGAAATACCTGTCAGCAGTGGGAGTACACGTATTTTACTATGAGGTGAAATCCTACACATTAAAGGGATAGTAATGTTTCACAAAAAAAGCAGCTCAGATTAATCTCCATAGTATGTGGGGCATGGTGAGTGTTATTACATTACTGTCAGAGTTGTAGTTCAAGAGTAATTGAATGATAAAGTATCCCCCTTCCGCCCCTTTTACTGATGTAACACTGCTCACCTCAGAGCAGCAAAATTGTCCGGATGGATCACAGAGAGGGACAATCTTCAGTGATCATAAGGAAAAACCTGAAAAACCTGTCAAGGAGGACAGGGCTTTTATTATGATCACAGTAAGAAGATTGTCCCTTGCTGTGAGGTGTTCAGTCAAGAGACCAGATTCCACATCTGAGGAGAGGCGGCTTACACTAGGTAAGAGGGGTGGGAGGGGGAAACTTTATCATTCAATTACTCTTGTACTACAACTCTGACAGTATTGAAATAACACTCACCATGGCACTGTGAAGATTAATCAGAGCTGCTTTTATTGTGAAAAATTACTATCCCTTTAAGTGTTATTATCTCAATGGGGAAGGTTTTTTTTGTTTGTTTTTGGTGAACAAAGGGTAATAAATTAATATTAGACAGGCACAGGGACTTAACAGCAATTATAGCTTCAGAATTGATGTCTTCGAAACAACATACATTCGTGTTGTGTGAGGACCTTGAGGTCATCACATGCCACTACCATACTTACAATGTACATGGTTCTGAAAGTAGGGTCATGCCCAGTGATGACCTCAAGGTTTTCACACGGCAGGAATGCAGATTGATTCAAAGATTTCTTGCAAGAGAGATACACAGTAGAGAAGGAAGCGGCTGCCAGTTCAAGCATGGTGCAAGCCGTGGAGTGAGGGCCGTGTTGATTAGAGGTTCAGGTCAATGAAGTGATCTACTACTGAAGAGGTCTGATGTAATTTGTGCCTGGACATTAATCTGAGCAGGCGTGATTTCTTTTTATCTACATTGCGGGAGCGTTCAGAAAGGTATACAACGCATTGCAACACAATGTCCTGGATAGGAGGGGAGGGAAGGAGGCAAAGTGGAGACTTAGGCGATGAGGCTATCCAATCAGGAAAAGGGGAGTGTGAGCTGATCAGATGAAGGGGAGGGTAGCCAATCATGCTAAGGGACGGGGAGTCTGAGGAGATCAGAAGAAAGGGAAGAGAGGCAATAAGGCAAATGAGAGGGAGGCGGTGTGTAAAATGGTGGAGGGTGAAGTTCTGTACATTACGAATGGGAAGGGAGGTTTAAAGGGAGGAGATGTGTAATGAGCTGGAGGGTGAAGTCCTTGCAGAAATTTTCACAGGAGTGAGTGACACACATCTTCCTCTTTTATATATGTAAATATACAGAGAAAGAGAGAGATTTTCATCATATATTCATCCTAATATCCCTACCTAAGTAAAGATTAATATATTCCTAATAAAAAAAATAGTGTAAATATACCCTTTAAAGAAATTAATAAGGAGAAATATACATGTATTGCAGGGTTTTTGCTGATGATAATCCAAGGGCACACAGATGAGGTGTAGTATTCAAAAGGCATTGCAGCTCAAACGTCCATTTTTTGGTGCAGTACCTCCGTGCACTGAAATGGGACATTGGTGCCGCTGCTACAGAAGCCTATGAATGGATATAGTTACTGACCAGAACTGTCCATACATTGCTCAAGCAACATCATGATCAGAATATGTCAGGCCATAGAAGTGCTGCTCCCAAAAAATGCAGGTTTGAGCTGCAGTAACTGTTTAATAAAGTAGCTAAGAGTAGTGGCAATGCCCACATTTTAATCAGCAGGATAAACCATGCAATATCTATTTTTCCATAATATGCAATAATATATTAATAAATACTATAATAATTAGTACAAGTATATGAGAGGTCAATACACGGATCTCTGCGGTGAACTATTTATTCCAAGGCCTGATCAGGTGACCAGGGGAAACCCCTTGCGATTAGAGGAAAGGAGGTTTAGACTTCAGCAGAGGAAGGGATTTTTTACGGTAAGGTCTGTTAAATTGTGGAATTCTTTGCCCAAGGAGGTGGTAATGGCAGATACAATGGATACATTGAAGATAAGATCAGATACATTTCTTTCAAAAGGGAACATACAGGGTTATACTGTGTATTAGTAGGCAAAACAGGAAGGTCTGATAAAGACTAAATTATTTGGTAGCAGGAAAGCTATATCATTCTCATGTTCCTGGGTTATGAGGCAAAGGTTGAACGTGATGGACTTGTATCTTTTTTCAACCTAATTTACTGTGTTACTATGCAAGTAGAAATACCACCTCACCTTCTAACACTACCTCAACTGAACTGTATGGTCATACAGTCCTAATGGCCCTTAAGAAGTTTGTCCTTTTCCCTCTGTTCAAGAGTCTTTGATGGCCGGTCCATGGAGGCGGATATGACAGTTACTGATGTTTTTTTCAAACTGTTAGGAGGGAGAGTTCATGTGTTCATATCTACCCCAATGGACATGACATCCACGACTGATTAACAACGTTCCCTTTTAAACATAGGCATAAGAGCAAAACTCATAAGGGACATTAGGATTTTCTGACCATAGTAAGGTAAGCTGAGGATTACTATGGGATATGTTGCTTTTTCTTCAAAGGAGCAGTAAACTTTTTTTTATGAAAACCTATATGTTATAGAGATTTTCCTGCTGAGTAAAACAAGTCCACTCCCACCCCGTCAGCTGTTTTATTCAAAAGTTCTAACAGTTCAAATAATCAGGAAGTGAGTGACAGTGAGACTACTTCCTGATAGTTCTAAATGATAGGAAGTGACTCAGCAGTTTCTGTCACATTCTATGGAGAACTGTGAGTAATTGACTTTTCTCTCCATCAGAATGTAGCAGAAATCTAATTGGAATTTGACCACTAGAGGGCAGTGCTAATGTAAAAAAACACAGATTTAAACAGTAAAAGCTCTGGTAATATACATCTCTCAGCAGTGGGAGTACTGTTTACTGTTTGCTCCTTTAAGGACCAGATGGGTGTTCAAGATACTGAACAGTTATGTGCTGTACAATCCTGTGGTCCTTAAAAATACTATAATGACCTCCAGTCGTTTTGTACATTTCATCTCTTACAGCTATACAATATCTTCCCAAAAGTCATGAGCAAGTTACTGGGTCCGCACAATGAATTTTTTGACTCGGTTGAGGGCTTGGAGTCATTTGTTATTGAGAGGATCAAGATGCACCAGAAAACTCTGGATCCCAGCTCTCCGCGAGACTTTATCGACTGTTTCCTCATGAGGATGGAGCAGGTGAGTCCATGGTATGTCCTCATACACAGTTAGGACTAGAGGTGGTGGTCAGGGCATGTAGGAAAATGATGCTGACAAATATAATAGATGAGAGTTGGTACCGTGTTAGCCGTAGAAATACAGGAGGCAAATATAGTTTTTGATACCTTTTATTGGCTAACTAAGCAGATTTAAATGCAAGCTTTCAAGACCTTAGGTCTCTTCCTCAGGCATGTTATATAGATAAATATGAAAACATCTCTCTTAAATACAAGTACACATCACATTGTTTAGAAGGCTACCCAAATACCAAGAAAAAATCTGTTGCACTACAAAGAACAACATAAGGGAAACCGGGTGCCACTGTTGGTCACTTACCACCCCCAGGTTGAAGTGCGACGCAAAATATCAAGAGAACTTCAAAAGAAATTACATACGGGTGAAAGACTTAAGAACATATTCCCACAGCCTCCCTTACTCTCCTTCAGACAGCCTCCCAATTTGAAACAACTGATGGTAAGGAGTGCCCTGAATAAAAATACAAAAAATGGTACATCTCCCTGCCTACAAAAGTGATGTGAAACTTGTGCAAACATTTACACCACGGACAACATACCAATTCCAAACACCCAGTTACACCATAAGATCAATGGTATCTTCACCTATAAATCATCCAATGTAATATACCTTATCATGTGTGCAAAATGCCCAACAGCTCTGTATGTGTGAGAAACTGGACAAGCACTACATAGGAGATTTAATTCCCACAGATCCAGTGTTAATAACAAAAAGACAGAGACACCAGTGGGAGAACATTTTTGCCAAAATGGGCACAGTGTCAAGGATATTAAGTTAACTGTATTGAAGGGACTGTTCCACACTCAGAGGGACAGAAAGGTATGGGAGGTAAAATTAATCTTAAAATTTAATGCAATTTGTAGTGGTTTGAATAGGGATAAGGAATTCCTATCAAAATACAATTTAGTTGATTGACCTTTCCAACAGACCCAAGAGCATCGTAAATACCTCTAAAGCCTCAGAGGAAGAGTGCAATTTACCATTGACTGATCAAAGATATCTGGATCTGGACTGCATTCTGTTATCTGATTTCCATGCTAAACAATGTGATGTGTACTTGTATTTAAGAGAGATGTTTTCATATTTATCTGTATAACATGCCTGAGGAAGAGACCTAAGGTCTTGAAAGCTTGCATTTAAATCTGCTTAGTTAGCCAATAAAAGGTATCAAAAACTATATTTGCGACAAATATAATGGCACAATTGCTGATTTTTGTAGCATTTATTACATTGTAAATGACCACTTCGTTAATAAAGTGGATACATTCAGCACCCGGGATTCTAACACCTTCCAGGACTTAGGGTTCTGTGTTCAAAAGACAAGTGATGTAATACTGGAATCAACCAATTGCACCATACTTAAGATATAAAAATTCCCAGTGAATTACAAGGGTTTTTAAACCCTTGAATGATAGACAGGTCTCTCTTGCATTGGTAAGCAATGTACTGAAGGGGTTAAAAGTTTTATTTGCCCCCTCCCCCTCATGCACTTGGTTTCTCCCATAAGTACTCACCTTTGTTTTCCATTCCAGATGGAAATATTTGCTGAATGGGCGTTTTCCAGTTTGGAAGCTATTTCCAGCTGATGAATTCTACAATAGCGTTATTACCATACCATAGAATTCACTGCCTGAGGAGGCGGTGCTATCAAATACATTAGATGCCTTTAAAAGGGCCTGGATACTTATTTAAAGGGATAGTAATACTTAAAATGTAAAAAAAAAAAAATATGTTGTAGGGTTTAGCCCACTGCTGAAAGGTGTTTCATTCAAAAGTTATTAATTTTCAAAGTTGAATTTTTTAGGCGCAATATCACAGTGGCCTGAAATTGTACAGTGGTGCTGTTGCTACACGATCCTAAGGACAGCTCTGGTCTCAGGACCATAAATCTCCATAGGATGGTGTAGCAATAGCGCCACTGTACAATTTCAGGCCACTGTGATATTGCACCTATAAAATTTAACTTTGGAAATTAGTAACTTTTGAATGAAACACCTTTCAGCAGTGGGAATACTCTTGTTTTCTCAGAGGGATAAACCCTATAACATATTTTTTTTTACATTTTAAGTATTACTATCCCTTTAAGGAGAACTGGACTCATTTTTGGCAAGAGAGTTCTCTAAAAATGTAAAATATGTCACAAATGACAAGGCACAGGAGAAAATAACTGCCGTTAGTCACTTACTAAAACATTTCTCTGATAGTTTAACCCCTTAAGGACCGGGAAATCCGGCCGAAGACGTGACTCAACGACCACGGAGCAAAATTTTTTTTTTGCTCCGTTGCGTTCCGGACACCCCGAATGGCGTGCAGCCGCGGGGGGAGCCCGGAACTCGATGACGGTCATAGTACGTCATCGGTCGTTAAGTCAAATCGACCCTTGACGTACTACGACCGTCAAGGGTCATTAAGGGGTTAAAACACAGCCAGATTATCCACAAGGCAACCTAGGTGAGTGCCTAATACCCATGGAAATGTGAGGGACCTTCCCCGGTCCTTCATAGGATCTGTATGGAGTAGAGAACTTGAGACCACTCTGTTCCCCACTCCGTTTCCTGCAGGTTGAATGTAATTTAAAATTGCAGCTCCCCTGGCTTCCTGTTACTACTAACAGGTTGCACTGTGGTCAGCCAACCCGGATGTAAAGGTAAACGCGTGACCCGGATCTGTTCCTTCACCATCCATGATACGCCTCCCATTAAAGAAGATGGAGGACAGAGCCCCACTGCTAATGGTACGGGGCCAGAAGATAAGGTGACTACCAGTGGAACCCTGCGGGGGGGAGGCAGTGTATATGGGGGTTGTGACTACCAGTGAAATCATGCTAGGGGGCAGACAATGTATGTGGGACTGTGACTAGCAGTGGAACAACGGGAGCAAATGCTATATATGGGAGCTGTATAGAAGTGGAATCATGCTGCGTGTGGGGGCAGTATATATGGGGGGTTGTAACTACCAGCTCACCAGGCTGGGGGCAGACAGTGTACATGGAGACAGTAAATACCAGTGTATCCAGGCTTGTGGCAGACAGGAACAAGGATTTGGACAGACAGTGTATATGGGGGCTTTAAATATAACCAGTCTGGGGGGCGGACAATGTTTTAGTGAGCTGTAAAAACCAATGGAACCAGGCTGGGGATCAGCAAGTGTATATGGGGCTATAACTACAAGTAGAACTAGGCTGAGGGCAGATAGTGCATATGAAGAATCTTACTACCAGTGGAACTAGGCGAGGGGCAGACAATGTACACGGGGGCTCTGACTACTAGTGGAATGAGACTGGGAGGCAGACAGTATATACTACCAGTGCCCCAGGCATTAGACAACCCACTTGCACTCAAAAGATAAAATCTAAGGAGCCTTGTTGTGGATATAATAAAAAATATAACACTTTCTTCTTCCTGTATCTTAGGAGAAGGATGAGCCACAGAGCGAATTTCAAATTGCAGGTGCTATCTATACCACAATTGATCTATTTGGTGCCGGTACAGAGACTGTCAGCACGACCCTACGGTACGGCCTGATGGTTCTGCTGAAGCACCCAGAAGTAGAAGGTAAATGGATGCAGGATGACAATCTATTACAATGAGATTGATTTATTCCTAGATTACATTACAGTTGTTACTGGTTTAATCTAACAGCTTTCTATTGATGTATATGGAGAAATGATAAAACCCTTGTGGTAAAGTTAGGAACTGCAGTAGAATCCAGGATTTCATACAGTGATTCTCAGCCTGTTTTTTCTGAAGGCACCCCTCACATGCAATTTGGTCGTCTCAGGGCATTCCTGTAATTTTATAGTTCATTAAATATGGGTGTAATGAAGGTTAAAACATAGAAATAGAAATATAGTCTTAGTTCTCACAATAAGAATGACAGCAATGAGACTATTGTACATAATAATTTCCATATTCACATGAAACTCAACATTCACATTCTATATAGAAAAAAAACCTTGAACCCAATATGGAGTTGATGGGGGCAATATGGAGCTGATGGGGGGGCAATGTGAGTGCAATATGGAGCTGATGGGGGCAATATGGAGCTGATGGGGGGGCAATGTGAGTGCAATATGGAGCTGTTGGGGGCAATGTGGATATGAAAGGGGCAATATGGAGCTGATGGGGGCAATATGGAGATGATGGGGGCAATGTGAGTGCACTATGGGGCTATTTGGAGGAAATGTGGACTGATGAGGGCAATGTGGCAATGATGGGTGCAATATGGAGCTGATGGGGGCAATGTGAGGGCAATATGGAGATGCTGGGGGGCAACGTGGAGATTAGGAGTATTGTGGAGATGGCCCATGGGGGGGCGCTTCAGATTTCTGTGTCTACAGGCTCCTGAGATGTAAATCTGTCTCTGTAGAGATATCAATGTATATGAGATAGGACTTTCTTGAAATGGGGTCCCTTGGTGAGGTAAGTGAGTTTAAAGGGTTAGTAATGTCTGATTTTAATAACATGTTATATTGTAGATATTTAAAAAAAATAAATTAACTGATGCATGTCACATCTCTCAAACATTTATAGCTTGAGAGATATAAGGTTTTAAAGTCCCCCCTCCCTCTCCTTTCACTGACGTCAGACCTCTAGCTGAGAAAAGGAGATCCTGGTCACAAAATACCACTATCTAGAAATAAATACTTCATTGGAACGGTCTGTGCTTGCAAACCAGGCACACTTTGCAGACCGTTCCATTGAAGTATTTCTTTTTAGATAGCGCTATTTCGGCTCTGCTGAAGATCCGCTGTCAGGTCGCACAACTCAACTCTCCTTCTGTCAGCTAGACAGCTGATGTCGGTGAAAGGGGAGGGAATGAGGAACTTTAAAATGTTATATCTCTCAAACCATAAATGTTTGAGAGACGGGACTTGCAACAGTTAATTTGTTTTTTAATCTCTACAATATAACATTATTAAAATCAGACATTACTAACCCTTTAAACATACTTTGGCTAAACTATGCAACAAAAACACTATAACACTATATAAATATGTTCAGGGCCCATACAAAGGGCTCTCCAAAGACCTGTTCATTAACAGAACAGTACACAGGACAAGGGGCCACCCGCTTAGACTTGAGGAAAGGAGATTTCATCTACAGCAGCGGAAGGGATTCTTTACAGTAAGGACAGTAAAGGTATGGAATTCACTGCCTGAGGAGGTGGTGCTATCGAATACATTAGATGCCTTTAAAAAGGGCCTGGATACTTATTTAAAAGAGCATAACATAGAGGGCTATGTACGTTAGTATTGGGATTAATATTTAGTTGGGGCTTGTTGATCCAAGGAGAAATCTGATTGCCATTTGGAATCAAGAAGGAATTTTTCCCCCCATTCAAGGCAGAATTTTAAATTGCTGTTTTGGGGGGGGGGGGGTTGCCTTTTTTTGGATCAATGATGGTAAACAGAAATAGGAAAAGGTTGAACTAGATGGACGCAAGTCTTTTTTCAACCTAAATTACTATGTTACTATGTTAAAAACATCATTTTTTTAAAAGTATCAAAACATTGGTATAATATATGTTTTACCCAAGGTTCACATTTGGGTAAGTTGCATAGAGACATTCATGTTTTTCTGTCTTCATTTTTGCTTTAGGCTTTTGCTTTAAGCTTGGAGGATCCCCTTTCTCCTTGCTGCTCTCCATGCCTTAATCACTTGGGTTCATATTTTGAATGTATTTATTAAATGTATAGCAAGGTTTAATCGACTTTTACATTTAAAGGGATAGTAATACTTCATTTTGTCTTTATTTTATTTTGTAGGCATTACAAAAACATGAAGAACGATATAAGTCTTATTTCTCAAACCTTTATGGTTTGAGAGATATTCACAAGCAAAGTTTCCCCTCCCGCCCCTTTTACCTAGTGTAAGCCATCTCTTCTCAGATGTGGAATGCAGTCCATAGACCAGACAGATAACAGCAGGGGACAATCTTCTTCCTATGAGAACAATGAAAGCCCTGCCCCCCTTGACAAGTTTTTCAGGTTTTTCCCTTATCTTAATTGAAGATTGTCCCTCTCTGCAGTCTGCCTGGGCACCTCCCTTCTGATCTGGCTGAACGGGGGGGGGGTACTTTGCTTGTGAATATCTCTTAAACCATGAAGGTTTGAGAGATAAGACTTATATCGTTCTTCATGTTTTTTAATGCCTACAAAATAAAATAAATATAAAACGAAGTATTACTATCCCTTTAAGGATACAGTGTATGTGGACACCTGCCCCACACTGTAATTGGCTGTCTTAAATTTTCAGGATGGTTGCTCTTTTGTTTTGTGAGATCTGCCCCTTTTAGCAAGAACGTCACCAATCATTAACCCCTAACGACTGGCCGCGCAGGCGCGTTGCGGTCATTAAAGGACCACGGAGTTTTTTTTTTTTTTTTTTGGTGATTCGGATTCCAGACTCCCCGAACGGCGTGCAGCTGCGGGGGGGAGCCTGGAATTCCATGACAGACATAGTACGTCATGGGTCATTAAGGGTATAACAACCCATGACGTGCTATGACCGTCAAGGGTCGTTAAGGGGTTAAAAAATCCTGCAATAATAATTTGCAATAATTGAAAATTTACTGGAAAATTAAATATTCCAGATTTAGATTAATAGACATTTTATACTATTAATCTGCTGTTTAAATATGCTTTCAAACCGGATTAAATATATCCTATATAATAAACATGTGTAACAACTCAGTCATGCGCAGTAGAGACTGCCCGTGCCACGGCTGATACAGAGCCAGACACTCCTTCAGAGCATCCAGCTCTGTATCAGCCTTGGCGTGGGCAGTCTCTACTGCACATGACTGCCCCACGACCGTCTGGCAGTGGCACTGTGGCACGTGTAACGGGATCTTCAACTAGTGTGTGTATATATATATATATATATATATATATATATATATATATATATATATACAGACTGTTTTGTACATAAAAATACTCTTCTCAGCAATACAATCAATTACCCTGCAATAGTCATCAGCATGTTTGTGAATATAATGCCATATAAGCAAGCAAACAAAACACTGAAATGATGAAGAAATCCTTTGAATTACTACACAGTGAATTTAGTAATTAACTGTAGCAAGGATATCAGTTCCAAAATGGATGCCTCTATGTCTATAAAAATTCCCCTCCTAAAAGAATGCGAGGGGGTATGCACACAGACAAATGACATTTTCAGTCACATTAAGCCAAAATAATTACAGCACTAATTCTAACAGTGTTTTTTGGGGTTTTTTTTGAGTAAACTGCACTTACAATTCACATACATGCACAGTAAAATAACTAACTGACATTTACTACACAACCTCTTAAAAGGACTACATATTATTCTAAGTAACAGCTATCTATCTATCTATCTATCTATCTATCTATCTATCTATCTATCTATCTCATATCCATTTATCTATCTATTTATCTATCTATCTATCTATCTATCTATCTATCTATCTATCTCATATTTATCTATCTATCTACATATCTCATATCTATCTATCTATCTATCTATCTATCTATCTATCTATCTATCTTTCTATCTATCTCATATCTATCTATCTCATATATTTCTATCTATCTATCTATCTATCTATCTATCTATCTATCTATCTATCTATCTATCTATCTATCTCTATATCCTACTGCACAGACACACAAATGCACATTCAACACCATATATTATTGCTCCTCCCCTGTATTGATATTATTGATCAATGTAATGTTCTATTGGTGTCAATGCTTGTCTCCTGGTTCTGTTCACGCTCAATCTATACTTTGAGGTTTCCTTTGTTAATAAAAAATATGTATTAAAAAAACAACAAAAAACCAAACAGTTATCTCATATGCTAGTGAGATGGCTCAGTTGGTTAATTCACCAACAGTAAACTCTGTTCAAGCTGAAAGGTCACAGGTTCTAGTCCCAGCAGGGTCAACTCAGCCTTTTTCCTTCCGAGGTAGATAAAATTAGTACAATTAAATTGGGTAATAATATCTATACCCCCCAGGACATAATTGAAAATGATAAGTAAACTCAATGTATCCTAGTACAATACTTTAATATTATTATTATCTGATACTGATTTCACCATTTGAATATTCAGCTCAGCAAGAAAATCTTATCAATGCATATAAAATTAAATTCTTAGATAATTCCACATATATTTTTCTCACAGATCTTATGTTGACACACCTATCACACCCAACCACACGGCTACCGAATAGCTATTCTTGTATAACCTGACATGTTAAAATTAATACAGTAAATTAAACCTGCATACCATAGTATAATTTCCCTTTAGAGGGTGTGTTTTCAAAGGAAATTCCCTGATTTACTCTAAATAATATATGATAATAGGCTTTCCAGAAGTTTTAATAGAAAAATAATAAAAATATATATTTACCAGTCCACAGGCTGTGTTATGATCTACTTGAAATGGTACAACAGAGCCTGGATTCCCTTCTGTGATCCTTGAAAGTTCTTAATAGTAGTCCAGTCAGTTATCTTTAAGTTCCAATACTTTTTTTCTAGCTCCTGGGTTCTGGTAATTATAGAGATATCGGACAACACCACCTCTCAAAGTCAGTGATAGAGCATTTCTTATCTATTATAAATAAGGGTTTGACTATGTTTTGAGAATTTTGATCGGTTAAATAGTTTTGTTTTACCTCTTTATTAGATAAAACTTTTCTAGATTTTCACCAAAAGATGGCACTAAAAGACTGAAGATAATTTAAAAGAAAGTTCCCAAATATCCTTGATAAAGAGGTAACAGACATGAAATTTCGCACCTTATCTCATCATCTATGACACATTTATGTCTCTTACCAGAAATTTACTGAATAAACCTCTTTCATACAATTAGATAACAATGTTTAAGAAACACATGGTCTTGGGATGAATCAACATTTTACAGACAATCAATGTATTTCAACAACCACATCTCCCCCCCAGTGACTCACTGGGTCGTTATCCAATAATAATATCTACTTCTTTCATTTTTAACAATTATAGAGGTAAATATGTATTTCTGGACAATACAGCTAGTACTTAAAGGGATAGTATTACTTCAAAATTACTATCCCTCATATTGTAGTCCTTAATAAACTGAGTTAAATGACACCAGCGGCATCTCTCAGACCTTTATGGTTTAAGAGATAGCCGCTTTCAAAGTTTCCTCTCCCCTGCTGTCAGCGTTCTGCTGCCAGCAGGAGAATCTGGTCTCTGAATCAAGAGGAGGCTCTTCAGCAGAGCTGATATCTCGTTATGGAAGGAAAAATGATTCATTGAAACAGTCTTCTACGTGTGCTTGGTAACCAAGCACACGTAGAAGATTGTTTCAATGAATCATTTTTCCTTCCATAATGAGATATCGGCTCTGTATAAGAGCCTCCGCCTGTCCCGGGACCAGATTCCCCTGCTGGCAGCAGAATGCTGACAGCAGGGGAGAGGAAACTTTGAAAGCGGCTATCTCTTACACCATAAAGGTTTGAGAGATGCCGCTGGTGTCATTTAACTCAGTTTATTAAGGGCTACAATATGAGGGATAGTAATTTTGAAGTAATACTATCACTTTAAAGGGATCTATCACCCCTATACATGTTGGTCTAAATAGTTTATGTAGTGACTAGATGTTATAACATTTTCATTTTTTTAATAAAAGCATTATATCATCTAGTCGCTACATAAACTATTTAGACCAACATGTGTAGGGGTAATAGATCCCCTTTAACATGGATATCATTTTCTACTGATTTCCATGCTTAATATCCTATATACTATATATTTATTTTTTCAATATGAAACTATTTTCTCTTTATGAGTTAAAGGTTAACTCATTTGATATTATGTTCTAGACTTGACCTAGAATGTTTATTCAAACACAATACATTTTAGTTTGCACTTTTGAAGAAAAAAAAACAGCAACTCATATTCTACACCGAGAGACAAAATGGCTTCCATAGCTTCTATTTTGATAACCATGTTAAACATATAGGATAAATACACCAACAAAACAAAACAAGAACTAGAGAAAAGGATTGCCCACACAGACACCCATTTTCCTCTCCTTGGTACAAGAGGTGTGGAAGCTATTCTGGTATATGTAGATTAGTAAATTGATGTTAGGTAGGAGCAAGGACTGAAGATCAATTCTAGTGACTGTTCTTATGCAGAATAAGCATTGTACACTCACTCCATTCTCATAAGGTTACTTTGCCCCTACATGGGATTGATACAATGACCCAACAAATATGGTAGCAGTTATTAGAAATATGATGGAAAACATAAATTCATTTTAAGAATCTTCACAAGTTGACATCTTGCGATCTTTCAGTGTCTGAGGAAAGTCTTCATCCTATATAATAATTTGCTAGGATGTTTGTCATGATGCAGTCATGAGAAGTAGAGACTGCTCGCGTTCAGGCAACATTTCGGTCCTAGTAGCGGACCTTAATCAAGACAATTATATCTAACTATAGCTTGGATTTATATTCCCTAGCAAATTGTAGTGTCACGCATGCCTTTGATGACATCATCACCACCCGCCGTCATACAGATAGCGGGGGTGGACGAGCCTCATTGGTCAATAGGACCACTTCAATGTGAAACTAAAGGTAATAGTCAATAAATATAAAACAGACAAGTAATGTCATTTCTCATCAAATTGTAAATACTCAAAATAATGTCACAGCCCAATCTCCCGAAATCATCCATTAGAGAGAGTAATTCTTGTGTGGAAATGCGCTGGATTTAAAAATGTTAGAAAGCAGGCTAGTCCAATCATAAAACATATTAGAAATTTTGTTTTATGTTTTTAACCATGATTTTAAATCCAGCACATTTCCACACAAGAATTCCTCAGGAAAAATTTGAAATTTATATAGTGATACAGGGCCAGATTTAGTTAGGCAGAGTAGTCATCTGCCTACAGGCACACCAAACAGAGGGACGCCTGTCACTGGGATCATGTTGTGTGTGTTTAGTCACTTACCCCTCCCGGCGCCGTCAAGACAGGTCTGTGCCGAAGAAGGCTGCTGAACTCCCCCGGCTCTTTACTAATACAGAGCGCTGGGAGATGACATCATCATGACACCATCTCCCAGCGCTCTGCATTACTAAAGAGAAGACAGTACAGGAGCTCCAGCATCTACAGTTGGATGCTGCCTCTGGGACCACCAGGGAAGAGGTAGGAAACAGACACTGGGGAAATATGAGGGTGCAATGTGAGGGTAATATGGAGATGATGGGAGTAATGTGAGGGCAATATGGAGCTGATGGGGGCAATATGGAGCTGATGGGGGGCAATGTGAGTGCAATATGGAGCTTTGGGGGCAATGTGGACTGATGGGGGCAATGTGGTGATGATGGGGGCAATATGGAGCTGATGGGGACAATGTGAGGGCAATATGGAGATGCCTTGGGGCAACGTGGAGATTAGGAGTATTGTGGAGATGGCCCATGGGGGGGCGCTTCAGATTTCTGTGTCTACAGGCTCCTGAGATGTAAATCTGTCTCTGTAAAGATATCAATGTATAAGAGATAGGACTTTGTTGAAATCGGGTCCCTTGGTGAGGTAAGTGAGTTTAAAGGGTTAGTAATGTCTGATTATAATAACATGTTATATTGTAGATAATAAAAAAATAAATTAACTGTTACAAGTCCCATCTCTCAAACATTTATGGTTTGAGAGATTTAAGGTTTTAAAGTTCCTTCTCCCTCTCCTTTCACTGACGTCAGACCTCTAGCTGACAAAAGGAGATCTGGGTTCTGCGACCAGATGGTGGCTCTTCAACAGAGCCAAAATACCACTATCTTGAAATGAATACTTCATTGGAACAGTTTGCAAAGTGTGCTTGCAAACCAGGCACACTTTGCAGACCGTTCCAATGAAGTATTTCTTTTTAGATAGCGCTATTTTGGCTCTGCTGAAGATCCGCTGTCAGGTCGTACAACTCAACTCTCCTTCTGTCAGCTAGACAGCTGATGTCGGTGAAAGGGGAGGGAATGAGGAACTTTAAAATGTTATATCTCTCAAACCATAAATGTTTGAGAGACGGGACTTGCAACAGTTAATTTGTTTTTTAATCTCTACAATATAACATTATTAAAATCAGACATTACCAACCATTTAAACATACTTTGGCTAAACTATGCAACAAAAACATCATTTTTTTAAATCTATCAACACATTGGTATAATTTATGTTTTACACAAGGTTCACATTTGGGTAACTTGCATGGAGACATTCATGTTTTTCTGTCTTCATTTTTGCTTTAGGCTTTTGCTTTAGGCTTGGAGGATCCCCTTTCTCCTTGCTGCTCTCCATGCCTTAACCACTTAGCGACCCTTGACGTACCAGGACCGTCAAGGGTAAATTTGCTTTAAGGACCAGTGATGGTCCTGGTACGTCAAGTGTTAAATGGTAGCAGTGCGCCACCGTGCACGCTGCTACCATTCATTCCAGGCTGAGACTGAGCGGTCCAGTACCGGACCGTTCAGTCTCAGCCCCTGTCGGTTGTGCCAGGTCATGTGATCGCTGCATCAGCGATCACATGTACCGGCATTCTAAATCAATGAATGAGGCAGTTCTACTTACTGCTTCTAGTGTCTCCTCTCTGCCAATGCATCCCTTACATCAAAGTAAGGGACAGAGAAGCAGAGAGGAGACACCTAGTGGAAATAAAAAATACAGCAGCTGGTGCAGGAGGATGGCTGGATGCAGGTCAATTTCTGACCTGCTAAATACACTTCTTTTTTTTTTAAATAAAAACAACACACTTTTTTTTACAAATAAAATATTTAATTTAAAAAAAAAATCTCAAGAAACAAAACTGGAAGTGTGATTGTTGTGGAGCCATGTAATACACTTACACACACCGCCAAATGTAATGAACAAAAAAGTGGGAAAATAGGGTGGGAAAAAGGGACATGGGGATTTTCACCCAGGGGGGACAGTGGCCACTTTAAACTGTGCATTTTGTAGGTATGACTGACTGGTCATACCTTTCATGCAGTCTCCATAAAAATTTAACCCTTTGTGCCCAATTGATCCCAAGAGAAAAAACAAAAATTGTGGGTTTTTTACATTTTTTTTTTACCTTTTTCTTTAATTTTAATAAAGTAAATGTGGGTTATCCATATAAGTGGGGTATCAAAGAAAAGCCCTATTTGTTTGTAAAAAAAAAACAGTATATAATTTATGGGGGTGGAATAAAAGCCTAAGATGGAAAACACTGTTGAACAAAGACATAGTCAAAAAGGTCAGAATTGCTCCGGTCCTTAAGTCAAATCCACCTCTGATTTTCCCGGTCCTTAAGGGGTTAATCACTTGGGTTCATATTTTGAATGTATTTATTATATGTATAGCAAGGTTTAATCGACTTTTACATTTAAGGATACAGTGTATGTGGACACCTGCCCCACACTGTAATTGGCTGTCTTAAATTTTCAGGATGGTTGCTCTTTTGTTTTGTGAGATCTGCCCCTTTTAGCAAGAATGTCACCAATCCTTAACCCCTTAACAACTGGCCGCGCAGGCGCGTTGCGGTCATTAAAGGACCACGGAGCATTTTTTTTTTTTTTGGCGATTCGGATTCCAGACTCCCAGAACGGGGTGCAGCTGCGGGGGGAGCCTGGAATTCGATGACGGTCATAGTACGTCATGGGTCCTTAAGGGTATAACAACCCATGACGTGCTATGACCGTCAAGGGTCGTTAAGGGGTTAAAAAATCCTGCAATAATAATTTGCAATAATTGAAAATTTACTGGAAAATTAAATATTCCAGATTTAGATAAATAGACATTTTATACTATTAATCTGCTGTTTAAATATGCTTTCAAACCGGATTAAATATATCCAATATAATAAACATGTGTAACAACTCAGTCATGTGCAGTAGAGACTGCCCACGCCACGGCTGATACAGAGCCAGACACTCCTTCAGAGCATCCAGCTCTGTATCAGCCTTGGCGTGGGCAGTCTCTACTGCACATGACTGCCCCACGACCGTCTGGCAGTGGCACTGTGGCACGTGTAACGGGATCTTCAACTAGTATATATATATATATATTTATATAGTATATACAGACTGTTTTGTACATCAAAATACTCTTCTCAGCAATACAATCAATTACCCTGCAATAGTCATCAGCATGTTTGTGAATATAATGCCATATAAGCAAGCAAACAAAACACTGAAATTATGAAAAAATCCTTTGAATTACTACACAGTGAATTTAGTAATTAACTGTAGCAAGGATATCAGTTCCAAAATGGATGCCTCTATGTCTATAAAAATTCCCCTCCTAAAAGAATGCGAGGGGGTATGCCCACAGACAAATGACATTTTCAGTCACATTAAGCTAAAATAATTACAGCACTAATTCTAACAGTGGGTTTTTTTTGAGTAAACTGCACTTACAATTCACACACATACACAGTAAAATAACTAACTGACATTTACTACACAACCTCTTAAAAGGACTACATATTAGTCTAAGTAACAGCTATCTATCTATCTATCTATCTATCTATCTATCTATCTATCTATCTATCTATCTTTCTATCTATCTATATCTATCTATCTATCTATCTATCTATCTATCTCATGAGTGAGATGTCTCAGTTGGTTAATGCACCAGCTGTAGACTCCGTTCAAACTGAAAGGTCACAGGTTCTAGTCACCGCAGGGTCAACTCAGCCTTTTTCCTTCCGAGGTAGATAAAATGAGTACAATTAAATTGGGTAATAATATCTATACCCCCCAGGACATAATTGAAAATTATAGGTAAACTCAATGTATCCTAGTAAAATACTTTAATATTATTATTATCTGATACTGATTTCACCATTCGAATATTCAGCTCAGCAAGAAAAACGTATCAATGCATATAAAATTAAATTCTTAAATAATTCCACATATATTTTGCTCACAGATCTTATGTTGACACACCTATCACACCCAACCACATGGCTACCGAATAGCTATTCTTGTATAACCTGACATGTTAAAATTAATACAGTAAATTAAACCTGCATACCATAGTATAATTTCCCTTTAGAGGGTGTGTTTTCAAAGGAATTCCCTGATTTACTCTAAATAATTGGATGATAATAGGCTTTCCGTAAGTTTTACAACAAAAATAATAAAAATATATATATTTACCACTCCACAGGCTGTGTTATGATCTACTTTCAATGGTACAACAGAGCCTGGATTCCCTTCTGTGATCCTTGAAAGTTCTTAATAGTAGTCCAGTCAGTTATCTTTAAGTTCCAGTACTTTTTTTCTAGCTCCTGGGTTCTGGTAATTATAGACATATCGGACAACACCACCTCTCAAAGTCAGTGATAGAGCATTTCTTATCTATTATAAATAAGGGTTTGACTATGTTTTGAGTATTTTGATCGGTTAAATAGTTTTATGTTTTACCTCTTTATTAGAAAAAATTTTTCTAGATTTTCACCAATAGGTGGCACTAAAAGACTGAAGATAATTTAAAAGAAAGTTCCCAAATATCCTTGATAAAGAGGTAACAGACATGAAATTTTGCACCTTATCTCATCATCTATGACACATTTATGTCTCTTACCAGAAATTTACTGAATAAACCTCTTGTATACAATCAGATAACAATGTTTAAGAAACATATGGTCTTGGGATGAATCAATATTTTACAGACAATCAATGTATTTCAACAACCCCCCCCCCCCAATGACACATTGGGTCGTTATCCAATAATAATATCTACTTCTTTCATTTTTAACAATTATAGAGGTAAATATGTATTTCTGGACAATACAGCTAGTACTTAAAGGGATCTATCACCCCTATACATGTTGGTCTAAATAGTTTATGTAGTGACTAGATGTTATAACATTTTCATTTTTTTAATAAAAGCATTATATCATCTAGTCACTACATAAACTATTTAGACCAACATGTGTAGGGGTAATAGATCCCCTTTAACATGGATATCATTTTCTACTGATTTCCATGCTTAATATCCTATATACTATATATTTATTTTTTCAATATGAAACTATTTTCTCTTTATGAGTTAAAGGTTAACTCATTTGATATTATGTTCTAGACTTGACCTAGAATGTTTATTCAAACACAATACATTTTAGTTTGCACTTTTGAAGAAAAAAAAACAGCAACTAATTTTTTTTAATAAAAACATCATAACATCTAGTCGCTATATAAACTAGTTAGACCAACTTGTATAGGGGTCATAGATTCCCTTTAACATGGATATCATTTTCTATTGATTTTCATGCTTAATAAATATATAATATATATATATTATAATATATATTTATTTTTTCAATATGAAACTATTTTCTGTGTTTCTTTATAAAAAATAACACATAATATATCTTTATGAGTTAAAGGTTAACTCATTTGATATTATGTTCTAGACTTGCACTAGAATGTTTATTCAAACACAATACATTTTAATTTGCACTTTTAAAGAAAAAAAAAGGTAACAGCAACTTATATTCTACACCGAGAGACAAAATGGTTTCCATAGCTTCTATTTTGATTACCATGTTAAACGTATAGGATAAATACACCAACAAAACAAAACAAGAACT
Source organism: Rhinophrynus dorsalis (assembly GCA_037306005.1). Taxonomy (NCBI): domain Eukaryota; kingdom Metazoa; phylum Chordata; class Amphibia; order Anura; family Rhinophrynidae; genus Rhinophrynus; species Rhinophrynus dorsalis. Next base: position 184,301,637 of record CM074726.1, read on the forward strand.
AGAGAGAAGGATTGCTCACACAGACACCCATTTTCCTCTCCTTGGTACAAGAGGTGTGGAAGTTATTCTGGTATGTGTAGATTAGTAAATTGATGTTAGGGAGGAATGAGGACTGAAGATCAATTCTAGTGACTGTTCTTATGCAGAATTAGCATTGTACACTAACTCCATTCTCATAAGGTTACTTTGCCCCTACATGGGATTGATACAATAACTCAACAAATATGGTAGCAGTTATTAGAAATATGATGGAGAACATAAATTCATTTTAAGAATCTTGACAACTTGACATCTTGCGATCTTTCAGTGTCTGAGGAAAGTCTTCATCCTATATAATAATTGGCTAGGATGTTTGTCACGATGCAGTCATGAGAAGTAGAGACTGCCTGCGTTCGGGCAGTCTCTACTGTGCATGATTGCATTGCGAGAGTGAGGCGACGCAAGACTGCATCGCGTGGAGCAGTGAGGTAGTGGCCTCTTAACCCCTTGAGTTCCAGAGGGGTACGCAACACATTGCTAGCACTCAAAGGGTTAGGCTTGGCCCGGGCTTTTGGACTAGTTACATATAATTAAATTACAAACGTGTCATTTGGCTAACTATGTTGCAATAAATATTGACCTGATCTTGAATTATGCAACAGTGTATATAAATAAAACAATTTAAATGCGCCTCTGGAACATAATTTACTATATATAATATCTGGTTAGAAAGAGTGAGGTGTGCGTGAAAGAAAAAGAGGGAGAGATCTGAATGCAAATTAGAGTTGTGTCTGACTATCTAATCACAGACTGTGAATGGTCTTTATTGCAAAATGAATGTATCAGTTCTTTGTCTTCTGCACTGAAGTAGGCTACATTACATCAGTGTTGTGCTTTGGGATAAAATGTATCAAGTTTACTAGCAGAGATAGCATAAACTTCTATTTTTTCTGGCTAGTGGTACTGCTATACGTGTACTGCCAGACAGATCTGGGGGCCAGGGAAAATCTGCCCTCTGGCTGCATGTTGCCCAACTCTGCACTAGAGTAACAGGTTACAGAAGAGGACTAATTCACAATGTCATCTAACGTAAGCAGCCAATCAAATTAAGGCATTAATGAATAAGTAACACCTCCTAATTATAACACTCCCACTTTAATATAATCAGAAAATTCTAATGGTCCCTATGATTTTTGCCCTTTCTCATTGGTTCAAGAGATAACATCTTCAATCAGACTCCATGACATGTTCTTGGAGGTGGACATGCAGGCTGCTAGCAGGACGGAGGGACATATACTCTGATCACTGGACATAGTAATCCTATGCCTTTAAGGGGGAGAGGGGTGTGCCCTTGCCATTTCCCACCTCTCTGGTGAATAAAGGATTATCTAGGCTCATGTGCACAGCCTGTTCCCATTTGATAAGACTAATAAAAGCTGTCATATCTACTTCTATGGACATAACGTCCAAAACTGATTAAAGGTGTTATCTCTCGAACAAAGGTACAAGGTAAAAAATTAATCAAGGCAATTAGGATTTTCAGGTCATACTAAGGTGTTTCTGGAAGCATGTCTTGTAATCACATTGTTTCCATTCTAGATTAAAGTTCTATCTTTAGTTCAAATTCTCTTGTTTCTTTTCATCCCTACAGAACGCATCCACGAGGAGATTGACCAGGTCATTGGTAGGAACAGGGCTCCCTGTATTGATGACCGTTCCAACATGCCGTACACAGAAGCCGTCATCCATGAGATTCAGAGGTTCACTGACATTATACCAATGGGGCTTCCCCATAAAGTGACTTGTGACACTCACTTCCGGGACTATGTCATACCAAAGGTAGGACCTTATCTACCTCATCTTTTTAAAATAGAAGTAGTACCTCATATTAATAACCTCCACTTACCTTACTATGGCTAGAAAATCCTAGTAGCCCCTATAAATGTTTCCTTTGTGTCTTTGTTCAAGAGATAATGCTTTCTATCAGTCCTGGATCTCATGTGCATGGAGAAGACATGACAGCTGATGGCATGATACTTGGGGAAGTGGGCAGTAAGTGGAAGGAACAGGGAGGGAAGGAGCAGAAGTGAGAGGGAAGTGGAAAGAACAGGGTGGGAAGGAGGAGGAGTGGGAGGAACAGGGTGGGAAGGAGGAGAAGTAGGAGAAACAGGGTGGGAAGGAGGAGAAGTAAGAGGGAAGTGGAAGGAACAGGGTGGGAAGGAGGAAAAGTGATAGGGAAGTAGGAAGGAACAGGGTGGGAAGGAGCCGAAGTGGGAGAAACAGGGTGGGGAAGGAGGAGAAGTGAATAAGAAGTGAGAGGAACAGAGAAGGAAGGAGGAGAAGTGGGAGGAACAGAATGGGAAGGAGGAGGAGTGTGAGGAACAGGGTGGGAAGGAGGAGAAGTGAGAGGAACAGGGTGGGAAGGAGGAGGAGTGGTAGGGAAGTAGGAGGAACAGGTTGGGAAGGAGCAGAAGTGGGAGGGAAGTGGGAGGAACAGGGTGGGGAAGGAGGATAAGTGAATAAGAAGTGAGAGGAACAGAGTGGGAAGGAGAAGTGGGCAGGAAGTGAAAGGAAAAGAGTGGGAATGAGAAGCGGGAGGGAAGCGGGAGGAACAGAGTGGGGAAGGAGGAAAAGTGGGAGGAAGAGGCAGGGAAGGAGGAGTTGTGGGTGGGAAGTAAAAGGAACAGGGTGGGAAGGAGGAGGAGTAGGAGGAGCAGGGTAGGAAGGAGGAGAAGTGGGAGGGAAGTGGGAGGAACAGATTGGGAAGGAGGAGAAGTGGAAGTAACAAGGAGGGAAAGAGGTGAAGTGGCAGAGTTTGATAGGAAAAACAACCTCTGTCCCTGGAGACCATGTAATTAACTCTAAAAACCTGTGTCTAGGGCAGATTCTGAGAGTTCTCAGATATGGTTAATAGTAAGGATGGGCAAAAAGTTTTGCTTCATACTGAAATCAGCAAAAAATGGCACTTTCTGCTTGGTGAAAAATCTCCAGCTGAAAGAGCCATTTTCCCACTTTTTTGCCTAGCTCATTGCATTCAAATCAATGGGAAGAAAAAAAATTTCCCCACCACATGAAAGTTTTCTCTAGTTCTCTACAGACATATAAAAGGGTACCAGGCTCTCACAGCAGCCATTCTGTGTACAGACATATAAAAGGGTGTCAGGCTCTCACAGCAGCCATTCTGTGTACAGACGTATAAAAGGCTGCCAGGCTCTCACAGCAGCCATTCTGTGTACAGACATATAAAAGGGTGTCAGGCTCTCACAGCAGCCATTCTGTGTACAGACTTATAAAAGGGTGTCAGGCTCTCACAGCAGCCATTCTGTGTACAGACTGATAAAAGGCTGCCAGGCTCTCACAGCAGCCATTCTGTGTACAGACATATAAAAGGCTGCCAGGCTCTCACAGCAGCCATTCTGTGTTTGTGAACGGAGAGAGCAGCATGTTTTTGAGCTACAGGAGATAGGCAAATAAAGGGTAATTGAAGCTTAGTTTAGGGAGTCTTTTAGGTAGGACAATTGTTCTCTGTATTAGGGGAGTCTGGGGGCACTCTGAGGAAGAAGAAGAGAGGAAGGAGGTTGACCCAAAATACCCCAAAATTTGGTGTGAATAAATGGCAAGACACAGGCAGCTGGGTTCAAAATTGCTTGCTGATTTTACTTTTATTGTTTCTGTGCTGGGAAAGTCTGAGGAAAGAAGTTGTTGATTTTGTTTTTTAGTTATATATATATATTATTAACTGTGATAAGATAGGGTGGACAACTTAAAAAAAATTAAAAAAAATAAACAAACAAATATATTAGAAAGATGACAAGGTCCAATACATTGTTATTTCTTGTCAGCACTCCCACCATCTGTATCTATCTATCTCTAAGCATCTCACAAACCTGGCTCCCATAAGTCAGACAAGTCTCATTACAACAACAGTTTATGTCTGGAGTTAAAATCTCTTATAATTGCAGTGAGGGAAAAAATTATTTGATCCCCTGCTGATTTTGTATGTTTGCCCACTGACAAAGAAATGATCAGTCTATAATTTTAATGGTAGGTTTATTTGAACAGTGAGAGACAGAATAACAACAAAAAAATCCAGAAAAACGCATTTCAAAAAAGTTATACATTGATTTGCATTTTACTGAGTGAAATAAGTATTTGACCCTTTTGCAAAACATGACTTAGTACTTGGTGGCAAAACCCTTGTTGGCAATCACAGAGGGCAGACGTTCCTTGTAGTTGGCCACCAGGTCTGCACACATCTCAGGAGGGATTTTGTCCCACTCCTCTTTGCAGATCCTCTCCAAGTCATTAAGGTTTTGAGGCTGACGTTTGGCAACTCGAACCTTCAGCTCCCTCCACAAATTTTCTATGGGATTAAGGTCTGGGGACTGGCTAGGCCACTCCAGGACCTTAATGTGCTTCTTCTTCAGCCACTTTTTTGTTGCCTTGGCCATGTGTTTTGGGTCATTTTCATGCTGGAATACCCATCCATGACCCATTTTCAATGCCCTGGCTGAGGGAAGGAGGTTCTCACCCATGTTTTGACGGTACATGGCCCCGTCCATTGTCCCTTTGATGCAGTGAAGTTGTCCTGTCCCCTTAGCAGAAAAACACCCCCAGAACATAATTTTTCCACCTCCATGTTTTTTGGGGTCATAGGCAGCATTCCTTCTCCTCCAAACACAGCGAGTTGAGTTGATGCCAGAGAGCTCTATTTTGGTTTCATCTGACCACAACACTTATATCTATATAAATCTCTAAAATTGAAGAAATCTTAGTGAATAGGCTCCATAGAATAACATAGGAATTGGAGAAGTGATAAACTGGAGAAGTCATCTCTACTTTATCACCTCTTTATCACCACTTAGTGAATCTCCCCCAAGGTCTTGGAGGTGGAGCCTCCCCCTCTCCTTATCAGGCTACCCTATCCCCACCTTTCCAGTTTGATATGAGACTAATTCACTAGATAGGACAGTGAGAGAATAAAAAAATGTAAGCTCCTACGAGTAAGAAGACCCAAGAAGGACTCCCACGCCCAGCTAAGTGAGACCAAGAGAGGCCTCCTTTGTCTGGGTGGTAGACCTGCAGTCCATAAGGCTAAGAGAAAAGGATTTAACAGGGTAAGACTAAAATCCTTTTATTTGTTAATGTCCCCTGATAAAAACCTTAAGGAGTGGATGCCCAGGTTTTATGTAATTTAGTCGAATGCTTCTTTTTCAAAAGTCAGTAGTGAAAAGGCAGAATTAGCCTTTCCCATTGAACCATTCGAGTGCCAGAGGGGCACACAGAGCATTGCATTGTCTACCCCCTCTGGCGCTCAAACGGTTAAAATAGTGCTGAACGAATATTGTCCGGTAACTAAAACTTTACAGGAAATTCTGACTAATCAAACAGGAAGGCAAATGAAGTTTGTTTCCCCTGAAAATATTTACATTTTTTGCACAAGAAATTCAGATGAAGCACATTTTTTTTCCATGCACAAGTCTAGTATATAAACTGGACATTACTGAATGTAAAGCAGACACAGTTTGTAATATCTTTCTTATGTCTCATTCTCAGGGTACCACAGTCTACCCCATGCTAAGCTCAGTTCTGAAGGATCCAAAGCAGTTTAAATATCCTGACCAATTCCACCCCGGACATTTCCTGGATCAAAATGAGAAGTTCTACAGGAATGAAGGGTACATGCCTTTCTCCTCAGGTACGTGTTTAACTCCATGAAAACATGAGTGGTGTGCAAAGCATTATGTTCAACATCCCTTCAGTTCTCCACTGGTTAAAGGAACATCATCACCAACTAAATACACCAAACTGCAGGAATCCAAACTCTGTTCTTAACCCCTTAAGGACCCATGACGGTCCTGGACCATCATGGGTAGTTATACCCTTAAAGACCTATGACGGTCCTGGACTGTCATGGAATTCTGGGATCCCCGTGTGGCTGCATGCCGTTTGGGGAGCCTGGAACTGGATCGTTAAAAAAAAAAAACACTCCGTGGTCCTTAAAGGAGCAGTAAACTTTTTTATGAAAAAATGTATACTATAGGGATTTTCCTATTGAGTAAAATAAAGGTACTCCCACTGACAAGAGATTTATATTTCCAGAGTCATTATAGTTTAAACCCATGTTTTTTTACATTAGCAGTGCCCTCTAGTGGTTGAATTCTAATTAGTTTTCCTGTTAGATTCTAATGGAGAGGAAAGTCAGAAAAGTCAGAGACATACAATTCTCCATAGAATGTGATAGAAACTGCTGAGTCACTTCCTGTCAGTTAGAACTATCAGGAAGTAAACACAGTAAATTCACTTCCTGTCAGAACTATCAGGAAGTAAATACAGTAAATTCACTTTCTGATTATTTAAACTGCTATAAATTTTGAATAAAACATCTGACAGCGATGGGAGTGACATTGTTATTCAGCAGGAAATGATCTGTAAAATATGTGTTTTCATAAAAAGAAGTTTACTGCTCCTTTAAGTGATCGCCACGTGCGTGTGCGGCCAGTCCTTAAGGGGTGTAAAAGGGAATATAGGTAAAGTTGGTGCCACAGAAAAAGAGAGAGACGTGGTAGAGTAAAAGTGATGCCTTTATTGGCAGAGTAGATTTAAATTGCAAGCTTTCAGGACAACTTAGGTCTCCTCTTCAGGTATATTTAGAATGAAATCTGAATACAAACTATGTGATAGGTTAAGCATTCGTGCAAATTCTTTTTCAATTTACATTCCACTGGAGGTGAATCTCTTGTCACCAGTGTTTGTGTAAATCATTCCCTGGACTCCAGTTGAGGCAGATCTTTGTAGATTTCCAAGTGATACAATAATTCCCTTTTGATGTGTGAATAGCTCAAGTAACTGTATTGTGTTAGAGTTTGTGACTGCAGCTAAAGATGGCGAAGTATATGAGTCTCACCTCCAGTGGAATTTAAATTGAAAAACAATTTGCATTGGGGGCGTGGCCTAACCGGAGATGAAGACGGACGCGTGATTCCCCAGGTCCGGCTTATATCAAGTTTTATAATGCCTTCTCAGGGCTCTAGAACACTGTTTTTCTAATCAGGGTGTTGGTGTTACCTCTTGGATCCTGTCAGCTACGGATGAAAGGGAGGAAGAAGAGACCTAGCCGTACGGCATCTCAAATAACCTGCTACTTCTGCACTGAGGCCTCTGACTCCCTTCGCCGCCCTTGCTTAAAGACGCTGTGATGCACTCTCCTACGGTTGAGCTTGTTGTCCCTCTCAGCTCTACAGCGGAGGAGCACATCACAGAACAAAACCCAGTAACTACCCCGAGTGCAGTCCCCGTTCCATCTACGATGGCGACGCCACTGTACAAAAAGGATCTTGCAGCATTCGTGGCAGGTATCCCCACGAGAGACGACATTCATGGTATCATGGAAGAAATGAAAACAGCGATCATGGCGGACTTCGCCATTTTTAAAGACGAATTCAAGCAACTTACCCAGAAGGTGTCTTCTCTAGAGGAAGAACATTGTGTCGCTGCAGAACACGCTACTCATTTGGAAAATGTGTTAGCTCAGCAACAAGACACTATATCGCATCTCACATTAAAACTGGATGATTTAGAAAATCGCACCAGAAGATCTAATTTACGGATAAAAAACATTCCAGAATTGGTTACACCTGCCAAACTGCGTACCACGATGCAGAAATACTTTGCTGGATTATTGGCGACCGACACTTCCTCACCGATTTTGTTGGAGAGGAATCACCGTACATTAAAACAGAGGGATGATGGTAAACCCCGAGACGTAGTTGTCTGCTTTCATCGTTATGAGATTAAGGAACAAATTCTGAAAAAATGCAGAGAGGGTACTTTACCTGCTTGTGAGTGGGCCACGATCCAGATTTATCAGGACTTATCACCTCATACTCTCGCTCTTAGGCGCTCTTTAAGTCCGCTAGCTGAACATCTCCGGCACCTGCAGATAAAATACAAATGGTCCTTCCCTTTCGCTCTTCAGGTTCACAGAATGGTACGGTACACACAATTCGCTGTCCTGAGGAAATACCTGCTTTTTCCATGTCAATAAATGTTCCACCACCTCCTCAGTCATCCTCAGAGGTGCAGCAACCTTCAATCAAATCCCAGAGAAGACTGGAATGGTCTCCCGTATCCCCAGAACGCAAGAAGAAACAGCGCAGATCGGAGCCTATAATTGCTGCTGATACATCAGCCTCATCTTCCTGGGCCTGAACTTTCTTCCCAATTTTCCGTGTTACAACCCGACAGGGTCGGAACTGAACTTGTAGCTGAATATCATCCCTGTGTCCGCAGAGACATACCACTACACTCATACCCATTGGTTAACGTGAGGCTCTCACTTTACTTCTCATTGTGATGTGTTTGTGGACTACATGCTTCAGTTTTTCTGTTTTTCACATGTCAAATTTGGTCACCGGGCCCCGGGCTGCCGGTGTCGGGCTCCCGACTAAGGCCGGGGGCTCGGGTCCGGGATCGTGGGGCTCATGTGTTCTTTGACCGCCTTGAGTGGTCCTCATGTTTACTACATGTTGTTGGCAGGGTTTATACTTGCAAAGTTTACATTTATTAATGTTGTACTTGTATGTGCTCTCTTTAATAGTCACCACAATATCATCATTGATCTTATGTGTCTACTTATGCCTTTAGAGACTCTCAGCTCGGGCGACCTTTTCCCCTTTCCCCTCCCATATGGGAGTGTCGATGGGAAATGTGCTTTTAGAGGGAATTCGTCCCCCATGTTTTCCGTGGTTGTTGTCACCTATTCCCTAATGCTACGCCCTCGAGCCAGACACAGTTGTGGTTTTTTTTTTCTTATTGATCCTTAGAAACGCAAACTCATAACATACGGAGGGTGCTGACATTCCATTTTGTATTACCAGAGCTGGGAAGGCCAGCACTCTTCTATGTACCTCACTTTATGATCTCTATATGTTCCTTATTAAGTTTATGGTTAAATGCTAGGATTCCCCTCGCCTACTTTGTGTACTTTTGCCTCAGCTGACAATATACCAATGCTTTTATACCAAAATTTCATTGCGTCTGTAAATTTTATTCTATATCCTGCCTGATCTTGTTGTTTTTTTGTTTTTTTTTTTCCTCACACCCTTCCATGATAACTTTTGAGACCTTTTGCCCATTTACCTTCTACATACTTGGTCCTCGGAGCTCTTGGGTCTCTCGCCCGTTTTTCTGCCCTATATACTAATCTGCCCCGTAGCCTTGGGGCACTTGCCGTGATTTATACTCTTTGTTGTTGTTTCTCTTCCCTTTCACTCAGCATTATTCATTGCACCTTAGTATCCCATGCAGTTCTTCTGTCCTACATGTATATGTTTTTTTTTTTTTTTCTCTTCTCCGGTGGGCCTGTCTCCTCCATTCACCCGTGCTTGGAAGACCCTCTGAATTGTTTTAACTATGCCTAATCTCAACATTACCACACTCAATGTAAAGGGTCTCAATTCGCCTGAAAAACGCTCAGTTGCTCTGAGAGAACTTGAGAGACTTAACACTGATATAGCTTTGATTCAGGAAACACATTTTTTGGATTCTAAGGCTCCAAAATGTAGCAACCGTAAATACCCGATCTTATATTGGGCTTCTGCCAAGGAGAAAAAAAGAGGGGTGGGGATACTATTGAGAGCATCCCTCCCTTGGACTTTCATTTCTCTCACCACAGATCCTGACAGGAGATACATTCTTCTTAAAGGTCTCTTATACAATAAACCTTATACTATTTTAAATGTATATGCTCCAAATGTGAACCGGATAACCTTTTTACTCAAAGCCCTCTCCCTACTTGATCTGGACTTAACTAGTAGACTTATAATAGGGGGTGATTGGAACATTGCTCTTGACCCACTCATTGACAATTCCTCAGGTAAATCGTCCTTTAAACTCTCACATTTGAAACGCTTACGCTCTAGACTAACTGACCTTCAACTTCTAGATGCCTGGAGACATAGTAATCCTACCTGTAAAGACTTTACCTTTTACTCACACCCTCATCTGTCTTACAGCAGAATTGATTACATATTTCTTTCTTCCTTTCTAATCCAATCGCTATCAAAGGCCTCCATACAATCTATTTCTTGGTCTGATCACTCAGCTGTTACGGTTTCCCTTCTCTGTCCTGATGCCCCACTTACAAGTCACATCTGGAAATTGAACTAGTCTCTTCTAAAGGATGAAGAGATTGTAGCACATCTGGAGAAACATATAGTGGAATATTTTTCCTTAAACTCTACCCCGGATGTCTCTGATCCTATTATCTGGGAGGCACATAAAAGTGTAATCCGAGGGCTTTTAATTAAATATGGTGCTATTAAAGCTAGGAAGCGTCGGGAGCACATTGGTTTTTGTTAAAAGAGATTCATGATTTGGAGATGACACATAAACGCTCCCCAGACTCAAATACAATCCAGAAATTGTCTCAGCTTCGCTCCGATCTTAACTCTCTCTTATGTGATACTGCACTCAAGACTCAAATGTGGTACAAATACCGTCTTTACCTAGAGGGCGACAAATGTGGTAATGCACTGGCTCACCTCATTAAACAGAAACGTAGGGCCAATGTGGTGCAACGGATAGTGACGTCGTCAAACACTTCAGCTACCTCCTTTTCTTCTATAGCCTCAGCCTTCCGAGACTTCTACTCTAGGCTATATAACATCTCTAACATCTCTGGCCCTCTACCGACAGACTGGTCGTCCAGACTTACATCCTTTCTACAGGAAGCTCATCTCAAAACTTTGTCTGCAGAGGAGTCTCAGGCTTTAGAATATCCCATAACGCATCTTGAAATTGAACAAACAATTCGATCCATGATGCCTGGGAAAAGCCCAGGACCGGATGGTTTTTCTCTCTTGTATTACAAGAAGTTTCTACCCTTACTTCTTCCACATATGACTAACTCTTTTAATGCTATTTTGGACGGTACGCCTTTTCCCCATCAAACACTGGAAGCCCATGTAGTGGTTCTTCCAAAACCAGGGAAGGACGATTCTTTGTGTGCAAATTACCGACCTATCTCCCTTCTAAACCTCGATCTTAAAATCTTTGATAAAATTCTAGCTTTTAGACTGCGTTCTATCCTCCCTTCACTCATACATCCTGACAAATGTGGATTTGTGCCACGTAGACAAACCAGACATAACACCATTACCGCCACATCTCTGGCTTTCCTTGCAGTTCAAAATAACATTCCCGTTACTTTCCTGTCAACTGATGCCGAGAAGGCCTTCGACAGGGTGCACTGGGATTACATTCAAGAGATATTAAATCATATCGGTTTGGGTCAAAAGATGCTTACTGGGATTTTAAGTCTTTACTCCTCACTAAGTGCACGGGTCCTGTTGAATGGTACCCTGTCGGAGGCCTTTCCCATAACCAATGGGACAAGACAAGGATGCCCGTTGTCCCCATTAATTTTCATATTAGCCTTAGAACTCCTGTTAAATCTGGTTCGAGCTACGTCAAATATAACAGGAATTAGTACTAAATCTCAGACATACAAAGTTGCAGTATACGCTGATGACGTCTTGTTTTTTGTTTCCAATCCGGTCACTTCTCTACCTCTCTTGATCGACAAACTGGAGGAATATTGTTATTTTAATTTTATTTAATTAATTATAACAAATCGGAAACTTTGAATATTGGCATCCCAGACTCTGTCACTTCAGTATTCGCGGACAAATTCAAATTTAAAAATTCTTCAACTTCCATTCTCTACTTGGGTGTCCATATTGCGACTTCTCCGGACCTCCTTTTTTCATTGCATTTTCAACCTCTTATTGAGATGGTTCGGAAAGACCTTAATTCCTGGAACTCTCTTCGTATCTCTTGGCTAGGTAGAATCAACTTGATTAAAATGGCTATTCTTCCTAAATTCTTATACGTCTTTAACGCAATGCCTATCTCTCTCCCTAGGCATTTTCTCGATTCTCTCAAATCCCTGGTCCTATCATTTATCTGGGTTGGCAAGCGACCTCGTCTCAGTCATGCCGTTTTATCACAACCTAGACGGAGAGGTGGTTTAGGATTACCTGACTTTGAAACATATTACAGGGCTTCGGAGGTCGCTAAACTATTTGATTTTACTACTCTTCCCCAACCCAGATGGATTGGGACTCTTGATGGAGTCTTGGGCCCCTTAGATCCCCTGCAACTCTGCTGGTGCACTATAGCTTCCATCCCGTCGATATGTCTGGATCATATAATTCTGGGCCATATTCTGTGCTCTTGGTTCCTTATTAATGACCGCCATCATTTGGCGCCCCATCCCTCCCCTTTGAAATCGCTTCTTGGTAATCCGGACTTTGCCCCAGGGTGAAATAACCTCTCTTTACTTTCTCTCCGACATCAGGGTTTAGATACCCTTGAGGCACTTTCTCATGTGGATCTCTTGAATCCAATAACTTCTCCTCAACATGATTCTTTGTTCAGATCTATCCCTGGGTGGACATCTTTGCAGATTACTGCCTGGAAAAGATCTGAATTAAGCTCTGCCTTACCTCTTCGGGACCGAACGTTTTTTGAATCACGTCTGATCCTGTCTCCTCCTAATCTTAAAACACTCTCCTTTTGTTACTTTATTATCAATACATCATCTTCCCCTACCAAATATTACTTCCTTAGGCAATGGGAAACCGAACTCTCAGTTTCCCTAGAAACTCCTGTATGGCATTCACTCGTTTATAAATTACTCCGCTCATCTAGAGACTCCCAAACTGCCTTATTGAATTTTAAACTTATTACCAGGTGGTACATGACCCCTTCTAAAATGGCTAGATTTTCGATACACAGTTCCCCTATGTGTTGGCATTGTCAGGGAGCTGTTGGAGATATGGCTCATATTTGGTGGTACTGCCTACTCATTCAGACATACTGGTCCCAGATTCTTCGTAGGATCCAGGATATCTACAACATATCTTTGCCTTTGGATCCACTGCTTTGCCTTTTCTTATACAGACCCCCGGACTTTCAATAACTACCATCCCCTATTTGGAGTTGTATTAAACTACTTTTTAATGTAGCTAAGGCGATAATTCCATCTTATCGGAAGACAACTGTGATCCCCTCATTTTCCTTGTGGCAGGCCAGGGTCGATCAGGTTCTCTCTCTGGAGCATTGCCATGCGGTTTCACATAGACTGCTGGATACTTATTTGGAGTCATGGAATTTATGGATTAATTTCATGCACGACCCTTCTAATTGAGATCGCATTGAGTGTGACAAAGTTTGTTGATGTTTTTTTTTTTCTTGACCTTTATTGGGCGTGTACATCATTCTTCTTTCCGGGATGTCGGGTGGGGGGATGTACGGGTCCACTGGAGACTTTTTTTCTCTCTCTCTCTTTCTCTCTCCAATCATCCCTTTCTTCCCTATGTCTCAATTACTCAACTTGTAGGAATTTCGGAGGTTCCCTCATTTGGTATATTTGGCGACATCTGTAATATTCTTATATTATTATTCTTGTTCATGCACTTTTCCTACACTGCATTTCCGCGGTGTTCTCCCATGTTTGTGTTTTCTGTATTACAACTGTATATCTTTTGCAATCTCTGTGTTATCACTGCTTCAGTCAAACGATTCACTGTGTTATATCCTCATGCATTTAGAATGTACGACCTGTTAATATCTATCGTACTTTGTACCTGTTCAAAAGCCTATGTGTATGCATTGTATCAGCTTTGTAAGGTACAGGATTGTTTTTAAATGTAATTTCTGTATTTGATGAATACTCAATAAAATCTTTGGAAAAAAAAAAAAAGAAAAACAATTTGCATGAATGTGTAACCTGTCATGTATTCTGTATTCAGCTCCACTGTAAATAAGTTGGAAGGCTTGCATCTTAGAGACACTCAGTTAGCCAATAAAGATATCACTTTTACTCCAACAGGCTCCTGCTTGATAGAGAAGGAAGACTTCAGTAGGTGTCATTTGGGTCCTGTGGACCTGATAGATTATTTTTGTATAAACAAGCTAAGCAGGTCTGATTCATGATGGCCATTAGTATTTTCTGCCTGGATTGAGGTAAGGAGGAATTATTAGTGTTCTTAGGGTTTAATAAAATCTACTAAAAGGGGTTATATAGACTGGTTATAGAGTAAAAAATCATTACATCAACTGGTAAATCAATCAGCTGCCAAAACCAGCAGTGTGTGTCTGGTTCAGAGTTGTGTTGATTGGTCTAGTCACTTTTACAATCCGGAATGTGGGTGTGGCCATCAACAGCTGAGACGTCCCTCCATCTTTTGGATATTCTGGGGATCCAGCCCTGAGATACTCACACATAAAAGACTGCTACATTGAAGCTGTGTGCATTGATTGATTGAAATGGGAATTTTAATTGCAGTGCTTTGGGCCATAGAGAATGTTATATCAATACTGTCAGAGTTGTAGTACAAGAGTAATTGAATGATAAAGTATCCCCCTCCCGTCCCTTTTACCTAGTGTAAGACACCTCCCCTCAGATGTGGAATCTGGTCTCTTGACCGGACAGATCACAGCAAGGGACAATCTTCTTACTGTGATCAAAAGGAAAACCCTGCCTCCCTTGACAGGTTTTTCAGTTTTTTCCTTATTATCACTGAAGATTGCCCGTCTCTGCGATCCATCTGGACAGTCTTGCTGCTCTGAGGTGAGCAGTGTTACATCAGTAAAAGGGACGGGAGGGGGATACTTTGTCATTGAATTACTCTTGAACTACAACTCTGACAGAAGTGAAATAACACTCTCCATGGCCCAAATACTATGAAGATTAATTGGAGCTGCTTTTATTATGAAACATTACTATCCCTTTAAGTGCGGGACTATGGAGCCTTTCACTCTGGCAACTGTCACATTTCATGAATGCACAATATACAGCTTTACTGCTCTCAGGCAGGAATGTGAGGAAGTTGTAGCATGCTGTATCTGCATGGCAGCCTATGAATTAAAAGCTCTATATAAAGAAGATTTTTATTTGATCCTTACGGTACATATGGTTTCATCCATAATTGCTCCAGTTCTTCTCAGTGTACGAGTCTCAGGCATTGCATTCATCCTCCCCCGGTACCTATAATGATGGGTAACCTCCCATATCTCTCACCCCACAGGGAAGCGGATCTGCCTAGGGGAGGGCCTGGCCCGCATGGAACTCTTCCTCCTCTTAACCACCCTCCTACAGAACTTCACCCTCACATCTGTGGTAGACACAGAAGACTTGGACCTTACACCAGAAATGAGTGGGTTTGGGAATGTTCCTCGGCCCTACCAGCTGTGCTTTATCCCACGTTAACTGTGATAACTTCTACTTCTCCTGACTGTCTATACATTCCATATTAAATGTATTAAAACTTCCTAATAATAACATCCCATGTCCCTTACTATCAGAGCTGGATTTTAAAAAAGACAGTGTAGGCAACAGCCTAGACCTAAATGTTTTGAGGGGCGGTGCCTAAACTTTGCTGGCCACACCCACATTATGAATTGTGGGTGTGGTCAAAGTAATCTCAATGCCCCTACACCAGTTTTATACCACTTTACAGGTTATTATTTAACCCACTGGATACTAAAGAGCTTCACAATGTGTTTAGAGGTCAGTGGTATTTTCTGTGCCAGAAAATAGTGTATGGGACTTAGGGCAGATTCATGTAAGGAATGGGGAAGAGCTAAGGCCACCAAGAGCGCCTTGCTTAACCCCTGAAGGACCGGCAAAATCTGGGTGGATTTCACTTAAAGGGATAGTAATACTTAAGATGTAAAAAAAATATGTTGTAGGGTTTATGTCCCCGAATAAAACAAGGGTACTCCCACTGCTGAGAGTTATTTTCTTAAAAAATTATAACAGCTCAAACTTGAGTTTTTGAGGTGCAATATCACAGTGGCCTGAAAATTCACAGTGGCGCTGTTGCTACACCATCCTATGGAGATTTATGGTCTACAGACCAGAGCAGTCCATAAGATTGTGTAGCAACAGCGCAACTGTAAATTTTCAGGCCACTGTGATATTGCACCTAAAAAATTCAAGTTTGAGCTGTTATAATGTTTTAATAAAATATCTCTCAGCAGTGTGAGTACCCTTGTTTTACTCAGGGGGATAACCCCTACAACATATATTTTCATTTAAGTATTACTATCCCTTTAAGGACTGGAGCAATTCTGACCTTTTTGACTATGTCTTTGTTCAACAGTATTCTCCCTCTAAGGCTTTTAATTCAGCCACACAAATTATATTTTTGCACACAATTATGGCTTTCTTTTGATACCACACTTATATGGATAACCAACCATTTTTTTTTTTAATTAAAGAAAAAGGTAAAAAAAAGGTAAAAAAACCACCATTTTTTTTTCTTGGTATCATTTGGGCACAATGGGTTAAATGTTTATGGAGACTGCATGATAAGTATGACCGGTCAATCATACCGCCAAAATAGGCAGTTTTAAGTGGGCACTGTCCCCCCCGGGTGAAGATCCCCATGTCCCTCTTTACCTCAGTATTTTGCCACTTTTTTATTGATGAGAACTGGTGATGTGTGTAAGTGTACTACATTGCTCCCCAAAAATAAAACTCCCAAACTGTTTGTTGAAACCTAGTTTTTTTTAAATAAAATATGTTATTTGAAAAAAAAAAAAATATATATATATGTGTTTTGTTTCAAATTAAAAAAAAGTGTCTCTTATCAGGTCAGAAATGGACCTGCCTCCAGTCTGCTTCCAGCACAAGCACTGAAGGGGTTAATAACCCCAACTACTGCTTTATTTAGTTTTACTATGTATCTGCTGTCTGCTTCTCCCTCCTACTTCAGTAGTAAGGAAGAGAGAGGCACAGAGCAGACACAAAGGCAGTGTGTCAAGCCTTTTTTAATCAAAATGAAGGTACATGTGATCAATCCTGGAGCGATCACGTGAACCGGCTGAACTGACAAGGACTGAAGCTGAGCACTCCAGTCCCAGAGTGCTCAGTCTCAGCCTGAAATGAATGATAGCAGCGTGCACGGAGGTGCGCTGCTATCATTTAACCCATGACATGCCTTATGGGAAGTTTACCCATGATGATCCTGGCATGTCTTTGGTCGTTAACAGGTTAAGAGCACCTGCAATGAAAATCCTGCCCTACTTACTATGACCAGAAAATGCTAATGGCCTATTATCAATTCGCCTCTTCCTCCTTGGTTCAATCTGTCCTGGATGTGATGTCCATGAAGGAGGACATGACAGTTGCTAGTAGGACCATAGGACCTCCTACTTTGCTCACTGCAGATAGCAATCTTAACAGTTTAAGAACCAGAGGTGCATTTGTCCTTAAAGGGATAGTAATGTTTCACAATAGAAGCAGCTCCAAAATTATGATTATCTCACTCTGCTTTGTCAATGCATTATTTCTGTTGCCTAATGTTTTCTTAGGTCCACAGACCTATACTTATTTATGTACTTCTCTTATTTTGTACTTTACTTTTTCTTCAATAAAGGATTCTCAAAACTGAAATAAAAAAAAGCAGCTCCAATTAATCTTCACAGTATTTGGGCCATGGAGAGTGTTATTTCAATACTGTCAGAGTTGTAGTACTGTATAATTGAATGATAAAGTATCCTCCTCCTGCCCCTTTTACCTAGTGTAACACTGCTCACCTCAGAGCAGCAAGACTGTCTGGATGGATTGCAGAGAGGGACAACCTTTAGTGATCATAAGGAAAAACCTGAAAAACCAGTCAAGGGGGACAGGTTTTTCCTTATGGTCACAGTTAGAAGATTGTCTCATGCTGTGAGCGGGAGGGGGATTCTTTATCATTCAATTACTCTTGTACTACAACTCTGACAGTATTGAAATAACAATCTCCATGGACCAAATACTATGAAGATTAATTGGAGATGTGCTTACTGTGAAACATTACTATCTTTAATTACTAAAATTAAAATAAATTAAAATTCTAAGTTTGAGAAAGCAGCTGAAGATGTTATAAGGAAACATGTACCTAGTTATGTAACACAGTGTATGCAATTAAAAACAAAATAACACACTACTAATTTAGAAGAATTAGTAGTGTGTTTTTTTGTTTTTAATTGCATACACTGTGTTACATAACTGGTCCCTGTGATGTAATCATGCAAACAGATGATGGGAGTGATACAGTAATGTATGTTGGGAATGATAAAGAGGTTATATGGGGACATACTTCCACAGTGATTTCATGTCCACGGTTTCTGTGTGGCTCATTATAATCAATGTTCTGAGATTGTTTTAGTTTGACATATCTCAGTACATGGGCTACATCAACAACCAGACTAAGTGAACAAGTGTTATCACTGGTGAAGTTTGTTACAACCTTAGTAGAATAACAACTTAACTTACTGGAGAGCCCAATGCTCACCCCAGGATTTCAATGGTTGTGCTACACATTGAAATCCTATGATAAACATTGGATTCCCAAGTAAGTTAGTTTCACAATAACAGTGTGAATCAAAGACTATTTCCCTGCATGTTCCATCTGTCCTGCTTGTTAGTTCTCTGCTAAGTCACATAGCTGTTTCTTTGTTTAACCCCTTAAATGCAACAATTGATGCAGATGAATGTTCAGTGTTGCACCAGCTGTTGTGCTAAGGGGAATGTTTTGTTCAAATTCAACCCACAACATCTCCATATAACACTGTCATGTTATATGGCTCCAGGCATGGATTGCCAGTTGAATTTGTACAACGGTGTGTGTGTGTGAACCCATGTTGTAACATCCCACAAACATCTTACCTAGTATAACGGTTTTTAGGACACGCAGACACAGAAGGTTTGGGTAAAAACACAGTTTTATTGAAAACACAGAATTTAGATTAACCCACACGGGTCCAGTATATACAGACAGTAATACTACTGACACAGGTCAGGTTACAAGTAGACTTATAACCCACACGGGTCCAGTGAAACACAAAGGTACAACACTGTCACAGGTCAGGTTACAGTTCGTGTGAATCCTCGAAGAGACAGTGGAGAGACGGGTGCTATCAGGCCAGGATGTATGGACAGGCCCTAATAGGACTGAGGCCCACAAGACACTTTCTCCGCAGAGAGTGACATCAAATGACAGAGGCCACACGGAGGTATACGAAGGCTCTGGAAATGACAGGCTGCCAGAACAGTCAAGGGTGACTGATGCTGTATAGCAAGGAGTAACGCCACTGTAACCTGCAGTACACCGTGACCCACCATGCAACCGCACCAACCCCAAGGGGTTAAACGAAAGCTCAGATCTGAATATGGCTGCAAGGCCTTGGGGACAAATGAGGTGCCCGGGGAACAAACCAACCTCGGGTAATAGCAAGGAACAGATCAAGCGTACCATGGTGCAACCAGATAGATCTCACCCACCGGAGTGAACGGATCACGAGGCACAATAACCGGAGGCTGGGTCACAGCAAGCAGGACTGCCAGAGCAGAGTATGCAAGACTGAGTCACAGTAAGCAGAACTGCTGGAGAAGACTAAATGAGGCAACCGAGGACTGTCAGAAGACAGTGCAAGCACTGGAGACACGTACTCCAACCGGATCACCGGAAGGAGAGGGAAATCAGGCCAAATCGGTACAAAGAAGAAAATGAAAGGTAGAACACAGCGCACACGGTTGGATACACACTATATGGATTAGAGAGAGGAGCTGGATAATGTAAAGAGGATCAAACAATAGTAGTGTTCCTAGTATGGAGTAGGTACTCCAAAACCCAAACAGACAATAAATAATAGTAAATAATATATAGATATATAATCTTTCCCTATGCCTATTGTCAGTAATGGGTGATTAGTTCTCTCTCTTTTGCTGCTTGTCCAGTGTCATTCCATGTAAAACAGAAGTCCTCTCAAAGTCCACCGTTGAACATGTAAAATTGAGTAAAAAAAAACAGGGGGGGGGGAGACAGCCCAAATAATATCCTCTAAGTGTAGTAGGTATTAACATATACCTACTATGGCACAAGCCATTCATAGATGCTGTCTTTATCCTATACAACATAATCTTTGTACATACATGTGTATGGTGCATATTACATCTGCTGTTGTTTGGATTTTTATGCATAGTATCTACATGTTGAGGGACTTTTATTTATGCTCTTGGTTTGTGTATATATATTATACAAATATTCTTAGATCCATTTTGGATCACTGATTCTAATTTTACCTTTATTCTTATAGCTTTGTCTCTTATTTACATATTTTGGATACATAATAAATACTTTTCAATATTGCAACCCATGTTTATATTATATGTTAATACCTACTACACTTAGAGGATATTATTTGCGCTGTCTACACCCCCTTTTTTCAAATCGGTACACAGAGCAGGAACGTCAGCCAGGCTGGGTCGGTACACAGAGCAGGAACGTCAGCCAGGCCGGGTCGGTACACTATACTCCGCTTCGAGGTCCTGTGCTCTAGCTTGCTAAACCTCGAAACACAGACAAGGTGTGATTGTTATTTTGGGGTATATATAGGTGTATTTGAACATTTCTGCTACTTTGGGGCCTTGGGATTGTCTGTAGGTTTGAATTTTGTTTGTGCATCTATCAGGGTTGCTAGACAACAGCAGCCGTAATGTTACATTTTGACTTAAGTTGTGTTTTAACGAGTGTTTGGGACACGCTGCGATGCTAAAACAGGTGCGACGCAGGATTTTGTCTTACGTCTTTTGTTGTGCCTACACTCATTAACTATTCTTGTAGACTTACTTTTAAATCTGCCGTAAATCATGTGTTATTTGCGGCTAATGTGCCTTTTTTACTTAGAAGCTGGTTTAACGTGAACCTTTAAATTTAGCCCTGAAAGGGTGTTAAGGCCGATCCTTTTCTATCTAGAAATACATAGGAAAAGTATAATAGGTTTTAGTATCTGTTTGGGCCCCTGGAACTTGTAGAGGTGTCACAGATCTTTATGGAGAAGGTACAATTCCTATTACATTACTAATCTGCATTTACACTGTTATGGGCTTTTTAATATCTAAAAGGTGATATAGTTCTGTATGTATACTGCAATGTTTGAAAATTTTGTGAGGTTTTCAATAAAACCTATTTTCTGATACAAATCCACTGTTTGGAGTCAATAGTTTCTTTGGGAAATAATAACTATCAAAGAATAAAGCACCGTCTCCATGATTCAGCATTTCATCAGATATAAACAGAGCTGACTCCTGCACAAGGCACCCTAAGCTTCCTGTGGAGGGCCTGGAGAAATGGGCTGACTCATGAGTCTCTGCTCCTTTATAAAATCTCACTTGTCTGCAGACTTGGTATTTCTCTTCTGTGGCCAGACAGTTGTTACGGTTGGCAAGCAAAACCAGGAGTCAGACGGTATGGTTAATAAAACCTTTCTTATGAGAATAATAACAGTCATGCATCATAAATATATACACACAGTGGGTGATTGAAAAGGAAAGTACTGTATCAGGAATAGCAGTCTCCCAATATCATCACCACACTGTCCGAGACTAGGCCTCAGCCTTCTGGAGTCTCACGGTAAGGTAACGCCTAAGAGTGATACTGACTCAGCCTGCAGTCAGTAGCTGGGAGTCTGCTAGCCCCAGGTCAATACTAGGAAGGATGTCTGAATAACGGAACCAACCCTGGGAGTGAACAGACAGGCCTTCTAGTAAGCAGCAGATAGGATAGTCAGACGAGCCAAAGTCATACACGGAGTGGGTAGTCAGCTAGAGCCACGGATTTGCACCAGATAGGATATCCACTGAAGCGATGGAATGCTGGATGCGCAGTGGATAGAGCCCCAGGTCAACACCAGAGTGGGTAGTCAGACAAGCCTAGGTCATACACGGAGCAGGTAGTCAGCCAGAGCCACGGGTTTGCACCAGATAGGATATCCACTGAAGCGATGGAATGCTGGATGCGCAGTGGATAGAGCCCCAGGTCAACACCAGAGTGGGTAGTCAGACAAGCCTAGGTCATACACGGAGCAGGTAGTCAGCCAGAGCCACAGATTTGCACCAGATAGGATATCCACTGAAGCGATGGAATGCTGGATGCGCAGTGGATAGAGCCCCAGGTCAACACCAGAGTGGGTAGTCAGACAAGCCTAGGTCATACACGGAGCAGGTAGTCAGACAGAGCCACGGTTTGCACCAGATAGGATATCTGAGCCAAATTGGAATGCACAAGGAGAATAATCAGACAGCACCACAGGTCAACACCAGAATGGATGGACAGACAAGCCGGATCATTCACAGGAATCAGGAATACTAGATAATGAACTGCTCAGAACACCAACGTAAGGGTGACTGAGTCAGGACTCAGTCTGCCCTTTAAACCTATCCACAGGAAATAGATAGGTGGAGCAGCTAGAGGGAGGAAGTAGGCAGGAGGAGACTACAGGAAACAAACACACATAAAACAGAGGCTTGCAGCATGCTTGAAGCCTCTGCCTGCAGATGACGTGTGGAAAGTCGCCGAGCATCTCTGAAGAGGCCGAGCTGGAAACAAGATACTGTGAGAGTACCCTCCCCTCAAAGACCCATCCTTTGAGGGACCGGACCAGGTTTGTCAGGGGAATGTGCATGGAATCTACGCACCAGCAGAGGATTGTGAACATCAGCAGCAGGGATCCAGGAGCGCTCCTCCGGACCATATCCCTTCCAATGGATAAAATACTGTAAATGTCCTCTAACCATCAATTGCCTCAAAACCCCAAAGGAGTGTCATGAGGCAGTAAAGGAATCCAAAAACGCTCAGCAAATGCGGCGTCCACAAAATAACCCTCCACACCAGAGTTTATAAGAGCAGGTAAATGGATAGACTCTTTGGCCCAAGACAGGACTATGTCCAACATGGGTTTAGCCTGAGAGGCTTCAGGGGACTGTGAGATGCCACCTAAGATCTGTCCCCAACAGGATCTTTTGGTGCGAGCGTCTACCGGACATACTGGGCATGATTTCAAGAAGTGACCATTCTTACCGCAGTACAGACATAGTCCCTCCCTCCACCTATGGGCCCTCTCTGCCGCAGAGAGTCCGGTAGCCCCCACCTGCATAGGTTCACCACCCATAGTGTCGGAACTAGGAGGCATGGGAGGTGAGGGAGGACAGGGTGGGCAATGAAAGCTGTAGGACATGCTGGTAGGATGCCTCCGCAGGCGCTCCTTAAATGACGGTCTCTCCCGGACCCGAATATCTATGAGGGTGACAAAGGATATCATCTCATCCAGACTATTAGGTAGGTCACGAGCAGCAATCTCGTCCATCAAGTAATCGCAAAGACCTTGGGAGAATGCAGCTATCAGGGCCTCATTGTTACGCCCTACTTCGGAGTGCCTGCAAATGCTCATCCAGAGCTGGAATAGCTTGTGCACGGAAGGTTTCAGGAAGAACAGAGGGTTGGAACCCATAGTTAATCAGGAAAGGGGAACTCTGAGTGGAAGAGTTCACCGCAGAATTTCTGGCAAACTGTCAGCCGCGCTCCCGTTCCGGCTGCGTCGGCAGTATGGGGTTTCCTCTCTTCCGGTCCTCTTCCGGGTTTACCCCGATGTCGCGTCACGTGCGTCGTGACGTCATCCCACGGCGCCTACTTCAGGGAGCTCCGGACTGCCACTGGTGCACTCTTACAGTGTACCTACGTCTAGTCTTTGATTGCAGTCCTTGCTATTCAGTGTTCCTGCCTGTGTATGACCCAGCCTGCCTCTGATTACCCTTTTTGCCTGCCGATTCCAGTATCTAGTCTTCCTGCCTGTGTATGACCCAGCCTGCCTCTGATTACTCTCTTGCCTGCCGATTTCAGTATCCAGTGTTCCTGCCTGTGTATGACCCAGCCTGCCTCTGATTACTCTCTTGCCTGCCGATTTCAGTATCCAGTGTTCCTGCCTGTGTATGACCCAGCCTGCCTCTGATTACTCTCTTGCCTGCCGATTTCAGTATCCAGTGTTCCTGCCTGTGTATGACCCAGCCTGCCTCTGATTACTCTCTTGCCTGCCGATTTCAGTATCCAGTGTTCCTGCCTGTGTATGACCCAGCCTGCCCCTGATTACTCTCTTGCCTGCCGATTTCAGTATCCAGTGTTCCTGCCTGTGTATGACCCAGCCTGCCTCTGATTACTCTCTTGCCTGCCGATTTCAGTATCCAGTGTTCCTGCCTGTGTATGACCCAGCCTGCTTCTGATTACTCTTTTGCCTGCCGATTCTAGTATCCAGTGTTCCTGCCTGTGTATGACCCAGCCTGCCTCTGGTTACTCTGTTGCTTGCCGATTCCAGTACTAGGCACTCTCAGGACAGGTCAGTTCTCTCCAGCCTAGGAGAGTAATCTGTGCTCTATATATCTTCTTCCTTTGGAGAGTCTTAGCCTCCAGGCCCCCGCTCGCTAGATTCGTACCCCACGCAGCGCTCTCCAGCATTCACTCTCCCCCGCAGGAGAGAAGGTGCTGTCTGTAGGGTATCATCCAGGGCACTCTCCCAGCTCCTCTGGGGTTTGTCATCCAGCCTTGCGGCTGGCACCTATACCCGGCCTAGGCCGCAGCACGGTACCCGTACAGGCAGCCACCGCACGCCGAGCTACGCACCCTACTCCGCGCACTCTAGCACTCCCTCTCCTGCGGGTATCATCCCGCATGGTGTAGGTCCCGTGACATTAGTAAGAGTGCCTCTGCCGTAATCATGTCGGTGGACCCTACTGAGGTCTCCCAGGTAGTCCTCCAGCAGGCTGCTGTGTTGAAACAGCACGCAACACAAATCCAGCACCTGGATGATAAACTTGACTCCATCACCACTCTCCTCCAACGTATGCAGCAGCATTTGGAGGGACCGGGACTCTCCGCTACCCCACCTACGGAGCCGTCTCTCTCTGCTACCGGCCCCAGGGTGACTCATGTCTCCGTGCCCCCACGCCTGCCTTTGCCGGACAAATATGAAGGGGATCCCAAGTTGTTGCGCGGCTTCTTAAATCAGTGTAGTTTACACTTCCAGAGTCAACCGGAGGTCTACGCTGCACATCGGTCCCGGGTCACCTTCATCGTTTCTCTGCTACGTGGACAGGCCCTGGCTTGGGTCTCGCCGCTCATGGACCGTCAGTCCACCCTGCTGGATGACTGCGATGCCTTTGTAGCCGCCTTTCGGTCCGTGTTTGATGTTCCCGGTAGACAGGCAGCCGCAGAAGCTGCATTGCTGGACCTGCAACAAGGGCAGCAATCCTTTTCCCAATATGCTATCACCTTCCGGACTCTAGCTTACGACACAGACTGGGGCAGCAGCGCCCTGAAGGCTGCCTTTCGTCGTGGCCTCTGCGACCGTTTGAAGGACGAACTGACCACTCGGCCCATACCTGAAACGTTGGAGGGTCTGATTGCCCTCTGCTCCTCCTTGGACACCCGCATTCAGGAGCGACGCCAGGAGAAAGATAGGGATCGCTCCAGACGCCCCGTGTTGCGCCCACCCATCCGTCTTGCACCACGGTTTCAGGCACCCCTGTCCTCGCCCGATGCGTCAGTAGAACCCATGGAGATCGGCCGGTTGACCCGGCTATCAGAAGATGAGAAGACCAGAAGGCGCACTACAGGCCTATGTCTCTATTGTGGGCGTCCAGGACACTTTGCTCGTACGTGTCCAAACAAACCGGGAAACGACCGGACTTAGGGCTCTCGGAGGGATCCACCCTAAGTCAGCCTCCAATTCCCTCCACCCAACGCTTAACGATCCCGGTACAGTTGTCCTGGGCTAGGACAACTATCTACCACGATGCTTTGATTGATTCTGGAGCTGGGGGTGTCTTTGTGGATCAGTCGTTTGCCCAACAACACGGGATTCCGCTCATGTCTAAGGCCTCACCTATAAGCGTGGTGGTAGTAGATGGTTCTCCTCTGGGCGATGGTCGCATTACATTACAGACAATACCACTCCGTTTACACATGAGCCCTTCTCGTACCGAGAGGCTGGAGTTCGATATCATCAACTCGCCCCACACTCCTATTATCTTGGGCTTCCCCTGGTTGGAGAGGAATAACCCCCTCATCAACTGGAAGGAGAGGACTCTTTCTTTCCCAACTGTTCCTTCGTCCCTCACAGTGGTCTCCTCGGTCTCCCCGTCGGTTGAGGACGGTTCCACCCAGATCCCTGTGCCTTATTTGGCATTTGCAGATGTTTTTTCAAAGACCCGTTCGGAGGTCCTGCCGCCTCACCGCCCTTATGACTGCACTATCGATCTCGTTCCAGGGTCAGTTTTACCGAAGGGTCGGACCTATCCCCTCTCGCTGCCAGAGACGGCAGCCTTGGAGGCCTACATTCAGGATAATCTCGCCAGAGGATTCCTCAGGCCTTCTACGTCTCCTGCTGGAGCGGGCTTCTTCTTTGTGAAAAAGAAAGACGGCTCCTTGCGGCCCTGTATTGACTACCGAGGCCTAAACGCCATCACGAGAAAGAACAGCTACCCGCTTCCTCTCATTCCAGAACTGCTGGAACGTCTCCGGGGGGCTTCCGTCTTCACTAAGTTGGACCTCAGAGGAGCCTATAATCTGGTTCGGATGCGCGAGGGTGACGAGTGGAAGACCGCCTTTAACACGCGCTTTGGCCATTACGAATACTGTGTCATGCCTTTTGGTTTATGCAATGCCCCAGCGGTGTTTCAGGCGTTGGTCAATGACGTCTTCCGAGATCTGCTTCTCACCTGCGTGATCGTGTACCTGGATGATATACTCATCTATTCCTCCACTTTGGCCGAACATCGCTAGCATGTACGTACGGTGTTGACCCGTCTTCGTGATAATCATCTGTATGCCAAGTTGGAGAAGTGTTCCTTCGAGAAGACTTCGTTGCCATTTCTGGGATATGTAATCTCCGCAGAGGGTCTGACCATGGACCCGGACAAGGTCAGTGCAGTGGTAGACTGGAGGGTCCCACAGACCACGAAGGCCATCCAGCGCTTTGTGGGATTCTCCAATTATTATAGGAGATTCATTAGGAATTTCTCTGCAATCATCCAGCCCATCACCCGTTTAACTTGCAAAGGAGCTGATCCAACCTCTTGGTCGCAAGAGGCGCTGGATGCGTTTCAGCACCTTAAGCAGGCTTTCACGTCCGCACCTCTCCTATCTTATCCGGATCCCTCCTTGCCGTTTACCCTGGAGGTGGACGCTTCGGAGCTTGCTGCAGGGGCTGTTCTGTCCCAACGGTCTAAAGACTCTGGCACTCTGCACCCTTGTTGCTACTTCTCCCGTCGCTTCACCGCAGCTGAGAGTAACTATGACACCGGTAACAGAGAGTTACTTGCCATCAAGCTGGCTCTTGAGGAGTGGCGCTACTTATTGGAGGGGGCGGCTCACCCAATCAGTATCCTGACTGACCACCGCAATCTGGCGTACTTGGCCTCTGCTCGTCGTCTAACTCCACGACAGGCTAGGTGGTCCCTGTTCTTTTCCAGGTTTGATTTTACAATCTCCTATATCCCTGGCACCAGGAATCTCAAGGCAGACGCACTCTCTCGCTTGTATGACGAAACCTCGGTTGTACCGGTTGTACCCGATACTATAGTGCCTCCTGCATGTGTTCTGGGGTCCTTGTCCACCCACCTACTCGAGCGCATCAGAAAGGCACAGCCACCTGACGACTCGGACGTCTCGCCCAATCCTTTACTTCTCGTTCCTGAGGACTGTAGACAAGCAGTCATGACCTGGGCCCATCAGTCCCGAGTTGCGGGGCACCCAGGGGTGGAACGAACCCATGAGCTACTCTCCCGTTATTTTCGGTGGCCTACTTCCCGTACTGACGTTTCCCTCTGGGTGAAATCCTGTTCGGTATGTGCCAGGATGAAGACACCTCGGGTCCGTCCAGTGGGGTTGTTGGTACCTCTGCCGGTCCCTACTCTTCCATGGACCCAGTTGGCCATGGACTTCGTGGTGGATTTGCCGGTCTCTGCCGGGATGACTATGATTTTGGTGGTCATCGACCGCTTCTCGAAACAGGGACATTTCATACCTCTTCCCAAACTGCCGAGCGCCTCGGAACTTGTGGACATCTTTATCACTCATATCATTCGTCTTCACGGGTTGCCTCTGCACATCATCTCAGATCGAGGTACCCAATTCGTCTCCAGGTTTTGGAGGTCCTGTTGTGCCCGTTTAGGAATAGCCCTGCACTTCTCCTCCGCTTATCACCCACAAACCAATGGGCAGACGGAACGCTTGAACCAGGCTCTGGAACACTACTTGCGTTCGTACTGCAACCATCAACAAGACGACTGGGTTAGTCTCCTACCCTGGGCGGAGTTCTCCTACAATTCCCTCCATCACTCCTCGCTGGGATGTTCACCTTTCTTTGCAGCCCTGGGGTATAACCCACGCGTACTCCTCCTGGCTCCCGGGGTTTCCTTGGTCCCAGCAGCGGAAGACAAGGTACGGTCTATGACAGAGCACTGGAGTACCGTGCGGGCAGCACTGTTACGGGCACAGGTTCGCCATAAGGCTGCTGCCGATCGCCGGTGCACTCCTGCACCCCTATTCAGTGTGGGGGACCGGGTATGGCTTTCTACGAAGCATATCCGCTTGGCTCAGCCTTCAGGGAAGTTGGGTCCTAAGTATTTGGGCCCTTATCGTATCTGTCGGCGGTTATCTCCGGTATCGTACCGCCTCGCTCTCCCTCGCAGTTTACGTATCCATCCGGTCTTTCATGTGTCCCTCCTGAAGAGGTTCCTTCCTTCTGTGGGTCCCTCTTCAGGTCCTCGGCCCCCAGCACCGGTAACTGTGGACGGTCAGGAGGAGTATGTGATCGATGGCGTTCTGGACTCTCGTCGGTCTCGTGGCCGTCTCATGTATCTCGTGAATTGGAAGGGTTATGGTCCGGAGGAACGGTCCTGGGTGCCAGCGCAGGATGTGCACGCGCCCGCCCTTTTGCGCTCCTTTCACCGCTCCCGACCTGATCGGCCTGCTAGGTAGGCTCCGGAGGCGCCTCCTGGGTGGGGGGCAGTGTCAGCCGCGCTCCCGTTCCGGCTGCGTCGGCAGTATGGGGTTTCCTCTCTTCCGGTCCTCTTCCAGGTTTACCCCGATGTCGCGTCATGTGCGTCGTGACGTCATCCCACGGCGCCTACTTCAGGGAGCTCCGGACTGCCACTGGTGCACTCTTACAGTGTACCTACGTCTAGTCTTTGATTGCAGTCCTTGCTATTCAGTGTTCCTGCCTGTGTATGACCCAGCCTGCCTCTGATTACCCTTTTTGCCTGCCGATTCCAGTATCTAGTCTTCCTGCTTGTGTATGACCCAGCCTGCCTCTGATTACTCTCTTGCCTGCCGATTTCAGTATCCAGTGTTCCTGCCTGTGTATGACCCAGCCTGCCTCTGATTACTCTCTTGCCTGCCGATTTCAGTATCCAGTGTTCCTGCCTGTGTATGACCCAGCCTGCCTCTGATTACTCTCTTGCCTGCCGATTTCAGTATCCAGTGTTCCTGCCTGTGTATGACCCAGCCTGCCTCTGATTACTCTCTTGCCTGCCGATTTCAGTATCCAGTGTTCCTGCCTGTGTATGACCCAGCCTGCCCCTGATTACTCTCTTGCCTGCCGATTTCAGTATCCAGTGTTCCTGCCTGTGTATGACCCAGCCTGCCTCTGATTACTCTCTTGCCTGCCGATTTCAGTATCCAGTGTTCCTGCCTGTGTATGACCCAGCCTGCTTCTGATTACTCTTTTGCCTGCCGATTCTAGTATCCAGTGTTCCTGCCTGTGTATGACCCAGCCTGCCTCTGGTTACTCTGTTGCTTGCCGATTCCAGTACTAGGCACTCTCAGGACAGGTCAGTTCTCTCCAGCCTAGGAGAGTAATCTGTGCTCTATATATCTTCTTCCTTTGGAGAGTCTTAGCCTCCAGGCCCCCGCTCGCTAGCTTCGTACCCCACGCAGCGCTCTCCAGCATTCACTCTCCCCCGCAGGAGAGAAGGTGCTGTCTGTAGGGTATCATCCAGGGCACTCTCCCAGCTCCTCTGGGGTTTGTCATCCAGCCTTGCGGCTGGCACCTATACCCGGCCTAGGCCGCAGCACGGTACCCGTACAGGCAGCCACCGCACGCCGAGCTACGCACCCTACTCCGCGCACTCTAGCACTCCCTCTCCTGCGGGTATCATCCTGCATGGTGTAGTTCCCGTGACACAAACTCCACCCAGGGCAACAGGGTAGCCCAATTGTCGTGGTTGTCAGAGACATAGCAGCGGAGAAATTGTTCCATGGCTTGGTTCAACCTTTCTGCTGCACCGTTGGATTGTGGATGGTATGCAGAGGAGAATGCCAATTGAATTCCCATTTGCGCACAGAAACACCTCCAGAAGCGGGACACAAACTGGCTTCCTCTGTCAGACACAATCACCTTCGGGATACCATGGAGTCGGAACACCTCCTTTGCGAATACCACCGCCAATTTCTGAGTGGCACAAAGTGAGCCATCTTAGAGAATTTATCCACAACCATAAGTATTTCAGTAAAGCCCATGGACCTAAGAAGGTCGATCATAAAATCAATGGATAAGTGAGACCAGGGGCGTTCCCCTTTGGCCAAAGGCTGGAATAAGCCCACCGGTAGATGTCAGGGAGACTTATTTTGAGCACACGTGGTGCAGGCAATGGTAAAGGCGGCACAATCAGAGTGGAGGCTCGGCCACCAAAATAGTCTAGACAAGGAACAGATTAACTGGTCGCACCCAACATGGCCAGCGATTTTGGAAGCATGGTATGTCTCCAGGCGCTTCTTAAATTACGGTCTCTCCCGGACCCGTATATCTATGAGGGTGACAAAGGATATCATGTCATCCAGACTATTAGGTAGGTCACGAGCAGCAATCTCGTCCTTCATGTAATCGCAAAGCTCTTGGGAGAATGCAGCTATCAGGGCCTCATTGTTCCACCCTGCTTCGGCTGCTAGGGTTCAAAACTCAATTGTGTATTCCGCCACCGTGCGATTACCCTGGCGGATGGTCATCAGATGTTTGGAAGCCAAGGTCCCGCAACCTGGAACATCAAATGCACTTCTAAATGAGGCCACAAATTGAGTAAAATTGTATATTATGGGTTTCTCCATCTCCCATAATGGATTTGCCCAAGCCAATGCCTTGCCAGCCAGGAGAGAAATCATAAGTCCAACCCTACTGCTCTCAGTAGGGAAGGCATGAGGAAGCATCTCCAGGTATATGCCCAACTGATTAAGGAATCCGTGACATAACTCAGGTTCCCCAGTATTGCATTGTGGGAGTGGAGCGTATCCAGTTAACCCTCTGACCAGTCCTGCATCAGAAGGTAGCAGCTGTAGGTTCCGAAGGAGAAACTGAGGTGGCCACCTGCTGCGGGTTATAGCGTTCCCAGTGATCGGTTCTGCCAAGCAGGGTCTGCAAGGCACCTGCCAACTGATCAATACATTGATCCTGATCCTGAATTCTGTCAAATATTCTCTGTAAAGAAGGATCACTGTCACGGGAACCACCGGGCACTTGGCTCCTGGAGGGGCCTGGGGGCCAGCTCCCTTCCTACAGACTCTGTGGACTGTTTTAACCAGTGATACGACTATTGGAGTTAATATTGCTATGTAGAGCTTTGGGACATTATATTGGTGGACAACTATGCCAAAAGGACTAAAAATAATATCTTGCTTCCAAGGCAATGGACCGTAAGGCTTAATTATTTGAGTTTACCTAAAGTTACTTGCAATGTGTATTGTAGTCACTCAAGCCAGTGTATTGTGACCTGTACTGAGACCCCCTGCTGTGTGTTAATTCATTCAAGCCCCTCAAGTCTTTCGTTTCCATGGTGATAAATGCAGGTTCCAAAGGTCTGCCATCAATGGCTTCAATAGCCAAGGGATACTCCCTTTTGACTAACGGAATTTTGTGCAACTCAGCAGAAGATTGGTCCATGAAGTACCCAGCTGCACCGGAGTCTACCAGTGCCATAACCACCACAGAAAGATCAGCCCAGGTGAATGCCACCTGGATGGTGGGTTTCTGTGTACTTGAGTCTAGGGACTGCTGCACGCCACCTAGGGCCTGTCCCCCAATAATCATATCTTAACGGTAACGGCGCCACCGCCGTTAGGCCTCTGGTATGTGTAGTAGGAGCTACAGACTGATTATCCGGTGTCGAGACTGGAGAGACCACCGGATTCTAGTTCGGTTTATCAAGGTATACCGTACGCTCAAGTAAAGTTTGTAAGGCCAGTGCCAACTGGTCTAAGCGCTGCTCATGAACATCCATTCTCCAGTGGATGTTTTGTGTATTACTTTCACCTTTACTGCCTGAGGTCATGGCCCTTTCGTACTGTAATGGTTTTTCAAGACACTCAGACCAGCAGGTTAAAATAAAACACAGTTTTATTAAAAAATAAATAAGAAAGATCGTCCTCTATAGGCAACACAGAATAATTGTGAGATATTGGCTTACAGATGCCTTCTCAGGCCCAGTATACAGATGGAAGAACTATGTATATACTGTCACAGGACAGGCACAGAATAGTAAGGGTACTCAATGGTTAAGTACAAGTAATCAGTCAGTCTCTGTTGTGGTGTTTGGCATGCCCAAGGTGGTAATGAGGCAGCAAGTGGTGTTAGATGATACAACACCTTAAGTCCATAAGGCATAGATAGCTGCTTAGGCAGAACAGGAACTGAGGCCAGAATACTGCAGAGTAGCTTGAGCCAATAGCCCCCACGGGCGTAGTAACGGAGACAACTACACTGCAAGAGCTTGAGCCAGTAGCCCCCACGGGAGTAGTAACAGAGACTAACAGTACTGCAATAGCTTGAGCCAATAGCCCCCACGGGTGTAGTACCGGAGACAAACTGTACTGCAAGAGCTTGAGCCAATAGCCCCACGGGCGTAGAAACGGAGACTAATGGTACTGCAAGAGCTTGAGCCAATAGCCCCCACGGGCGTAGTAACGGAGACAAACTGCACTGCAAGAGCTTGAGCCAATAGCCCCACCGGGCGTGTAACAGAGAGTTAACACTGAACGAGCTAGAGCCAATAGCGCCTCCCGCGGGCGCAATAACGGAGACCGACTACACTGCAAGATGACAAGATGAGCCATCGCCTAAACAAGGCTCTAAACGAGACCGGCTCAGCAGATGTAGCGGATAATCAGCAACGGCTCTGCAAGTGTTAAAGGAGGCTCAGATAATGGAGACAACCGCTCCGCACTTGTAAATGGAAGCTCAAGGAACGGACACACAGCTCTGCAAGTACAACCGGAGGCTCAACAAACGTAGGCACCGCTCTGCAAGTGTTAAGGGAGACTCAGCAAACGGAAGCACAGCTCTGCAAGTGTTAATGGAGACTCAGCAAATGGAGACACCCCTCTGCAAGTGTTAATGGAGGCAATCATTATCAGCCCTGCCACAAGCACAGCGGAAGTCAGAATGTCGCCTCGGCGACACCAAGCAGCAGGAAGCCGGAATGATGGCAGGGTCAGTAGCAAACCGGTTCAGGTCACGGAGCAGGAAGTCAGCCAGGCCGGGTCAGATCACGGAGCAGGGTTCTCAGACAAGCCAGATAAGGTCACAAGCAGGAACGTCAGCCAAGCCGGGTCAGATCACAGAGCAGGAACTCAGAAGCGTAGTCAAAACAGGCCAAATCAGTACACAGGAATAAGGAACACTGGAACACAGCAACAGCAACACTGGCTCAGGAACACCACGAAAGGGTACCTGGCAGGTGCCAAAGGCCAGGCATAAAAAGGTCACAATGGGTGGGCCAAACAGGCTCAGCCAATAAGAGCGCACCACAAGCGAGAGTGACAGAAAAAGATCACGGGCACTGTGATAGTAGGAAGATGAAGGCAAGAAGATGAAGGTGGCTGTAGGAAGATGATTGTGGCATGTATGAAGGAAAATGCGATGGATGGTAGAAGGAAGATGATGGTGGTGGGTATGTGGGAAGATGTTGGTGGCAGGTATGTGGGAAGATGATGGAGGCTGCTATGTAGTATGTAAGAAAATAATGGTACTAGGCATGTAGGAAGATGGTGATGGCAGGTAGGTAGGAGGATGATGGTGGTGGGTATGTAGGGATATGATGGTGGTGGGTGTGTAGGAAAATGATGATGGATGGTATGTGTGAAGAACGATATGTATGAAGATGATGATTGCCGGTATCAAGGAAGATGATGGTGGCCGGTATGTAGGAAGATGATGGTGGCGGGTTTTTCGGAAGCTGATGGTGGCTTTTATGTGGGAAGAATGATATGTAAGAAGATGATGGTTGTTGGTATGTGGGAAGATGATGCTATGTAGATAGCTGATGGTGGCGGGTATGTAGGAAGATGATGGTGGCAGGTATGTGGGAAGATGATGGTGGCAGGTGTGTAGGAAGATGATGGTGACTGGTATGTAGGAAAATGATGGTGGCTGATATGTGGGAAGAAAGATATGTAGGAAGATGATGGTGGTTAATATGTAGGAAGATGATGGTAGTAGGTATGTGGGAAGATGATGATGGCTGGTATGTAGAAAAATTATGGTGGTGGGTATGTAGGAAGATGATGGTGGTGGGTCGATAGGAAGATAATGGCAGTGGGTAGGTAGTAAGTTGATGGCAGTTTTTAGGTAGTAAGATGGTGGTGGTGGGTATGTAGGAAGATAATGGTTGCAGGTTTGTGGGAAGTTGATGGTGGCTGGTATGTAAGAAAATAATGGTAGTAGTTATGTAGGAAGATGATGGTGGCTGGCATGTGGGAAGAATGATATGTAGGAAGATGATGGTATCACGGTTCCCGTGATCTTTGCTGTCACTCTTTGCTGTGGTGCTCTCCCATTGGCTGCGCTTGTTTGGCCTGCCCAGTATGGCCTTTTTATACCGGGCCTTTGGCACCTGTCAGGTGCCCTTTCGTGGTGCTCCTGTACCAGTGTTACTGTGTAGCTGTGTCCTGCGTTCCTGTGTACTGACTTGGCTCATCTGACTACTCTCCTTGGTTCCTGATCCGTGATTCGACCCGGCCTGGCTGACGTTCCTGCTCTGTGATCTGACCCGGCTAGTGTGACAATCCTGCTCCGTGATTTGACCCGACCTGGCTGACGTTCCTGCTCCGTGACCTGACCCGGCTACGTTGACGACCCTGCCTGTGTTCCTGCTGAGATCCTAATCCTGTGTTGCTTGGACGATATTCTGACTTCCGCTGTGCTGATTGCAGGGCTGATAGAGTTGTTGCCTCCGATTCACTGGGTCTTCACGTTTACTCTTGCTGAGCACTGTTGCCTCCGTTACACTGAGCCTCCGTTAACACTTGCAGAGCACAGTGGTCCCAGTTTCAGTGAGCCTTCAGTTTGCACTTGCAGAGCACTGTTGCCTCCGTTCACTGAGCCTCCGTTAACATTTGCAGAGCATTGTTACCTCAATTACATTGAGCCTTCCGTTCACACTTGCAGAGCACCGTTGCCTCCGTTAACCCTGAGCCTTCCGCTTACACTTGCAGAGCATTGTTGTCTCCGTTACAAAGAGCCTTCCGTTAACACTTGCAGAGCATGGAGACCTCCGATTAACATTGCTCATCCGTTAACACTTGCTGTGCGCAGTGGTCTCATTACTGCACCGGTTGGGTGCTATTGGCTCCATACACCTCAGCTCTTGCAGTGTAGTTGGTCTCCGTTACAGCACCGGTTGGGTGCTATTGGCTCTATACACCTCAGCTCTTGCAGTGTAGTTGTCTCCGTTACAGCACCAGTTGGGTGCTATTGGCTCTATACTCCTCAGCTCTCGCAGTGTATTTGGTCTCCGTTATTGCACCGGTTGGGTGCTATTGGCTCTTAACATCCCAGCTCTTGCAGTGCACTTGGTCTCCGTTAACGCTTCGGTTGGGTGCTAGTGGCTCCAAGCTCCTAAGCTCTTGCAGTACAAATATCTATGCTTACAGCACCGGTCGGGTGCTCACGGCTCACGTGTGCTAGCTCTTGCAGAGTATTTTAGCCTCAGTTCCCTGCTCAGCATAAGCAGTAGTCTCATTCCTTCTCTATTTACTGGTGCTCTCACATCTTGCACCACAATATCGCTCCTTTACCATTTTATGGGCGTTGTCAAACACACCACAAGAGAGACTGATTGATTTCTATGAACTTTAACCATGGTGTACCCTGTATGTTAGCTTATGCCTGTCCTATGACACTATATATTAATTTCCCTGTATACTGGGCCTGAGAGGGCATCTGTACTTCCTTGTCTATTTCCAGTCATTCTGTAATGCCTATTGAGGGCAGCCTTTCTTGTCTTTTAATAAAACTGTGTTTTATTCTAACCTACTGGTCTGAGTGTCTCACAAAACCGTTAGGCTGCTAGGTCAGCAAAGGTAATTATAATGGGAGATTTCAACTACCCTGAAATTGACTGGAGCAATATGACTTCAGGCACAACAAAGGGAAATATTTTTCTAAGTATGATAACCAACTAGAAAAGAGGCCTTGCTTGACCTAGTGCTCTCAAACGATTCTGACATTGTAAACAATGTGCAGGTAAGGGAACATTTGGGCAGCAGTGACCACAATATTGTATCCTTTGAAGTTTGTTATGAGGAACCCAATAGCAAGAGTTTAACGAAAACATTCAATTTCAAAAAGGCTAATTTTACAAAGTTAAAAGAAGCTTTAAAGGATATCCAGTGGGATGTAATTTTCAAAGATAAAAATGCACAAGAGTCATGGAATGTATTTAAAATGCTCTTGGGCAAATATACACGTCAATATATACCATTGGGGAATAAGCACAAGAGAAGTAAAGCAAAACCAATGTGGATTAATAATGTGGTTAGCAGGGAAATGAGAAATAAAAAGCAGGCTTTTAAGGTGTTTAAGTCAAATGGGTCAGATGCATCATTTAAAAAATATAAAGAATGTAATAAAATCTGCAAACAAGCAATTAAGCTAGCTAAAATAGAAAATGAGCGAAACATTGCAAATGAGAGCAAGAAAAACCCTAAACAATTCTACAAGTATATTAACAACAAAAAAGTTAAGGTTGATATTGGTCCTCTTAAGACTGAAACAGGTGAATTGATTAGTGAGGATAAAGCTATGGCTGACACCCTAAATACGTTCTTTGCTTCAGTATATACAAAGGAAGCAGAAATGACAAGCTGTGGGCAAACAGACAAAACCATGGAATTTCCTCCATCTACATGGCTTACTGAGGACAAGGTCCAAAAGAGACTGGAAAGGGTTATAGTGAATAAAGCGCCTGGACCGGATGGTATACACCCAAGGGTACTTAAGGAACTTAGTTCAGTAATAGCAAAACCATTATACTTAATATTTATTGATTCGCTTT
This sequence comes from Rhinophrynus dorsalis, assembly GCA_037306005.1. Taxonomy (NCBI): domain Eukaryota; kingdom Metazoa; phylum Chordata; class Amphibia; order Anura; family Rhinophrynidae; genus Rhinophrynus; species Rhinophrynus dorsalis. The sequence goes on from CM074726.1 coordinate 184,338,826, forward strand.
CATCAGGCATAGTGCCCTGTGATTGGAGGAAAGCTGATGTAGTTCCATTGTTTAAAAAGGGAGCAAGATCCAAACCAGGAAATTATAGACCTGTGAGCTTGACTTCCATAGTGGGTAAGATACTAGAAGGGTTATTAACTGACAGTATTCAGAACTATGTGAAGACAAACAATATCATTAGTAGGAATCAGCATGGTTTCATGAAGAACAGATCATGTCAGACTAATTTACTTGCATTTTATGAAAGAGTGAGTAGTAATTTGGACAGGGGAATTGCTGTTGATGTAGTATACTTGGACTTTGCAAAAGCCTTTGACACAGTGCCTCACAACAGGTTACTGCATAAATTAAAAGGCTTCGGTTTGGGTGGTGTTATCTGTACATGGATTGAGAACTGGTTAAATGATAGATGGCAGAGAGTTGTTGTAAATGGAACTTTTTCAAATTGGTCTAGGGTTATAAGTGGGGTGCCGCAGGGTTCAGTCCTGGGCCCAATGCTTTTTAATTTGTTTATTAATGATCTAGAAGTGGGAATTGAAAGTAGCATCTCAATCTTTGCTGATGACACTAAGCTATGTAAGGAAATACATACAGAGCTCGATGTTTTTTCCCTACAGAAGGATTTAGATAAACTAAGTGAATGGGCAGAAAAGTGGCAGATGTCATTTAATGTAGATAAATGTAAGGTTATGCATTTGGGTTGTAGAAACAAACTTTCTGCATATACTCTAAATGGGAAACAACTTGGGAAATCCTCATTAGAGAAAGATTTAGGTGTACTGATAGACAATAGTCTTCACAGCAGTGTGCATAGTCACTCAGCTGCTGCAAGAGCAAATAGAGTACTAGCCTGCATAAAAAGAGGTGTAGAAGCAAGGGATGCTAATATTATCCTACCTCTGTATAAATCCTTGGTTAGGCCTCATCTAGAATATGGAGTACAATTTTGGGCGCCTGTTCTAATAAAAGACATTGCTGAACTGGAAAAGGTGCAGAGACGTGCAACAAAACTGATAAAGGGATTGGAGGATCTGAGTTACAAAGAGAGACTAGCCAAACTGGGTTTGTTTACATTAGAAAAGAGGCGTCTAAGGGGTGATATGATTACCATTTACAAATACATTCAAGGTCAATACAAAGAACTATCCAATGAATTATTTATGCAAAGAGCTGAGCTAAGAACAAGAGGTCATCCATTAAGACTTGAGGAAAGGCGCTTTCGACTAAAACACAGGCAGGGATTCTTTACAGTAAGGGCGGTAAGACTATGGAATTCTTTGCCTCGGGATGTTGTGCTTGCAGATAATGTAACTGCATTCAAAAAAGCAATGGATGCCTATCTAGCACAGAACAATATTGACAGTTATGACAGATGGCTTCAAAGCAAATAGGATATTGAGCCGGGGAACTATTTGACACACACACACACACCTACACTGGAAATTGCTCCAGAGGGCTTTTTTGTTGCCTTCCTCTGGATCAACAGGAGTGTTATTGGCATGGGCTGGACTTGATGGACGCATGTCTTTTTTCAGCCTTATCTACTATGTTACTATGTTACTATGTTACAGATGGTTACTGGTATGTGGGAAAATTATGGTATGTAGGAAGCATGTAGGTATGTAGGAAGATGATGGTGCAGGAATGTGGGAAGATAATGGTGGCTGGTATGTAAGAAAATAATGGTAGTAGTTATGTAGTAAGATGATGGTGGCTGGCATGTGAGAAGAACGATATGTAGGAAGATGATGGTTACTGGTATGTGGGAAAATGATGGTATGTAGGAAGATGATGGTTTCTGGTATGTGGGAAGATGGTGATGCAGGTATGTGGGAAGATAATGGTGGCTAGTATGTAGGAACATTATGGTGGTGGGTCTGTAGGAGGATGATGGTAGCAGGTCTGTAGGAAGATGATGGTGGCTGGTGGTATGTACGGTAATGTGAAAAATTTTAAGGCAAGTGTGACAAAATGTTGTAAAGTAAGAATGCTTTCAAAAATAGGAACATTTAGGTTGCACACTTGGAATTCAGAATAAGTGATGAGTAAAACCAGTTCTTTATTCAATAGAGAGTCACATAGTCGCACAAATGTACAACCTGTTTTTTTTCTGCTAATGACTGTGTGGATGCCTGCTGGGAGTCAGCACCTTGGAGGAATTGAGAGATAGCTCTGTTGAGTCGTGAACTGTGCTATTTACAACTATTCACATTATGATTGGTGCTGCCTAGTCTTCTTGTTATTCTGTACGCTTTCAAAAATAGACATGTTAATATATATATATATATATATATATATATTTATATATATATATATATATATATATATATGAGAAAACCTTCGTCTCCACACACTCCCACAGGTGGCAGTAAGGAGGAGATATGTAAGAAGATAATGGCAGCAGCTACGTGGGAAGATGATGGTGACTGGTATGTAGGAAGATGATGGTGGCCAATATGTAGGAAAATGATGGTGGTGGGTATGTAGGAAAATGATGGTGGTTGGTATGTAGGAAGATGATAGTGGTGGGTATGTAGGAAAATGATGGTGGTTGGTATGCGGGACAAATGATATGTAGGAAGTTGATGGTTGCTGGTATGAAGGAAGATGATGGTAGCAGATTTGAAGGGAGATGGTGGTGGGTATGTAGTAAGATGATGGTGTCAGGTAGATAGGAAGATGATGGTATAAAAGCAACCATTGTTGGTTTGTATTACAATTCTTACCTTGATCTAAATGACCCAAGCGGTAATAATGTAGATATATTCAGCACCAAGATTATGAAACCCGTCAGTGTGTTCACAAGAAATGTGGATTCAATCTGGGACTAACCACGTGCACCATGGGGGAGATATAAAATTGATCCAATCCCAGAGATTTGAAGGGGACTCTAACCCCTTGAGTGATAGGGAATTCTTCTGCAACATATTGCTAAGCAATGCATGGGGACCTCTGTAATATTCAAGGGCTTAAAAGCCTCATTTAAATCAGTATGAGTTTTTTATGCACCCCCTTTGTTGTATTTGAACGACTCAACATTTCTTTTTTCCATTCCAGATGGAAATATTTGCTGAATCACTGTATTTCTGATTCTGAAGATATTTTCGGCTGGTGAATTCTGCCATCACATTATGACCAAGGATCAGATTTATTTTGCCTAACTGTGTTTTTTTGTGAAGCAAAAAAATGACTCGTTTATGGAGTGCTGAAAAATTCTCTCAAACTGATTTAAAATTAGACTATGGAAGCCCAAGGAAAGCGGACCAAGATCAGTTTTGCTTTCTGTGCGCTGGATTAGGGGAAGACAATAGGTTTCCTCTCCACCCACTTCCTGCCATTCCTCTGACTGATTCCCCATGTGTCCAAACACCCTTCCCATTTCCCTACCACCTGCAGTGAACCCCTCTGTTACTGGATTGCAGGGATCTGGGAGGGGGTTTAACCACCATGAAAAAAAAATATACTGTATATAGCTCCTGACACCACCCCAAACTACACTATCCAGATACATGGTGCACCCCTCCATTCCCAAACTGAACTGAACTCGCTAGTCCGCCTATAGAGCCCTTAGACATGGTTTCATTTTAGTGCAAACCAGAGAAGACATTTTAAATCAATGCAAGAGAAGTCTCCAAACAAATGACAAATATCTCACAAATAGCAAGAATCAGGAGAGAGAATAACTGCTATTTTCCACTTACTAAACCTTTATAATTTAAAATAATGTCCAGTTTTAACATTATCTCTTTCAGTCTAATAAAATAATAGTAGTTTAGCTGAGGTAAGGTATACATACCTCCCATGTGTCCCTCTTTAGGAGGGTCAGTCCCTCTTTTAGACCCAAATCCCTCTGTCCCTCTTTCCCACCCTGATGTCCTTCTTTTTAGGAGATCAGATTGTGTATATAAGTATAATGTTGCACTACAGCAATAAAACTAATATTAACGATTGTTTAAATGTCAGTATATGTGTTTATACATTAGTCTGTGTAAATAAAATACTTTGGTCTTGTTATAAGTCAATTATTAGGTTACACAAGGAGGTCTCAATAGGTCATGAAACAGCCTAAAAATTCTTGATGATGCCCTGTCCACCAGCCACACTGCCCGCAATACCCCCTAAACCACAAGTGTCCCTCTTTGGCAATTTGAAATGTTGGGAGGTATGGGTATAGTTACCTTTCAACATCAGTTTAAAATGTGCAAAATGTTTTGGACGACTGGGTAATTTTAATTAGTTCATTACCTTGGTGAATTAATCTTGGAATTCTCAAAGGATGTTCCATGAGCTCTGAGACTGAGGTGGAAGGTGTGAGTCCCAAGGAAATCAATACAATGAAAAAAACAGTAGATCATGGATAGCAATCAGTTTGAGATAGACTTAAAGGAGCAGTAAACTTTTTTTTTTATGAAAACATATTTTATAGCTCTTTTCCTGGTGAATAAAACAAGGTCACTCCAATCTCTGTCAGATGTTTTATTCAAAAATTATAGCAGTTCAAATAATCAGGAAGTGAATTTATTGTGTTTACTTCCTGATAGTTCTAACTGACAGGAAGTGAATTTACTGTGTTTACTTCCTGATAGTTCTAACTGACAGGAAGTGAATTTACTGTGATTACTTCCTGATAGTTCTAACTGACAGGAAGTGATTCAGCAGTTTCTATCACATTCTATGGAGAACTGTATGTCTCTGACTTTTCTGACTTTCCTCTCCATTAGAATCTAACAGAAAATCTAATTAGAATTTGACCACTAGAGGGCACTGCTAATGTAAAAAAAATGGGTTTAAACTGTAATAACTCTGGAAATATAAATCTCTCGGTCGTGGGAGTACCCTTATTTTACTCAGTAGGAAAATCACTTCAATATATATTTTTTCATAAAAAAAGTTTACTGCTCCTTTAAAGTTCAGGGCAGCGAAGTGCGCAGATGCCTCTACAGCAAGATGCCTGCCTGTACGTCTCAGAACACGTTGGATTTTTGAATAACGCTGGACTTATTCCGGATAATACCAGTATGGATATGCTTCTTATTAAGTGCATAATTATTTGGGATAAGTTTAAGTTATGTGATAGTTCACTTTAATATTGTGTTGGATTATGTTGCATACCCCCTGGCATTCAAAAGATTACATTTATGGAATGATGGAAATCAGCATCTTGTTCTGAAAAACTCTACTTCTGTTTTAGGAGAAGGATGAGCCGCAGAGTGAATTTCACATTAAAAATGCTATCCATACTACGTTTGATCTGTTTGGTGCTGGAACAGAGACTGCCAGCACGACCCTACGGTACGGCCTGATGTTCTTACTGAAGCACCTGGAGGTAGAAGGTAAATGGATGCAGGATGACAATCTGTTATAATTAATATGATTAACCCTTAGAGTGCCAGAGGGATACGCAACGCATTGCTTTGCAATGCGTTGCTTACCCCTCTGGCACTCAAAGGGTTAATACCTAGATTACATTGCATTTCACAAGAGTTACAACACAGTGCCTCACAACAGGTTATTTCATAAATTAAAAGGCTTTGGTTTGGGCGGTGTTATCTGTGCATGGATTGAGAACTGTTTAAATGATAGATGGCAGAGAGTTGTTGTAAATGGAACCTTTTCAAATTGGTATAAGGTTGTAAGTGGGGTGCCACAGGGTTCAGTCCTGGGCCCAATGCTTTTTAATTTGTTTGTTAATGATCTAGAAGTGAAAATCGAAAGTAGCATCTCAATCTTTGCTGATGACACTAAATTATGTAAGGGAATATGTACGGAGCTGGATGTTTTTTCTCTACAGAAGGATTTAGATAAACTGAGTGAATGGGCAGAAAAGTGGCAGATGTCATCTAATGTAGATAAATGTAAGGTTATGCATTTGGGCTGTAGAAACAAACTTGCTACATTACTCTAAATGGGAAACAACTTGGGGACTCCTCATTAGAGAAAGATGTAGGAGAACTGATAGACAATAGACTTCACAGCAGTGTGCAGAGTCACTCAGCTGCTGCAAGAGCAAATAGGGTACTAGCCTGCATAAAAAGAGGTGTAGAAGCAAGGGATGCTAATATTATCCTACCTCTATATAAATCATTGGTTAGGCCTCATCTAGAATATGGAGTACAGTTTTGGACACCAGTTCTAAAAAAAATATTTTTGAACTGGAAAAGGTGCAGTGACTGATAAAGGGATTGGAAGATCTGAGTTATAAAGAGACATAGCCAAACTGGGTTGCTTACATAAGAGAAGAGATGTCTAAGGGGTGATATGATTAACATTTACAAATACATTCAAGGAACTATCAAATGAATTACTTAAGCAAAGAGCTGAGCTAAGAACAAGAGGTCATTCATTAAGACTAGAGGACAGGCGCTTTAGACTAAAACAAAGGCAGAAATTCTTTATAGTAAGGGTTGTAAAGCTATGGAATTATTTGCCTCTGGATGTTATATTTGCAGATAATGTAACTGCTTTCAATGGATGCCTATCTAGCACAGAACAATTTTGAAAATTATGACAGATGGCTTCAATGCAGATAGGATGTTGATCCATGGATCTATCTGACTGCCGTTTGGAGTCAGGAAATAATTTTTTTACCCACTTGGGGCTAAATTGGAAATTGCTTCAGAGGGCTTTTTTTTGCCTTCCTCTGGATCAACAGGGGTGTTTTTGGCATTGGCTGGACATGATGGATGCATGTCTTTTTTCAGCCTCATCAACTATGTTACTATGGTTTAATCTAAAATATATCTACTGAGGTCTATGGAGTAATGATAACGCCCTTGTGATAAAGTTATCAACTGCAATAAAATCCAGGACTTAATACAATGGTTCTCAGCCTTCTTTTTCCTTAAGGCACCATTCACATGCAATTTGGCAGTCTCAGGGAATCCCTGAAATGTTATAGATCATTTTTTTCTAATGAAGCGACAAAATATGGAAATATAAATGTATAGTTCTAAAAAAAATGAGAATATTGTGCATAACAATATCTTTAAATATACATTTGAAACTCAGCATTCACATTCTTGTCCAAGCCTTTGTTATTCCTCCTGGCGCAGTGGGAAGCACATGGAGGAGTTCTGGCATTCATTTGTGCCACCTATTTTATGTGTTTTATATATATACTAGTTGAACAGCCCATTACACAGGCCACAGTGCCACTGCCACCCGGTCGCGGGGCACTCATGCGCAGTAGACACTGGCCACGCCATGGCTGATACAGAGCTGGACGCTCCTTCGCAGCACCCAGCTCTGTATCAGCCGCGGCGCGGGCAGTCTCTACTGCACATGACTACAGCATTCGCAGCAGTGTCTACTGCGCATGTCGCGGCGTTACACACAATTTAGATGGATACAATGGATATATAGAATGGCACACCACTATTAAATCAAATATTGTTATAGATGAGGTGCACGTCCCATAGAAAATACATAAGGTACACTCAGCCTGGGCTGCAGTGGAGAAACAGCACTCTGACAACGGATGGAAGTAAAAAAAAGTTTAATCAAGCATTCAGGTCCATATTCCCAAACGTTTTCTGTCCTTAAAAAGGACCTTCATCAGGATCAAGGTCCTTTTTAAGGACCGAAAACATTTGGGAATATGGAACTGAATGCTTGATTAAACTTTTTTTACTTCCATCCATTCCCAGAATGTGCCGTTTCTCCACTGCAGCCCAGGCTGAGTATACCTTATATATATATATATATATAAATCAGAAAAACGAGCAAGCACTCACAGGATTTTTTAAAAAAATGTTTGTTTACTTGAAAAATGTTATTTCAATATGCAAATCACATTTTCATCAGGACAAGCAGGGCTCAAAATTTCCACTCGCCACTAGCCAATGGCGAGTAAAAATTCAGCCCTGGCGAGTAGAAATTCAGCCCTGGTGGGTATGTTTTGGCTTGCAGCGATGAGTAACTTTTCAGGTCTGGCTAATAGCAAAGGACTTAAAATTATAAGCCCTGAGGACAAGTACTCAATCTTACTAAAAATGCAGTGGAATCATGGATATACAAAGAAATAACTGCACACTCACACTGATAAAAATTAAAAAGAACAATTTACAGAGCAAGAGCTGCAACATTTTGGACCTTTGTCAAACGTTTTGCTTGACAAAGGCCTCAAGTGAGAACTGAAATGTTGCAGCTCTTGACTAGTAAATTGTTTTTATTTTATGTTTATAAATCTAAGTGTGCAGTTATTTCTTTGTAAGTGTATATATATACATATATATATATATATATATATATATATATATAGAGAGAGAGAGAGAGAGAGAGAGAGAGAGAGAGCAGGAGAGGGAGAGGGAGAGAGGGAGAGGGAGAGAGATTCTTTTCTAACATTTAAATTGATATTATTTAAATTAGCTCATCACACACCACTTTTTATTTTCTGCTTGTGGCCCCCTACCCTGTATCACGCACTTTAATAACACAATCCACCCAACATATAGTTGTTCCTGAAGCTTTTACCGGTGTGATTGCCAAGTAGCACACCACTCAGGGGTTCTGGAAAGTATGTGACTACCACCCCCTTTAATGTCTTTGAATTCCAATGTGATTTACGGATCAAGCTCTGCTTAATTTCATCCTATATAATAATTCACCAAGTTGTGTGTAACGGCCGACATGCGCAGTAGACACTGCTGCGCATGCGGCAGTCATGCTCAGTAGAGACTGCCCGCGCCGCGGCTGATACAGAGCTGGGCACTCCGAAGGAGTGTCCAGCTCTGTATCAGCCGAGGCGCGGGCAGTCTCCACTGCGTGTGACTGCCCCGCGACCGGCTGCCAGAGGCTCTGTATCAGCCGAGGCGCGGGCAGTCTCCACTGCGTGTGACTGCCCCGCGACCGGCTGCCAGAGGCACTGTGGCCCGTGTAACAGGCTGTTCAACTAGTTTCTTACACAAAAAAAACATGGAACTGTAAGATGGTGTCCAAACACATCAGTGTGCCATAGTACCCTATATTATGACCACTACTCAATCAGAAGAACGAGATCTCCTCTGGAGGAAATTAACTGCATAACGAGGAACTAGTAAAACATCTCTGAATTTCCATTGATTTTAAAAAAAGAGGCTTTTATGTATTGCTTCTACTTAGTAAAGATGTACTGACCCATTAAACATGTCTCTGGGGTGTATGATAGAGTGTACAATTGTCATAGTATATGCCAGGGCACTTAATTCTCCATCATTAGGAGTTTAATGCATGTAGGTACTTTATGCCAGTCCCACAGCCTGTACAGGGATAAGGGAACACTACGCCCTTTCGCCTATCCATGGATAGCATGGCGTAGGGGAAAGGACTGGCAACACACTGGTGGTGTTAATGGGAGTGTAATGGATCCTACCCGTTACTTGAGCCCATCTGGCCACAAGTTTGTTTAACCAAAAACTGTGGACATTTTTCCCTGGTTATGCGCTAAAAATACTTTGTACGCTGTATGTGCGTGAGGACATGGGCATTATTATGGCTTGCTTCCAAGGGAATAGGCAGTGAGGGGTTAATTATTTCAATATGTATTGCAGACTCCCAAGCCTTTTGCTTAATTATTCAACCCCTGGCCATTGTTAAGGGAATGTATATTCTAGCCAATCAAGTCATTGTATTGAGAGCTGTCCTGAGACCCCCTGCTGTGTGCGAATCCATTCACGCCCCTCAAGTCTTTGTTCAATCAAACCCTTTTGTATCTGAAATGTAATCATGTCTGAGTTATTGTATCTGTTAAAAGCATCTGTTGCTTGCCTTTGTCTGATGTATTATGATTGGATCACGCCCTTTTGTATCTGGTTCCATCCATCATTTGCAATGTAAAGATTTGTGTATAAATATCTGTAGTTTGTGTCAATAAAGTGAGTTATGTTTGGAGTGAACAAGGAGTCCTGGAGTCTTGTATTGCTTATGGTCAAAAGTGTCCACTCTGATACCCATCTGCGCCAAGTATCCTGAATCGTTGACCGCCTGCTGCCAGCTTCCTGCGACCCAACTTCGTGGACTGTCAGGCGGTGACGTGGACTCTTCCATGCTTCCCTGCTTCCAGCGATCCTGCGACTGTTTCCAGTGACCGTCCATACTTCAACCAGTGCATCTGACGGCACTTATCTGGCGTCAAGAAGGAGAGACCCGGGAACGACGGCGGAAGGTGACGCGGTCCCGTTACATTGGTGGCATAGCGGTGGGATTTCTCCTTCGTTCATCGGGTGCATCGAGTGAGACATGGCAGATTATTGGGGACCCATGGACGCTGTCGAGCCCAACTGGAGCTGCCTAGGGGACCTGTTGAAACTACGCTGGCCTATCCTGGGAAGAACTCCTCTACCGGATTGGAAAGAGAGTATGTACCGGTTCGTGGAGGTGGAGAGTGACCTACGTGACCGATATACCGTCCTTCTCCATGAAGCTGAGAGGAGGTTCGGCAGTCGAATTCGCCATAGGAGTTTTCCAGAGCAAAGTATATACAACGGCCCAGGAATAGAGTTGGAGGCTTTTGATGATGATCTTGATTTCGGAAGCCAGGAGGAGAAGCGCTTCTGGGAGATTCGTGATGCCCGGGAAGCGATGCTGGGTTTCCAGGATATCCCCGAGCTAGGAGGGGAACTAGATGACCTGGCTGAGCGGGAATGGCACCTGGAGAGGGCATACATGGGTCTGTTCTGGAAGATCAGAAGATATGTAGAGAGAAAAGACTGGAGGGGTAATCCATCCATGGAGGATTTCAGGGAAGAGGATGCCCTGGATGAGACTGCCCCTGTTCACTCCACACTGGTGAGTGGGAATTCGTTCCTCACCGTGCCTCTTGTGTTTTCCTCACATCAGGGAGGGGGACAACGGTCCTCCCTAATAACCCTTTGCCCCTGGATGATGTTTTGCTTGAGCTGAGGAGTGGGAATGTGTTCCTCCTCAGCCAAGAAGATGCCTCTTCATCAGGGGATGGGACAGATGTCTCCTCTGATAGGCATGTTGCCCTTTCCCTGATTTCCCAGCTGCGGTGGATGAGATGCAGGTCCCCACCAGCAGCAATGTTGTGCCCCAACTGATGGGTAGGAGAGAGCCCATCAGTCCCAGTGAACCCCCTGCTGTGGTGAGTGTGGAAGAGCTCACCAGCAGCCCTAACGTGATGCTGTTGTGGAAAATGCCCTGGAAGAGGAGCAGTGTGCGCTCCCCAGGGCCACGGATGATGCCGCCTTTAGGGATGGGACTGCGGTCTCCCTCAAGGCAGAGAAGGGCCTTGCAAGTGATGGCCTACAAGAGAAGGACCCCAGCGGGCTAAAAGAGAGCAGTACTGATGGCCCTCCTGTGGATATGTTGTGTGACCTGATGGGTGGAGAAGAGTGATCCATCAGCCCCCCTGTAAACCCTGACCTGGTGAGGGGGAGCAAGCTCACCTGGGACTGGGAAACCCCTGCTGCGGTGGAAGAGACGCAGGTCCCCACCAGCAGCCCCAGTCCGTCCCCTGTTGTTGCTGCCCTGGAGAAAGGAAAGATGGTATTCTCCAGGTACCTGAATAAGATTGCAAGGAGGATTGAGTTTGCCCTCCTCCCCAAGACAAGAGATGGCCCTGATGTGGGGGACCAGGAAGAAGAGGGATCCAGCAGGCTGCCACCCTGCAGTGCTGTTGCTGGCCCTGGAAACCCTATGTGTTGCCCTAAGACCCCCATGCTGGAGAGAGCTCTCCAGTCCCCTTGTAACCCCTGGCTTGGTGCGTGGGAGTGAGTGCACCAGGTCATGTGAAGCCCTGGCTGGGATGAGTGGGACAACAGTCCTCATTCCCAGCCCAGAATTTGTCACCCCTTTTCCTGAGACCCCTGGCCTGGTGAGTGGGACCACAGTCATCACCAAGGACCCTTTTGTTGCTCTGGCCCCAAGGAGTGGGACCACCGTCCTCCGTGGGGGTTGTTCTACTTGCCCCAGTACTTTGGATGCCTCTACCCTGGGTGAGGGAATCTCCAGTTTGTCCAGAGACCCTCTGAGTACTGCCCCAGCCCAGGAGAGTGGGAAGAACATCCTCTCCTCTCCCTCTGGGGCACTTACCTAACTAAAAGGGGGAGATGTGCCCCTCTCCCCACACTTTGATTCCCAGGCCACTGAGGCCTCAGAGACACAAGTACCCAAGGGAGATCCACCATATGGACTGGCTATGGACCCTGAACCACTCGCCCCAGCCCCAGGAAAGTCTGACCCCAGCTCTACAGGGAGCCTGGCCCAGAAGGGGCCTCCCAATGTGGTGCTAGCCAGGACCAGGAGGCACCGGTTTCCTAGCCCAGAACTAAGGACCAACCTTTTACTCTTGGCCCAGGACCAGATGCTTGTTCATTGTTTCCCATGGCCCAGGACCAAGGGCCCCAGCTTTACTCCTGGCCCAGACAAGGGGCTGATGTTTTCCTGACCAAGGACAAGAGACTCAAATGGACTCCCAGCTCCAGACAAGGGGCTCAACATAGTGAGGCTCTTCCAAGCCAGCACGTACTACCGCAACCGCTGGCTTGGTACAAAAAAGGGGGAGAAATGTAACGGATCCTACCCGTTACTTGAGCCCGTCTAGCCATAAGTTTGTTTAACCAAAAACTGTGGACATTTTTCCCTGGTTATGCGCTAAAAATACTTTGTACGCTGTATGTGAATGAGGACATGGACATTATTATGGCTTGCGTCCAAGGGAATAGACAGTGAGGGGTTAATTATTTCAATATGTATTGCAGACTCCCAAGCCTTTTGCTTAATTATTCAACCCCTGGTCATTGTTAATGGAATGTATATTCTAGCCACTCAAGTCATTGTATTGAGAGCTGTCCTGAGACCCCCTGCTGTGTGTTAATCCATTCACGCCCCTCAAGTCTTTGTTCAAACTCTTTTGTATCTGAAATGTAATCATGTCTGAGTTATTGTATCTGTTAAAAGCATCTGTTGCTTGCCTTTGTCTGATGTATTATGATTGGATCACGCCCTTTTGTATCTGGTTCCACCCATCATTTGCAATGAAAAGATTTGTGTATAAATATCTGTAGTTTGTGTCAATAAAGTGAGTTATGTTTGGAGTGAACAAGGAGTCCTGGAGTCTTGTATTGCTTATGGTCTAAAGTGTCCACTCTGATACCCATCTGCGCCAAGTATCCTGAATCGTTGACCGCCTACTGCCAGCTTCCTGCGACCCAACTTCGTGGACTGTCAGGCGGCGACGTGGACTCTTCCATGCTTCCCTGCTTCCAGTGATCCTGCGACTGTTTCCAGTGACCGTCCATACTTCAACCGGTGCATCTGATGGCGCTTATCTGGCGCCAAGAAGGAGAGACCCGGGAACGACGGCGGAAGGTGACGCGGTCCCTTCTCAGCTTCCGTTACAGGGAGCTATTCTGGTATATATAGATTAGTAAATAGATGATAGAGAGGCATATGAACCGAAAATCTATTCCAATGACTGCACAGAATCACCATTGTACATTCACTCCATTCTCATTAAAGGGACAGTAATACTTAAAATGTAAAAAAAAATATGTTGTAGGGTTTATCCCCCTGAGTAAAACAAGAGTACTCCCACTGCTGAAAGGTGTTTCATTCAAAAGTTATTAATTTTCAAAGTTGAATTTTTTGGGTGCAATATCACAGTGGCCTGATATTGTACAGTGGCGCTGTTGCTACACCATCCTATGTAGATTTATGGTCCCGGGACCAGAGCAGTCCATAGGATGGTGTAGCAACAGCGCCACTGTACAATTTCAGGCCACTGTGATATTGCACCTAAGAAATTCAACTTTGAAAATTAATAACTTTTGAATAAAACACCTCTCAGCAGTGCGAGTACCCTTGTTTTACTCAGGGGGATAAACCCTACAACATATATTTTTTTAAATTTTAAGTATTACTATCCCTTTAAGTTACTAGCCCCTATATAGGATTGATACATTGACCCAATACATATGGTGGCAGTCATTAGAACTATGAGGGAGAACAGAAATTAATTTAACCCTTTGAGTGTCAGAGGGGTATGCAATGCAATTCACCATTGTACATTCACTCCATTCTCATTAGGTTACTAGTCCCTACACAGGATTGATACAGTGTCCCAATAAATATGGTGGCAGTCATTACAACTATGAACAGAAATTAATTTAAGAATCTTGGTAATCTCTGTAATTATCTTGAAGTGTTTGAGGAAAACCCTTAATAACATACAATTAAATTACAAACATGTTTAATTTGGCTAAACTATCTTGCAGTAAATTTTGCCCTGATCTTGAATTATGCAACAGTATATATATCCAATAATTTAAATATGCCTCTGGGACACCAGGTACAATGTTCATTTAAAAGAAAAGTATCACATATTAATAATAACCCCCAGTTACTTTACCATAGCCAGAAAATCTTAATGGCCTTTCTGAATGTTGCCCTGGTGTCTTTGTTCGAAAGTTATCATCATCAGTATGTCCTTAAAGGGTTAAGATTTCCATGCGCAGTGTTTGTAGGCTGGGATCCTGAGAGTAACTGACATGTTTGTCCCCATGACGTGACATCCAGGACTGATTGCAGAGGTTATCCCTTGAACAAAGACACAAGGACAAAATTCATGAGGGACATTAGTATTTTTTACCATAATAAATTAAGTATAGGGTTATAATTACTTCTACTTTAATGATATCCTGAAATCATGTGTGTGTGTGTGTTTGTGTGTGTGTGTCTATGAGATGTTGCATGTCTGTGTGAGTGTATGTGAGCATGCATATATGAGTGTGTGTATGTGTGTGTGTGTGTATGAGAGAGTGCATGAATGTGAGTGTGTTTGTGTGTGTGTATGTGTGTGTATGGGAGAGTGCATGAATGTGAGTGTGCTTGTGTGTGTGTATGAGAGAGTACATGAATGTATGTGTCTGTGTGTGTCTGTGTGTCTGTATGAGAGGGTGCATGTCTCTGTAAGTGAATGTGAGTATGCATGTCCGTCTGTGTGTCTGTGTGTGTGATATGGTGCATGTCTGTATAAGTGTATGTGAGAATGCATAGCTGTATGTATGAGACAGTACATATGTGTGTGTGTGTTGTGTGTGTGTGTGTTTCTGTGTTTGCCAGGTGGTTTAAGGACAGATGGGAACATCTATTAACTAGAGCAGGGTGTGGGTGGGAACATATTTTTACCAATGGACCACACCTCTGTTTACAATCTACTATATAATAGTATATACGAAAGATGGAGAAATGTGAATTCCCAGTGCAAATTAATGTTGTGTCTGACTGTCTGATCACAAACTGGGAATTGTCTTTGTTGTAAAGTGAATGTATGAATTCTTGGTCTCTCTGGAAGAACACTACATTATATCAGGGTTGTGCTTTGTGATGAAATATATCAAATTTCCTAGCAAAGAAAACACAAAGTTACATTTTTCTGGCTAGTAATACTGCTGAAAAATAAATGGAAAACAATTAATCCTACCCACTAAAGACAGATAGCCACTGGAGAATGGAAGACAACCAGAAAAGAAGTCACAGCAGATACTAATATAACAACTGATCATTTGACAAATAATACTGAAAAATCTTGTACACACTTCTTATTTCTGGTGTCTTACCCAACACAGACAATGTATGGCATATACTATATATCACAAATGGAAGCAAATTATATAGCACAACAAAGGGAGGGGGATATTAAAGATATTTTCCAAGTGTGTCCAAAATCATGCACAGTGAAATATTTTACAGGGACTGCACACACACACACACATACACCCTCCCTCATGCAATGTGTATTGCTCACTGTCTGTAATAAAGTCTATATATAACCATGCACATATTTATGTCTCTATTCAATAACAAGTCCTTCTTCCAAAAAGATGTGGTGGTCTTCAATATCACACTTCTCTCTCAGAACATGTAAAACCAAAAAGAGAGACAGATCATAGAATAGTATCCGCCATCACCTAAACCTCACAAGCTGTGTATACTAATTACAAAGTTTCATTCAAACCAGCCATATAGTAAAATTCTCAGTTCTCCAACCGATCTTCATAGAGCACAACCCTTAAATGACAAATGAGTCCACGCAATAGTGTGATCTGTATGGAATGGGGAAAGTAATCGTCCGCCCCACTGATCCTACTTTCTCTACTTATACTAGAACGGTGTGTCTTCCTATCTTGATATACAATGAACACATCCAATGCCCAAACAAGCAATCTATTTATATAGAGAAAATCTGCATCTTCAGCCACACACACCTAGGGTTGGCAGTAAGGAGTAAGGTTGGGCGAAAAGTGAGAAAAATTTCCCGCATGACTTTTTTTGCGGAAAAATGACGTTTTTTTTGCTTTTTTTCATGAAAGTTCTTTTTTCGCCTATTCCAACATTTTCTTCTCCTATTCTAACACATACTAACACATTTTTCTCCTATTTCGAAAAATTTTTTCCTATTCCAACACATTTTTCTCCTATGTTAAATATGGATCAACATTTCCCAGCACAATATTACTATTACTGTAGTGAAGAAATAAGTAGCTGGAAGTCAAAGTTGTGAGTCCTATAGCAACATAGACCTTGAAAAATGTGTTATCATGCAGAGTGCATTTGTCCTTTGCCCACATCACTTACTTCCTGCTTAAGTGACACTGACACATATTCATAATGATGTCATGTGATTAAAAAAAATACAAGTACAACCTACAATGTGGCAGATGTGTATGGTAGTGGTGATGGGGGCTGGTGTGGTGTGATTGGTGGGACCTTGACAAACTGCATCCACTCTGGGAGGAGAGGGGTCCTCATCATTTATTCACATGCTGCAGCAATAATTGCTGTAGTCAGTTTTTACACTTTATTCCTACGCCCCAGCACTTTCTCCACCTTTTCCCAACTCACTTGTGCATTTGCTAGATATTACTAAACTACTGTGTATGCAGTGTGATGTCTTGCCTTGGTCCTCAACAAAATTCTAAATGTCATCTGCTGTCTATGAAGTCTTCCTCAGTCACAGAGCTCCCAGTCAGCTTTCTAAAATATTTATTTGTTTAATTATTTATGTTTTTTCGTATTTATTTATATATTTTTAAGTTGTTCGCCATATCTTATCACAGTTAGTCCCAAAAAATAAATATATAACTAAAAAATCAAAATCAACCACTTCTTTCCCCAGATTTCCCCAGCACAAATACAATAAAAGTAAAATCAGCTATTTGGACCCCAGCTGCCTGTGTCTTGTCCGTCAGTCACAACAAATTTTGGGATATTTTTGGTCAACATAATTCCTCCCTTCTTATCCCCTTTGTTCCCCCTATACTCCCCTACTACAGAGAACAAATGTCCTATCTAAATGATTCCCTAAATCTAAGCTTCAATTCCCCTTTATTTGCCTATGTTCTCTAGCTCAAAAACATGCTGCTCTCTCCTGTCACAAACACAAAATGGCTGCTGTGACAGCCTGACAGCCTTTTATTTGGCTGTAGAAAACTTTCGTGATGTGGAGAAAAAATGTTCTACCTATTGATTTCAATGCAATGAGCTGGGCGAAAAAAGCGGGAAAAAACTAAATAAACAGCACTTTATGCAGGAAATTTTTTGCCAGTCAGAAAGTGCCATTTTTCACCGATTTCAGTTTGAGGCAAACATTTTCGCCCACCCAAGTAAGGAGGAGATAGTCATGTCTCTTCCCTACAGCCAGTTCACAACATACACAGGGGAGTGATTTTCATACTTGCACTTACACTTTGTTATCAACCGTTTGAGTGCCAGAGGGGGTATGCAGCGCATTGCAGAGCAATGCATTGCATACCTATCACGGTGCCCGTGATTGCTCTCCTTTTGTGTCTATCACCAGTAGGGGGCTCTCCATTGGCTGGCTACCTTCAGCCCACCCTGTATTGCCTATTTAAACCTAGCCTGGGCACCCTTTGGTTGCCCTTTCGTGTTGTCTCTATGCTGTTTGAGTCTACACATTGTTCCTGAGTATCCTGGGCCTCTGCTGTGTTCCTGCGACCTGTGTTCATCCTGTTCCAGTGTTTCCAGTCGAGTTTTCCTGCTTCCGTCTTATTCAGTTGAGCCACCGCTTCCTGCTGCCAGTTGCCGCAGTCGTTCATGATTCCAGTTGATCATCTGCATGCTGGTCCTTGCTTCCATCTGCTGGTTCCTGTCCAGTTTGCCTACAGTCATCTGACGTTCCTGAGTCGCCTTGGCGACATTTCTTTCTTGCCGGTTATTCAGTACGCGGGTACTGGTTGCTTGACAGCCACCCGGCTGTCTCAGTATTGTTAGCGTTCCATGTACAGGGTACTGGTTCGCTCCTCTAGCCACCCGGCTGTGTCAGTATTGTTAGCGTTCCATGTACAGGGTACTGGTTCGCTCCTCTAGCCACCCGGCTGTGTCAGTATTGTTAGCGTTCCACGTACAGGGTACTGGTTCGCTCCTCTAGCCACCCGGCTGTCTCAGTATTGTTAGCGTTCCATGTACAGGGTACTGGTTCGCTCCTCTAGCCACCCGGCTGTGTCAGTATTGTTAGCGTTCCATGTACAGGGTACTGGTTCGCTCCTCTAGCCACCCGGCTGTGTCAGTATTGTTAGCGTTCCACGTACAGGGTACTGGTTCGCTCCTCTAGCCACCCAGCTGTTTCAGTATTGTTAGCGTTCCACGTACAGGGTACTGGTTCACTCCTCTAGCCACCCGGCTGTCTCAGTATTGTTAACGTTCCATGTACAGGGTACTGGTTCACTCCTCTAGCCACCCAGCTGTTTCAGTACTGTTAGCGTTCCATGTACAGGGTACTGGTTCACTCCTCTAGCCACCCGGCTGTTTCAGTATTGTTAGCGTTCCATGTACAGGGTACTGGTTCGCTCCTCTAGCCACCCGGCTGTTTCAGTATTGTTAGCGTTCCATGTACAGGGTACTGGTTCACTCCTCTAGCCACCTGGCTGTTTCAGTACTGTTAGCATTCCATGTACAGGGTACTGGTTCGCTCCTCTAGCCACCCGGCTGTTTCAGTATTGTTAGCGTTCCATGTACAGGGTACTGGTTCACTCCTCTAGCCACCTGGCTGTTTCAGTACTGTTAGCGTTCCATGTACAGGGAACTGGTTCGCTCCTCTAGCCACCCGGCTGTCTCAGTATTGTTAGCGTTCCACGCACAGGGTACTGGTTCACTCCTCTAGCCACCCGGCTGTCTCAGTATTATTAGCGTTCCATGTACAGGGTACTGGTTCGCTCCTCTAGCCACCCGGCTGTCTCAGTATTGTTAGCGTTCCACGTACAGGGTACTGGTTCACTCCTCTAGCCACCCGGCTGTCTCAGTATTATTAGCGTTCCATGTACAGGGTACTGGTTCGCTCCTCTAGCCCCCCGGCTGTCTCAGTATTGTTAGCGTTCCACGCACAGGGTACTGGTTCGCTCCTCTAGCCACCCGGCTGTTTCAGTACTGTTAGCGTTCCACGCACAGGGTACTGGTTCGCTCCTCTAGCCACCTGGCTGTTTCAGTATTGTTAGCGTTCCATGTACAGGGTACTGGTTCGCTCCTCTAGCCACCTGGCTGTCTCAGTACTGTTAGCGTTCCACGTACAGGGAACTGGTTCGCTCCTCTAGCCACCCGGCTGTCTCAGTATTGTTAGCGTTCCACGCACAGGGTACTGGTTCGCTCCTCTAGCCACCCGGCTGTTTCAGTACTGTTAGCGTTCCACGCACAGGGTACTGGTTCGCTCCTCTAGCCACCCGGCTGTTTCAGTACTGTTAGCGTTCCATGTACAGGGTACTGGTTCGCTCCTCTAGCCACCTGGCTGTTTCAGTACTGTTAGCGTTCCATGTACAGGGAACTGGTTCGCTCCTCTAGCCACCCGGCTGTTTCAGTATTGTTAGCGTTCCACGCACAGGGTACTGGTTCGCTCCTCTAGCCACCTGGCTGTTTCAGTACTGTTAGCGTTCCACGCACAGGGTACTGGTTCGCTCCTCTAGCCACCTGGCTGTTTCAGTACTGTTAGCGTTCCACGTACAGGGTACTGGTTCGCTCCTCTAGCCACCCGGCTGTTTCAGTACTGTTAGCGTTCCACGTACAGGGTACTGGTTCGCTCCTCTAGCCACCCGGCTGTCTCAGTATTGTTAGCGTTCCATGTACAGGGTACTGGTTCGCTCCTCTAGCCACCCGGCTGTCTCAGTATTGTTAGCGTTCCATGTACAGGGTACTGGTTCGCTCCTCTAGCCACCCGGCTGTCTCAGTATTGTTAGCGTTCCACGCACAGGGTACTGGTTCGCTCCTCTAGCCACCCGGCTGTCTCAGTATTGTTAGCGTTCCATGTGCAGGGTACTGGTTCGCTCCTCTAGCCACCTGGCTGTTTCAGTACTGTTAGCGTTCCATGTACAGGGTACTGGTTCGCTCCTCTAGCCACCCGGCTGTCTCAGTATTGTTAGCGTTCCATGTACAGGGAACTGGTTCGCTCCTCTAGCCACCTGGCTGTTTCAGTACTGTTAGCGTTCCATGTACAGGGTACTGGTTCGCTCCTCTAGCCACCCGGCTGTCTCAGTATTGTTAGCGTTCCATGTACAGGGTACTGGTTCGCTCCTCTAGCCACCCGGCTGTCTCAGTATTGTTAGCGTTCCACGCACAGGGTACTGGTTCACTCCTCTAGCCACCCGGCTGTCTCAGTATTGTTAGCGTTCCATGTACAGGGTACTGGTTCGCTCCTCTAGCCACCTGGCTGTTTCAGTACTGTTAGCGTTCCATGTACAGGGTACTGGTTCGCTCCTCTAGCCACCCGGCTGTCTCAGTATTGTTAGCGTTCCATGTACAGGGAACTGGTTCGCTCCTCTAGCCACCTGGCTGTTTCAGTATTGTTAGCGTTCCACGCACAGGGAACTGGTTCGCTCCTCTAGCCACCTGGCTGTTTCAGTACTGTTAGCGTTCCATGTACAGGGTACTGGTTCGCTCCTCTAGCCACCCGGCTGTCTCAGTATTGTTAGCGTTCCATGTACAGGGTACTGGTTCGCTCCTCTAGCCACCCGGCTGTCTCAGTATTGTTAGCGTTCCACGCACAGGGTACTGGTTCACTCCTCTAGCCACCCAGCTGTTTCAGTATTGTTAGCGTTCCATGTACAGGGTACTGGTTCGCTCCTCTAGCCCCCCGGCTGTCTCAGTATTGTTAGCGTTCCACGTACAGGGTACTGGTTCACTCCTCTAGCCACCCGGCTGTTTCAGTACTGTTAGCGTTCCACGCACAGGGTACTGGTTCGCTCCTCTAGCCACCCGGCTGTCTCAGTATTGTTAGCGTTCCACGCACAGGGTACTGGTTCGCTCCTCTAGCCACCCAGCTGTCTCAGTATTGTTAGCGTTCCATGTACAGGGTACTGGTTCGCTCCTCTAGCCCCCCGGCTGTCTCAGTATTGTTAGCGTTCCACGTACAGGGTACTGGTTCACTCCTCTAGCCACCCGGCTGTCTCAGTATTGTTAGCGTTCCACGCACAGGGTACTGGTTCACTCCTCTAGCCACCCGGCTGTTTCAGTACTGTTAGCGTTCCATGTACAGGGTACTGGTTCGCTCCTCTAGCCACCCGGCTGTCTCAGTATTGTTAGCGTTCCACGCACAGGGTACTGGTTCGCTCCTCTAGCCACCCAGCTGTCTCAGTATTGTTAGCGTTCCACGTACAGGGTACTGGTTCGCTCCTCTAGCCACCTGGCTGTTTCAGTACTGTTAGCGTTCCACGTACAGGGTACTGGTTCGCTCCTCTAGCCACCCGGCTGTCTCAGTATTGTTAGCGTTCCACGCACAGGGTACTGGTTCGCTCCTCTAGCCACCCGGCTGTCTCAGTATTGTTAGCGTTCCACGTACAGGGAACTGGTTCGCTCCTCTAGCCACCCGGCTGTCTCAGTATTGTTAGCGTTCCATGTACAGGGTACTGGTTCGCTCCTCTAGCCACCCGGCTGTTTCAGTACTGTTAGCGTTCCACGTACAGGAAACTGGTTCGCTCCTCTAGCCACCCGGCTGTCTCAGTATTGTTAGCGTTCCATGTACAGGGTACTGGTTCGCTCCTCTAGCCACCCGGCTGTTTCAGTACTCTTAGCGTTCCACGTACAGGGTACTGGTTCGCTCCTCTAGCCACCCGGCTGTTTCAGTATTGTTAGCGTTCCACGTACAGGGTACTGGTTCGCTCCTCTAGCCACCCGGCTGTCTCAGTATTGTTAGCTTTCCACGCACAGGGTACTGGTTCGCTCCTCTAGCCACCCGGCTGTCTCAGTATTGTTAGCTTTCCACGCACAGGGTACTGGTTCGCTCCTCTAGCCACCCGGCTGTCTCAGTATTGTTAGCTTTCCATGTACAGGGTACTGGTTCGCTCCTCTAGCCACCCGGCTGTCTCAGTACTGTTAGCGTTCCACGCACAGGGTACTGGTTCGCTCCTCTAGCCACCTGGCTGTTTCAGTACTGTTAGCGTTCCACGTACAGGGAACTGGTTCGCTCCTCTAGCCACCCGGCTGTCTCAGTATTGTTAGCGTTCCACGCACAGGGTACTGGTTCGCTCCTCTAGCCACCCGGCTGTTTCAGTATTGTTAGCGTTCCACGTACAGGGAACTGGTTCGCTCCTCTAGCCACCCGGCTGTCTCAGTATTGTTAGCGTTCCACGCACAGGGTACTGGTTCGCTCCTCTAGCCACCCGGCTGTCTCAGTATTGTTAGCGTTCCATGTACAGGGAACTGGTTCGCTCCTCTAGCCACCCGGCTGTCATGCCACCTGGCTGTTTCAGTACTGTTAGCGTTCCATGTACAGGGAACTGGTTCGCTCCTCTAGCCACCCGGCTGTTTCAGTATTGTTAGCGTTCCACGCACAGGGTACTGGTTCGCTCCTCTAGCCACCCGGCTGTTTCAGTACTGTTAGCGTTCCACGTACAGGGAACTGGTTCGCTCCTCTAGCCACCTGGCTGTTTCAGTACTGTTAGCGTTCCACGTACAGGGAACTGGTTCGCTCCTCTAGCCACCCGGCTGTCTCAGTATTGTTAGCGTTCCACGCACAGGGTACTGGTTCGCTCCTCTAGCCACCCGGCTGTTTCAGTATTGTTAGCGTTCCACGTACAGGGAACTGGTTCGCTCCTCTAGCCACCCGGCTGTCTCAGTATTGTTAGCGTTCCACGCACAGGGTACTGGTTCGCTCCTCTAGCCACCCGGCTGTCTCAGTATTGTTAGCGTTCCATGTACAGGGAACTGGTTCGCTCCTCTAGCCACCCGGCTGTCATGCCACCTGGCTGTTTCAGTACTGTTAGCGTTCCATGTACAGGGAACTGGTTCGCTCCTCTAGCCACCCGGCTGTTTCAGTATTGTTAGCGTTCCATGTACAGGGAACTGGTTCGCTCCTCTAGCCACCCGGCTGTTTCAGTACTGTTAGCGTTCCATGTATAGGGAACTGGTTCGCTCCTCTAGCCACCCGGCTGTTTCAGTATTGTTAGCGTTCCATGTACAGGGTACTGGTTCGCTCCTCTAGCCACCCGGCTGTCTAAGTATTGTTAGCGTTCCATGTACAGGGTACTGGTTCGCTCCTCTAGCCACCCAGCTGTCTCAGTATTGTTAGCGTTCCACGTACAGGGTACTGGTTCGCTCCTCTAGCCACCCGGCTGTTTCAGTATTGTTAGCGTTCCACGCACAGGGTACTGGTTCGCTCCTCTAGCCACCCAGCTGTCTCAGTATTGCTAGCGTTCCACGCACAGGGTACTGGTTCACTCCTCTAGCCACCCAGCTGTCTCAGTACTGTTAGCGTTCCACGTACAGGGTACTGGTTCGCTCCTCTAGCCACCCGGCTGTTTCAGTATTGTTAGCGTTCCATGTACAGGGTACTGGTTCGCTCCTCTAGCCACCCGGCTGTTTCAGTATTGTTAGCGTTCCACGCACAGGGTACTGGTTCGCTCCTCTATCCACCCAGCTGTCTCAGTATTGTTAGCGTTCCATGTATGGGGTACTGGTTCGCTCCTCTAGCCATCCGGCTGTCTCAGTATTGTTAGCGTTCCATGTACAGGGTACTGGTTCGCTCCTCTAGCCACCCAGCTGTTTCAGTATTGTTAGCTTTCCACGCACAGGGTACTGGTTCGCTCCTCTAGCCACCCGGCTGTCTCAGTATTGTTAGCGTTCCACGTACAGGGTACTGGTTCGCTCCTCTAGCCACCTGGCTGTTTCAGTACTCTTAGCGTTCCATGTACAGGGAACTGGTTCGCTCCTCTAGCCACCCGGCTGTTTCAGTATTGTTAGCGTTCCACGTACAGGGTACTGGTTCGCTCCTCTAGCCACCCGGCTGTTTCAGTATTGTTAGCGTTCCACGTACAGGGTACTGGTTCGCTCCTCTAGCCACCCGGCTGTCTCAGTATTGTTAGTGTTCCACGTACAGGGAACTGGTTCGCTCCTCTAGCCACCCGGCTGTTTCAGTATTGTTAGCGTTCCATGTACAGGGTACTGGTTCGCTCCTCTAGCCACCCGGCTATATTGCAGGATTGTTAGCGTTCCACGTACTGGGTACTGGTTCGCTCCATAAGCCTCCTGGCTATTCTGTAGTTTGTCTAGCGTTCCATGTACTGGGTACTGGTTTGCTCTATGCACACCTGGTTGCTACTATAGAGTTATGGCGTTCCATCTGTGAGGGCACTGGTTAGCTCCACATCCTTCCGCTATCTCTTTTGCTGGCGGCCTACTTACTTAATTAGCCTCTTTGTCACCGTAGTGATTGTTGTTCCACCTTCCAGTCACTGAGGCTAGTGGTTGCCATTATCTCCTGTCAATTGGCTGCCTTGCACGGTATTGGTAAGGCCGGTAGAACCTGTCCGATTCCTTGGGTTGCCTTACCCGGTATTGGCAAGTCCGGTAGAGCCGGTGTTTATCTCCTGTCAATTGGCTGCCTAGCCTGGTATATGGCAAGGCCAGTAGAACCTGTCCTGTTATCTTGGGTTGCCTTACCCGGTATTGGCAAGGCCGGTAGAGCCAGTCTTAGCCTCTTGTCTAGTGGCTGCCTTGCCCGGTATCTTGGCAAGGCCGGTAGAGCCTCACCTCACGAGTTCCAATTCCTTGGCTGCCTTGCCCGGTATATTGGCAGGGCCGGTAGAGCCAATATTGCTATTGTTAGTATTGTATTCCTGTCTAATAAAGATATATGTGTGTACGTGTATGATACCCTACGGGGTTGCATTAACTTTTCAATAAAGTTGTGTTTTTACCTAACTCTGCATCTGAGAGTCTTAACAAACCGTGACAGTACCTCTCTGCCATTCAAAGGGTTACACTTTTGAGCATCATGTCTTCACTTATCAGTCGTCATCCCACAGATTACCTTATATCCGCTCACTAATAAATCCAATTAAGTCTGCTAAAATCACCCTTTTCATCATAACCACTGAAGATGGTAAGGATTATGGGTATTGTAGTGCTATTAAACTATCACTTGTTTCAACTTATTTAGCATTTCCTCCCCTGCCTATTCTACAGCTCTGTGTGTATAACATTGGATTATGCTATACATACATCATTTTTGCTGTACTGTATATATATTGTATCTCTATCAATATTGTCTGTTCTATATGTGTGTGTGTGTTGTGACAAAGTGTATGGGAGGATTGTAGAGGGAAGCTATTTAGGACGCATAAACCTACATAACCTCTACCCCTCCACCTGTCCCAATTAGCAGGGGAAATCCCAGGCTGCAAAGTTTGTATAAAGAAAATGGAGTTTGTGCAGAGCAGAGCAATGCAACAAAGCAAGACTTGAAAAAGTTGGTTAAAGCTGTGCTATTTTTGTTAGTTTACAACCTTGAAGTAATAGAGGAATCTTATACAAGTAAAGTTATTGCTCAGATTGAGCTAGGTTTTTATTTGTAGTGTGTTTTCATTTTGTTTTGTAAAACACTTTCTGCTGATTGTGTTTGATACAATGTCAAAATAAATCTGCACATCTTTTTTAAGAACTTTGGACTGTGTGTGATATCCTAGAAGTCTGTGCTTGCTACCTACCCAAGGATTTATGGTTTATCATATTGTGTTTTGTGTATGTGTGTTGTATATTTGTGTGTTGTGATATATTGTGTATATTGCATGTGTGTGTGTTGTGTGTTATATATATACACACATACATATATATAAAAGAAGACTTTGTGTCTGGCAAAACACACCCAGGGGTGGCAGTAAGGAGGATTACTGCTTCCATTAGGTAATTCAATGGGGGTGTGATTTTTGGCCCGCCCTCACTATCCAGCCCACCCACCACTATCTAAGACTGAAAAAAAAAAGGCTGACACTCACTCCTACACCAGACACACACACATGCCCCCCACACACTGGCAGACACATACACACATATACACACACTCATACAGAGACACACACACACGCACGCTGAGCAGCTGAGGATGTTGGGAACTATGTTCAAGCTACAGCTGGAAGGCCATGGTCCAATCTGTATTATACAGCTTCTTCATTCACTGTCTGTGACCCTACACAGCCCTGCCAATTACTACAAGTGAGCCTATTTCTAACCAATTAGCAGACAGGATGCTTGGGAGCTGACTTGTTAGCACAGAGAAGCTGGGAAAGTGGAACAACGGCAGAGACATGATCAGGCAGTGCAGAGCAGGGCTTCAGCTGAGCTGGTAAGTGGCAGAGACATGGTTGTGACTGTATTTATATATTGCACAAAGAGAGAGAAAGAGAGCAGATTGTTTGTCAGTCTGTCTGTAAGTAGAGGTGCCAGTTCCTGCAAGCATCTCCATGCTGTACATAGCTCACTGTATAGCATGTATGACAAACTATTTATATATGGTCTGGCATTGTATAGTATACAGTCTGCATGTGTCTATGTATAAGGACTGTCACTATACAGTATAGGAGAGACAGTCCCTGTTTGACACCCAATCCCTCTACTCCCATATTTAGGAGATCACACTGTGTGGTCTATATACCAGTGTATCAGATTGCTCCACATCAATAAAGCCCACAGTAATGTGGGTATAAACTTCTGTATATATCTGTTAAATTAGTCTGTGTAAAAAATACTTTCATCTTCTTCTATATCATTCACTTACAGAGAGAGTAACTTAACCATTTAATTGCCAGAGGGGATGCAATGCATTGCTTACCCCCTGGCACTCAAAGGTTTAAAATTCTCTACAATGGTCTGGCACTGAATAGCAGTGGTTCTCAACATGTGCTCTCAGTGGCTACTAACAGGCCAGGATTTTAGAATTTCCTTTTAAGAGCACAGGTGAGTTAATCAATACGACTGAGCCTCTGATCGACACTCTTGTGTTCTAGCAGTGAAATTCCTAAGTCCTGGCCTGTTAGTGGCCACTGAGGGCATGGACTGAGAACCTCTGCTGTATAGTATACAGTCTGCATGTGTCTGTGTATAAGGACTGGCACTATACAGTATAGGAGGGACAGTCTCTGTTTGACACCCAAATCCCTCTGCTCCTCTATTTAGGAGATCACACTGTGTGGTGTATATACCAGTGTATCAGATTGCTCCACATCAATAAAACCCACAGTAATGTGGGAATAAACTTCTGTATATATCTGTTAAATTAGTCTGTGTAAAAATTACTTTCATCATCTTCTAAATCATTCACTTACAGAAAGAGTAACTTAACCATTTCAATGCATTGCTTACCCCCTGGAACTCAAAGGGTTAAAAATTTTCAAAAATACACCACCAGCCACACCCCCAGTAACACCACCTAAAACACAAGTGTCCCTCTTTGGCCATTTGAAATGTTGGGAGGTATGTTGCTTACACTGCTCACACTGTATGTATGTATGTATGTATGTATGTATGTATGTTCTGATTTGTATCTGTGTGTCACTGTTTGTGTATGTCAGTGCATGTGTGTGTGTGTGTGTGTGTATGTATGTGTGTTGCATGCTTCTCTATCACCGTGTGTCTGTCATGGTTTGTTAAGACGCTCAGACAAAAGATTTAGGTAAAAGCATAACTTTATTGAAAAGTTAAGGCAATCCCCATAGGGTTCACATACATATACATACAATATAATAGCAATAC
Source organism: Rhinophrynus dorsalis (assembly GCA_037306005.1). Lineage (NCBI taxonomy): Eukaryota > Metazoa > Chordata > Amphibia > Anura > Rhinophrynidae > Rhinophrynus > Rhinophrynus dorsalis. The sequence goes on from CM074726.1 coordinate 184,366,792, forward strand.
AGAATTAGAACAGGTTCTACCGGCCTTGCCAGTAATACCGGGCAAGGCAACGCAGGCGGCTATAAGGGATAGCAATAGCAGGCTCTACCGGCCTTGCCAATACCGGGTAAGGCAACCGTGAGATGGAATATACCGGTTCTACCGGCCTTACCAATACCGGGCAAGGCAGCCTCAGGAAATGGTGTGGGTAGGCTCTACCGGCCCTGCCAATACCTGGTAAGGCAACCGTGAGATGGAATGTACCGGTTCTACCGGCCCTACCAATACCGGGAAAGGCAGCCTTAAGGAACACTGTGAAGAGGCTCTACCGGCCCTGCCAATACCTGGTAAGGCAACCGTGAGATGGAATGTACCGGTTCTACCGGCCCTACCAATACCGGGAAAGGCAGCCTTAAGGAACACTGTGAAGAGGCTCTACCGGCCCTGCCAATACCTGGTAAGGCAACCGTGAGATGGAATGTACCGGTTCTATCGGCCTCACCAATACCGGGCAGGACAGCCCCAAAGAAGGAGACCAACAGGTGCCAATCGTTGTCAAGAGACAATGACAGGGACTCGAACCAACAGCACTAGACTGTAGTATGGAGCAAACCAGTGTCCGCACACTGGAGCTAACAGTATAATACGCCACCAGGTTAATGGAGTTAACCAGTGTCCGCACGCTGGGACCAACAGTATAATCTGCCACCAGGTTAATGGAGTAAACCAGCGTCCGCATGATGGGACCAACAGTATAATCTGCCACCAGGTTTAATGGAGTAAACCAGCGTCCGCACGCTGGCACCAACAGTATAATATGCCACCAGGTTTAATGGAGTTAACCAGCGTCCGCACGCTGGCACCAACAGTATAATATGCCACCAGGTTTAATGGAGTAAACCAGCGTCCGCACGCTGGAACCAACAGTATAGGCAGCCACCAGGTTAATAGAGTAAACCAGTGAAAATATCGCCGGAGCGATAGAGAGAGCAATGTTGCCAAGCGACTACCGGATGGGAATACTGAGACCAAGTGGAGGTGGAGCACAGCGAGCACCACTGAACAGACGGGCAACCAGAACTAAGCCGGACAGAACAACCGGAGCGTCAGCCGTCACGGAGGGAACCAACCGGAGTGGCAAGCAGACTGGTAACAGGAACAGGTGGAATCAGGAACTCTAAGCTCTGGAACACTGGAACTCAAGACTCTGTAGCTCTGGACTCTGGAAATCTGGAACAGGCCCAAACAGCATGACAGACTGGAACTCAGGACTCTGTAGCTCTGGAATCTGGAACGCTGGAACAGGCCCAAATAGCATGACACGAAGAACAAAAAGGTACTGTCAGAGACACCACGAAAGGGCAACCAAAGGGTGCCCGAACTGAGTATAAATAGGCAATGAGAGGCGGGCAGACAATAGGCAGCCAATGGGAGCCCCCTGCAGGTGATAGACAGTGTATAGCACCAATCACGGCACCGTGATAGTGTCCCCCTGTATACGTGTGTGTTTGCGCATGTGTCTGTATATCACTGTGTGTGCCTTTCTGGCACGTACACCCTGCGCAATATTTCACTATCATAACATTTATTAAAAAAAAAAAATTCCCTGCATAACATGACGGGCAACGCTGCCCCACATTTCTAGTATCTATCTATCTATCTATCTATCTATCTATCTATCTATCTAGTTATATATATAGTTGTAGATATATATATATATATGTGTGTGTGTTTGATCATGAGAATCCACTGGTTTGGTAGATTGTTACCATTGCCTGTAAGTTTGCCGTTACCCGCTCCATAAGTTTTGTTATCTTGCATTTCGGAATACTGCTATTGCAGGTATGATTTTTATATTATGGAATAAAGATTGCTGATTTTAAGAAGATTGATAATTTGTGCATTCCTGCTTTTGTAAAAGAACAAGATCAGAAGTGGTGCAATATTTTGGTGTTTGTACCAGTGGAACCAGACTGAGAATCAGACAGTGTATGTAGGGATCTGTTACTACTAGTGGAGCAAGGCTGGGTGTGGGGGGGACAGACAGTATATGTGGGGATCTGTGATTACCATACCAGTGGAAACAGTCTGGGGTCAGACAATGTATGTGTTTATCTGTGTCTACAGGATAAACCAGGCTGAGAGGGGCAAACAGTGCATGTAGGGATCTGTGACTAGCAGTGTAAAGGAGCCAGGCTGGGGGGCAGATCGTGTATGAGAAGATCTGTGTCTACCAACTGAATCAGGTTGTGTGGAAGACAGTGTATGTAGGGATATGTGACTACCACTGGAATCAGGATTGGGACAAACAATGTATGTGGAGATAGTCATTGCCAATGGAACCAGGCTGTTGGCAGAGAGTGGGTGTGGTATTTGTGACTACCAGCGGAACCAGGCTTGGGGAGGCAGGCAATGTATGTGGGGATTTGTGTCTACCAGTGACATTAGGATGGGGGCAGACAGTGTATATGGGGATCTGTGACTAACAGTGGAACTAGGCAGGGCACACACTGTATATGGGGGATCTGTGACTAACAGTGGAATCAGACTGATGAGAATGTGGGTGGTATCGTTTGAAAATGTCCAGACAAAAGATTGTGCAACTAAACGGCGCATTAACCATGACGCAGTGATGAAAAGGGCGACATGAGAATCTCGCTCTGCATCAAAAGCGTCAGATTCTCATGTTGCGACATTAAACATCACTTCAAGCCTTCAACCTAGAGGGATGTCCAGTTTATTGCATGCATTGAGAGTTGTAATATATATATATATTTTTTTTTTAATAAACATTTTTATTGAGAGGACAGTAATAACGCATTACAAACACAATGATAATGCACATAGTGATCAGATAAAAGAAATAATACATACAGTCAAGTAGATATAATATTAGAAAGGTACAGCTGTCTCATTTTGATTTTTAAGTTAAAAAAACTAAACTAAACTCGAACCGAAACTACCCACCCTTATCTCCAATCCTAACTGAGACCCTAAAAGGACTCATTCCAACCAACCCTCCCTCCCCGGGAGACGAGCACAACACCTCCTCCACTAAGTATTCATACACGTAGCAGACATCTGCTTGGACATCAATTTGTAATAAACATATAAATAGTTTAATAAGTAGTCATGTTCTCCAGGAACATCACAAACGGAGCATAAAGTAATATTTAATAGTTACGTATCACGTAGCCCTCATTGTTAAAGAATTTTAGAATTACAATAAGAGGTCCATAGACCCCATATTTGGGGAAATTTGTTTGGGGTGCCCCAATGCAAGTAAAGTTCCTTATAATGAGGAATATTATGGGCTATCAGGGCCATCCATTGGTCATGCTTGGGGGGGATGTTCTGACATCCATGATTGTGCCACCACCTTTCGTGCCATAATCAACAGTTCTCTAATTAATACAGTATGGAAGCTTGAATGAAGCTGATCCGGGAGAATAGAAAATATACACAATTTTGGGGAAAGCGACACATCCCACTGCACCACAGCTGACACAGTACGGAGCACAGCAACCCAAAACCTACGAACCGGAGGACACTTCCACAGAAGGTGCAAGAAGGCGGCACCTGCGCCCCCACACCTCCTGCAACAATCACTATCCATCCTGCCCATCTTAAAAAGATGCACAGGACTGTAACAGGGTCTGTATAAGATTTTGAGTTGGATCAATTTATGTCTGGCCGTGGCAGCCACCAATTCAGGGCTCCTCAAAGCTATTTCCCACTTATAGTCCTCAATGGTACCCACATCATCCTCCCATTTAAGTCTGAGTCCATCCTCCAGCACCATAGAGGCCTTATCTAACCATGCATAAATTAACAAAACAGGTCTAAGGGACTGTCTCTTCTTGGCCAATGTGACCAGTGGAAACTCTTGTATGTTAGGAGTATTGGTTCCCCATAAGGCATTCAAAGCATGTCTCAGCGGTAAGTATGAATAAAAAAGGTAGTAGGAACATTAAACTCCTCACGCAGCTGATTAAAAGGTTTTAAGATATTGCCCTGGTACATATGCCCAAGTGTAATAATACCATATTTCGACCAAGATCGACCAAACTCCAAGTGCCGAAGGTGTATCAATCTCTCCGACCGCCAGAGAGGAATACCAGGGTCTAATGCCACAAAGTTCGAAGTAGACTGAATACTTGACCATACACTACAGGCCGTCCGAGAGGTGACAGGGGATCCTTAAGCACACCTGGACCCAACAAGGGAATGTGCGACAGAGAATAACCTAGTTTAAGCAGAGATTCATCAATTTTATGGGAAGTGTGCAGTGTATCAGGCAGAACGTATGCGAGTGTGAATTGTCCTATAAAGAAGTCGTACCCATTTTAGAAAAGTCGGCCCAAATCCCCGTAATGTACACCAAAGATAACCCCACTCTACAGAGTCAAATGCGTTAGATGCATCTAGTGATACCACCACTCTATGTCCAGCGTTATCGTGCTTTGTATGTAGATGAGAAAATAATCTCATTAGATTGTGAAACGTTGATTTGCCAGGCATAAATCCTGCCTGGTCCAGATGAATAAGATCTGAGATCACTGTATTTAATCTAGTTGCCAATACCTTGTCCAAAATTTTAGCATCCGAAGTAAGCAATGAGATAGGTCAATCCGAATCGCACTTAAGTTCTTACCCGGTTTAGGGAGCACTACTATTGTAGCCTCAGTAAGGGACAGTGGAAGCCTACCCTCCTCCAAAGCTTCATACAAAGTATTGAGCAATTGTGGAGCCAATGTCTCGGTATATCTCTTGTACCATTCAGACGGTAGTCCATCACCCCCAGGGGACTTACCCGTGGGAAGAGAGTCAATGGCGGCCAAAACCTCACCCAGCAGAATGGGGGAATCAAGCATCCGGCGCTGATCAACAGACAAGATCGGAAGAGAGATTCCCGCCAGATAGCCCTCCACCTGTCGAGAGGTAGAGTTGGCTTGTGTCTTATTATCACGGTCCCCGTGATCCTTTCTGTCACTCTCAACTGTGCTGCTCCCTGATTGGTTGAGCTGTGTTGGCCCGCCCCTGGTTACCTGTTTTATTCTGGCTACTGGCACCTGTCAGGTGCCCTTTCGTGGTGTTTCTGAGCCAGCGTTGCTGTTGCCGTATTCCAGTATTCTGATCTCCTGTGTACCGACTAGGCCTGTACCAACGACGTTCCTGTGTTCCTGTTCCGTGATCGACCCGGCCTGGCTGACTTCCTGCGTGTTGCTGATCTGGCTTGTCTGCGAATCTCCTACGGCATCCGACCCGGCCCGGCTGACGTCCTTGCTCTGTTGCTGATCTGGCTTGTCTGCGAATCTCCTACGTGTCTTGACCTCGTCTGGCTGACGACTGACTCCTGTGCTTGCTCCTGTTCCTGCCGTTCCGGTCGACGGTTCTTGTTGTCGCCTCAGCGACATTCCGATAGCTGCAGTGTGTGATCTGAGCCTCAGTTTTACTATTGCTGAGCCGTGTTGCTGAGCTGAGCCTTCCGTTTGCTCGTTGGGTGACGTAGTGCTGAGTCCGTACCATTTCTGTGCCGTGTCGCTATTGTGAGCCTAGACACTTGTGTTGCCTCCATCCTACCACTGCCACTCTTACCATCATTTGCCTTAGCCTGTTATGTTGCTTTTGTGAGCCGGCCGTGTGTGGGCCTCGGTAGGTGGCGGCTCTCCACCTTGACAGAGCAGTGGTTCCGTTACGCCCGTGGGTTATTGGAAAGCAGTGCTGCAACCAGTGGTCTCCGTTACGCCCGTGGGGCGGTCCTGGCTCAAGCGATTCAGTTACCGATGGTCTCCAGTATACGCCCGCGGGGGCTATCACTCTAGCTATCACGGTACTGTTGGTCTCTGTTACGCCCGTGGGGGCTACTGACTCAAGCAATCACGATACTATTGGTCTCCGGTTACACCTGTGGGGGCTATTGGCTCAAGCAATCACAATATTGTTGGTCTCTGTTACGCCCGTGGGGGCTATTGGCTCAAGCAATCACGATACTGTTGGTCTCCGTTACGCCCGTGGGTGCTATTGGCTCAATCAATCACGATACTGTTGGTTTCCGTTACGCCCGTGGGGGCTACCACCTTATCACTCTGCAGCTCCAGTTCTAGTTGCAGCTCTATTCTACAGCTTCACACAGTGGATGGACTTTAGGTGCTATTACCTAGCACATATCGCTATATACTTCACTAAGGGCGTGCCTAACACCACATTTGAGACTGATTACCATTGCTATTAACCACTTGTCTCCTGTTATTGTTGCCATATCTAGTGATTTATTCCCTGTTGTACCTGGTATTTCAGCCATATTCTGCTTATGTCAGTACTGCCCTAGGGGCAACCTTGTTATTATTTTTGCTTTAATAAAATTGTATTTTTTTTATCTCTGTCTGAGTGTCTGAAAACCGTAACATTTATATAGAGAAGAATAAAAGTCTGCAAACACCTCATTCACACCCTTTTAATCATGTATAAGATTCCCATCTTTATCATATATGGTCGTTATACTGTGTCTACCCTCTCTGGCTCCAACCAAGTGACACATGAATTTTCCTGCTTTATCCCCATTTTCAAATAGTTTCTGCTTCTGGTACATCACAAAGTTTACATTCTGCTCCATTAGCGCAGTGTTATATGCAGAGGAGTCAAGCAAGAAGGAATCATATGAAATAGTATCTCCTTTGTCAACATATGCTCTTTCTGCCATGTTAGCCTCTTTCTCCAATCGGCCTATTTTATCCCTTGTACGTTTTTCATGTGTAGCAATTAATGAACCAAGTGAACCTCACGCCACCGCCTTCACCGCCTCCCAAGCCATTCCCTACGACGCAAAACCTGTATTGAAACAAAAGTAATCTGTCAATGTAGCCCCATGACTTGTAGCAATGTGATCTATAGATAGCCAATATGACTGTAGACGCCAACTAGGAGTTGAGTAATCTCTGCCCATACGGAGACATAAACACATTGGAGAATGATCCGAAGCCACTCTAGGTAAGTAAGAACAGTCAACAAACATATGCCAAGCATGGCCGGAGACGAAAGTATGATCAATTCTAGACAACGACTTATGAGTGGCAGAGTGACATGAGTATTCCCTAATGTTAGGATGAAGAGTTCTCCATGCATCAGTGAGGGTCATATCCTCTATAAAACTTAAGAATTTAAGCCTAGAGGCTAAATAGTGACTGGACCTGGTACCCATCCTATCTAAAGTAATGTCAGTGTACATGTTGAAATCCCCCATAACGACAAGACAACGACCAGGTTTTGCAGATATATATAGGAGAGCCTCCTATAAAACCTCAGACACAAAAGGTGGAGGGATGTAAATTTTCATTAAAATGACCAGGATGCCAAATATCAAGCAGTCCAACAAGATGTACCTACCCAATGGGTCAGACTTCAAATCAACCAGCTCATATTGTAAGGACTTACCAACCAAAACAGAGACCCCCCTCGCATGAGTTGAAAAGGTTGCATGCTAATGTCGCCCCACCCATGCTTTCTTAAGAGCCAATATCTTGCCACCGTGTAGGTGGGTCTCCTGGAGAAGCAAAATATCTGGTTTATATCTCCTGGAATGATTCAGGATCAAAAATTGTTTAATACTGTCATTAAGACCCCTAACGTTCCAGGAGATGATAGTAATCACTTTGTTAGCCATAGTCCTTTAAATAAGTACAAGGTGCATGCCTGTCTCCCAGAAAGCAGAGGTATAACCCACTGACAAAAAAAAACCTCCCAACCTAACACCCGAGAGTTGTAATATTTTACTGTTGATGATGGGAGCTGAAGTCGGCTGAATTCTCTTCCTGTAATCTATCTTAGCTGACAGCTGACTGCAACTCCCACCATCACCAGTAAAATATTACAACTCTCAATACAATGCAATAAACTGGACATCACTCTGGATTGAAAGGTTGAATCAATGTTTAATGCTGAAACATGAGACTCTCAACACTTTTGATGCAGGGCACCTTTTCATCACAACAACATAGTTAATGTACCGTTTAGTTGCATGCTGTTTTATGAGCTACATTTTCAAAGTGAACCAGAATGGGCTTGGGATCAGGCAGTGTATGTGGGGGTCGCTGTCTACCAGTGTAACTAGGCTGGAGGCAGACAGTGTATGTGAGGAACTGTGTCTACCAACAGAACCAGGCTGGAGGCAAACAGTGTATGTGAGGACATGTCACTATTAATGCAACCAGGCTGGGGGCAGACAGTGTATGTGGGGATATTTGTCCACCAGTGGAACAAGGATGAAGCAGATAGTATGTGGCAATCCATGACAAGCAGTGGAACCAGGCTTTTGATTACTCCGTGGTATTCAGAGTGCTGAAAGAGAACCACTGCATCCTGATAATAACCCCCCCATTCATAACTATAGCCAGAAAATCCTAAGGCTATTACGAATTTTATCTTTTCACTTTGATTCAAGATGTAACATCTACACTCAGCCCTGGATGTCATGTCCATGGAGGCAGGAGGACACAATAGTATCTACCAGGAATCAGACCACAAGACCTGACACCAGCCTTCACACATGGGAATCTTAACCCTTCAATTACCAGAGAGGTGTTCAACGTATTCAGTTCCACAAATTCCCATTGAATTAATGGAGGAGTAAGAAAACCAACCGAAGCAATTATGGAGCAAACCCTCTGCACTATAGAAGGAAAATTCTAATTTCCCAAATCCCATTAATTTTATTGGGGGGTTTAACCCTTTAAATGCAAGATGGGTTGCCAAACCAGACCTCTATAGCATTAAAATGGTTAACATAGGGAATTTTCATTTGATCCTAATAGTGCAGACATTCAGTAACAGGCAAATGATTTATATCTGATTGGCTGATCTCTGGGTGTGGTATAGGGTGTTGTGTATGGGTGAAGGGAAAGGAGGATTGCTGACTATTATGTAACCAACAGGCATAGGCACAACACAATAAATCCCTCCTTCAGGGTTTGCTATATAAAAAGTACTAGGAGAGGTGTAGTAGATTCAAGACAGGACAGACTCAGCCTCAGCATGGAGATCCTTAGTGCTACAGCCTTTCTGCTAATAATCACTCTGATATTCCTGATCCTAAGTGTAACCCAGAGTAAAAGACAGCAGGGCAAGGGAAAACTGCCCCCAGGACCCACCCCACTGCCCATTCTAGGCAACATCCTGCAGCTGAATAGAAATGAAGTTGTCAAGTCCCTTACTGAGGTATGGAAAAGTAGTGGGGGCATGGAACAGAATGTAAGCAGAGGTGGGAAAATAAGATCCTTTTATCTGATAACATTAACCCTTTCAGTACCAGACTGGTGTGCGCAATACATTACTTTCAATGCATTACACACTCCGCTAGTCCTTGTATTTTCATTTATTCATTCATATGTTTATGATAAAGTGGTGAGTCCTTTATTAGAACATTAACATCTCTTAATGATATTCCTCCACTTACTTTAATCAGTGCATGAATTCCTAATGGCCTTTATGAATCAGATCCTTGTCTATTGGTTCCCCCCAATTAATCTTTATCAGGTACTGGATATTATGTCTAATGGAGGAGTTTATGGATCTGTAGTGCACTGACATAGGATCCTATCTGCTTTCATGCATATAATATACAGTACAGATTAACCGTTTGAGTATCAGAGAGGTCCACAGAGGATTGCAAAGCAACGCAGTGCGTACCACTCTGGCACTTAGAAGGCTAAAGATTAATGTTGGCAAAAACATTCAGAAAGAGCATTAGAATAATGTATATATACATGGGGAAGAGATGTAAAAAGAGAGGAAGGGAGAGTGGATAATATACACATAGATGGGACGTGATGTAAAGAGAGAGGAAGGGAGAGTGGATAATATATACATAGATGGGATGAGATGTGAAGAGAGAGGAAGGGAGAGTGGATAATATATACATACATGGGACGAGATGTGAAGAAATAGGAAGGGAGAGTGGATAATGTATACATAGATGGGACGAGATGTAAAGAGAGAGGAAGCTAAAGTGCATAACATATACACAGATGGGACGAGATATAAAGAGAGAGGAAGGGAGAGTGGATAATATATACATAGATGGGACGAGATGTAAAGAGAGAGGAAGGGAGAGTGTATAATATAAACATTTATGGGACGAGATGTAAAGAAAGAGGAAGCTAAAGTGCATAATATACACATAGATGGGACGAGATGTAAAGAGAGAGAGGAAGGAACAGTGGATAATATATACATTGATGGAATGAGAGAGATAGGAAGGAAGAGTGGATAATGTATACATAGATAGGACGAGATGTAAAGTCAGCACCAGAGAGTAATGGTAAAGTACATAGAGATGAGCAGGAGATATAAAGAGAACTGCAGGGACAAAGAGTACAGCATATAGATAGGGATGAGATGCAAAGAGAAAGACAGGGAAATGGGTAAAGTGCAAAGGGAAGGATAAGAGGAAATGCAAAAAGCGTGAGGAGAAGGGGTAGGAGATGTACAGACAGAGGCGGGGATAGTGTGTAAATTATACATAGATGGGAGGAGATGTACAGACAGAGGCAGGGATAGTGTGTAAATTATACATAGATGGGAGGAGATGTACAGACAGAGGCAGGGATAGTGTGTAAAGTATACATAGATGGGGAGGAGATATACAGACAGAGGCAGGGATAGTGTGTAAATTATACATAGATGGGAGGAGATGTACAGACAGAGGCAGGGATAGTGTATAAATTATACATAGATGGGAGGAGAATTAGTCAGAGGCAGGGATAGTGTGTAAATTATACATAGATGGGAGGAGATGTACAGAGAGAGGCAGGGATAGTGTATAAATTATACATAGATGGGAGGAGAATTAGACAGAGGCAGGGATAGTGTGTAAATTATACATAGATGGGGAGGAGATGTACAGACAGAGGCAGGGATAGTGTGTAAATTATACATAGATGGGGAGGAGATGTACAGACAGAGGCAGGGATAGTGTGTAAATTATACATAGATGGGAGGAGATGTACAGACAGAGACAGGGATAGTGTGTAAATAATACATAGATGGGAGGGGATATACAGACAGAGGCAGGGATAGTGTGTAAATTATACATAGATGGGGAGGAGATGTAAAGACAGAGGCAGGGATAGTGTGTAAATTATACATAGATGGGAGGAGATGTACAGACAGGGGCAGGGATAGTGTGTAAATTATACATAGATGGGGAGGAGATGTACAGACAGAGGCAGGGATAGTGTTTAAATTATACATAGATGGGGAGGAGATGTACAGACAGAGGCAGGGATAGTGTGTAAATTATACATAGATGGGAGGAGATGTACAGACAGAGGCAGGGATAGTGTGTAAATTATACATAGATGGGGAGGAGATATACAGACAGATGCAGGGATAGTGTGTAAATTATACATATATAGGAGGAGATGTACAGACAGAGGCAGGGATAGTGTGTAAATTATACATAGATGGGAGGAGATGTACAGACAGAGGCAGGGATAGTGTATAAATTATACATAGATGGGAGGAGAATTAGACAGAGGCAGGGATAGTGTGTAAATTATACATAGATGGGAGGAGATGTACAGACAGAGGCAGGGATAGTGTATAAATTATACATAGATGGGAGGAGAATTAGACAGAGGCAGGGATAGTGTGTAAATTATACATAGACGGGAGGAGATGTACAGACAGAGGCAGGGATAGTGTGTAAATTATACATAGATGGGGAGGAGATGTACAGACAGAGGCAGGGATAGTGTGTAAATTATACATAGATGGGAGGAGATGTACAGACAGAGGCAGGGATAGTGTATAAATTATACATAGATGGGAGGAGAATTAGACAGAGGCAGGGATAGTGTGTAAATTATACATAGATGGGAGGAGATGTACAGACAGAGGCAGGGATAGTGTATAAATTATACATAGATGGGAGGAGAATTAGACAGAGGCAGGGATAGTGTGTAAATTATACATAGACGGGAGGAGATGTACAGACAGAGGCAGGGATAGTGTGTAAATTATACATAGATGGGGAGGAGATGTACAGACAGAGGCAGGGATAGTGTGTAAATTATACATAGATGCGGAGGAGATATACAGACAGAGGCAGGGATAGTGTGTAAATTATACATAGATGGGAGGAGATGTACAGACAGAGACAGGGATAGTGTGTAAATTATACATAGATGGGGAGGAGATGTACAGACAGAGGCAGGGACAGTGTGTAAATTATACATAGATGGGATGAAGAGGTACAGACAGAGGCATGGATAGTGTGCAAATTATACATACAGGAGGAGGAGATGTACAGACAGAGGCAGGGATAGTGTTTAAATTATACACACATGGGGAGGAGATGTACAAACAGAGTCAGGGATAGATAGGAGCAGATGTACAGACAGAGGCAGAGATAGTGTGTAAATTATACATAGATGGGAGGAGATGTACAGATAGAGGCAGGTATAGTGTGTAAATTATACAGAGATGGGAGGAGATGTACAGACAGAGGCAGGGATAGTGTGTAAATTATACATAGATGGGAGGAGATGTACAGACAGAGGCAGGGATAGTGAGTAAATTATACATAGATGGAGAGGAGATGTACAGACAGAGGCAGGGATAGTGTGTAAATTATACATAGATGGGAGGAGATGTACAGACAGAGGCAGGGATAGTGTGTAAATTATACATAGATGGGGAGGAGATATACAGACAGAGGCAGGGATAGTGTGTAAATTATACATATATAGGAGGAGATGTACAGACAGAGGCAGGGATAGTGTGTAAATTATACATAGATGGGAGGAGATGTACAGACAGAGGCAGGGATAGTGTATAAATTATACATAGATGGGAGGAGAATTAGACAGAGGCAGGGATAGTGTGTAAATTATACATAGATGGGAGGAGATGTACAGACAGAGGCAGGGATAGTGTATAAATTATACATAGATGGGAGGAGAATTAGACAGAGGCAGGGATAGTGTGTAAATTATACATAGACGGGAGGAGATGTACAGACAGAGGCAGGGATAGTGTGTAAATTATACATAGATGGGGAGGAGATGTACAGACAGAGGCAGGGATAGTGTGTAAATTATACATAGATGCGGAGGAGATATACAGACAGAGGCAGGGATAGTGTGTAAATTATACATAGATGGGAGGAGATGTACAGACAGAGACAGGGATAGTGTGTAAATTATACATAGATTGGGAGGAGATGTACAGACAGAGGCAGGGATAGTGTGTAAATTATACATAGATGGGATGAAGAGGTACAGACAGAGGCATGGATAGTGTGCAAATTATACATACAGGAGGAGGAGATGTACAGACAGAGGCAGGGATACTGTGTAAATTATACACACATGGGGAGGAGATGTACAAACAGAGTCAGTGATAGATAGGAGCAGATGTACAGACAGAGGCAGAGATAGTGTGTAAATTATACATAGATGGGAGGAGATGTACAGATAGAGGCAGGGATAGTGTGTAAATTATACAGAGATGGGAGGAGATGTACAGACAGAGGCAGGGATAGTGTGTAAATTATACATAGATGGGAGGAGATGTACAGACAGAGGCAGCGATAGTGAGTAAATTATACATAGATGGAGAGGAGATGTACAGACAGAGGCAGGGATAGTGTATAAATTATACATAGATGGGAGGAGATGTACAGACAGAGGCAGGGATAGTGTGTAAATTATATATAGATGGGGAGGAGATATACAGACAGAGGCAGGGATAGTGTGTAAATTATACATATATAGGAGGAGATGTACAGACAGAGGCAGGGATAGTGTGTAAATTATACATAGATGGGAGGAGATGTACAGACAGAGGCAGGGATAGTGTATAAATTATACATAGATGGGAGGAGAATTAGACAGAGGCAGGGATAGTGTGTAAATTATACATAGATGGGAGGAGATGTACAGACAGAGGCAGGGATAGTGTATAAATTATACATAGATGGGAGGAGAATTAGACAGAGGCAGGGATAGTGTGTAAATTATACATAGACGGGAGGAGATGTACAGACAGAGGCAGGGATAGTGTGTAAATTATACATAGATGGGGAGGAGATGTACAGACAGAGGCAGGGATAGTGTGTAAATTATACATAGATGCGGAGGAGATATACAGACAGAGGCAGGGATAGTGTGTAAATTATACATAGATGGGAGGAGATGTACAGACAGAGACAGGGATAGTGTGTAAATAATACATAGATGGGAGGGGATATACAGACAGAGGCAGGGATAGTGTGTAAATTATACATAGATGGGGAGGAGATGTACAGACAGAGGCAGGGATAGTGTGTAAATTATACATAGATGGGAGGAGATATACAGACAGAGGCAGGGATAGTGTGTAAATTATACATAGATGGGGTGGAGATGTAAAGACAGAGGCAGGGATAGTGTGTAAATTATACATAGATGGGGAGGAGATGTACAGACAGAGGCAGGGATAGTGTGTAAATTATACATAGATGGGGAGGAGATGTACAGACAGAGGAAGGGATAGTGTGTAAATTATACATAGATGGGAGGAGATGTACAGACAGAGACAGGGATAGTGTGTAAATAATACATAGATGGGAGGGGATATACAGACAGAGGCAGGGATAGTGTGTAAATTATACATAGATGGGTAGGAGATGTAAAGACAGAGGCAGGGATAGTGTGTAAATTATACATAGATGGGGAGGAGATGTACAGACAGAGGCAGGGATAGTGTTTAAATTATACATAGATGGGGAGGAGATGTACAGACAGAGGCAGGGATAGTGTGTAAATTATACATAGATGGGAGGGGATGTACAGACAGAGGCAGGGATAGTGTGTAAATTATACATAGATGGGGAGGAGATATACAGACAGAGGCAGGGATAGTGTGTAAATTATACATATATAGGAGGAGATGTACAGACAGAGGCAGGGATAGTGTGTAAATTATACATAGATGGGAGGAGATGTACAGACAGAGGCAGGGATAGTGTATAAATTATACATAGATGGGAGGAGAATTAGACAGAGGCAGGGACAGTGTGTAAATTATACATAGATGGGAGGAGATGTACAGACAGAGGCAGGGATAGTGTATAAATTATACATAGATGGGAGGGGATATACAGACAGAGGCAGGGATAGTGTGTAAATTATACATAGATGGGGTGGAGATGTAAAGACAGAGGCAGGGATAGTGTGTAAATTATACATAGAGGGGAGGAGATGTACAGACAGAGGCAGGGATAGTGTGTAAATTATACATAGATGGGAGGAGATGTACAGACAGAGGCAGGGATAGTGTGTAAATTATACATAGATGGGAGGAGATGTACAGACAGAGGCAGGGATAGTGTGTAAATTATACATAGATGGGAGGAGATGTACAGACAGAGGCAGGGATAGTGTGTAAATTATACATAGATGGGAGGAGATGTACAGACAGAGGCAGGGATAGTGTGTAAATTATACATAGATGGGGGGGAGATGTACAGACAGAGGCAGGGATAGTGTGTAAATTATACATAGATGTGAGGAGATATACAGACAGAGGCTGAGAAGATAGATCGTTTTAAGATCTTTCTTAAAGTTTTTCAACAGCCTCATCAGTATTAAATGGATTACAGTCATTCGGAGTGAATTTTATCAAGTTTTTTCCTTGTCCCGTCTCTAGCTCAGTAAGAAGTACGGTCCTGTATACACCATTCACCTGGGTATGGAGCCAGTTGTCGGACAGACAGAGGCAGGGATAGTGTGTAAATTATACATAGATGGGGAGGAGATGTACAGACAGAGGCAGGGATAGTGTGTAAATTATACATAGATGGGAGGAGATGTACAGACAGAAACAGGGATAGTGTGTAAATAATACATAGATGGGAGGGGATATATATAGACAGAGGCAGGGATAGTGTGTAAATTATACATAGATGGGGAGGAGATGTAAAGACAGAGGCAGGGATAGTGTGTAAATTATACATAGATGGGGAGGAGATGTACAGACAGAGGCAGGGATAGTGTGTAAATTATACATAGATGGGGAGGAGATGTACAGACAGAGGCAGGGATAGTGTGTAAATTATACATAGATGGGAGGAGATGTACAGAGGCAGGGATAGTGTGTAAATTATACATAGATGGGAGGAGATGTACAGACAGAGGCAGGGATAGTGTGTAAATTATACATAGATTGGGAGGAGATATACAGACAGAGGCAGAGATAGTGTGTAAATTATACATAGATGGGAGGAGATGTACAGACAGAGGAAGGGGTAGTGTGTAAATTATACATAGATGGAGAGGAGATGTACAGACAGAGGCAGGGATAGTGTGTAAATTATACATAGATTGGGAGGAGATGTAAAGACAGAGGCAGAGATAGTGTGTAAATTATACATAGATGAGAGGAGATGTACAGACAGAGGCAGGGATAGTGTGTAAATTATACATAGATTGGGAGGAGATGTACAGACGGAGGCAGAGATAGTGTGTAAATTATACATAGATGGGAGGAGATGTGCAGACAGAGGCAGGGACAGTGTGTAAATTATACATAGATGGAGAGAAGATGTACAGACAGAGGCAGGGATAGTGTGTAAATTATACATAGATGGAGAGGAGATGTACAGACAGAGGCAGGGATAGTGTGTAAATTATACATAGATGGGAGGAGATGTACAGACAGAGGCAGGGATAGTGTGTAAATTATACATAGATGGGGAGGAGATGTACAGACAGAGGCAGGGATAGTGTGTAAATTATACATAGATGGGAGGAGATGTACAGACAGAGGAAGGGATAGTGTGTAAATTATACATAGATGTGGAGGAGATGTACAGACAGAGGCAGGGATAGTGTGTAAATTATACATAGATGGAAGGAGATGTACAGACAGAGGCAGGGATAGTGTGTAAATTATACATAGTTGGGAGGAGATGTACAGACAGAGGGAGGGATAGTGTGTAAATTACACATTGATGGGACGAGATGTACAGACAGAGGCAGGGATAGTGTGTAAATTATACATAGATGGGAGGAGATGTACAGACAGAGGCAGGGATAGTGTGTAAATTATACATAGATGGGAGGAGATCTACAGACAGAGGCAGGGATAGTGTGTAAATTATAAATAGATGAGGAGGAGATGTACAGACAGAGGCAGGGATAGTGTGTAAATTATACATAGATGGGAGGAGATGTACAGACAGAGGCAGGGATAGTGTGTAAATTATACATAGATGGGGAGGAGTTGTACAGACAGAGACAGGGATAGTGTGTAAATTATACATAGATGGGGAGGGGATGTACAGACAGAGGCAGGGATAGTGTGTAAATTATACATAGATGGGAGGAGATGTACAGACAGAAACAGGGATAGTGTGTAAATTATACATAGTTGGGCGGAGATGTACAGACAGAGGGAGGGATAGTGTGTAAATTACACATAGATGGGAGGAGATGTACAGACAGAGGCAGGGATAGTGTGTAAATTATACATAGATGGGAGGAGATGTACAGACAGAGGCAGGGATAGTGTGTAAATTACACATAGATGGGAGGAGATGTACAAGCAGAGGCAGTGATAGTGTGTAAATTATACATAGATGGGAGGAGATGTACAGACAGAGGCAGGGATAGTGTGTAAATTATACATAGAGGGGAGGAGATGTACAGACAGAGGCAGGGATAGTGTGTAAATTATACATAGATGGGAGGAGATGTACAGACAGAGGCAGGGATAGTGTGTAAATTATACATAGATGGGAGGAGATGTACAGACAGAGGCAGGGATAGTGTGTAAATTATACATAGATGGGAGGAGATGTACAGACAGAGGCAGGGATAGTGTGTAAATTATACATAGATGGGGGGGAGATGTACAGACAGAGGCAGGGATAGTGTGTAAATTATACATAGATGTGAGGAGATATACAGACAGAGGCTGAGAAGATAGATCGTTTT
Organism: Rhinophrynus dorsalis; assembly: GCA_037306005.1. Lineage (NCBI taxonomy): Eukaryota > Metazoa > Chordata > Amphibia > Anura > Rhinophrynidae > Rhinophrynus > Rhinophrynus dorsalis. Next base: position 184,384,746 of record CM074726.1, read on the forward strand.
AAGATCTTTCTTAAAGTTTTTCAACAGCCTCATCAGTATTAAATGGATTACAGTCATTCGGAGTGAATTTTATCAAGTTTTTTCCTTGTCCCGTCTCTAGCTCAGTAAGAAGTACGGTCCTGTATACACCATTCACCTGGGTATGGAGCCAGTTGTCGTGCTGTGCAGCTATGACGTAGTGAAGGAGGCGCTAAGTGATAAAGGAGAGGTATTTGGTGACCGGGGATACCTGCCTTTTCTGGAGAAAATGAGTGACGGAGGTCACGGTAAGAGCTAGAGATATGAGTGCTCTATAATGGCTGGTTTCTGGTATAATCTTATAGGCAAATTATCTGAAAAACCTATGTGGACCATGCAATCACATGCAGTTTCTGTGTCACTGTGACATCTCACTGTGGGTTGGACAGACTCCTTGGGAGATACACTAAGAGGCCATGTTATTGCAATGTCTATGTATTTCTGGCAGTGTTGCAATCATTTCACCTGGTTGGTATCGACTCACATCACCATATGCACTAAGAATTAAGTATGCAGGAGTGAGGGGAGAGAATATAATCATTAACGTGTAGGGTTGTCCTACTGCTGGTGATGTGTAAGATATGCTCTCCCTTACACATCACCAGCAGTATGACAATCATTTATTCTGAGAGCACTCTCTTTACTCCCTCATCCACTGTGGTAGCGGAGAGGATATGTTCAGACTTCAGACCACAAACAATACCTTTCAGTACATTGCACATCCCTGTGTCAGTGAAAGGGTTAAGAATACATGTAATAATAAATATTTATAGCTCCCAATGGTACACATAAAATACTTCATAGAGTCAGCAAATAGGTGAAATGAAAACACAACAATAATGATGTGACAATAAATAAGCCCAAGATGTATATCTGGTGGAAATTAAGGGGGTATGGTGTGAGTCACATGAAATCAGTGAGGGACATTGAATCACATCATGAAATCACGTACTGGATTCTTATCCTTGAGGTAGAGTCAGTCTGTGTGGAGAAGGGACATATTAAATGTCTATGTTCTTCCTTCTGACTCCCAGTGAATTGTGACACAGATATTACACATGAAGGCACAAAAGCAAGCAATTAGGTTTGGGGTGACTGAACCTCCCCAAGCCTTTGTAATTAGGAATGGTAGAAAAGTTTTGCCTCAAAATGAAATCGGCGAATAATGGCACTTTCCGCTTGGTGAAAAATTTCCCTCGAAAAGTGAATTTTTTTCCGCTTTTTTTTCGCCCTTGAAATCAATAGTAAGAAAATTATTTCTACACCACACGAAAATTATCTATAGCCATATAAAAGGGTGTCAGGTCTCACAGCGGCCATTCTGTGTACAGCCATATAAAAGGGTGTCAGGTCTCACTGCATCCATTCTGTGTACAGCCATATAAAAGGGTGTCAGGTCTCACAGCGGCCATTCTGTGTACAGCCATATAAAAGGTTGTCAGGTCTCATGGCAGCCATTCTGTGCTTGTGAGAGGAGAGAGCAGCATGTTTTTGAGCTATAGAAGATAGGCAAATAAAGGGGTATTGAAGCTTAGTTTAGGGAGTCATTTAGGTAGGACATTTGTTCTCTGTATTAGGGGATCTGAGGGTACTCTAGGGGATAAGAAGGGAGGAAGGAAGTTGACCCCCAAATACTCCAAAAATCCATTTGACTGTCTGACAAGACACAGACAGCTAGGGGCCTATTTGCTTGCTGATCTTGCTGTTATTGTCCCTGTACTGGGTGGGGAAGTCTGGGGAAAGACGGTGATTTTGTTTTTCAGTTATAATTTTTTTTTTTGAACAGACTGTGATAAGACAACAGGGCGGACAACTTAAAAAAGTAAATAAATTTGGTATTGGTGGCTGGTAGGCGGGCAGGGTGGAGCTGCGGGTTTGGGGGAGAGAGGACTTGGGGATGGGGGGTGTTTTTGTAATTTAGTTAGGTTAGGTTTAGAGGATTGTGGTTACTGGAAGTTGTAATAACAATAAAACCTCAGGTTGTCTCTGTACCTTCTATTAATATGACTGTACTCTTTTCATTGTTACAAGAGCCTATTTGTTTTTGTTACATTTTAATGTTTCTTTGTACTTCTCTGTATTTGAGTTATGTATAGAGCAATTTGATAATAAAATATATTTTAAAAAAAGTAAATAAATAAATAAATAAATAAATAAATAAAAATAAAAAAAAAAAGAATAAAAAACTAAATATCTTAGGGACAGTGACAGACATGTGACTGGGCTTAGGCAAGGCATCACACAGCTCCATCAGTTGTGTTCTGTACCGTACAGTAAAAAATAACACAGTGTAGTTGCGTAATGTCTAGGAAACACACAAGGTGAAGGGGGAGGGGTGGAGCAGTGGAGGGACGTGAGATTAAAGTAGTAGTTCAAAAACTGACTGCAGTAATGGTTGCTTCAGCGTGCGCCAGTCAATGATGATGATCCCTCTACTCCAAGGGAGGATGCAGTTTGTCAAGGTCCCAGCAAAACTAGTTCCAGCACCACCAGTGCCAGCAGAAATAAAGAACCATATAAGAAGAAGACTGAAGATGACAACAAGTCACATTCAAGTGCTGACGATACTGGCAATAGCCTAATAGAGGAAGGTGTAGCAGCTGAACCACCTGCTGCATCAGATAGTGAGACAAACAAGCACCAAAACACCCATCCTCAAAGTAGCAGGGAACTTTGTTACAGTAAAACTAAAAATAAATTGTGGGAGGGGTCCCAAAATGCAATGACTAGATGAAAGTGGCGGCAACCATCTAACTCAACCTAATTTGCTGATGATGAAGCGGGTATAAAAAGGCCCTGACTAGTCTTCTAGAGGTGCAGGTAAATGAGGGAGGGTGATGGTGGGGACTGCTTGACGCGTCCTACGGATGGTGAGAGATCGGGGCTTAAGAGGCCATCTAGCCCCTCCCACAAATGCAGGCAAAGCCTGCCCACTTGTGGGAGGGGTCCCAAAATGCAATGACTAGATGAAAGTGGCGGCAACCATCTAACTCAACCTAATTTGCTGATGATGAAGCGGGTATAAAAAGGCCCAAAAAGAAAGAAGGAGGCCAACTGCGAATTAAATTCATGCATTTATTGAAGGATTAGTAAGTCAGGGATGAAAGAGCGAGACGGATTTCCGCGGTTGGTTCTGGGATATATCTGGCAAAACAATGGGACCTCCAGCGACCTAATTTTTGGATAATGTGAGGAGGGGTATGATGACTAGAAGCCGCAGAAGCAGCTCCTATCCGAAAAGAGTGACCGGAATAATGATCTGGGTTTGCGCCTACCTTGGATAATGATATGCGAATTAGCTTGGTAAAAGTGGAAGTGGTGAGAGGACCATTGTGCATTGGTAATAAGGGGCTAGAATCAGCATTAGAGGACAATAGTGATACTAATGAAGTCAGGGCTTTAACTGGACACCAATTATCGTGAGTGGGAAAAATAGGGATAAATGCACCTTTTCCTGTTTGGTCTGTTTTTGACTTATTGAGGTGGAAGATGAAATGATCTGAGTTGGCTTGTAAGTTGTGTTTTGAAGGATATGATGAGGAAGAATGTGATTTAAGGAATTCCCCTGGTCTCAAAAAGCCAAAAAAGCCTAAGCAGATGGCAGCCCGTAATACCTGGCTATCCTTAGGACCAAAAGGATTATTAGACAAAAATTGGTAGAGTTTGCGAAAGAGAGCGCCTGATATTGGAAGTCTCTTTCTGGCTAGCTTCTGAGGTGTTTTGTCAAGACCCCTTAGTAGTAGTTTAACATGGTAGTTTGTAAAAAGGGAAGGGTGCTCTGGTTGAATGAATGATAAGTGGTGTCTGATGCCTGCCAGTTGTAATCTGATGGAATGGTTAGATAAGTGCAATGCTGTGTGGCAATGGGCGGCGTAATCTAATATAGCCTGCGTGGAGTAATTACCTCGGGTTCTGTTCAGAACTAAAAATTTTTTGAAAGCTGCCCATGCCATAGCGTAATTCTTTTTAGTACTTGGGGCGAGAGCTCTGTTGATGATGGCCTCTGTGGCTGGATGGACTATCATTCGAGAGTTAATGAGTTGAGCGGAGGTGAGGGTGTCGGAAGGCGTTTGGCTTGAGTGTTGATGGCGAGGAATGTCTGCAAATCGAAAAGGAGAGTGTTAGAAGGATGGGGATTGGAAGTAGGGGAAAAATAGCTGGAAAAGGTAAATTTGTGATATAAGGAAAGCCATGTGAGCTTCCTCAGGAAGGGCATGATGAGTTGAGATGCAGACCTGCCTTTGTTAATTAACCCTGCGGTGGATGGGTTTGAGGTGTGGAATGTTACCGAGCTGAATGACCACTGGTGGCCCCATACAATGGCTGTGGCCACCACCGGTACCAGTTCTAGGGCGTCCTCGTGATCAAATAGTTTCGGGGAGACTTGGGTTTGGGGAGGCCAAGTATCGCGCAGCCATTCAGACTTGGAGAAGGCGGCGTAACCTGCTGATTTAGAAGCTGAGGAGAAAATGGCCAGGGAAAAGGGGGAGATTGGCTTGGTAAGGATGGACTTGCCATTCCAGTGATTGAGGAAACTAGACCACATAGTGAGGTCGGAACGTGCGGCCGTGTTTAATAGAATTGGTACTGAGTCGTTGCTGTGTGATAAGAGAGAGAGGAGATAAGAAATAAAGGATTTGCCCTGAGGAATTATTCTGGTTGCGAAATTAAGATAGCCCAGGAGGGATTGAAGTTCGTGTCTGGTACAGGTGGATTTACTGGAGAATTCTTAAACTATGGTTTGAATGCGCGCGATTTTATCCCCCGGGAGGCACGCTTCCATATTACTGGAATCTAGGTTAATACCTAAAAATTCGATTTCTGTGGAAGGACCATGAGTTTTACCCGGTGACATTGGAATATTGAGATCATTGAATAATTTTAATAGGGATTGAAGGGCTGATGGATTGATACCAGCAGGTTCAACCAGTAAAAAATCGTCCAGGTAATGTAAAACCATGGGGCACCTGCAGTGGTTCAGAAGAAGCCATACTAAAGCTTCCGCTAACAAATTGAATATTTTTGGGCTGCTTTTAGAGCCGAATATGAGACGAGTGGCGAAATAGTATTTGTCCTGCCACTTGATCCCCTGCATGTGCCAATGGTTTGGGTGAACTGGAATTATTTTGAAGGCGTTCTCTAAGTCTACCTTAGATAGCCAGCAGTTTGGGCCTGCTTGTTGGATGAGGGTAATTGCATGTTCAATCTTGTGATACTCTAGTGAAAATTCTGTTGAAGGTATAAGGGAGTTGATACTAGGGATGGGAGATGAGTGAGGGGCTGAGAAATCAATAATGAGTCTCTGTTTGTTGGAAAACTTCTTAGTGGCGATGCCTATCGGATTAGTGCGCCATATAGGGAATGGAGGAGAAGAAAAGGGACCTATCAAGTGTTCATTAGCTAACTCCTTCTGGAGAAGGGAGTTGACTGACGATGGGTCTGACGTGGCGGATTGAAGGTTGGGGCATTCTAGTGAATGGGATGGAAGTGCTAGGGTACCTATGAGAAAACCTTCTTGGAAACCATTTGAAATGAATGATGAAAGGTTTTTGTCCGGGTGCAGAGACAACAAAGAGTTGAGGAGACGAAAATTTATGTTGCCTAGTCATTTATTGGTACGGCCCTGACGAGGGCAAATAATGCGTGAATGAGAGTCGTGACACAATGAACACATGTGAAGCATCCGGCAATTATGAAAGAAACAACCCCGGTCGTTGAAATTGTTACAAATGGGGGAGAAGCCCATGTAATGGATAGGACGTCCTAGTTTATCTACTGAGGGTCTGTTTCTAGTAGACGAGGGATCGACAGCCCTTTCACTGAGGTTAACTGGTGGTGTAGGAGCTGATGAATTAGGCCATGAGGATGGACACCAGCTGAGGTTATGGTTAGCTGATTGGCAGGATGGACAAACTGGGGTTTTTAGACCCGCGAAGTAGCGGCAAAATAGTTCGTTGTCCAGGGAACCCCAATCTGCCATGAAGCCAAATTGCTCTAGGGCTGCTGCAGCTTTTGCTGAGAATGCTAGGTGGTAATCGTAATAACTAAATCCGCCGTAGCGGTAGCCTAAGTCTACTAGGATATATAGGTATTGGTCAAGTTCTTGTCTCCTGGAGGGAAAGGATGAACACAAGATATCCCTGTAAATGCTGAAGGCCAAGACAAATTCTGGGATGGAGAGTTTTTTGGATAGTCTTGGGTCCTTAGATTTTAGAGTGACCGCTACGTCCCCGCATTGAACTGTGCGGTTGACCGCTAAGTCTTGGGTAGCAATAAGAAGAGATACCAAGTTAACATCCTTTCCCTCTATTATGTCTCTACGTAAGTTGGCTGGAACCATGTGAGCGGGTGTAATCTGAGGGTTATGAGGGGAGTTAGTGTTACCTTGATTGGGTGAAGATGAAGGAGAGTTTCCTAAGTGAGATGAAGATCTGGAGGACGATTCTAGTGATATGATTCTGGCTTGCATGTCTGTCATGGCAGAGGACATGGAGGTGAGTATTTGCATAATGTTGTCGAGCTGTGAGGAATGGATTTCTTGAGTTGGCGTGCTGGGAGAATGTGGATGAGTGTGAATAATTTGAGGGGAAGGTGGGGAAGGAGGGTTCTGAGAAGGGAATAGGAGCCTAAACAATTCAGGCTTCCTGGCTGAGGATGAGAAAGGGATTTGGCGGCGAGTCAGCTCGGATGTAATGCGGGCAATAGTCCATTCTTTGTATAATTGGCCTCTTGTTTCTGAGTTTGCTGGAGTATCCTGCCGGGCGGTTTCCTGGATTGTCTCAGTCCTGATTGGTTCTTCTTCCATAGCTGGTGGGGGGAGAATGTAAAGTGTTAGATGAGTGGGAGGTTAAGTGGAAGCAGGAAGGGGGACAAGGAAGCAAACCTGCCGACGGGATGGATCCCCCGAACCCCTTGACCCTGATTGCTCCTCTGTCTGGAGATCGAGGAACCGGGAGGAAGGTGGCAGCGGGAGAACCAGAGCTCGACGAACAAGGCGTGTTGAAACCCGGTTGTGGGACAACCCTGACCAGCCTGTTTCACCATCAGGCTGTGGAGGATATCTTAAGCCGGGGGGAGAGGGAAGGGGATAGTGACTGAAGTGAATGCCTAGGTGATACCGACTGAATAAACAACCTAAACCCTAATTATGAATTATTTACGTCAACTAAAGAATAGGACTAATCATCGGGAACTGACACCAACCTGAGCGGACGTACACCTCTGACGGGAGGGACTAGAAAAATGCCTAGAAAGCACTCTCTGACGGGAGAATGCAGAAGCTATTTGTACCTATGTCTCTGACGGGAGACCGATTCTAGGGACGTGCCTGAGCGTTGCCTCTGACGGGAGGAACGCCGGTGAACTAGATGGAAGTGAGAAAGGAATTTTGAGAGCGGAGTAACCATAGTGGCCACCGCCGGATGTACTTACCTTGGTTGAGATCCATTATGAGGAACTGATGTATTGAATTTGGATGAACTCGTTCTTATCTGGATTGCGACCGTGTTCCAGAGATTTCCTGAGGGTGAAGCACTGTCTGAGAGATCAATGATATAGCCCTAAGTATTTCTTACAGAAACTAAAGAACCCCCTCTTATTTAAGAATTCCTGGATAATCAAGATTAAGAGCCCCCCCCCCCCTTTATATACAATTTTTTTTTTTTTTTTTTTTTTTTTTATACCCTTACCACGATGCCCCTAGAACTGGAGCGTGAGACAGGAACTTGGAGGAATGCCAGATAGCGATGTGTCAGCCACAGGGGGAGTGTGATACATCTAAGTAGAACCTAGCTTGGGTCACACGGAAAGATTTGAATAAGTAGTAGCATTGAGGCAAGAAAACTGAGATTTGGACGAAAAAAAGCCCCAGGTTTCGCAGTGGGTCATGCAATACAGGTGTTTTAATGTGAAAAGGCTGGATGCTCTACTAATAGAGCCAACAGACTGGCTGAGTAGAATAGAATCGGCTGTCTTACCGGTTCTGATGCTGAGGCGATGCCGTTGGCGCTTCCTTGAGGAGGACTGAATTGGGAGCCTCACAGTGATGACGTCACTGCGACTGAACTGCCGACGTCGAGACGTATGCTGCGGTTGGGGAAGAGGCCTCTGACGGGAGGCGTTGACTTACCCAGACTCGGAGGCAGTGACTCGAGACTGCTTGACGCGTCCTACGGATGGTGAGAGATCGGGGCTTAAGAGGCCATCTAGCCCCTCCCACAAATGCAGGCAAAGCCTGCCCACTTGTTTGAGACCTCCAAAAGCTTAGAGGAATATAAGGATAGTAGTGAGCAAGAAGTGTCAGGTGATGCTAATGTTGCTGAGGATGACCTAATGATGGCTGATGATGATGCAGGTCTAGAATATATCCCTCCAGCATCCTTCTCTTTTTCAGATACAGATGAAGTTGAGAGTGAGGATGATGACAGGGCTATAAGGTTAGCAGAAAGTCAAAGGCTGAATCTTCCACCACTTTTAAGGAGCATTGTGCAGCTATATAAACTGTTTGAGAAAACCATTGGAAAGTCTGACCCTGGACAAGCTCAGATCAGCAAGAAAGTGTTGAGAGCAAAGGACAAATGCATTCTGCATGCTAACACATTTTCAAGGCATATGTTGCTGTAGGACTCACAAATTTGACTTTCAGCCACTTATTTCTAAACTTCAGCCCTCAGTAGAAGTAATATTACAGTGAGAAATGTAGTGCCTATAGGAAATACAGGCAAAGAAATGTGTTAAAATAGGCAGAAAACATGTTAACATAAGCAGAAAATTTGTTAAAATAGGCAAAAAGGAGGAAATTTTTGAATAGGCGGAAAGGCGAAAATTTTTCACTGGAAATTTTTCAAACTTTTCACCACCCCTATTCATACTTATCCTCCCATGCTATCCAGCCTCTCTGTTAAGGCTTGCAATGCATTTCGGTCAGTGTATGTAAGATGATTGCATTTGCCAATCCACAGGTCTCCATGTCAGGTCTGTGATGATCTGACTTGGAAGTACCCAATGTAAGCTGCCTGGATATTACTTTGCAGAGTGGAATCTCCACTAAGAGGAAACCGACTGCTATTAATATGTACAAATAGGACAATAGACAACAATACAAGATATACACCAGAGTAGGTCTCAGTGAGCAAGTAGAGAACGCTGTCTGGGGAGCATTTCTGTCTGGTGGTTGTTGTGCTAGGGAAGCCTTGCTGTGGCCTAGGCCAAATTAAAGATGCTAGCTGCAAAGCCAGAGAGCTGGATGAAAACCCTAGATACAGCAGTTACTCGTCAAGGGTTCACTTTTGAAAGGTCACATTTTAAATTCCGTGCAGCTGCACACCAAATTATACAGTTCATCTATTGAATCAATGTTTCAAGACTCACCAGTGTCTGAGACACAGTGGTATTAAGTTTGTTCACCATGGATTTACTTGAGTCACCCCAGTAGGGACCTTTTTGGGAGCTGACATCATGATCCTTCATTACAAGGGACTTGTAGATGACTCATGGACTGCCTGTGAACTCCTGGTATATAATTAAATTTTTTTGTTTGGCACTCAAAGGGTTAAGCTACGTATCAAACAAACATATCTAGGATTTTTACTCCTTTGTTTGATATATAGCTTAACCTTTTGAGTGCCACACAAAAAAATTAAATCATGTATGAGGAGATCACAGCCAGTCCATGAGTCATCTACAAGTCCCTTGTAATGAAGGTTCATGAAGTCAGCTCCCAAAAAGGTTCCTACTGGGGTGACCCATGTACCCCCATGGTGAACCAATTGTATAATACCCCTGTGTCTCAGAAATCGGTGAGTCTTGAAACATTGTTTCAGTAGATGAACTGTATAAAGGAGAATTTAAAGACAGATTCAGGTATGCGTGCAATGTGGCTTTTAATGAGGCGACATAAGATTCTCTCACTCTTATATGAAGGGCGAGATTCTCATTTTGCCCTTGTCATCCATGCGACATGTTTAATGCGGTGTGCAGCTGCACGATATTTAAAACGAGACCAGGAACCAGGATCAGCAAGTTGGACATTACTTGGGGTTAATGTAATGAGACTCGACAGGCATATGAGGGGTGACTGGATCAACTACAAGTCGAGGAAGTTGAACTCGTCAGAAGGGTCCAGGAGAAGCCCCCTGAGTCTAAGGGAGAACTGTCAACAATCCAAGTCAGCAACAAACGGGCATACACAGTACCAGGGATGAGACGAAGAGAAGTCAAACAAACCAGGGTCAGAATCCAGTCAGACAAAGGAGGCACACAAGGAGCAGGAAGAAGCGTCAAGAGAATGGAGCCAAGGTCAAATACGGAGAACATGAACACAGAGCCAAATCAGATAATGAAGGGGATGTCAGGAAAAGCCAGGTTAATACACTGGAATCATTCAGAACAAGACTAGAACTCAGGTCATAATAGGAACACTTTGATCATGAGCTGACACAAGGTGCTGGGTGCTTGATAAAGGTTCAACAAGAGCATCATACAACAGGGTGGGGAAAACATATCAGAAGCAATACAAAAGACCAGACAAAGAATGCCATAAACCCAGAAAAACAGGAACGAACATGACAGGGTCTCTCTCCATCTCTCTGACACCTTCCACGTCTCCACCAGGAAAGATGAAGGTGGCAGGGATCTAGAGAGAACTAATTAATATCAGATCATTATTGCTGTGTTTTTATTTCACCTATTTGTTGGTTATATGTAGCAATTTTTGAGAACCAATGAGCACTGTATTTATTTTTTCTTAGAGATAATCTTAACCCTTTCACTTCCACATGGGTGTGTAATACACGTCCCTATTACATAGTAACATAGTAACATAGTAACATACTAGATAAGGCTGAAAAAAGACATGCGTCCATCAAGTCCAGCCCATGCCAATAACACTCCTGTTGATCCAGAGGAAGGCAACAAAAAAGCCCTCTGGAGCAATTTCCAGTGTAGGTGTGTGTGTGTGTGTGTGTGTGTGTGTGTCAAATAGTTCCCCGGCTCAATATCCTATTTGCTTTGAAGCCATCTGTCATAACTGTCAATATTGTTCTGTGCTAGATAGGCATCCATTGCTTTTTTGAATGCAGTTACATTATCTGCAAGCACAACATCCCGAGGCATTCCATAGCCTTACCGCCCTTACTGTAAAGAATCCCTGCCTGTGTTTTAGTCGAAAGCGCCTTTCCTCAAGTCTTAATGGATGACCTCTTGTTCTTAGCTCAGCTCTTTGCATAAATAATTCATTGGATAGTTCTTTGTATTGACCTTGAATGTATTTGTAAATGGTAATCATATCACCCCTTAGACGTCTCTTTTCTAATGTAAACAAACCCAGTTTGGCTAGTCTCTCTTTGTAACTCAGATCCTCCAATCCCTTTATCAGTTTTGTTGCACGTCTCTGCCCCTTTTCCAGTTCAGCAATGTCTTTTTTTAGAACAGGCGCCTAAAATTGTACTCCATATTCTAGATGAGGCCTAACCAAGGATTTATACAGAGGTAGGATAATATTAGCATCCCTTGCTTCTACACCTCTTTTTATGCAGGCTAGTACTCTATTTGCTCTTGCAGCAGCTGGGTGACTCTGCACACTGCTGTGAAGACTATTGTCTATCAGTACACCTAAATCTTTCTCTAATGAGGATTTCCCAAGTTGTTTCCCATTTAGAGTATATGTAGCAAGTTTGTTTCTACAACCCAAATGCATAACCTTACATTTATCTACATTAAATGACATCTGCCACTTTGCTGCCCATTCACTTAGTTTATCTAAATCCTTCTGTAGGGAAAAAACATCGAGCTCTGTATGTATTTCCTTACACAGCTTAGTGTCATCAGCAAAGATTGAGATGCTACTTTCAATTCCCACTTCTAGATCATTAATAAACAAATTAAAAAGCATTGGGCCCAGGACTGAAACCTTGCACTAACTGGGTAAAGGGAGGGCAACTGCTGTCTCTACTCACAAGAGAAAAGACAGAAAATTATCCTCTGGCTCCACAAAGAACTGCAGAGAGATCTAAAAACCACCAAAATCAGATAGGAGATGTTGGGACTGTGAACTTTGACAGCAGAGGCTTAGTGAACGTGGCGATGCACCACATTAACATATAAATACACCTACATGAATATAACAGTGGCTCATTAACCGCATATCCAATGGAAAATATGTAATTGTTAAATTAGAGCAAAATTGTAAACTTGTCGAAGACATGGAAGATTAATGGAGACTGATTGTGGCAGATTCACAGGGAAATGCTGGTGAAGACATCTCAGTGCATACTGACAATACACCATTGATACAAATGTGCCACCATTTTGCCATCTTGGTCCCTTATAGCCCCATAGAGCATCCCCCATGTCCCATAACTCCCATCTGTCTGTCACCCTTCAGTGGGAGGGACTGACTCCATGTCCAATAACTCCCTTCTGTCTTTGTCACCCTGCGTTGGGAGTTACAGACGCCATGTCCCAAAGCTCCCTTCTGTCTGTGTAACCCTGCAGTGGGAGGGACAGACTCTATGTCCTATAGCTCCCTTCTGTCTATGTCACCCTGCAGTGGAAGGGACATACCCCATGTCCCATAGCTCCCTTCTCTCTTTGTCTCCCTGCAGTGGGAGGGACAGACTCAGGGCTGGATTTATAATTAGGCAGAGTAGGCATCTGCCTACAGGCGCACACCAACAGAGTGACGCCTGTCACTGGGATCATGTTGTGTGTGTTTAGTCATCTCCCCCGCCCGGCGCCGTGAAGACAGATCTGTGCCGAAGAAGGCTGCTGAACTCCCCCGGCTCTTTAGTAATAGAGAGCACTGGGAGAGGACATCATCATGACACCATCTCCCAGCGCTCTGCATTACTAAAGAGAAGACAGCGCTGGAGCTCCAGCATCTACAGTTGGATGCTACTGCTGGGACCACCAGGGAAGAGGTAGGAAACAGACACTGGGGCAATTTGAGGGTGCAATGTGAGGGTAATATGGAGATGATGGGGGCAATGTGAGGGCAATATGGAGATGATGGGGCAATATGGAGCTGATGGGGGCAATGTGAGTGCAATATGGAACTGTTGGGGGCAATGTGGATATGAAAGGGGCAATATGGAGCTGATGGGAGCAATGTGGAGATGATGGGGGCAATGTGGAGATGATGGGGGCAATGTGAGTGCACTATGGGGCTATTAAGGGCAATGTGGACTGATGGGAGCAAAGTGGCGTTGATGGGGGCAATATGGAGCTGATGGGGGCAATGTGAGGGCAATATGGAGATGATGGGGGGCTACGTGGAGATTAGGAGTATTGTGGAGATGGCCCATGGGGGGGCACTTCAGATTTCTGTGCCTACAGGTTCCTGAGATGTAAATCCATCCCTGGACAGACTCCATGTCCCATATCTCCCTTCTGTGTCACCCTGCAGTGGGAGGGACAGACTCCTTGTCCCATAGCTCCCTTCTCTCTGTGTCACCCTGCAGTGGGCAGAACACACTCCATGTCCTATACCTCCCTTCTCTCTTTGTCTCCCTGCAGTGGGAGGGACAGACTCCATGTCCCATAGCGCCTATCTGCCTGTGTCACCCTGCAGTGGAAGGACACACTCCATGTCCCATTGCTCCTATCTGCCTGTGTCACCCTGCAGTGGGAGGGACAGACTCCATGTCCTATAGCGTCCTTCTGTGTGTATCACCCTGCAGTGGAAGTCACAGACACCATGTCCCAAAGCTCCCTTCTGTCTGTGTCACCCTGCAGTGGGAGGGAGAGACTCTATGTCCCATAGCTCCCTTCTGTCTGTGTCACTCTGCAGTGCGAGTGACATACTAAATGTCCTATAGCTCCCTTCTGTCTGTGTCACCCTGCAGTGGAAGGGACAGACTCCATGTGAATGAATTAATGAATTAATATGTTTATTTATATGGCGCCACAAGTGTACGCAGCAGGGTTACAGGTGCTTTGTAGAGTGAAACATTGGGTGCGAGGTCCCTGCCCGAAAGCTTACAATCTAAAGTGGTAATGGGAGACATACAGAGTACATTAGGGTAAAGTGCTGAATACAGTGCTAGTTTTCATGATAACAGAGGACATCAGTAATGTAAATAGTATATAAGAGCGTTCATTGTACAACATCAGTGCCTTCTAGCATGTTGAGATTTTATCCATGAGGTGCATTTTCAAGCGAGATTTGAAGGTTATCAGAGAGGTGCAGTGGTGCAGGTTGGATGTTAGAGCATTCCATAGATATGGAGCAATAAGAGAAAAAGGTTTGATACGTGACAAAGCTGTAGAGACAAAAGGAGCTGAGAGAAGACAGTCATTGGCTGAACGTAAGTGGCGGGATGGGGTATAACGGGATATCAGAGTGGAAATGTAAGAAGGAGTAGAGGAGATAAGTGTCTTGAAAGTGAGAAGTAAGATTTTGTAAGATATCCGGAGTTTGATAGGCAGCCATTGGCGAGTTTTGAGGAGGAGTGGGGCAGGGACAAACCTAGGTGACAGAAAAGTAATTTGTGCTGCAGCATTCTGTATAGATTGAAGTGGTTGGAGATGGGAAGCAGGAATGCCAGACAGAAGAATGTTGCAATAGTCCATGCGGGAGAGGATGATTGTGTGTATAAGAATTTTAGCTGTGGAGGAACAGAGGAAGGGACGGATTTTTGCAATGTTACGCAAAAGAAAGCGAAAGGATTTAGTAATGGCATTAATATGAGAGGAAAATGAGAGATAGTTGTCAATTATCACCCCTAGACACCGCGCTTCTGAGACTGGATTTATGGTAGTGCCATTTACAGTCACTTGGAAGGGCGCTACAGGGCCAGGTCTAGGTGGGATGAGGAGCAGCTCAGTTTTGGACATATTGAGTTTGAGGCGCCTATGAGCCATCCAGTCTGAGATAGCCGAGAGGCAATGTGTGACTTTAGCCTGGATATCAGAAGTGAGTTGAGGTACAGATAAGTAAATCTGGGTGTCTTCTGCATAGAGGTGATATTTGAGACCAAATGAGTTAATAAGATCACCAAGTGTTATTGTGTAAAGAGAAAACAGAAGCGGTCCTAGAACAGAACCTTGAGGAACCCCAACAGAGCGTTGGATGGGGGAGGATGAAGAGGTGGCAGAGGAGACACTGAAGGATCTGTTAGATAAGAGGAGAGCCAGTCCAATGCTGTGTTGCGGATTCCTAAAGAGTGAAGAATGCGGAGGAGGAGTGCATGATCAACAGTATCAAAAGCTGCTGAGAGATCAAGCAGGATAAGAATTGAATAGTGACCTTGAGATTTGGCAATGTGAAGATCATTGACGACTCTTGTAAGAGCAGTTTCAGTGGAGTGAGAAGTACGAAATCCAGATTGTAAAGGGTCGAGCAGGTTGTATGCATTGAGGAAGTCAAGCAGGCGTGAGTAGGCTAAGCGTTCCAGGAGTTTAGAGGCAAAAGGCAGAAGAGAAACTGGTCGATAGCTAGAGGGTATGTTACTGTCAGAAGAGTTGTTCTTAACGATAGGTTTTACTAAGGCATGTTTGAAGTCATCAGGAAAGGTAGCGGTGGCAAAGGAGGAGTTAAAGATTTGTAATAGGATAGGGATTAGAGTGGGGGAGAGGGGTTGGATGAGGTGAGAGGGAACCGGATCAAATGTGCATGTAGTGGACTGAGAGGAGGATAGCAGGTTAGTCAGTTCTTCCTCCATGACTAGGGAGAAAGAGTCCAGAGTGCCAGGAGGGGAATGAGGGAGGCTAGGAGGAGATATACAAGGTGGTATATTATCCCGGATGGAGTCCACCTTGGCTTTGAAGTAGTCAGCAAAGTCTTGTGGCTGTATGGAGATAGCGGGGGAAGCAGATGGAGGGCGAAGGAGGTAGTCAAAGGAAGAGAAAAGTTATCGGGGGTTGGATTTATGAGTGTTGATTAGTTGTGAGAAGTAATGTTTTTTGGCGAGGGACAGAGCAGAGTTAAAGCAGGAAAGGAGGAACCTGTAGTGGAGAAAGTCTGCCAGAGAGCCAGACTTTCTCCACAGTCATTCAGCTGAACGGGTACAGGAGCAGAGGAAGCTGGTGTCTTTATTAAGCCATGGCCGCGGGTTAGTTCTGCGAGCCGATCTGAGAGACAGAGGTGAATGCAGGTTCAAAGAGGAGGATAGGACTGAGTTGTATGTTTTGACAAGGCTGTTAGTGTCAGGATTAATGGGAATAGATGAAAGTCCAGTTGCCAGGGAGGACTGGAGAGTCGTGAGATTAAGGGATTTGAGGTTACGCGTGAAGCGGGGAGAGGAAGCAGGGATTGCGAAAGGTGTATAAGTAGTGCTGAAAGTTAGAAGATGGTGATCTGATAGTGGAAGAGGTGAGATATTAAAATCTGAGCATGCACAGCCTCTAGTAAACACAAGGTCTAGGAAGTGACCATCCTTGTGAGTACTAACATTCATCCACTGGGTTAGTCCAAATGCAGATGTTAAAGAGAGAAAATGGGATGCCCAGGAGATGGAGGGATCATCCACATTTATTTTATTTAGAAAATGTTTTACCAGGAAGAATACATTGAGATTTCTCTCATTTTCAAGTATGTCCTGGACAGTTTTCAGTAGAGGGTTGCATATTTATACAAATTGAGAAACATTATATATTACATGTTATTAAATATATATACAAATATTCATACATATGGAAATTTTAAAATTATAAACAGTTACACTCTGTTTCTAGATACAGAGAAGCATTTATTTTAAGGATTTTAGACTGGGAGCATATTTGATTATTTCAGGCAGATTGTTCCAGGCCTTTGAGTAAGGAGTTGGTGTATAGAGGTGAGTGTGGATGATAGAAGTGAAGGAGAGATATAAACATAAGGTGGAGGAGATGGTGGAGGGTAGAAGGAACCAGGTATTTTAGTGAGAACTGCAGCTATGGAGAGAAGGAATATTAGGTATTTAGATACTGTTTGCAGAGGGCATAATGTTGAAACAGTCCAAATGGGCCGAGTGCACCTTCTCATGATGGAAGAGTTTGTTTTGTCCACAAGCTGGTGTTATACAGAGAATCTTGAAGTTTAATAGAATTACAGAACTTTCATTTAGGTGTTTGCTTCACGTCCTTTGTAGCCTTGCTTAGGAAGGTGTTCTTTTTCCAGTGTAATCAGTTCTGTCTCTTGCTCAAGTCCTGCTTAAGTCTTCTCTCACATAAGATGGGTCACTTTACATGGGGAGCCCCTTAGTGTGTCACCCTGTACTTATGGTATTATATAGCAGTCATACACATGAGGCTTATTTAGCTTAATTAACAATCAAAGGCTTACCAAATGACTATCAGAGCTGATAAGCAAGTTATTTCACACCCATGTGAAAGAAATGACCAAAATCAGACCTCAGTACGAACATAGGATGAAAGGGGAAGGGGGTAGATCAAACAGAAATGAGATTAATAACAATAGCTGCAGACAAACAGATATGGGATGGTTAGGGTTAATATCATACCCAGTAAACAGGAGTTTATATGTTAGCAGGAGTGCAGAGAGACAGATGATATTGTGATGCTAAGGGTTAATATCATACCCAGTAAACAGGAGTTTAGAAGTTAGCAGGAGTGCAGAGAGACAGATGAGATTGTGATGCTAAGGGTTAATATCATACCCAGTAAACAGGAGTTTAGAAGTTAGCAGGAGTGCATAGAGACAGATGATATTTTGATGCTAACGGTTAATATCATACCTGGGGAAGAGAAATGGAGATAATTAGAGATGAGAGCAACAACATTTCATCATATATTCCTGCTTAAGTCTTCTTTTCACTTAAGATGGGTCACTTCAGATGGGAAGCCCCTTAGTGTGTCACCCTGTGGGGTCCATGTCCTATACCTCCCTTCTGTCTGTGTTACCCTGCAGTGGGAGGGACAGACTCCATGTCCCATAGCTCCCTTCTGTCTGTGTTACCCTGCAGTGGGAGGGACAGACTCCATGTCCTATACATCCCTTCTGTCTGTGTCACCCTGCAGTGGGAGGGACAGACTCCATGTTCTATAGCTCCCTTCTGTCTGTGTCACCCTGCAGTGGGAGGGACAGACTCCATGTCCCATAGCTCCCTTCTGTCTGTGTTACCCTGCAGTGGGAGGGACAGACTCCATGTCCTATACATCCCTTCTGTCTGTGTTACCCTGCAGTGGGAGGGACAGACTCCATGTCCTATAGCTCCCTTCTGTCTGTACCACCCTGCAGTGAGAGGGACAGACTCCATGTCCTATACCTCCCTTCTATCTGTGTCACCCTGCAGTGGGAGGGACAAACTCTATGTCCCATAGCTCCCTTCTGTCTTTGTCACCCTGCAGTGGGAGTGACATACTAAATGTCCTATAGCGCCCTTCTGTCTGTGTCACTCTGCAGTGGGAGGGACAGACTCCATGTCCTATATCCTGAGAAGGGTCTACATATTTAATGCTAATCACTTATTTGTTTTAGGGGTTGCTTGCAGTAATGGAGAATGCTGGAGACAAATGCGACGTTTCTCTGTGATAGCATTGAGAAATTTTGGGATGGGAAAGAGAAGCATTGAGGAGAGGATCCAAGAAGAGGCCAAGTTCCTTACAGAGGAATTCAGAAAAACAGAAAGTGAGTCTATTTATCTTATGTACCATGTATTGCAGTCATCAGACTACGAGTGAACAATCGCCAGCAAAATTACAGATAGAACCTAAAGTCATCGTACAGTGATCCATACATTGGCCACATGATCTGCCTTAAATGAGAACTAACATCACCTAATATTAACCCCCACTTAAACTTACTATGGCCAGAAAAGCCTAATGACCCATATGAATTTGGCCTTGTGCCAATTATCTCTGAATGTAACGTCCATGGAAGCAAATTTAATTAACCAGAGAGCATGAGCCTACTTAACCCTTTAAGGAACAGAGAGAGCAAAACACATTACGAAGAAAAACATTGCAGCCTCTGGTCCATAAAGGGTGAAAATGACCAGGTGCCATCAGCAGAGTCTGAGGTCCTGTTGTCCTGCTAGTTATTGTCATTTCTGTCTCTGTGGACACGATACACAGGGGAATCCTTTGAAAATGTTACACACTATTGTGTGAGCAACGAAACGGTGCATGAAACATGCCCGGAGGCGTAACTAGAAGCCACTGGGCCCTGGTGCAATATTTGACATGGGGCCCCTGGACCACATTGACTCCACTGTCCACCTCCACGAATGTGCCACCACTGTCCACCTCCATGTATGCGCCTCCCACTGTCTACCTTCACGTATGTGCCCCCACTGTCCACCTCCACTTATGTGCCTCCCACTGTCCACCTTCACGTATGTGCCCCCCACTGTCCATCTCCACGTATGTGCCCCCACTGTCTACCTTCACGTATGTGCCACCACTGTCCACCTCCATGTATGTGCCCCCACTGTCCACCTCTATTTATGCGCCTCCCACTGTCTACCTTCACGTATGTGCCCCACTGTCTACCTCCACGAATGTGCTCCCACTGTCCACCTCCAAGTATGCGCCTCCCACTGTCCACCTTCATGTATGTGCCCCCACTGTCCACCTCCACGTATGCCAAGTATGAGGCCCCACTGTCCACCTCCACGTATGTGCCCCCACTGTCCACCTCCAAGTATGTGCCCCCACTGTCCACCTCCAAGTATGTGCCCCCACTGTCCACCTCCAAATATGTGTCCCCGCTGTCCACCTCCAAGTATGTGCCCCCACTGTCCACCTCCAAGTATGTGCCCGCACTGTCCACCTTCACGTATGCCTAGTATGTGCCCCCACTGTCCACCTCCAAGTATGTGCCCCCACTGTCAACCTACCAGTATTCACCCCCACTGTCCACCTCCAAGTATTTGCCCCCCACTTTCCACCTACACGTATGTGCCCCCACTGTCCACCTCCACATATGCCAAGTATGCACCCCTACTGTCCACCTCCAAGTATACGCCCCATTGTCCACCTTGAAGTATGCACCCCCACTGTCCACCTCCAACTATGTGCCCCACTGTCCACCCTGAAGTATGCACCCCCACTGTCCACCTCCAAGTATGAGCCACCACTATCCACTTCCAACTATGTGCCCCCACTGTCAACCTCCTACCTGGCTAGAAGGAGGGGGCCTCATCATCCCTGGTGGTCCAGCAGTGTGACAGGAAAAGTCTATGCCACCTTCTACACAGACCTCTCTATATGGAGCTCCCGCGTGGTCCTCCAGTAATGCAGAGTACTGACCATGTCACTACATGAGAATCTCACCTGTATTAAAAAGCAAGATTCTCATGTCACAGCCTTAAACGTTGCTTCAACCCACTTCAGCATATTTTAGTGCCCGCATCTTAGTGTAATATCCAGGGCTGATTGCATTGTGCACCCCTCTGGTCCTTTAAGGGGAAGTAACACGGTAAAACAACATAGATTAGCTTACATTTACTTGTGCGTTAGACAACTGCAGTACTTACACATTTTTCCACATTTATATGAAAAATTTCAGATTGCTCTCACTTACCTGCCACTGTATTAGCTACTTGTGGAGGTAGCCATTTTTTTCTTAGATGTGCAAAGTTTGATGGGGAGAAAATTGATCTGAAAGTCTCTGGAGTAAATATCTTCCATGCAAGTCAGTTCTTATGTACTAGGCTACAAGAAGTTGTCACCGGCTGTAAAATGATCACAGACTGGTTGTGGTTTAAGGTCAGGAAGTCCTTGTACAAGTATTAAGGTCTCTATCATTTGCCAGCATGCTCTGAATTTAAATAAAATGTGCAGGTAAACAAAATGAGTTTGGTGGCTAGTAACATTTTTTGGGGTTTCTAAATGTAATGGATATGCATTTAGAATACCCTACAGTGAGAAGCACCTATGGAAAACATATTCCAGACATATTGCAGGGTCATTAGGACATACTTGATGTCCCACCGGCTATTGTTCACCCAGTTGATAAAGCTGCAAAAACAGTAGTTGCTGTCACTGTCATACAGGGGAAAGTGACTTCCATGCCCCCATGCAATTCGAATTTCTGAGTTGAGTGAGCAGGATCAAGAAAAGTCACCCACATAACTGGTGACATTGATAATGTCAAAAGTAACATGGATGTCTTTCTCCTATCATGCTCACTCGACCCAGAAGTTCGGGTTTTGTTAAGGCAAGTGATTCATTCTCGCCTGTACGATCTCTCCCATTGAGGTCTGAATTAAAGAAAAAAATATAAGTGCATGTGTACCAGAGGAATGTCTAACACAACCCTTTGTAATGCTATGTTTTACTCAGCAAGAAAATCCATTTTATGTACAGGTTTTCATCAAAAAGTTGTGTTGCAATGTGTTGGATACATCTCTGGTACCTCCTGCTAATAAACCTCTAATTACCTTAATCTGGATATCCAAGGTGTGCCCTAGGTATGTTGGGGGTTATAAATAAGATGTGTTAGTGTTCCTTTAGTAAAGAAATGTGTACAGTGAGATGTTCTTTTAGTTGCTATGTCCACCAGATAATAATGGTGCCTTCTCCACCTCCAGGTCAGCCTGTTGATCCCATATATTATATTAGCAAAGCCGTTGCGAATGTTATCTGCTTGGTGGTTTTTGGAGAACGTTTTGAGTATGAAGACAAGGAGTTCCTGAAGCTTTTAGGATTCTTACATCAAACCTACAGATGTATAAGTTGTTTTTTGGGACAGGTTGGTAATTATGGAACCAACAGGGAAACTCATTTGTTGAACATGTGACTTTGTATCAATATGACACTGAGTTATTTCCAACATTCCTTGCTCGAAAGGTCTCCAACACACTGATGAGATGTTTTCTTCAAAAGACATTACAGCTCAAACTTCAGTTTTTGGGTGCAGTACCACAGTGGACTGAAATGTTACAGTGGTGTTGTTATAGCAGCCTATGAATGGATATAGTCACTGATCAGAACTGCCCATACACTGCAACAGCATCACCAGAAAATGTCTGGTCATACAAGTGCTGCTCCCTAAAATGCAAGTTTGAGCTGCAATAACTTTTTAATAGAACGGTTCTGAGCAATGGGAGTGCCCTGGTTTTATTCAGCAGGATAAAGCATGAAATGTATATTTTCCATATTATACAATAGTATCCCTAAAGGAGAAATGACACCTCTTACTAATAATATATCCCTACTTAACATCTTCTGGACAGGAAAACCTAATGCCCCAATGAATTTTGCTCTTGATCCTTGGTTTAATATCTTCAGTCAGTTTTGGATGTCATGACAATGGAGGAATTCATAACAGCTGCTGACAGTTTCAAACTAAAGCAGGCAGAGTACATGAGCCTATTTAACATTTTATGAAGTGATTAGTAATTATCAGACTGTAATGACCACCATTCTCTTCCTACATTTGATCTCTTGCAGCTGTACAACATGTTCCCAAAAGTCATGAGCAAGTTACCGGGTGTGTACAATACACTTTCCAATTCCCTCGAGGGTGCACACTCATTTATTATTGAGAGAATCAAGAGGCACCAAGAGACTCTGGATCCCAGCTCTCCCCGAGACTTTATCGACTGCTTCCTCATAAAGATGGAGCAGGTGAGTCCATCACATGTCCTGATACAGATTTAGATCCAGAGGAGGTGGTGGGTATGTAGGAAGATGATGGTGGCTGGTATGTAGAAAGATGATGGTAGAGGGTAGATGATGGTGGCTGTATGTAGGAAGATGATGGGATGTTCACAAGAAATGTGAATTAAATCTGGGACCTACAAGTTTCACCATAGGGGAGATATAAAAATGATCCAATCCCAGTGATTTGAAGGGGAATCTAACCCCTTGAGTCATAAGGAGCTCTGCAACACATTGCTAAGCAATGCATGGGGACCTATGTAATATTTAAGTGGTTAAAAGCCCCATTTAAATCAGTATGAGATTTTTATGCACCTCCTATGTGGTGTCAGGAGCTATAACTCCTCAACATTTCTTTTTTCCATTCCAGATGGAAATATTTGCTGAATCACTGTATTTCTGATTCTGCAGATATTTTTGGCTGGTGAACTCTTCATCACATTATGACCAAGGGTCAGATTTATTTTTCTGAACTGTGAGAATCAAAAAAAATACTCATTTATGAAGTGCTGAAAAATTTTCCCAAACTACTTCAAAATTAGACTATGGAAGCCCAAGGAAAGCGGACCGAGGTCAGTTTTGCTTTCCCTGCACTGGATTAGGGGAAGACAATAGGTTTCCTCTCCACCCACTTCCTGCCATTCCTCTGGCTGATTCCCCATGTGTCCAAACACCCTTCCCATTTCCCT
The DNA here is from genome assembly GCA_037306005.1 of Rhinophrynus dorsalis. NCBI lineage: Eukaryota > Metazoa > Chordata > Amphibia > Anura > Rhinophrynidae > Rhinophrynus > Rhinophrynus dorsalis. The sequence goes on from CM074726.1 coordinate 184,407,995, forward strand.
ACCACCTGCAGTGAACCCCTCTGTTACTGGATTGCAGGGATCTTGCTTCTCTGGCATCAGGGAGGAGGTTTAACCACCATGAAAAAAATATACTGTATATACAGTAGCTCCTGACACCACTCCAGACTACACCATCCAGGTAAATGGTTCACCCCTCCATTCCCAAATCGAAATGATCTCGCTAGTCAATCTACAGCAGTGATTCTCAGCTCCAGTCCTCAGGGCACACTAACAGGTCATATTTTCAAGATATCCCTAATTAATCACAGGTGAATCAATCACAATCACTGATCCACTAATTGCTCATCTGTGATTAAGAGGAACAACCAGATAACTGCACTGTTGGTGTGCCCCGAGGACTAACGTTGAGAAACACTGGTCTATAGAGCCTTTTGATTGATGTTCGACTAAAACATGGATTCATTTTAGTGCAAACCAGGGAAGACATTTTAATTAAAGGCAAGAGAAGTCTCCAAAAATGACAAATATCTCACAAATAGAAAGAATCAGCATAGAATAATTGCTATTAGCCATTTACTAAAACCTTTATAATTTAAAATAATGTCCAGGTTTAACATTATCTCTTTCAGTCTAAAAATATAATAGTAATTTGGCTGAGGTAAGGTATAGTTACCTTTCAATGTCAATTTAAAATGTGCAAAATGTTTTGGACGACTGGGTCATTTTTACTAGTTCATTATCTTGGTGAATTAATCATACTTCTGAAAATTTTCAAAGGATGTTCCATGAGCTCTGAGACTGAGTCCCAGGATAAGTCAATACAATGAAAAAAAACAGTAGGTCATGGAAAGCAATCACTTTGGGATAGACTTAAAGGGCTGATCACACATAGAAAGTGATGTATCAGAGAACTAATCCCTGAGAGGAGACCTGCTGATGTATCGGTGCTGTACTGTAAGCTTTAGCAGACCAGTTGGGGAAGCAGAATAGTACCTGAAAAGACACATCCGGAGCTCTATCAGTTATCCTGCAGTAGAAACTGAACTGCAACGCTCAAGTCTCACATTTCAGTCTCTTGACCTAAGCCCTACAGGCCCAATATACCCTGTGGTCCCAGATTGAAATCCAGACACAAGTGACTTATAGAGGTTTCATAAACAGCCCAACATATACTTCTGGATTGTGATGTAGCAGAGGGGGCCGGTTTATGCGCACTGAACAACTGATAGGAGCTTTTTACTAAATCTGCTTCCAGATATGATAATTGTTCTTTAATATTGTATTTCAAACCCCCTGGCATTCAAAGGATTAAAGTTATGGAATGAATGCAATCACTGACTGAAATCAGTAGGAAATAAAAAAACTCTTCTTCTGTTTTAGGAGAAGGATGAGCCGCAGAGTGAATTTCACATTAAAAATGCTATCCATACCACTTATGATCTGTACGCTGCTGGTACAGAGACTGTCAGCACGACCCTACGCTATGGCCTGATGCTTCTGCTGAAACACCCAGAAGTAGAAGGTAAATGGACACAGGATGACAATCTGTTATAATGAGGTTGATTTATGCCTAGATTACATTGCAGTTCCCAAGAGTTATCACTGGTTTAATCTAAAATATTTCTATTGAGGTCTATGGAGAAATGATAAAAACCCTTGTGATAAAGTTATCAACTGCAATAGAATCCAGAACTTAATACAGTGGTTCTCAGCCTGTTTTTCCTTAAGGCACCATGCACAAGCTATTTAGAAGTCTCGGGGAATCCCTGACATGATATAGTTCATTTATTAAGGTCCTAATGAAGGGAACAAATAGAGAAATATAAAAGTATTCTTAGTTCTCACAATAAGAATGAAAAAAAGAAAATAACGTGCATAACAATATCCATAAATATACATATGAAACTCAACATTCACATTCTTGTCAAAGTCTTTGTTACTCCTCCTGACAGAGTCAGAAACGCATGAAGGGCTTTTGAGGATTTATGGTTTTCACTTGTGTCCTCTGTTTTATGTGTTCTGTTGATAGAACTTTATATAAACAGCAATTTGCAAACGTTTTAGGCATATGGGAAAAAATGCTGTCGAGTAAGAATGCTTTAAAAAATAGTTTATTTTTAAACCCCACTTCTTCCAGCCAATTGGTCAGAGATATGGCATGCCTCCTCCTCTATCTCAACTCTTTTCTAGGAATTTAATACAAGTTCCTCTATCGCTGGTACTTTACACCTGCCAGATTGCACAGGATATCCTCACTTAATAGTCCCTTATGTTGGAGATGTTCCTCGGCTAGAGGAAGTTATCTACATTCATGGTGGTCTTGTCCAACGCTGCTCTCTTACTGGAGGGGGTGTGTGGATATCATTAATACATTTTTTAATATCACCTTGGAATTTGCTCTTCTTCCTATCATCTTTTTTCATGGACTCTCCCACTTCCCAAAGCACAGAGATCCTTGATTGTACTGATGCTCTCGGCAGCAAAATCTCTTATCCCCATCCATTGGAGAGAGTCTGCTGATCCCGCTGTGATGGAGTGGCATGTCAGAACGGGGGAACTTCTTCACAGAATGTCCCTGCTCAAGAGAGGTGTAAATCCCCTCTTACAGTTCTCCGTTCTTCCCGCTTGGGATCTGGCCTTGCCTGATTAGGGAACGATTGTGGAGTCTTTTCCACACATTGGCCGACTTGGTGCTTGATGATGTATCAATCCCGAGGGTGCACAATCTTTCTTTCTTCTTTATTCCCATATCTGTATCCTTATCTTGATCTCCACTCTTGCCATTGTCCACGGTCATCTCTCTCTTTACCTTTCTTCTGGTGTCTTGCTCTCTACTTCTTCAATCCGACCTTCACTATCCTCTCTTCCTTCTCTACTATTCCTCCCTTCCACCTATTTCCCTTATGTCCCCATTTTTGGAAAAAATAGAAAAATGGAACAAGGGTTTATTGGCATCCCCCATGATTCTATGAAATTGTTTCCCTCTGTCCAACATGATCACTGCATGCATTTGCCTACAATTTGTATTGCTCATTCTCTTTTAATCTCAATGTCATTTATATGCTATATCTGTACTGTTAGTATTCATGTTCCAATAAAGATTGAATTATAAAAAATAGTTTATTTTTATCAATTAATAAAATGATAGTGAGTAAACAGTAGACAAATCTAAATCAAATAAATATTTGGTGTGACCTGCAAAACATCATCAATTCTTCTAGGTACACTGTTACACAATTTTTTAAAGAACTCAGCAGGTAGGTTGTTCCAAACATCTTGGAGAACTAACCACAGTTATTCTGTGGAATTAGGCAGCCTCAGATGCTTCTCTCTCTTCATGTAATCCCAGACAGACTCAATGATGTTGCGTTCAGGACTCTGTGGTGGCCAATGGTATGGCTAGGACTCCTTGTTCTTCTTTATGCTGAAGGTAGTTCTTAATGATTTTGGCTGCGTGTTTGGGGTCGTTTTCATGCTGCAGAATAAATTTGGGGCCAATCAGATGCCTCCCTGATGGTTTTGCATGATGGATAATCTGCCTTTACTTCTTGGCACTGAGGAGACCATTCTGACCAAATCCCCAATTCCATTTGCAAAAGGCAGCCCTAAACTGGCATGCTTCACTCTTGCCTGCAGACACTCATTGTTGTACCGCTCTCCAGCCCTTAGGTGAACAAACTTCCTTCTGCTACACCAGTCCAGAGCACCTGCTGCCATTTTTCTATACCCCAGTTCCTGTGTATTCATGCATAGTTGAGTCGCTTGGCCTTATTTCCCTATCAGAGGTATGGCTTTTTTGGCCGGAAGTCTTCCATGAAGACCACTTCAGACCAGTCTTCTCCTGACAGTAGATGGGTGTACTAGGGTCCCACTGTTTTATGCCATTTCTAAGCTGATGGCACTGCTGGACATCTTCCGATTGTGAAGCAAAATAAACATGAGATGTCTTTCATCTGCTGCACTAAGTTTCCTTGGCCTACCACCAGATCCACTGTCCTCAGCATTGCTCATTTATTTGTGCTTTTCCAAAAGAACTTGGACAGCACAACTGAGAACCCCTGTCTGCCTTGAATTTCTGCTTGGGAGAGACCTTACTGATGCAGTATAGCTACCTTGTGTCTTATTGCTGTGCTCAGTCTTGCAATGGTGTGTGACTTTTGACATTAAACTGTCTTCAGCAACCTCACCTTGTTAGCCAAGTTTGGCTATTCCTCGCCCAGTTTTATTCCTTCTATATAGCTGTTTCTGTTTCAGTTAATGACCGTATTTCAACCTCCATATTAAATTGATGATCATTAGCACCTGTTTGGTATAATTGTTTAACCCCTTAACGACCCATGACATACATGTACTTCATGAGGTTGTGGTCCCTAAAGGACCATGGATGTACACTCGTGGAGTCTGAATTCGGATTAGTTAAAAAAAAAAAAAAAGCTCTGTGGTCCTTGAGTGACCACCGTGTGCATGCGTGGCCGGTCCTTAAGGGGTTAATCATACACCTGAATATATCCCTACAAGATCCATGACTTTGTGCAAATGTTCCTAGGAGAGCTGATACTGTTTTGAAGGCAAAGGGTGGCCACACCAGATATTGATTTGATTTAGATTTTTCTTCTGTTCACTCACTTGGCATTTTGTTACTTGATAAAAATAAACTATTAACATCTAGTTTTGAAAGCATTCTTACTTTACAGCATTTTTTCACACCTGCCTAAAATGTTTGCACATTACTGTTTATATATATATAATTTATAGAGAGAGAAAGAGATATTTATATTATTATTATTTATATTACTTTCTAACATTAAAGTTGATATTATTTAAATCATCCTGTCAACACCACTCTTCCCTTCTTATTTCCTTATTTCCTGCTTGTGTTCCTCTCCCCAAGTGACAGCAATGTTTCACAAAAACAGCAGCTACAATTAATCTTCATAGTATATGAGCCATAGAGAGTGTTATTTCAATACTGTCAGAGTTGTAGTTCAAGAGTAATTGAATGATAAAGTATCCCCTGAGCCGCCTCCCCTCAGATGTGGAATCTTATCTCTTGACAGCTCACAGCAAGGAACAATCTTCTTATTGAGAACATAAGGAAAACCCCTCCCCCCTTGACAGGTTTTCCCTTACGATCACTGAAGATTATCCCTCTCTGTGATCCATTCGGACAGTCTTGCTGCTCTGAGGTGAGCAGTGTTACATCAGAAAAAGAGCGGGAGGGGATACTTTATCATTCAATTGAAAGATAAAATATCCTTCTCCCGCCCCTTTTACCTACTGTAAGCCGTCTCCCCTCAGGTGTGGAATCTGGTCTCTTGATCGGACAGGTCACAGCAAGGGACAATCTTCTTACTGTGAGCATAAGTAAAACCCCTCCCCCCTTGACAGGTTTTCCCTTACGATCACTGAAGATTGTCCCTCTCTGTGATCCATCCGGACAGTCTTGCTGCTCTGAGGTGAGCAGTGTTACATCAGTAAAAGGGGCGGGAGGGGGATACTTTATCTTTCAATTACTCTTGTGCTACAAATCTGACAGTATTGTAATAACACTCTATGTCTCATATACTATGAAGATTAATTGGAGCTGCTTTTATTGTGAAACATTTCTATCCTTTAATTGTTCCTGAAGCTCTTACTAGTGTGACTGCCTAGTAGCACACAGGTCAGAGGTTCTGGTAGGTTTATGACTACCACCTACTTTATTGTCTATGATAGTTTACAGATCAAGCACCTCTTAATTTCATTTCTTATATAGTAAAAAAACATGGAACCCTAAGCTGGTGCCCAAACACACCAGAGTGCCATAGTACCCTGTATAAGGACCACTGCCTTCATCAGAAGTGCTGGATCTATTCTAGAGCAAATGAACTGAATCATAGAGGACTAACTAAAAATCTCTGAATTTCCATTGATTTAAAAGAGTCTTTTAACACCTTGAATGCTAGAAATGGCTCCAATTCATTGTAAAGCATTTATAGGGTTAACTGGGGTTAAAAATATCACTGTTATTAGGCCATACTGCCTCTACTTTGTTCTGAAGAAGTAACCCATTAAACATGTCACTTGGGTGTACAACAGAGTGTACAAATAGTACATACCAGGTCACGTACTACTTCTCCATCCTTAAGGAGTTTAAAGGAGCAGTACACTTTTTTATGAAAACCTATATGCTATAGATTTTTTCTTGTTGAGTAAAACAAGGTCACTCCCACTGTTGTCAGTTGTTTTATTCAAATGTTATAACAGTTCAAATAATCAGAAAGTGAGTGTACTGTGTGTTTACTTCCTGATTGTTCTAACTGACAGGAAGTGACTCAGCAGTTTCTATCACATTCTGTGGAGAACTGTAAGTCACTGGCTTTCCACTCCATTAGAATGCAACAGAACAACCAATTGGAATGTGACCAGTAGAGGGCACTGCTAATGTAAAAAACCACTGGTTTCAACTGTAATAACTCTGGAAATATGCATCTATTAGCAGTGGGATGACCCTTATTGTACTCAACAGGAAACATCCTACAATATATATTTTTTCATAAAAACGTTTACTGCTCCTTTAATTCCAGAAGGTCCTTTACACCAGTCCCACATCCTGTACAGGGATAGGGTGCGTATTTACCTCTTGTTCAGTAAAATGAATAACACAAGGTGTAGAGGAAAGGACCAGCCACACATTGACCCATTGTTACGGTTTTCAGACACTCAGACAGAGGGTTGAAATAAACATACAGTTTTATTAAAGCAAAAAATAATGACAAGGTTGCCCTTAGGGCAGTATTGACAATAGCAGAGTATGGACTGTAACCAGGTATAAACAGGGAATAAATCACTAACACTGGCAACAACAGTAGGAGACAAATGGTTAATAGCAATGGCAATCAGTCTCAAATGTGGTGTAGGCACGCCCTTGGTGAATTATATTGCGAGGGTGCTAGGTGAGAGCACCTAAGTCCATTCAATGTGTGAAGCTGTGTACTATAGCTGCGACTAGCGACTGGAGCTGCAGAGTGATAAGGTGGTAGCCCCCACGGGCGTAATGGAGACCAACAGTATCGTGATTGCTTGAGCCAATAGCCCCCTCGGGCGTAACGGAACCAACAGTATCGTGATTGCTTGAGCCAATAGCCCCCTCGGGTGTAACGGAGACCAACAGTATCGTGATTGTTTGAGCCAATAGCCCCCACGGGTGTAACGGAGACCAAAAGTACTGTGAACTAGAGTATTAGCCCCCACGGGCGTATACCAGAGACCATCAGGGTGCGGAATCACTTGAGCCAAGACCGCCCTACGGGCGTAACGGAGACCACTGGTTGCTGCAATGATTACCAATAGCCCACGGGCGTAACGAAACTACTGCTCTGTAGATGTGAAGAGCCTCCGACTACGGCACAGAAATGGTTAATAAGCTCAGCACTGCTTCACCAGGTAATGCAAACAGAAGGCTCAGCTCAAACAACACGGCTCAGCAATAGAATAACGGAGGCTTAGATCACACACTGTAGCATTCAGAATGTCGCCAGGTGACAACAGGAACCCTGGACTGGAACAGCAGGAGCAACACTGGAGTCAGTTAGTCAACCGGGCCGGGTCAGGACACGTAGGAGATTCGCAGACAAGCCGGATCAGCAACAGAGCGAGGACGTCAGCCGGGCCAGGTCAGGACACGTAGGAGATACGCAGACAAGCCGGATCAGCAACAAGCAGGAAGTCAGCCAGGCCGGGTCAATCACGGAACAGGAACACAGGAACATTGTCGGTACAGGCCAAGTCGGTACACAGGAGATCAGGAACTGGAATATGGCAACGGCAACGCAGGCTCAGAAACACCACGAAAGGGCACCTGACAGGTGCCAGTGGCCAGAATAAAACAGGCAACCAGGGGCGGACCAACACAGCTCGACCAATCAGGGAGCAGCACAGTTGAGAGTGACAGAAAGGATCACAGGGACCGTGATAGTACCCCCCTCTCAAAGACCCCTTCTCCCTGCTGGAGGTCTTGGTTTCTGAGGATATTTAGAGTGAAAGTTGCGCAACAGTCTGGGCGCGTGGAGGTCCTTCTGATCTACCCAGGAGCGTTCCTCAGGGCCATACCCTTTCCAATGGACCAAGTATTACAACTTCCCCCTAAATCTCCTAGAATCAATGATACTCTGAACCTCGTATTCCTCCTGGCCTTGAACATCCACCAGCCCAGGAATCACCGGAGTGGTAGTGTAGCGGTTGCAAACCAATGGTTTTAACAGAGACACATGGAACACATTATGTATGTGCATAGAAGCTGGAAGTTCTAATGCGTACGAGACTGGATTCACTTTGCGGATAACTTTAAATGGGCCAGTGAACCGAGGTGCCAGTTCGTTGTAAGGCACCTGCAACTTGAGATTTCTGGAGGAAAGCCATACTCTATCCCCCACCTGAAAGGAAACCGCTGGCAGCCGTCTATGATTGGCATGCTTCTGGTAGCGCTGAAATGACTGACTGAGGGTCCTCTGCACCTGTGCCCACATGGAACGGAGCTGCTCAATATGCTGATCCAGAGCTGGGATCTGTTGTGCCTGGAATGAGTCCGGGAGTAGGCAGGGCTGGAACCCATAATTAATGAGAAACGGGGAACTCCCGGAAGATGAGTTAACTGCACAATTCCTGGCAAACTCTGCCCAGGGCAACAGGTCGGCCCAATTGTCATGACGATCGGTTACAAAACAGCGCAAGAACTGTTCCAGTCCTTGATTAGCACGCTCAGCGGCTCTATTCGTCTGGGGATGATAGGCGGAAGAAAATGACAACTGGATGCCCATCTGCCCACAAAATGCCCTCCAAAATCTGGACACAAACTGGCTCCCACGGTCAGACACCACGACTCTAGGCACCCCGTGCAACCGGAACACTTCCTTAGCAAATACCATAGCCATCTCCTGAGCCGATGGAAGACCAGGGAGGGGCACGAAATGAGCCATTTTAGAGAACCTATCGACCACCATAAGGATAAATGTGTACCCCCTAGATGCTGGCAATTCTCCCAGAAAGTCGATGGAAATATGGGACCATGGACGGTCGCCATTAGTTACCGGTTGAAGCAACCCTACTGGAAGATGCCTGGGAGTCTTGGCATGGGCACAGGTGGCACAGGCTGCAGTAAAAGCGGAGCAATCAACCCTAAGGGAGGGCCACCAAAACAACTGGGACAGAGACCAACATAGATGATCCCTCCCAATGTGCCCAGCCGCCTTCGATGAGTGGTAGGTTTCTAATAGGCGGGTACGGAATGGCTCATCGACAAAACACTTGCCAACTGGGGTTTCTGGGGGAGCCCTGGCTTGAGAGGCCAAAATTTCTTCCCCCAGTGGCAAAGTGATGCTAGTACGGATAGTAGACAGTATACGATCTGGCTGAATGATAGGTCCTGGTTCTTCCTCCCTCTCAATGTCCGACACAAACTGTCTAGACAATGCATCTGCCCTGACATTCTTGGAACCCGGTAGGTAGGAGACCACAAAATTGAACCGGGACAAAAAGAGCGCCCATCTGGCCTGACGTGAGGAGAGTCTCTTAGCCTCCGAGAGGTATGTCAAATTCTTGTGGTCGGTTAGAATTAGTACTGGTGTCTTGGTACCTTCCAAAAGGTGACGCCACTCCTTAAGTGCCAGAATGATAGCCAAGAGTTCTCTGTCACCAATCTCATAGTGGCTTTGGGCGCTGGACAATTTCTTTGAAAAGAACCCACAAGGTCTTAATGTACCACCTCCCACCGGGCGTTGGGAGAGCACTGCCCCAACCCCCACCTCAGAGGCATCGACTTCCAGGGTAAATGGCAGGGTTGGGTTAGGGTGGGACAGTACTGGAGCAGAAGCAAAGGCAGATTTCAGTGTCTTAAACGCATTCTCAGCTGCCTCAGACTATTGAGAGGGAGTAGCGCCCTTATGAGTTAAGTCAGACAGAGGTTTCACAATCGTGGAAAAGTTCTGAATAAATTTCCTATAATAGTTGGCAAAGCCCAGAAAGCGCTGGATAGCCTTTAACCCTTTGGGACGGGGCCACTGTAGGACTGCTGCCAACTTCTCCTGGTCCATCGCAATGCCATCTCTAGAGATCACGAATCCCATGAAGGGTACTTGGGACCTGTGAAATTCACACTTCTCAAGTTTACAAAACAATTTATTTTTACGTAATCGATTCAAAACCTCAGAGACATCCTTGATGTGTTGGGTAAGATTGGTAGAGTGAATCAATATGTCGTCAAGATATACCACAACACAGGACTGGAGCATGTCCCGAAGGATGTCATTAATAAATTCCTGGAATACCGCAGGAGCATTACATAGGCCAAATGGCATTACCAGATATTCGTAGTGCCCTGATCTGGTATTAAATGCCGTCTTCCACTCATCTCCAGCTTTAATTCTGATCAGGTTATATGCAGCCCGGAGATCGAGTTTAGTAAAGATGGAAGAGCCCTTTAACCTGTCGAATAACTTGGTAATGAGAGGAATGGGGTAGGCACTTCTAGACATTAATTTATTTAACCCCCTGTAATCAATACAAGGCCTGAGTTCGCCATTTTTCTTCTTTACAAAGAAGAACCCGGCACCCGCCGGTGAAGTGGACTTACGAATAATCCCTCTTTTGAGGGTATCCTCAATATACTCCTCCATTGCCCTATTCTCTTCTACTGACAATGGATAAGTGCGGCCCCTCGGAGGCACCGCGCCCGGGGGCAAATCAATGGCACAATAATAAGGTCTGTGCTGAGGCAGGGAACCAGCCTCCCCCTTACTGAATACGGCACTGAATTCCTGGTATTCAGCTGGCACAGAGGGAGAGGTACACAATAACTGACAGGGTGAGAGAGGCAGTTATCCGCACAATAGTCTGACCAGGACTGTATCTCACATCTTTGCCAGTCAAACTGGGGATTGTGTAATAATAACCAAGGAAACCCCAGAATAACTGTGTGATGGGGTGAACTAATTATTTAGCTCGACCAATCAGGGAGCAGCACAGTTGAGAGTGACAGAAAGGATCACGGGGACCGTGACTGTGTATATAAACAACAATTTAAATATGCCTCTGGAACACCGGGCACAATGTTCACTTAAAGTACCACGTATTAATAATAACCCCCAGTTACATTACCATAGCCATAAAATCCTAATGTCCTTTATGAATGTTGCCCTTGTGTCTTTGTTCAAGAGTTAACATCATCAGTATGTCCTTAAAGGGTTAAGATTTCCATGCGCAATGTTTGTAGGCTGGGATCCTGTGAGTAATGACGTGACATCCAGGACTGATTGCAGAGGTTATCTCTTTAACAAAGACGCAAGGACAACATTCATGAGGGACATTAGGATTTTTCGACCATAATAAATTAATTGTGGAGTTATAAACTGTTTATATATGTGTGTTTGTGTGTTTATGAGAGAGTGCATGTATGTGGAAGTGTATGTGAGCATGCATGTGTGTCTGTGTGTGTATGTATGTATGTGTGTGTGTGCAATTGTATGTGCGCATGCTTGTGTGTGTGTATGAGAGACTTCATGTCTGTGGGAGTGTATGTAAGCATGCATGTGTGTTTCTGTTTGTATGTGCATGTGAGTGTATATATGAGAGAGTGCATGTCTGTGTGAGTGTATGTGAACATGTGTGTGTGTGATTGTATGTGAGCATACATGTCTGTGTGTGTACATGCTTGTGTGTGTGTGATTGTATGTGAGCATACGTAGCTGTGTGTGTACGTGTGTGTGTGTGTGTGTGTGTATGAGAGAGTGCATGTCTGTGGGAGTGTATGTGACAATGCATATCTGTATGTGTGTGTGTATGAGAGTGCATGTCTATATGATTGTATATCAGCATGCATGTCTGTGTGTGAGGTGGTTTAAGGACAGATGTGAACATCTATTAACTAGAGCAGGGTGTGGGTGGGAATTTATTTTTGCCAATGGACCACACCTCTGTTTATAATCTACTATATAATATGTGGTTATACAGAACGAGGTGTGTGTAAAAGAGAAAGATGGAGACGTGAGTTCTGAGAGCAAATTAGTGTTGTGTCTGAGTGTCTAATCACAGACTGGGAATTGTCTTTGTTGTAAAGTGAATGTATCAATTATTGGTCTCTCCGCACTGGAAAAACACTACATTATATCAGTGTTGTGCTTTGTGATAAAATGTATAAATTTTCCTAGCAGAGATAAAGTTCTATTTTTTTCTGGCTAGTGGTACTGCTGTACGTGAAGTTACAGACAGACCCGAGGGCCAGGGAAAAGCCGTTCATTGGCTGCATGTTGCCCAACTCTGCACTAGAGTATCAGGTTACAGAGGAGGACTAATTCACTATGTCATCTAACATAAACATCCAATCAAAAGATGGTATTTGACAAGATGTTAAAGGAGAAGTAACACTTCTTATTAATACCCTCCCGCTTTCTTTACTATGGCCAAAAAATTCTAATACCCACTATGAATTTTTCCCTTTCTCATTGTTTCAAGAGATGGATGACATGTTATTGGAGGTGGAGATGAAAGTTTCTGGCAGGACAGAGGAATACAAACTCTAGTCACTGCACATAGTAATCCTCTCCTTATAAGGAGGAGAGTGGTGTGTCCTTGCCCTGTCACACAGCTCTGGTAATTAAAGGATTAACTAGGCTCATGTGCTCTCCCTGTTCCCTGTTAATAAGACTAATAAAAACTGTCATATCTACCTCTATAGACATAATATCCAGGAGTGATTAAAGATGTTACCTCTTGAACAAAGATGCAAGGTCAAAATTAATCAGGGCCATTAGGATTTACTGGTTATACTAAGGTGTTTCTTGAAGCATGCATGGTAATTAGGTTGTTTTCATTCTAGATTAAACCCTTAATGACTGCTCTGCCATCCCATAATTCCATGACGTGCCAGGACAGTCTTTGGCCCTTAAAATTGGGCCGGACCGGTGCAATGGACCTTACACGTCATGTATTGTTAAGGGGTTAAGTTATATCCATATTCCAGACTCTTTTGTTTCTTTCCATCCCTACAGAACGTGTTCACCAGGAGATTGACCAGGTCATTGGTAGGGACAGGGCTCCCTGTATTGATGACCGTTCCCACATGCCGTACACAGAAGCTGTCATCCATGAGATTCAGAGGTTCGTTGACATTATACCGATGGGGCTTCCCCATAAAGTGACTTGTGACACTCACTTCCGGGACTATGTTATACCAAAGGTAGGACCTTATATACCTTGTCTATTAACCATTCAGTGCTAAAGGCTTGGGGGATTTTTTGTACCCTGCTGGCCAGACGCATTTTCAGCATTTTTTCTCAGTTTTCTCTGTTTAGGCGTGATTACTGCTTGTGACTTTCCAGTTATATATGGAAAACTATACATCTTTTTTTTAGAACAACTGCATATTATTAATGGACCTCACAAAGACAACGTTACAATGTTATAAATAAAAAAAATACAAAATTAAAGAAATAGTAACACTTAACATGTAAAAAATTTCTATATTCTATAATTTCTATATTGAAGAGTTTACACTCCTGAGTAAAACACTTCTACTCCACACTGCTGGGAGGTGGCCCGAAAATGTTGCAGTGGACTGAAATGTTACAGTGGGGATGTTGCTACACCATCCTATAGACAGCTCTGTTCAGTTGACCATAAACCTCCATAGGATGGTGTAGCAACAGCGCTACTGTAACGTTTCAGGCCACTGTGATACTGCACCTAAAAATTTCAAGTCTGAGTTGAAATAACTTTAGAAAAATCCACCTGTCAGTAGTGGGAGCACCCATCTTTAACTCACATATTGGGTTGGGTGTAAATTCAGTCTTCCCACTGATTTCAAGGCAATGAGTTGGGAGAAAAAAAATGGCACTTTTTGGGGGAAATTTTCCTCTAAGTGCCATTTTTCACCTATTTCTATGTTGAGGTGAAAACTTTCGCCCATCCCTACTAACAACCCACACACATTATAATGAGGTCATTTTATAATCTGATAAATAACTCATTGTGAATCAAATATTAAAATCTCAACATAACTGCCATGGAGTGCGGGGCTCTCAAGCATGTTTAAGTGCACTAGTTACTATGTATATATGATCATGCTACTAGTATTAGCTCATATGAAGTGGACACAATAACTAATTTAGCATGGAATCAGAATTTGTTTGTTTTTATAAAGGGTTATTGAAGCAAGAGTGGATAACATCATTTTGCCATTGTACAAATCTCTGGTAAGACCTCACCTCGAATATGCAGTGCAGTTTTGGGCACCAGTTCTGAAAAAGGATATACTAGAACTAGAGAGGGTACAGCGAAGAGCAACAAAATTAATTAAGGCAATGGAGGAATTTACGTATGGTATGAGGCACAACTAGAAAAACTTGGTTTATTTATTCACAATGTACAAGTATATGAGAGGTCAATACAAGGATCTCTGGTGAGCTATTCATTCCAAGGCTTGATCAAATAACTGGAACGCAAAGGAGTAGGTGCTACCACGTTTTTGTATATTATGAAATGCAACAGCAACAATGTAGCAAAATCCTGTTAAGGGACTCACCGCTCAAACTTCATCCGGGTGCTCACTTCTCAATCGGGTCTCTCTTCCGAATGCGTACATGAAGATAAATGAACGAATGGCACTTCCAGAGAATGATTAAAACATAGGTAGCTTTATTAGGCTCTTTAAAATGCTATGGCAGATTATAGCAGGACAGAGGTGAGACTAAACAAAGAATCCATATGAAACAGCACTGACAGTCACAGTCTAACGCGTTTCGCGCTCATACTAGCGCTTAATCATAGACACAAACAAACATAATCGCCATTGCTACTTATAAAAGGTTAAAATCAACAAATCAGAAAAACCTGTTTCAACATAGCCACCGCCAATAAAGGCGGACCAATGCTATATTCTCCTTGTTAACCCTTTTAGAAGTTCAACACCGAATCTAAAATACAGGGACATCCTTCACAGCAAGGTTCAAAAAACCCCAATCATGACTCCTTAAACCAATTCATAAACACACAATATTATAAAAAAAATATATATATATATATGTATATTCAAAAACCTCACAATATAATGATTTAAATAATAAGTCATTCGTGGGATCCAGAACCTAAATATAGCCGTTAAAGGCATAATCCCATCTAGATTCACTTCACTGTACTGACAGAGCAATTGTTCTACTTACATAATGTGGCTAATATCCCACTCGAAATTTAAACCCAGGGGCATCCTGGTTTTCAACTGGAAAATCCAGTAAGCTTCTCTCCTATTTAAAAGCTGTAATATATCACCCCCCCGAAATGGCAGAGTGACTCTCTCTATGCCTTGAAAACTACAAAATGTAGAATCTCCCCCATGTACTTCGCAAATATGCCTAGCTATAGCTGAGTCACTTTCACATTTCAGGATCTGGTAAAGATGTTCTCTCACCCGCATCTTGAGGGGGCGAATCGTACGCCCAACATACTGTACAGAGCAGGAAAGACATGTAAAGAGGTATACAACATTCCGTGTATTACAATTAATGTAACTTTTGATTTTATATTCTGCTCCATCAACATTGCATTTGAACGATTTAGAAACATTGGCTACCCCACAGGTTTTACATATATTAGCACCACAAGCATAAAAACCCACTGATGTCAACCATGTGGATTTAACTGATTTTGACAAAAACAAACTAGGTGATAACATGTTGCCTAGTGTGAGACCCCTCTTGGCTACAAAATCACAGCCTTTTCCTAACACTTGAGCCAAAATCGGATCCGTCTCCAAGATGGACAACCTTGACCTCACCAAAGAACAGATCTTTTGATACTGTGTACTAAACGTAGTAATAAACCTAACTTTGTTTCCCACTTGGTCTTCTATCTTATAACCAGCATTACTAGTTTCTTTTAAAAGAATATGTCTTGACAACCGTCCCGCAGCATTATATGCATCGTTAACCAGATCCTTTCTGTAGCCACGATTAAAAAATCGCTGCTGCAGGTCCTCCGATGCTGTAACAAAATCCTCCAAATAACTGGGTACACCCTTTGAGATAAGAGGAAAGAAGTTTTCGACTTCAGTAGAAGAAAGGGTTTTTTACAGTGAGGTCTGCTAAATTATGGAATTGCTTGTCTAAGGATATAGTAACATAGTAAATTAGGTTGAATAAAGCCACAAGTCCGTCAGGTTCAACCTTTGCCTCATACCTCAGTGACTGAGCATTTTATAGCTTTCCTGCTAGCAAATAAGTTAGTCTTTATCAGACCTTCCTGATCTGCCTACTAATGAATATAACTCTGTATGTTCCCTTCTGAGAGAAATGTATCTAATCTTCTCATAAATGTATCCATTGTATCTTCCATAACCACCTCCTTGGGCAAGGAATCCCACAATTTAACAGACCTTACTGTAAAAAACCCCTTGCTCTGCTGAAGTATAAACCTCCTTTCCTCTAATCTCAAGGGGTGTCCCTTGGTCACTTGATCAGGCCTTGGAATAAATAGCTCACTGTAGAGATCCTTGTATTGACCTCTCATATACTTGTACAATGTGGTCTCTTCTTAGTTGTCTTTTCTCTAGAGTAAATAAACCAAGTTGGTCTAGTTGTTCCTCATACGTCAAATCCTCCATTCCCTTAATTAATATTGTTGCTCTTCGCTGTACCCTCTCTAGTTCTAGTATATCCTTTTTCAGAACTGGTACCCAAAACTGCACTGTATACTCAAGGTGAGGTTTTACCAATGATTTGTACAATGGCAAAATAATGTTATCCACTCTTGCTTCGATACCTCTTTTTATGCAAGACAGGACTTTGTTTGTCTTTGCTACTGCTGTTTCACACTGGTTGCTGTTTCCAAGTTTGTAGTTGACAAGGATACCCAGGTCTTTCTCTAGCAATGAGTCCCCTAAACTTATTCCATTAAGTTTATAAGTAGCCTTGGGATTATTTCCTCCCAAATGCATGACTTTTCACTTTCACACATTAAACTTCATATTACATTTGTGTGCCCAATCTGCCATTTTATGTAAATCCCTCTGCAGAGAGCAGATATCCTGTTCTGAATCAATTACCCTGCATTATTTAGTGTCATCTGCAGATATTGATATTTTGCTTTCTGTATCTATTTCCAGGTCATTTATAAACATGTTAAAAAGCAGCGGACCCAATACTGAACCCTGATGTACTCCACTCTCCACTTTAACTGTATTGGACAATTGTCCACTTACAACCACACACTGTTCCCTATCCTTCAACCAGTTTTGTTACCAATTGCAAAGGTTATCTCCTAGCCCCAATTTCCTTATTTTATACCCCAGCCTTCTGTGTGGCACTGTATCAAATGCCTTTGCAAAGTCTAGATATACTACATCAACTGCCTTGCCATTGTCAAGGTTGCTGCTTACTTCCTCATAGAAGCTGAAAAGTTTAGTTTGGCATGATCTATTCTTCATAAAACCATGTTGATTCCTGCTAATGATATTATTTTTGAGTTGTAATCCTGAATATGGTCCTTTATTATCCCTTCTAGCAGTTTTCCCACTACAGAGGTCAAACTCACAGGTCTATAATTCCCTGTTTTAGCTCCCATCTTAAATAGAGACACTACATTCACTCTTTCCCAGTCTTGTGGCACTGGGCCTGTGGTGAGAGAATCTTTAAAGAGTAAATATAAGGGTTTTGCTAACACTGCACTGAGTTCCTGAAGAACCCTTGGATGGATATGGTTATAGCAGATACAATGGATACATTTAAGAGAAGATTAGACACATTTATTTCAAAGGGGTATAGACAGGGTTATACTGTGTATTAGTAGGAAAAACAGGAAGGTCTGATAAAGACTAAATTATTTGGTAGCAGGAAAGCTGTATCATTCTCGTTTCTCTGGGTTATGAGGCAAGAGCTGAACTTGATGGTCTTTTTCCAACCTAATTTGCCATGTATGCACAATAGATGTCAAGCATTATAGTTTGCCTTTGAAATCTTTAAACTTCATAGGATAGATATGGGGGCAAGGAAGTACAATGTGCTGACTCCCAAGCCTACAATAACTTCAAGGCAATAGGTGGAGCTAATATCACGTCACATAAGAACTCCCCACATTTAGGCCTTAGGTAGAAGCCACATACGCTCGTAGCAAAACTTGTAGGGCGATATGAAGGGGTTAATTTGTAGTCTCTAAATTCCCATAAACTTTCTCTAATATGTTTTCACACATAGGGAAGATATTCTTGTTGTTAATCACGACCTGGGAGATAAAAAGTACCTGTTCATTCATTACAGGCTTTCAGGTCTCCCTTTTGCTCTTTGTGGCATGTATTACAGAAAAACATACAGTATTGTGCAAAAGTCTTAGGCTGGTGTAAAAAAATGCTGTAAAGTAAGAATGCTTTCAAAACTAGACATGTTAATAGTTTATGTTCATCAATTAACAAAATGCATATTGAGTGAACAGAAGAAAAATTTAAATCAAATCAATATTTGGTGTGACCACCCTTTGCTTTCAAAACAGCATCAATGCTAGACATACTTGTGCACAGTTTTTTTCTTCTGTGGATTTAGGCAGCTTCAGTTGCTTCTCTCTCTTCATGTGATCCAGACACTCATTGTTGAGATCAGGGATCTGTGGGGGCCATACCATCACTTCCAGGACTCCTTGTTCGTCTTTACTCTGAAGATAGTTCTTAACGACTTTCACTGTATGTGTGGGTCATGCAACAGAATACATTTGGGGCCAGTCATATGCCTCCCTGATGGTACTTCATGATGGATAAGTATTTGGCTATACTACTTGCACAGAGGAGACCATTGTTATTGAAATAAAAAACAGTATACAAAAAGACCAGGTGATGCTGCAGTAAGTGACCAGATTTCCTACCATTTGTCTGTAGGTATTTTGCATGCCACTTCATTTTCACAAACTTTCATACAGGGAGGTCGAGTTTTTGATATATTTGCCAGTAGGATAGAATACATTTTCACTAGAAATCCTCGAGGTGAGTAATGACTTGTGCAATGGATCTCAAAATGGGTGAGAGAGTGGGAAGCACACTGTCAGATCGATGTATGATCAAGGAAATGTTTTATGCAAAGGTATCACCAGATTTCATGTGGAAGAAGTGATTGCAAGGTAGGAAAACGATGAATGGATGAACCATGAAAGAAATCTCCCAGCATAAGATCAAGGGGATGTAGACCAGAGGGGATATGAACTCTTCGTAAGGGTAAAAGGGGTGTGTCTAAAGGAAAAGAGTCACAATAGTGGTGTTGGCAAGTGGTGATGGGAGTTTCTCCACCAATTACATGTTCATAGGATAGCAAACATGATAGGATGTGACAATAGAATCCAGGCAGAATCTGAATGTAAGAATACTGTCCAGGTGGGAAAGAAAGTTCCAAAGTTTAGCATTGCTATGACAAGACCAATCTGGTATTGAGGATAAGAGAGCAGAATGATAATACAGCTTAAGATCCAGGACACTTAAACCTTCAAACAATTTACACATTGTTGTGGGTTTTGTGTACAGGGCGAAAACATTATTTTTGAAGTGAGGACCAAATACAAAAGCATGTAGAGTGTGAAATAAGAAGTACCAATTAACCCTATCAAATTATTTTTCTGTATCTGCCACTATAAGAATAGATGGAAGGGAGGAACAAGTGGATTTGTAAAGTAAGTTCAAAAGTTTCCTAGTGTTGTCCCTCGCCTCCCTCCCCAGAATAAAGCCTGCTTGATCTGTGTGAATTAGAGAGTGCAAGTGTGGTTTAAAGGGATTGTAATACTTCGTTTTAACTTTATTTTATTTTGTAGGCATTAAAAAAACATGAAGAATGATATAAGTCTTATCTCTCAAACCTTTATGGTTTATGAGATATTCACAAGCAAAGTTCCCCTCCCGCCCCTTTTTCCTAGTGTAAGCCATCTCTTCTCAGATGTGAATCTGGTTGTAAGACCAGACAGATAACAGCAGGGGACAATTTTCTTTGTATGAAAACAATGAAAGCCCTTCCCCCCTTGACAAGTTTTTCAGCTTTTTCCCTTATCTTAATTGAAGATTGTCCCTCTCTGCAGTCTACCTGGGCACCTCCCTTCTGATCTGGTTGAACAGCGGGGGGGGGATACTTTGTTTGTGAATATCTCTTAAACCATAAAGGTTTGAGAGATAAGACTTATAACATTCTTCATGTTTTTTTAATGCCTACAAAATAAAATAAAGTTAAAACGAAGTATTACTATCCCTTTAAGCCGGTCGAATAAGATTTTAGCGTAAAGCTTAATGTCTACATTCAGTAGTGATCTAAGTCTATAGCTGGAACATTGAAGATTATCTTTGCCTGGTTTGGGAATAGCTGGGATGTGGGCTGACAGAGGAGCAGAGTGAGAAGAGATTTACTCAGGGAAATAACTATGACTTCATTAGTGGTTATGGGAGAATCAAGAGTCTCTCAAACAGAGATAGACGGTTGGGAGAGATCTGCAGATTTGAGGTACGTGGAAACAAACCCCTGTTGCTTTTCGTCCATGGGAGAGGAACTATGGATATTATAGAGAGATTCATATTATGAGCTAAAGGCAGATGAAATGTCAGAATCCTTATGGAGAAGAGTACACAAAAATGATCTAATATCCGAAATATAGGTTCAGAGGGTTTGTTGTCAGAGTTGTCATGCCAAAAGATGTCCTGCCTTATTGCCTTTTTTCAAAGAAGGACTGTTTCGACAGCATGAAAAGCTTCTCTGCCTTTTCACAAGGAAGTGATTTCAATTGTTTACGGAGATCAGTAAGAGGGTAGCAACAGTGCCAGAAAGCTTGTGTTGACATTCCAAATCCTGAATATGTCAAAGAGTGTTCTCAATTTGTTTATTACTTTGCCATTTGTGATGAGAGATTGGTCCGTTTGTCATGGATAACACACTTGTGTGCCTCCCAAAAACTCAAACAGGAGATGTCCAAAGATAGAATGAGAAGGATGTAATCTTTCATTTTAGTTTCAATAGTTTTCTTAATGTCCTCTGCCAAGGAGATATTCATCAAGTAGTCACAGCATTTCGCTGGTGAAGGGTCAGAGAGATAGGATCTGATGGTAGTTGAATGTTAAAAATGCAAGAATGGATGTGAGAGAAAAAGGGAGTCAATTCGAGAATAGCTATCATCAGGATGTGACTAGAACGTGTAGTCCTTAAAGTCTGTAACGGTTATTCTGACTCTCATACCAGAGGTAAAAATGAAATTCAGTTTTATTGAGAATAAATTACTAAGGGCAGAAATAGGTAATTACACGTAACTGAAGGCAATATGGTAATATAGCAGACACAGTATCGATAGAGAGCAATGCATACAAGCAATAGAACTGAGAAAGGCTAGGGTTAAGTCCAATGCAAATAATCAGTCTCTGATGTGGTGTGTAAGACAACGTTCAGTAGTCCTCAAAGACTTGTGATAAGCAAGACCAACACTGGTGCTAGAGCTAGATAATACCAGAGCCAAGGGCACTCTGCCGTGCATAACGGAATAGGCAGACTGCGTGAGCTGAATTAGGACCGGAGCCACGGTACTCTGTGGTACTGAAAGGGTTAATGACACTGCGTGAGCTGAATTGAAACTGAGCCAGTAGCACCCCTCAGTGCGCCAACGGATACCCACACTGTCAAAGCTGAAAGTGACCAGAGCCAGTAGCACCCCGTGGTGTGTCAACGGATACCCCAATACTCCTAGAGCCGAGTAAGACCAGAGCCAGTAGCACCCCACTGGTGCGCCAATGAAGCGTATGTTGCAAGAGCTACGGTAGATGGTAACGGAAACCCACTGCTCTGCAAATGTAGCAAATGGCTCGGTAATGAAGGTGGTGAGCTCAGCAAGTGTAATGGAGAGGCTCGGTATCTGAGGCAACAAGCTCTGCAAGGCTTAGCGGACAGGCTCAGCAACGGAGGCAACAAGCTCAGCAAGTGTAATGGATGGCCCAGAAACGGAGGCAACAAGTACTGCAAGTGTCAGCGGACAGGCTCGGTAACAGAAGCTACAAGCTCAGCTAGTGTTAACGGATGCCCGGTAACTGAGACAAAAAGCACAGCAAGTGTAAGCGGACAGACTCGGTAACGGAGGCAACAAGCTCAGCAAGTGAGAGGTCAGCTTAAAGAAGCACAAGTCTGACAGTTCACAATGTCGCCAAGCGACATAGATGAAGCCATACTGGAACCGGAACTCAGGAAGCAGGATACCAAGCAGGAGCGTCAGACAAGCCGGATCAATCACGGACCAGGAACGTCAGCCAGGCCGGGTCATACACAGAGCAGGAGTGCCAGACAAGCCGGATCAATCACGGAGCAGGAACGTCAGCCAGGCCGGGTCATACATGGAGCAGGACCAGAAGAATAGTCAGACAAGCTGAATCGGTACACAGGAACGCAGGAACACAGCAACGGAAGCACTGGTACTGGAACACCACGAAAGGGCACCTGACAGGTGCCAAAGGCCCAGTATAAGAAGGCCATACTGGGCGGGCATAACAAGTACTACCAATAGGAACACACCACAGCAGAGAGTAACAGGTAATCACGGGAACCGTGATAAAGTCAGGTTGTAAGTGGTGCCAAGTATCCACAAGTTGAGAGGAGTGGAAAAGTGCATTAAGTTTCTTTATAAGAATGTGAAGGAGGAAGAACTACAAGAGCAGTTAATAGTTGGTGAAAGATTTGGATTGAGGTCCCCACCCATAACCAGGATACCCTTACAAAATGAATCAAGGGTTTCCAGAGTATTTTGAAGAAAGGGGACCGGAGATTCAATGCGTGCACATTTATCGCCAAAAGTGTAGATTTGGAGGTCAATATATCCCTTGACAAACAGAAATCTACCACTTGGATCCCTATGTATACTCAAGAGAGTGAATGCCAGATGCTTATTAAAAAGAATTGCAACTCCGCAATGTTTCATAAAAGCTTGAGAAAAATGTCTGTTGGTGAGTTTCTGCTCTTTTCAGTCCTGAAGAAGGATGACACTTGATCAGTGATCTGTGACCTGAAAAGCTACACTTGCAATATTTTATGGAAAAATTGAATAAGTATTTTGTGTGTAGTGTAGTGCGGTAAGGGAGAGGTTAAAAGACAAAACTGTTTTTTCCCCTCCCTTTGCAGTGGCAAACTGATTGCAGTCTGGTGGGAGTGGTTAATTGCTGTGTTTTAAGAGGTGGGTTTTTGCGTTAAATAGCAGATACATAGTGAATACTTGAACGTGTGAATCTTGTATCAGTGTGTAAGTGCAGAAGTGTGGTAAGTGTTGGGAATTATAAAAAAAACAGGGGATTCAAACACAGGGGAACACATATTTTTTTAGCCTAATTGTGCAGACATTTTTTCCCTGCCTTTAAGCTTGTGGTAACTGGCATAATATGAGTGGTAGCATGTTTGTCCATTTAACCCAGTGCACAAGCTGACATATGTTTGCACACCTGGAACAACCTTTTCAGGGTGCATACCTCTGTGGCAGATGTGAGCAAGTGGTCTCTCTGGAAGCTCTTTTTAGAGATCTAGAGGGGAAGGTTGCAACATTGAGATAGACGGGCAATCTTGAGAGGGGTGGTAGGTAGTTCTGGGGGTGGAGACTGCACAAAGAATGAGCAGGTAGCCAGATGGGTTACAGTTAGACATAGCAAGGGGGCAGAGGAATAGGGAGGACAATCCTGTGGTTACTAACCCTAACAGATTTGCTGCTTTGAGTAATGAAGTTGGGGATGTTGACACAGGAATGCCTTTGCTGGAGAGGACTGTTCTCTCTAAAAGCCGGAAGAACAGCCCCTCTAGCACGGTTGGGATCCGGGACTCAGGCAGACCTAGACAGATGGTGGTGGTAGGGGATTCTATTATTAGGAAGACAGACAGAGTAATCTGTTGCCAGGATCACTTCAATCATACAGTTTGCTGTCTCCCAGTAGCTCGGGTTCAACATGTGGCTGATCGGGTTGGTAGATTGTTGGGAGGGGCTGCTGTCATGGTAAATGTTGGTACTAATGACAAAGTCAGTGGAAAATGGAGGTCCATTAAGAAGGATTTCAGGGACTTAGTATATAAGCTTAAGCAGAGGATCTCAAAGGTAATATTTTCTGAGATCAGGGAGTTAAAAGCTTGGCTAAAGACTTAGTGTAAGCAGGAGGGGTTTGGGTTCCTAGAACAATGGGCAGCCTTTTCCCTTGGGGGCAATCTTTATAGTCATGATGGATTGCACCTTAGCGGAAGGGGGGCCATGGAGCTGGGCGATAAGATGGTTAGAGGGCTGGAGGAGACTTTAAACTAGAAAGGAGGGTGAGGGATCTCAACACAGGCTGGGGAAGATAGTATAATAGAGGAAATGGGATTAGAAAAGGGGCATGGGAGTAGAGAGGGGGAAAGGGCTAGTTCATCTAATAGGGAGTTGCCATTGTTACAGCCTGATAAAAGACAAATACATCTGACAAAGAATGAAATCTTTACGAATGGCAAAATGATAAAATGTATGCATGCAAATGCTCGCAGTCTGGCTGGTAAGATGGGGAAAATAGAAATGATTGCAAGACATGAGCAGTATGATCTGATTGGAGTGTCTGAAACCTGGTTAGATGATACATATGACCTAGCAGTCAATCTAGAGGATTATTCACTCTTTAGGAGGGACAGGGTTAATAAAAGGGGAGGAGGGGTATGCTTATATGTAAAGTGGGCCTTAAAAGCTAGTTTAAGGGAAGATATAAATAAAGGGTCCAATGAAAATGTAGAGGCCTTGTGGGTTGAAATATGCACTGGGGGCACACATAATAAAAAAATGTTAGTGGGGGTTTGCTACAAGACACCTAATATTGGGAGTTGGAGGAAGCCCAACTTTTACTGCAAACGGAAAAGGCTTCTAAGTCAGCAAAGGTAATCATAATGGGAGATTTCAACTATCCTGAAATTGACTGGAGCAATATGACTTCTGGCACAACAAAGGGAAATCATTTTTTAAGTATGATAAATGATAATTTTATGTCCCAACTAGTAGAGGAGCCACTGTAACAGTTTGTACGACACTCAGACACAGTAGGGTAGAATAAAACACAGTTTTATTAAAAGACACAATGAGAATACCCACAGCGGGCTATAGTATCACAGTGGAATAGACAGGAAAATATAAATCATAGAATTATGCCCACACAGGCCCAGTATACAATGGGAAGAAGGTTGGATACTGTCACAGGTCAGGCATCACAAGGCAACTTCAGCACAGCATGGGTTAAAGTTCATAGATAGTAACCAGTCTCTGATGTGGTGTGTTTCACAACGCCCAGTATGATGGTAATGGTTATCAAGAGACTGTGGTGCGAGATGTGGAAGCACCTAAGTCTACAAAGCAGGACTGAGACTATACCCTCTGTTGTAGCAGTAACAGAGGCAACAATTCTCTGCTAGAGCTTGAACAGACTTGAGCCACAGGCACCCGACCGGTGCTGTAACGGAGGCACAGTACTCTGCAAGAGCTGGTGGACTTGAGCCAATGGCACTCGACAGGTGCTGTAACAGAGACACTGTACACTGCAAGAGCTGGTGGACTTGAGCCAATAGCACCCGACCGGTGCAGTAACGGAGGCACGATACTCTGCAAGAGCTGGCATATTGAGCCAATGGCACCCTGTCGGTGCTGTAGTGTAGGCAACCATACACAGCAAGAGCTAAAGGAACGCAACCACAGCTTACTGCCGGAGCAGTAATCGGAGGCAACAATAGCTCCACGCTAATAACGGAAGGCTCAGTGGTAATCGGAGGCAACAGTGCTCTGCAAGAGTTAACGGAAGGCTCAGTGTTAACGGAGGCAATAGTGCTCCGCAAGAGTTAACGGAGGGCTCAGTGGTAACGGAGGAAACAGTGCTCTGCAAGAGTTAACGGAAAGCTCAGCAGTAAGGGAGGCCACAGGGATACTCAGTCTGCTAAGTCAACTAAGCGGAAGTAAGAATGTCGCCCAAGCGACACGGAGAACAGGAGCAGAATCGCTGGCCGGATCTCAGAGCAGGAATGTCAGACAAGCTGGGTCAGGTCACGGAGCAGGAACGTCAGCCAGGCCGGGTCGAATCACGGAGCAGGAATGTCAGACAAGCCGGGTCGGGTCACAGAGCAGGAACCAGAAGGAGTAGTCAGATGGGCCAAGTCAGTACACAGGAACACAGTAACACAGTAGCACCGGTACAGGAACACCACGAAAGGGCACTTGACAGGTGCCAGAGGCCCGGTATAAGAAGGCCATACTGGGTGGGCCAAACTCAGCTCAGCCAATTGGAGCGCAACACACAGAGAGTGACAGAAGAAAGCACGGGCACCGTGATAGCCAACTAGAAAAGAGGTCTTGCTTGACCTAGTGCTCTCAAACAATTCCGACATGATAAACAATGTATAAGTAAGGGAACATTTGGGTAGCAGTGACCACAATATGGTATCCTTTGAAATGTGTTATGAGAAACCCAATAGCAAGGGTTTAACTAAAACATTCAATTTTAAAAAGGCTAATTTTACAAAGTTAAAAGAAGTATTATGAATATTCAGTGGGGTGTAATTTTCAAAGATAAAAATGCACAAGAATCATGCTCTTAGACAAATATACTTGTCAATATATACCACTGGGGAATAAGCAAAAGAGGAGTAAAGGGAAACCAGTGTGGCTTAATAATGAGGTTTGCAGGGAAATGAGAAATCATATATATTCTTTTAAAGTGTTTAAGTCAAACAGGTCAGAGGTATAATTTAAAAATATAAAGAATGTAATAAAATCTGCAAACAAACAATTAAGCTAGCTAAAATGGAAAATGAGAGAAATATTGCTAATGACAGCAAGAAAAACCCTAAACAATTCTATAAGTATATTAATAACTAAAAAGTTAAGGTTGATATTGGTCCTCTTAGGACTGAGACAAGTGAATTGATTAGTGAGGATAAGGCTATGGCTGACACCCTAAATACATTCTTTGCTTAAGTATATACAAAGTAAACAGCAATGACAGGCTATGGGCAAACAGACACAATGACGGAATTTCCTCCATTATTTGCATGGCTTACTGAGGAGAAGGTCCAAAAGAGACTGGAGAGGGTTATGGCGAATAAAGCACCTGGACCTGACAGTATACACCCAAGGGTACTTAAGGAACTTAGTTCAGTAATAGCAAGACCATTATACTTCATATTTATTGATTCAATTTCATCAGAAATAGTGCCCTGTGATTGGGGGAAAGCTGATGTAGTTCCATTGTTTAAAAAAGGAGCAAGATCCATACCAGGAAATTATAGACCTGGGAGCTTGACTTCCATAATAGGTAAGATACTAGAAAGGTTACTAACTGACACCATTCAGAACTATGTGAATACAAACAATATGTTTAGTAATAACCAGCATGGTTTCATGAAGAATAGATCATGTCAGACTAATTTACTTGCGTTTTATGAAAGAGTAAGTAGTAATTTGGACAGGGGAATTGCTGTAGATGTAATATACTTGGATTTATCAAAAGCCTTTGATACAGTGCCTCACAACAGGTTATTGCATAACGTAAAAGGTTTCAGTTTGGGTGGTGTTATCTGTACATGGATTGAGAAATGGTTAAATGATTGGTGGCAGAGAGTTGTAAATGGAACCTTTTCAAATTGGTCTAAAGTTATAAGTGGGATGGTGCCAGGTTCAGTCCTGGGACCAGTGCTTTTTACTTTATTTATTAATGATCTAGAAGTGGGAATTGAAAGTAGCATCTCAATCTTTGCTGATGACACTAAGCTATGTAAGGAAATAAGTACAGAGCTGGATGTTTTTTTCTACAGAATGATTTAGATAAACTGAGTGAATGGGCAGTAAAGTGGCAGATGACATTTAATGTAGATAAATGTAAGGTTATGCATTTGGGCTGTAGAAACATACTGGCTACATATACACTAAATGGGAAACAACTTGGTTAATCTGAATTTGAGAAAGATTTAGGAGTACTGATAGATGATAGACTTCACAGCAGTGTGCAGAGTCACTCAGCTGCTGCAAGAGCAAATAGGGTACTAGCCTGCATAAAAGAGGTGTAGATACAAGGAATGCTAATATTATCCTACCTCTGTATAAATCCTTGGTTATGCCTCATCTAGAATATGGAGTACAATTTTGGGCACCAGTTCTTAAAAAAGACTGAACTGGAAAAGGTGCAGAGACGTGCAACAAAACTGATAAAAGGGATTGGAGGATCTGAGTTATAAAGAGAGACTAGCCAGACTAGGTTTGTCTAATAAATACCAAAGCAATCACCGTGGAGATAATTTGTATAATGTTGATAACCTAAATAACAACAGGAAACAAACGGTTCCCAGAATTAGGATAGTTATTAAACAGTGTTAACCTCCAGAAAGCAATCAGGAGGATAATCAGAATCACCAATGCCCCCTGTATAATCAAAACCATTGGATGAGCACTAAAAAGATAGGAGCTCAGTGAGGGTAAGTGGTGATCTATCCTTAAAAAAAAATGTTGAGAGACTCGTGTCACCACTTTGCAATAAAGATAATAAAAATAACTATCCAGTTTCTATGCAGAAGATCAGAGTCTGCCATTATATGAAAGGGGCTATCTGCCCTATCATTCTAGTAACATAATGGATGGGTCAAAAGCATGTAATTGGTGAAGAAAATGCCATAGGTCATATGGTATCGTCGCAATCTCAAGAGGGACCATGGTGCGTCAAGCCCTCTGTATTGATAATGTGCTGAGAACTCTGGTGACCTAAAAAAGAATAAAAACATTGCATCAATAAAGATAGACCCAGTCTGTATAGTTAACCCACCCAAGGCCTGTCTCATCCCCACCTAAAGTAGGGCTCTAGACCATCTAAGCAAGGACAGCCCCCCCATAAGGGAGGGGATCCAGCTCCAGACCAAGAGCCCGAATAACATCCACCTGCAGGATCCAAATGGGACATCAGTCAAAAATAAATGTTTGATTACAAATAGTGAGGTGGGTCAGGGAAGAAACCTCAGCGCCCATGAGAGACAGGATTATAAAGAAGCTTGGGCACAATGAGGGATCGTAATAGTAAGTAGCCTAACAAGCAATCCTAGCCCATCCACCTTGCCCCTTATAGTGTGTCAGTGTGTCTGGTTGCAGTCTGCCCAGGGCAGGAATGTTAAGGTTTGGCTGAACTGCTCCAACTCTGCCTACCAATTCTGCTGTATGAGCTAATCCAGTGCTCTGCTATCCATTTTGGCTGCCTTCTCTTTGCTGGATCAGGTTGAATCAGATGACCTCTCTGTGTTTGCTTACCTGACTGCTATCAGCCAACAGCCAACCTTCCCAGAGTATTTAAAGCAGCTTGGCTCACTACCTGATCGCACTTGTGTTTGCTTCTGGCTGCAAAAGTGTTATACTGTGTTACTGACTACCTGGGTATGACCTGGCTTCCTCTGACAACCCTTCTGGCTCCTGGCTCCTGGATTGTTCCTGACTTCGCTGATCTCCGTATTCCTGACTCCGGCTTGGCTGAGCACCTGTCTTGGTTCCTAACCAGACAGGACACAAAATGTAAAAATGCAAAACATCTTTATTAAAATAACAAAAGCAAACAAAATCGTGATCCAGAAGCCTAAACCAAAAGACAGCCGGGGTTGGATACCTCTCTTAGACACAGAGAGTTAATTTGGACCTTGTGGGGACATACCTCCCAACATTTCAAAAGGCCAAAGAGGGTCACATGTTTTAAGTGGTGATGCTGGGTGGGGGGTCTTGTGGGCATGGCATTACCGTGAAATTTTACATTATCTAATGGCCTATTGACACCATCTTGTGTAACTGAATAGATGATTTACAACAAGATCAAAGTATTCTATTTACACAGACTAACATATAAACATATATACTGATATGTACACAAAAATTAATGTGAGTTTTAGTGTTGAGCGAGCGTGCTCGGCCGATGCTCGGATCGGCTCGAGCATCGCTCTGCTCTGCACATGGCGGTACTCGTACGAGTACCGCCATGTGCTCGCCCGACATGCTCGGGTGAAGAGGATCTGTGCCGGAAGAGGCACAGATCCGAAGACGCTCCGCTGGACCACCAGGGAATGGAGGTACGGGGGCATTGCGGAGATGAAGGGGGCATTGCGGAGATGAAGGGGGACATTATGGAAGAGGGGCATAGACTCTATGCCCCTCTTCCACAATGTCCCCCTTCATCTCCGCTATGCCCGTCTTCCACAATGTGCCCCTTCATCTCCGCTATGCCCCTCTTCCACAATGTCCCCCTTCATCTCCTATGCCATAGAGGAGATGAAGGGGGACATTGTGGAAGAGGGGCATAGCGGAGATGAAGGGGGACATTGTGGAAGAGGGGCATAGAGTCTATGCCCCTCTTCCACAATGTCCCCCTTCATCTCCGCTATGCCCCTCTTCCACAATGTCCCCCTTCATCTCCGCTATGGCATAGGAGATGAAGGGGGACATTGTGGAAGAGGGGCATAGCGGAGATGAAGGGGGACATTGACCAGGCACCCTCCGCTCATCAGAGCAGGGGGTGCCTGGTTTAATGCTCGAGTGCTCCCATTCATTTGAATGGGGCTCGGGTGCTCGGCCGAGCACTCGAGCATCAGGGGGTGCTCGGTCAGAGCACCCGAGCACCCGAGCATCGGGGTGCTCGCTCATCTTTAGTGAGTTTTATTGTTGTGGAGCAATGTGATACACTTATATACACCACACAGTCTGATCTCCTAAACACAGGGACACCAGGGTGATACACTTATATACACACCACGCAGTCTGATCTCCTAAACACAGGGACACCGGGGTGATACACTTATATACACAAACCACACAGTGTGATCTCCTAAACACAGGGACACCAGGGTGATACACTTCTATACACACCACACAGTCTGATCTCCTAAACACAGGGACACCAGGGTGATACACTTCTATACACACCACAAAGTCTGATCTCCTAAACACAGGGACATCAGGGTGATACACTTATATACACACTGCGCAGTCTGATCTCCTACACACAGGGACGCCATGGTGATACACTTCTATACACATCACACAGTCTGATCTCCTACACACAGGGACACCAGGGTGATACACTTATATACACACCACACAGTCTGATCTCCTAAACACAGGGACACCAGGGTGATATACTTATATACACACCACACAGTCTGATCTCCTAAACAAAGGGACACCAGGGTGATACACTTATATACACACCACACAGTCTGATCTCCTAAACACAGGGAGACCAGGGTGATACACTTCTATACACACCACACAGTCTGATCTCCTAAACGCAGGGACACCAGGGTGATACACTTATATAAACACCACACAGTCTGATCTCCTAAACACAGGAACACCAGAGTGATACACTAATATACACACCACACAGTCTGATCTCCTAAACACAGGGACACCAGGGTGATACACTTCTATACACACCACACAGTCTGATCTCCTAAACGCAGGGACACCAGGGTGATACACTTATATAAACACCACACAGTCTGATCTCCTAAACACAGGAACACCAGAGTGATACACTTCTATACACACCACACAGTCTGATCTCCTAAACACTGGGACACCAGGGTGATACACTTATATACACACCACACAGTCTGATCTCCTAAACACAGGGACACCAGGGTGATACACTTCTATACACAACACACAGTCTGATCTCCTAAACACAGGGACACCAGGGTGATACACTTATATACACACCACACAGTCTGATCTCCTAAACACAGGGACATCAGGGTGGGAAAGAAAGACAGAGGGATTTGGGTCTCATAGATGGTCTGTCCCTCCTAAAGAGGGACACTTGGGAGACGTGTGGGGAGCATCAGAACCCCTCCTGAAGGTCCCCCAGGTATTGTTCTCACAGTCAGTCTGGCCGGGATATAAATAAAGGTGATGCAGGGGAGCAGGAGGTCTCTCTATCATCCATCCAACCGGATAGGAGTGGACGGGGTT
Organism: Rhinophrynus dorsalis; assembly: GCA_037306005.1. Taxonomy (NCBI): domain Eukaryota; kingdom Metazoa; phylum Chordata; class Amphibia; order Anura; family Rhinophrynidae; genus Rhinophrynus; species Rhinophrynus dorsalis. The sequence continues at coordinate 184,439,936 of CM074726.1, forward strand.
GGGGAAAGACATGGAAGTCATCAGTCCTACTCACTCTTATACGGAATTCAGGTTGGGTGGAAGCAGGGAGCCATGCTTCTCCCTTGGATCAGCTTTATTGATCTCCCAGGCAAATTGTCTGTTAGAGTAATAACTGGTAGACATCAGGAGGGGTCCTGATGTCTCCACAAGGTATTGATTTTTTTTTTTTTTTGGGGGTGGGGAATTAAAACCCTGCATACAGATTTTACCGGCTTGTTCAGTGACCACATTTCGCCAGTACACTGACGCTCTATAGATTAAAGTATAATTATCCCCTAATTAGAATAACTGCCTCCACTAAGCTTACTATGGTCACAGAATCATAATAACCCCTAGGAATTTTGCCCTTGTGTCTTTGTTCGAGAGATAACACTTCATTGAGTCCTGGATCTCGTGCCCATGGAGGCGTACATAACAGTTGCTGTCAGTTTCCTCAGACTGCATCAAGTAGAGTGCGTGGGCCTACTTAACCCTCTAAGGCCCAAGTGTGTGTGCAATTGTACATGAAACAGTGTGTTACACACCCCTTCTGTTCCTTAAATATTGACATGTGCAGTGGATGGAGTTGGTCTTATGTGTTCCTGCTAGTTCCTGCTAGCAACTGTCATGTCTGCCTCTAGTGAAATTATAATATCCAGAACTGATTGAATATGTTATTTCTTGAACCCTACATCACCTCCCCCACTCACCGATACTGCTCAGTAATACACTGTCCTCTTCCCCTAACACTTCCATTACCTTCTCCACTCACTGACACTGTCCAGCCATGTATTTCACACATACCTAGCACTGACTTCCTGTCTTATCCCTCCCCTTCTCACTGACACTGCTCAGCAATGCATTACCATCTCCTCTATCAGTGACTTTCTGTCTTATTCTTACATCACCTTCCCATTCTCTAGCACTGCTCAGCAATTGATTACCCACCTCCCCTATCACTGACTTCCTGTCTTATCCCTACATTATTCCCCATTCACTGACACTGCTCAGCAATACATTGCCCACCTCCCTAGCACTGACTTCCTGTCTTATCCCTACATTACCTCCCCCACTCACTGACACTGCTCAGCAATACATTGCCCACCTCCCCTATCACTGACTTCCTGTCTTATCCCTACATTGTTCCCCACTCACTGACACTGCTCAGCAATACATTGCCCACCTCCCCTAGCACTGAGTTCCTGTCTTATCCCTACATTACCTCCCCCATTCACTGACACTGCTCAGCAATACACTGCCCATCTCCCCTAGCACTGACTTCCTGTCTTATACCTACATTACCTCCCCCACTCACTGACACTTCTCAGCAATGCATTACCCACCTCCCCTAGTACTGACTTCCTGTCTTATCACTACATCACCTCCCCACTCACTGACACTGCTCAGCGAAGCATTACCCACCTCCCCTAGCACTGACTTCCTGTCTTATCCCTACATTTCCTCCCCACTCACTGACACTGCTCAGCAATGCACTGCCCACCTCCCCTAGTACTGACTTCCTGTCTTATCACTACATCAACTCCCCACTCACTGACACTGCTCAGCGAAGCATTACCCACCTCCCCTAGCACTGACTTCCTGTCTTATCCCTACATTACCTCTCCACTCACTGACACTGCACAGCAATGCATTTCCCACCTCTCCTAGCACTGACTTTCTATCTTATCCCTACATTACCTCCTCTGAGACTGTTCAGCAATGCATTTCCCACCTCCCCATTTAGAAAAAAACAGCTTTCCTAAAACTACTACTATTATTAAGTAAACCTATGTTAAAACAATTTTGTGAGGTGAATGTTCCCCTTTAAACAGATTAGTAAAGTGGCTGAGTTATTATAGAAACTGGACATTACTGGATGTAAATCAGACACAGTTTGTAATATCTTTCTCATGTCTCATTCTCAGGGTACCACAGTCTACCCCATGCTCAGCTCAGTTCTGAAGGATCCAAAACTCTTTAGATATCCTGACCAGTTCCACCCCGGACATTTTCTGGATGAAAATGGGAAGTTCTGCAGGAATGAAGGATACATGCCTTTCTCCTCAGGTACATGTTTAACTCCTTGTGATTCTAAGGGGTATAGAACGCATAAAGATGCAATTTGTTAAAACACCCCTGTGGTCCTTAAGGAGTTAAAGGGATAGTAATACTTAAAATGTAAAAAAAATATATGTTGTAGGGTTTATCCCACTGAGTAAAACAAGAGTACTCCCACTGCTGAAAGGTGTTTCATTCAAAAGTTATTAATTTTCAAAGTTGAATTTTTTAGGTGCAATATCACAGTGGCCTGAAATTGTACAGTGGCGCTGTTGCTACACGATCCTATGGACAGCTCTGGTCCCTGGACCATAAATCTCCATAGGATCGTGTAGCAACAGCGCCACTGTACAATTTCAGGCCACTGTGATATTGCACCTAAAAAAATCAACTTTGAAAATTAATAACTTTTGAATGAAACACCTTTCAGCAGTGGGAGTACTCTTGTTTTTACTCAGGGGGGTAAACCCTACAACATATTTTTTTTTACATTTTAAGTATTACTATCCCTTTAAAGGAACAGCAACACCACCTAAATAAACCAGACTCCATGACTCTCAATGTCCCTGCATCTGTTTTATACCCATGTATAGGCTGTTATTTATCACCTACAATGCTAGATACATGTTCAATGGGCTGAGGATCAATGCATTGGAGAACTCCCTAGCAATTAAGGGGTTTAACCTTTTTTTTCATTCTTGGTTGTCATAGGCCAATGGTATTTTGTTTGCCAGGAAACAGTGTATGAGACCTGGGGGCAGAGCAGGTCTATGTGAGGAATGGGGGTGTGGCCATGGGTGGAGTTTAAGGCACCTAGAGTGCCTTGCCCAGAGAAGTCTGTGAAGTAAATCTGGCCCTGTCCATGCTGAAAGGCAGGAATGTGGGGAAGTTGTAGCATGGTGTATCTGCATGACAGCTTATGAATTTTTAATTCATAGGCTGCCATACAGATACACCATGCTACAACTTCTCCACATTCCTGCCTTTCAGCATGGACAGGACCAGAAGATTTTTGTAAAGAATTTTATTTGCTACATATTATTTCATCCATAATTGCTCCAGTTCTTCTCAGAGTATGAGCCTCAGGCATTTCATTCACCTCCCCCAGTACTTGTAGTGATGTGTAACCTCCCATATCTCACCCCACAGGGAAGCGGATGTGCCTCGGAAGGGCCTGGCCCGCATGGAACTCTTCCTCTTCATTACCACCCTCCTACAGAACTTCACCATCACATCTGCAGTGGACATAGAAGACTTGGACGTTACACCAGAGTCGAGTGCTCTTGGGAAAGTTCCTCGGCCCTACCAGCTGTGTTTTATCCCACGTTAGCACTTTCTTCTAGTTCTCCTGATTGTCTATACATTACATATTAAAGGAGAATTAAAACTTCCTAATAACTACCCATAAAAAAGCAAGTGTGGCGATCCTTTTTCATAAAAATTCTCTTTCA